>VIIQ02000703.1:0-607106 GCA_007449985.2 Desmodesmus armatus
GGACGAGTTAGGTGGATGAGGAAGGGTTTGCGGCCGTTGTGATCACTCAAACCTTATGACTATAGTGAGTCAGTGACCATCCATCACTCAAAAGCGCTGAACCAGTTCCTCACTCCAGGTCCCCCTTTTTTAGCAGCAAAACCCACCGGGTGACCAGCTGCTTGCTCTGCATCATTTCCATGGGGGTCTGCAGCTATGACACCTGTCAAACAACACCCCCAGAGACAAGTGACTGTCTAGGGGTGCTTGCAAACGCCCGAGGTGGGGTCGAACCCACGACCACAAGGTTAAGAGCCTTGCGCTCTACCGACTGAGCTACCCGGGCAACCGCAGCAGTTGCTGTGGGCCAGATTGGGCGGCTGGGCCAGGGCCAGGGGTTTCGGGCGGTCTGGGCTGTCAGGCGCTTTTTCTGAGCTCCGGCGCTGTTCAGGGACCTCAAAACACGTACTGGGGTGACGCTGGCAGGCCGGTGGGCGTGTTTGTGGGTTGGGGCGCCCGTCGAACCCGTGCAACATTTTCTTGGGGGGCCGTCAGGCAGTGTGCAGCAGCAGGGGGACAGGCGGCCATCAGCAAGCCCTTCTTCAAAACGGCTGGAGTCAGTTGCAGCGCAGTGCCCGCGCCCCTTTGTATACTCTCACCGCTGGGCTGTACTTTCTGAACCTTTGCCCACCAGCTTGCCTGACCCAGTGTCACCACTGTCTTCCTTCTGCTTGTCTGCCAATGCTGCAGGCCATACAGCTGGCACAGCACAGCAGCCCAGCACAGCGACTACTCCTGAAACAGCAGCAGCAGCAGGGGCAGCAGCGGATCCTGCAAATGCAACGACAGCAGCAGGGGACCCTGCAGGGCAGCCAGCCCAATGGCAGCTGGGGTGGCAGAGGGGGAGCAGCAAGCTGCAGGGCAGGGTGGGCCTGAGGCTATAGGCAGTGTTGGCAGCCGAGGGGCGTTGCGGCAGCAGGTGCGGGTGATAGAGGGTGCTGGGCATGCTTGTGCTGGACATGAGGATGAGGTGGTTGCAGCAGTGTGTGATTTTCTGGCACATCTGGCTATTTCTGCTACTTGAGTTCTCCGAGAGACTGAGTGTTCCTTGTGCATCAGCAGCTGTGGTGGTAGAGGGAGGGCAGCATGTAACCCGTGTAACACCTTCATTCAGCTGTGGTGGTAGAGGGAGGGCAGCATGCGGTAGGGCAAGGGGGGGGTGTCAGACTGTTGGCAGTGGTATCAGTGAAGGGGGTTGCAGCAGCAGGTGCGGGTGATGCAGGGTGCTGGGCATGCATGTGCTGGACATGAGGATGAAGTGGTTGCAGCGGTGTGCGAGTTTCTCACACGTCTCGCTATTGTTTTTTTGAGATATCCTTGAAACGTTCCCAGCGGCTGGGAGGGTCGCCTCACAGGGCATGTACTGTGTACCAGAGGCACTTGCATGTCAGGGTTGGCAGGACAGCCAGCAGGCATGCCCATGTGCGTGGGTGCAAACGCAGCTCGGCTGAGCTGTGCTCAGCCGTTGTGGTGATAAGGTGAAAGTCCCATAGCTGAGCATTACCTGACAGGACGACCCACTTGTACCGGCACTAGCCATGCAACATCAGCCGTGCTGCTCACCGGGTGAAGCAGACAGCCAGACTTGTGTGGCAGCTGCTGTGTGACTGTTTTGAGGCGATACTTACCTGCACTTCATGCTGTGATGATGCGAGCAGCAAACATGTCAAAAAGCAACGGTAACAAACTTCCCAGGCGGTCTGTGTGTCGGATCCGGAGCGCATGCTTGAGCAACAGAGACCTTGTGGACATTCGAATGTAATTTCAACGCAGAGACCTTGTGGACATGCAAAGAAAGGCAGGATCAGCTGCTAACACATAGGATATGTTCGGCGTTGATCCTCAGTGGCTTCTACACGTGTAGCAGTCGTGCCCTAGTGTACAGTACTGGTTTCCGGGCATCTCGAAAGAAAACGGAGTTTTGGCGGGGAGGCGGAAGTGTTTCCTCAAATTATGGGTTTATTTGTATCTATTTAAAGCTCTACACCTACAGTGACCGACCCAGCCTGCATCTTTACGGTTGCGCTGCTGGATGCGCTTGTCGGCCTTGGAAGGCCGCTGGTCATGACAGGCGGCCGGTGGAAGGTAGCTCGAGCCTTATTTGAGCTTGCCAAATTATCCGCGCGCATGTTCGATAGCACCTCGCATGCTTTTCAATGTGGAAACTTGCAGTTCGCCGTCATCGCCATCACGCAATTTGTTGCAGATTCCGCAAGCAATTGCGATTCCGGATTCGGGATGCACGCAACAGACATGGGAAACAAAGCTCCCCTTTGGACGCTCGTCCTGTTCGTTGCGCCCCTTGGCTTTGCTGCTCTATTGTGATTTTGCCGCTGGCTTACACCGCTTCGGCCTGGGGCCTGCTAACTGTCACTAGCAAGGCGATCATGCTCATCGCCTTGGTGGCTTTCGTGCCTACGCACATTGTCGCAGCGCGCACATTCTGGGGCATTTACTGTCGTAAGGGCCGTGCGGATGGAATGGCAGTGTTACCAGTGGCAGTGGCCCATAGACAAGACCCAGCGGTGCCCCCAGGCAGCTGCTATGATGTTGCCTCACGTGTTTGACACCCAGTAGCCTGCACAGCCACTGCCAGCCACGATTGTCCCAACTTGGACTGAAGGGCAGGGTAGTCCCAACAGCTGCCACTTTGCTGCATCCAGTTGACACGCAGCAGCCAGTGGACAAGTCCCAGTGATGCTACCATCATCACTTGCCAAAAAGCTACGAATTGGGTTGAAGGACGGGGAATCCCGCATGTGCACGGGATGTGTTGGCGCCAGAAGCAGTAGGCTTTGTTGTTTTTGATTCTTTTGGATTTGGCGCCTGCACCAGTTGATTTGATTCACGGTTTTGATTCTGTAGATGTGTTAGCGCCTGCAGCAGTTGATTTTTGTTGTTGTTAGTTATTCTTGTAGATGCCATCTATCTATCTATGCCAACGGTTGGCGCCTTCAGCAGTTGGGTCCAGCCAGTGTCTGGGAGTGTCGGTGCCGGCAGCACTTGAATCGCATATGAAACACCATTTGCAATGACTTATAGTGAGTATATCAACTTGCACATGATGCGCAAATGTGAATGCTCCTGGTGCATTGCAGCCTACGACGGTGGGAGAGTCCTCCCGCAGAGGTTTTGGAGGCTCTGAGTGATGGTGGGTGTAGGTGTCTGACGACTTGTCAAGCTTTGGAAGCCAAAGTGCCACTGGTGAGTGAGTCACTGCTTTAGCTCATGCGGCAGACCTGTTGCCGGCCTTTTTGATGAATTGTGAGTCGTTTCTAGGCTTAGTCTGTTGGTGGTGTGGACCCAAAATTCTGGGTTGTTGCCCGGATCATCAGATGGATCTGTGGCCCTTGTCTGTTGTTATTGCCCTATGAGCCTGGTTTGGCTCCAGAACGGGCTTGGCTCCAGAATGGCCCTGACCCAGTGTGGTAGGAGTCACTCCTACCAGCCTACTGAGTGGTGGTGCTGGAAAGTGGAACTGTAGTGCTACATTGCCACATATTAGCGCAGAGGACCCTCCACTAAAAAGCTTTTTAGGCGGCACGCACGGGGGGCTGTGCCAAAGCGTAGAAACAATGCAGTAGGTGTCTGGATGACCTGGGTAAATTGTGCAGGGCGCTAGTCCAGTGCTGCACTTGGTGGGGAGTGCAGGGAATTAGTCACCTGCTGACAAATGAGTGATGGAGATCAGCTTGGCAGCACGCAGGCGTGGTGATTTCACCACACACGCATAGATCAGGGACAAGTGCATGCAATTGTAAAGCCGTTCGACGATACATCGTTCAAAGGGAGGCAGCCATGTTGCAATCGATTGAAGGCCAGACGCCACCAGCTCTATATAGTGCTTCCACAGTGCGACTGCCGTGCATTGGTTATAAGTTAATAAAAGTTAACCGATTCAAGCATGGAATTGCGTACGCGCAGCAGCAGATCGCAGTCAGCCGCAACAGCAAGCAGTAGCAATCGATGCAGCGGGCCCCGGGGTTACTTGCACCCAGCGCGATAGTGTGTTGGGCAACCGCACTGCTGAAACTTTTGGTCAGCTTGTGTATAGTCAGAGCAGCTTGCAGCTCACCCAGCCAGCCCAGCTGTGCAGCAGTGTCCCTGCAGTCAGCCGGGTCAGCAGCAGCAACAACCAATGCAGCACGCCCACGGGATGCGTGCACACAGCGCGATAGTGTGTTGTGCAACCGAAATAGCTGTAGGTCCAGTGCCAGCATTTGTGTAGTTAGAGCAGCAGCTTGCAGCAGTCACCGAGCCAGCCCAGCTGTGCAGCATTTTCCCTGCAGTGGTGCTGCACATACCCAGTACTGTCATCCTCAGCAAAGCATGCAAAACCATCTGGTACAAACTGCCTTCTGTTCTCTATTGCCTGTAGCCCTTGACACCCTTTCCCCCTCCTTTTTCCCCTGTGAGGCAACCAGGTGCCTACCTGCTCACACGCCGTCCAACATACACCAAGCAATCTCCCCACCCAGTGTTGCACTTCCATACCTTTTCACACTATGGTGCTATGGTTATAAGCACTGGTGCCATGTGTGAATTGTGCAAGTTGACTGCAGGACTGCTAGACCAACCGAGTGGAGTGTGTGCTGGCAACCCCGTTAGTGGAATTCTGACAGTGGTCACTCAACATGGTGCCAGGAATCTCTTGGGAAGCTGCCTTTGTCATCAATTATTGTATCAATGATATGTATGCAACAGTTGAGCGTTTCCAAGCAATTCTGTGAAAAATCTTTTTTAGCTTTTTTATTTTTAGTGGTGCACCATATTATATTAGCACAACATATGCTGGTGTGCCATGATGCTGGTGTGCTGCTGTGCGTCAGTTGTGTCCAAGTGTCACTCCTGTCACACATCTGCAGAGCTGCTTACCCTCAGCCCACTGCTCTCCCTTACAGCACTGTTGGGACTGATTGCTCTTTGGGTAATGCTGGTGGGAGTACGTGCTTTGGCTTGGTTTGTGGTTTTGTTTCCGTCACCCTGTTGCACCGCCCCGTGTCACATGGACGGTCCGGTTGTTTTGTCTGTGGGTTTGTACGCTGTTCTAGCTTTTGTTTATCATTCAGTCGCCTGCCTGGTTGTCAATTTGGCTCACACCCTGTTGCACCGCCCCGTGTCCGGTTGTTTGTCTGTGGGTTTGTCCGCTGTTCTAGCTTTTGTTTATCATTCAGTCGCCTGCCTGGTTGTCAATTTGGCTCGTTTGCCTCGGTCTTCCTCGTGAGGGGGAGAGAGTCTAGGCCTGCACGCCCTTTGCAAAGTGAGTGTGTATTGTCCTGCTTGCGAGTTGAGCTAGCCGAGTCGGCAGTCGTGTGCGTTGCCATCCAGCCAGACACTGGCGAGTGTGGACGAGTTGCAGAATCATGGCGCTGAGCGTCGTGGTTGCCGTGCTGTCGTGCGCTGAGCGTGCACAGGCACAGAAAAGGATTCAAGGGAAAAACGAAAGCATTGGGAAAAATTATGGCATTACAGAGCTGAATTCTGGGGGGTAAAGCTTCCAGGTCATATCGTGATATGCGTGATGACCCAAAATGAGAAAGTTGTTTTGCGCTGTGGCAGAGCAGCGTCACTGCTGCAACTGGCGATGTTCCAGTCTAACAACAGCAGGTGCAGGACAGTTGATTGTGAACGGCATCACTGATGTGGCACATGGTGGATAATCACAGTCATGCAAAACTGTCCTTACAAGGGGGACACCATGGAAGTATCTGCATTCGCAGCAGGACATTCCGTGTGGATCCCTATGGTTCCTGCGTAATGACTGCATGTCTAAAAAGTGGCACCCTTCAGAACAACAACCAAGGCCAGTGACGGCATCAACAGCAGCTAAGCGACGTGCACGGAGTTTGGGTACCCACTGCTCGCACTCGCCACCAGCAGCAGCTCATTGCAAAACACAACACTCTGCGACCTGTTTGGATCAAAAGCAGCCCCCCTAGGGCATCCGCAGCCGCACCAGCAGCTAGCATGACTTGTATTGCAACACAGCACAGTGCTGCAGACAGCTGTGTATGTATAGATGATAGACAGCATAGACACACACGGTCGTTAAGTGCAGGCAACAGCGTCGCCGGGCTGCACCAGCAGCACCAACAGGAGCACAGCACCAACACGCCGTGGACACACAGTGTCGCTAGACTCGCAGCGTGTGAAGGCTGGCTGCACCACCACAACCAGCAACAGCACAGCACGGCATTTGACTAGCGGACGCTGTTGCAGCAGCACGTAGATACACAGCAGGTGCAGGTGAAAGCTGGCTGCACCAGCAGCACCAACAAGAACACAGCACAACCTTAGGTGCACAACCCGCCAACCTTGCCGATTCAGTTACACCACAGCAGCACGTCACCATCGGCACCAGCAGTGAACAGCCATGGCTGTGTGGGGTGGAAGGCACAGTCCATCACCCCAGAAGAGTTCACAACCTACACAGCACAGCACAGCACAGCGCAGCAGAAAATCCAACATGGTCAAGAGTTGAAACAAGTGGAAAGCGCAAGCCCATCACAGCATGCACAGCTCCGGACATGAAGTCGCTGCCATGCCCAGCTCCCCCCCCCCCCCCCCCCCCCCCCCCCCCCCCCGCACGCCGGGGCCCATCCTCACCTTGTGTCCCCTCAGGATCTTGACAGGCACAATGAGGGGGTTGGTCATGAGGTCGGCGTACACGCGCCCGTGGAACACATGGGCGGTGCCGTCGTCGCTGCTGCTTGCAAACAGCGGGTAGCTGTTGTGGAACGCTGCTCCACGCACTGCATAGGTGTGGTAGCGCAGGGCTTTGTAGGGCTTGGCAGACAGGTCCAGATCGTACCTGTGGGAGCACACACATGTTGTGAGCCTCACTCATGATCAGGTGACCCCATGCATGCTGTGTCAATGTCCAGTACATATCTGCTCTCTGTTGTCATTGGACATTGGTTACACGTTGCTTGCTTGATTTCAACATACAGTCTTGGATGGAGTCAGGTGTAGATGTGATACACACCAGCCCATTGATGCTGCATAGGCAGAGACATGCAGCATCATATGTGCTGGGGTGCATCACAACTACACCTCACTCCATCCAAGACTGTGAGAAGTAACCATTCTTACATGAATGGTTACTTCTCACAGTCTTGGATGGAGTGGGGTGTAGCTGTGATGCACACCAGCGCCAAGCAATGTTGTGTATCAAACTGCACTGTTGCTGACTCTGCTGATCTTTGTTTCACTGCTCGATTACATACAATCCCAGCCATTCTTTTCATATATCTCATCCCTCCAACCCCACCGGCTGCAACAGCAATGGACATATTTTTGATTGCATTGATCACAGGATGTGCTGTACTTACCATGCAAGGCGTTTGTCCTCACTGCCCAGTATGACGTGGTCTCCGCTGGGGTGTACCGCCATGCAGGATATGACGCCACTGCCACCTACCAGCTTCTTGGCAAGCGCCTGCAGGCACAACACACAGCAAGCGCAAGTACTGGATTGATCCCTGTTTGTGGGTTTCCGCTCTGGTTTGCTCTCCCGTCTTCGTGATTTCAGTGAATGGCTGGCATGAGCTCTCGAGCGCCATAGCTACATGTGCACCATCGATCGACTGATCTGCTTGCGAAGAAGACCGAGTCTGCCAGTGGTAGCCCAGCAATGTGTAGAGCCCCTTTGTCGGTGCTTGCGATGCAAGTAAAATGCAATCGCCACCCTGTGGCGGGTGTTGTGCCAATACTCCCCCCCTGTCCCCGATGAAGCTTTCAACAACAGACACACCTATCAGCAATGCTGGCCCACGTGTGCACGCTTGATGTGGCAAAGGCTGGTGAGCAGTTGTTGCACAGAGCCATAATGAAACACTACGACAAGCATAGCAAAGAAACGGCGCCGCGCGACACAAATAACACCAAAAACTCGCATAAAGTTCTGCATGGTCCCTCCGGTAACGCACCTGCTTGGCCAGGTTGTAGATGCGCACGGTGTTCTGCGTTGCCACAAAGAAGAAGGGCTTGGCAGGGTGGAACGCCACACGCATGACGCGCCCGCGGTTCTTGCGGAATGGGTTTTGCGTGGCAAACCGCGACAGCTGGTGCACCAGCACAGCCTGCAGGACAATAAATGACAGGACGACACAGCAGCAAGTCAGTGCTGGTTCAGTGCGTTGTAGATGAAGTGACCAAAAATGCAGACCTGAATGATTGGAAGCACTTATCACATATGCAAAACGGGTTATCCCACCCAGCAGCAGCGTCAATTCTCGTTCCACCACACCACCTTGCAACAGACACAAACCGAGAGGGTTTTGTGTTGGTGGTCAGCAGCACCAGTGCCCATCACTCTATCAAGCCTCCCTATGACCACACGTAGGGTGTCTAGGAGAAGCAACAAACAGACAATCAGGGGGGAAACATCTACAGCAAAACGTGCCTCAGGGTTCCCGCGTTTGGGTTCACGGCTCTCAGCACTGCTGGGGTCTAAATCCCAGCGTCTGAACCACAGCCAAAGTGAGTGACTCATCATTGGCAGTTGTAACAACACCAGCTGCAGGGAGCTGACGGCTGTCTAGCTAGGTTTCAACAGATACCGCAGATATGGCAACCATGAATGCAACAACGGTTGCAACAACACAACACAAAAGCTACCAAAGGGTGTACACTACTGGCAAGAGATAGCCTGTCTCAGGGTTCCCGCGTAGGGTTCACGGCTCTCAGCACTGCTAGGGTCTAAATCCTAGCATCTGAACCACAGCCAAAGTGAGTGACTCGTCATTGGCAGCTGCCAAGGTACTACCAGTAAACCAACGTGCAAAAGGTGGCCTCAGTGCTAGGGTTGTGTCTGCAGTGGCCATGCCAGCATGTGCCAACAGGCTTCAGACAAACTGTGAAAAGTTGCACCATCACCGGCCATGACCACTCCCAACAATGCAGTGCATGAACAAGTAAGATCATACACACTTGACTTGAGAGACTGGGGTACTTTAGTAGGCTTTTGGGCATGTCAGGAGACCTTGGCGCGCGGGGTAGTGCCAAGGGAGGGATTCTGTCCCTGATTACTGTAATGTACTGTACAGCAAGTACGAAACTGTCCTTCAGCCGTCCTTCAGCCGTCAGTCCATCTGCTGCCAGTCAGTGAATGGGGGAACACCACCATTGCCACCACCACCAGCAGCAGCCTGCTCCAACCACACATATAAACATAAGGGTTGCCTTCATGACAAGCGTGTATGATTCACCCCCCCCCCCCCCAAACACACCTGTGTGTTGCCAGTGGGGGCCACCGAGGCAAAGTAGTCGCCGCGCACGTGCCACGCCAAGTGCTTCACCGCGTGCCCCGTCTGCAGTTCCAGCCCACCATCCGGCCGAGTGACCCACTTGGCCAGCGGCTGCTGCTCTGCTGCATCCTGCGCGGCACTGACTGCTGCTGGCACCTGTGCACAAACAGCAACGACGAAGGCAGAAGTATGCAAAGGTGAGGGGCCAGCACAGCAGCGCATCCACATACATGTAGTAGTAATGACACTTGCCTGGCCAGCGGCTGCTGCTCTGGTGCCACTGATGCTGACTGCTGCTGGGAGGCAAACTCCCCAACTGCAGGCGCCAGGGGCAGATGCACCCCCCCCCCCTACATGATGATGCAACAGCACAGTCGCAGCGTGATGCAGCGGCCATTCCTTTCCCCGCACCAACACGTATCGGCTGCAGGCCTGCCTTGTTGCCTCTTCCACCTCTTGCCCCCCCCCCTCTCCCCCCCACCTCCACCTCCCCCCCTCCCCACCACCACCACCACCACCACCACCACACACACCAACCGCATCCCCCACAACCCCCCCACCGCCAGTGTCAGCTTACCGTGCATGCCTGCCGTGCCGCTTCCTCCACCTCATGCCCCCCCCTCCTCCCTCCACTCCCCCCCCCCCCCCCCCACCCACCCACCCACACACACACCAACCGCATCCCCCACAACCCCCCCACTGCCAGTGTCAACTTACCGTGCATGCCTGCCGTGCCGCTTCCTCCACCTCCGCCCCCGCCACCCCCACCGGCAGCAGCACAATGCTGTTGCCCACTGCAGCACCCAGCAGCTGCAGCTTGGGGTCAGGGCACCAGGCCACACACACCACCGCACCCTCAAGCCGCCACACACAGGCACAGCGGCCGGTGGCAACCTCCCACACACGTAGGCTGCCGTCGTCACTGCCAGAAGCCAGCCACTGACCACCTGCGAGTGAAGGAAGGTAAAGAGTCCGCAGGTTAGTAACAGTGATTTTGAGTAAGGGATGAAAGGCATGTTTGAGGTGTAGCCTTGTGTCGTGGGAAGTAAATGGGACCAGAAAAACTGCAGGGGAGGAGCCATCGGCAGTCCTAAGCCTTCTAGTGAGCATTCAAGACAAAATACACATACTGGTGTGCACAACTGGCAAGAAGCAACGACAGTGTGTGAGGTCATGACGTTGAACGCTGCCTGAACCCTCAACCCTGGCTTGAACATGCATGCTAAACCCTCAGCTTTGCAGCCCCAGCCCCCTACCTGGGTGCGGTGATATGCTGCGCACGCGTCCTGTGTGTCCACTGTAGCACATGCTGAGTGTGCTAGGGAAGGGCTGCAGGTCCCGGGGCTTGGGCAGTTTGGGCACCAGGGTCTTGGGGTCAATGAACATCCGCTTCTTGCGAACCCTGCAGTTCACCAGGAAAACATGGTTCAATTTACAGTTCAGGTACAACTGGCAGCGACCTGAATTGGGGCGGAATGAAAGCACAGACTGTTGCTGGAGGTTGATGAACATATGGCCGCTTTGCTCTTCCCACACTGCCAGACGCCGACAGAGCCGTCCCTCTGAGATAAACAAAGGAAAGTACGCAAAGGAAAGACATTGTCTACACACAATTCAGAACAAATCCTGCCTCAGGGTTCCCGCATAGGGTTCACGGCTCTCAGCAATGCTGGGGTCTAAATCCCAGCATCTGAACCACAGCCAAAGTGAGTGACTCATCATAGGCAGCTGCACAACAGAAGGTGACACTGAACACACAACAGCACTTGACACAATGCTTGGCAGTTGTGCCGCACCGGTGTGCAAGTTTGTTTAAATATCTGCAGCCAAACAAGTGAGGCGCATACAACAAAAACAAAGCCCTCTACTTTTGCACAAGGAGAGGGCCTCCCCCTTGGCCCCCAACAATACATCCAAGACTTCCACTGACAGGATCCCCCCCCCCAATATCCACGCACCTAGGGCACAGGTAGAGGTCCAGGCAGCGCTCAAAGCGCTCCTTGATGAATTTGTCGTACAGCGGGACATGCCGCAGGCAGCTGAACGCCTGGGGCACAAAGGAGGGCTGGTCCTCAGCAGGCAGCAGCTCCCAGCCAGCCTTCTCCTCCTCTGTGGGGGGGGGGGGGGGAGGGATCAGAGAGCGAGTGGGTGGGTGGGTGGGTGGGTGGGTGGATGGGTGAGCGAGCGAGTGGGTCGAACCGCCAGCTATCCAGCAAGCCTAGTTGGCAGCTGGTCAGCTAGCCAGGGGGACTTGCCAAGTTTGTTTTGTTCAGTGCGCACACGAAGGAAGGCTGGGCCTCAGCAGGCAGCAGCCCCCAGCCAGCCTGCTCCTCCTCTGCAGGACAAACAGACAGGCACAATTATATATAGTATGTTGACTAATCAGCTTACTAGGACGTCGGGGGGGGGGGGGGAGGCGATGATGCAATGGTTCAAACAAATTACTGTTACTATTACTCTATTACTATTACTCTAAAAGATGGCAGCTCCCAGTCAGCCCTCTCCTCTTCTGGGCAGTAGCTGCGCACATGGGTTGGCAGCTACTGCTGCATCAAGCAGCAACTCAACGTGCATGTGCATGATGGTGGTCACCTTCCGTGAGCACATTTATGCACAAACACATGGAGTTGCTGTATGTTGCAGCAAGTTCAGCCAACCCATGTGCATGAGGCTACCCAAAGAGCAGTGAGTGAGTGAGTGTGGGTGGGTGGGCGGGCAAGTGGCCCGAACAGCCAGCTAGCTAGCCAGTGTGAAGCGCAGCCAGGGGTGACTTGTCAGGTTTGTTTTGTTCAGTGCATGCACAGAGGACAGGGCTGATTCGCAGCAGGCAGCAGCTCCCAACCAAGACTTCTCCTCCGTGGGAGAAACGTTTTGTTCAGTGCATGCACACACACAGGAGGGCTGATTCTCAGCAGGCAGCAGCTCCCAACCAGACTTCTCCTCCTGAGAGTGACCGAGTGAGTGAGTGAGTGAGGAAGGGAGAGTGTCAGAACAGCCAGCTAGCCAGCCAGTCAGCAAGACATCAGGCAGACGGCAAATGATTCCTTCCTTGGCACTACCCGACCAGGGCAGCAAGGCAAAGAGCAAGCATGTACGGATGCACTGTGTACTGTGCTTTTGCTTGCCAACTGTTGGCACACTGAAAATTGCCCAAACTCCCCAAATGGGCGATGTACTGTGTATCATCCAATTACTGACAACACAAGCTAAAGTGAGGAATCAAGTACGATGTAACTTGTGTGTACCTGTGGGCAGGTACTCCTTGGGTGGGTTGTATGACTCCTCGTGCCCGGGCAGCTTTGGCTTGGCTGCTGGGATGTAGGTCAGACCGCTGCCTGACTTCTCAGCCGTCTGCACAGCAGCAGGTGCACCACACGCGTACAGCAGGAATTAAGGGAGTTTGATTGTTAGGCTCGGCAGTTGTGCTGACCTGGCAACTTACAGAATGGTCATCAGAAGGGATGTGGACGGCAGCCTCAGCAAGCTGCCTCTGTAAACAATGAGAGCAAGCACGAGGGTTGTGCTGGTGTGCTACGTCCTTGCCGGAGCACAACCATACCCGAGCATCTACTGCTCTCGGTACTCGCACATGCATTAGCCACACACCTCAATACCATGTGGAGACTCTCACAAAAAGTTGAAAACCCTGTTCAAACACTCAAAAAAGCCTTACCTGGTTGTCGTCGCCCCACATGAGGTACATCGGTTGCTCCTGAGGCCGCCGCCGCTGCTTGCCCACCTTGAGCCAACCCTTGCGGATGGCACGAACCAGCTTCACAATCCTGCAGGGACAACACATATGCCAGGCAAGCTTGTGGATTTGCAGCAATAAAACCCGTGACCAGGGTGGGGGAAGTTTGGCTGCAGTGCATTCAAACTTGATCTTAGCTATGATGGACTGCGCCTTGGTGTGATCCAAGCACCGTGCGGCACACTAGCAAGCCGGCTTCCAAACTTTGCCGTCCCTCCTTGAAGTCAACAAAGCTTTCAGTGTCACAAAACGCAGGGATCACCCTTCTGTCAACTGTCTGTGGAACGTATATGTCATACAATAGCCGAAAGCTGCCAGTGCGGCATGCGATGGCTCAGACTCAGTGACTCACTTCTGCTCCTCCCACTTGGAGGGGATGAAACGGCGCTTGGGCTCTGGTGCGTTGAGCAGGGGGGTGGGGTCCACATCGCCACTGTAGTAGTCAAGGTACGGCTCGTACGGGTTGACCTGCACACACACAACCGTAGTTTTGGTAGGGTCACGAGGGGTCATATTCTGAACAAACGATACGAGCAGTAGCCCAAACCGCAGGTTGTGCAGTTTGCACAACTGTCTACATCTGGCAGATGCATTCGACACGAAACACACCAGCACCCATGAACTCTAACCCAAACCCCACGCGCCAGTGTCTCCATGCACCAGTAATGGCCCTGCCCCAGCATATGGTGAGCGTGACAGCAAGGCTGCCCCCGTATCACACCTGAACGTTGCTGACCCCCCCCCCCCCCCCGACTTGTCTTATGCTCCCCACCCCCCACCGCACCTCCACATGTGGGAACTGTCCCTTGCGGATGCGCATGATCATCTTGAGCTCCTCCTTGCTGAGCACAACCTCTTCATCGTTATACTCGTCATATATCGTGCGCAACGACTTGCCGCTGACATCATTGCGCGCCAGCAACGCATCCAGCTTGTCACCCCGCTTGGTTTTGGTGATTTTGCCGCCCTGCGTTTCGAGGCACCGTGGCACAGCATGAAACAGCATAGCACACGTGAGACACAAAGATAGACACAGACGCAGGGCCAGCAACGCATTCAACTTGTCACCCCGCTTGGCCTTGGTGATTTTGCCGCCCTGCATTTGAGGCACGCACACCGTGGCACAGCATGAGATAGCATAGCAAATACAAGACCCAAAACAGACTCAGACACAGGATGGAAAAATGGCAGAAGCAAGCGCAAAAAGGCGGGAAAGACGCAGACGCCAAAGCAGACACAAATGCAAACGCCGACACGGACGAACGAAGCCGGACGCTGACAGAGACAATGCCAAAATGCAGTGGTACAGGGGTGTTCGGCGATCTCATTGGTGAGGCTTTGCCTCGGGCCCCCGCAGCTGCGTTCGCCTGATTGCGCTGTGGGATTACGTCCCCCCTGGTGAAACCCAAAAAAAAGCAGTGGTTGAGGCCGCATAGGTGGTGTGTGACAGCACACAACCATGGCAATCTTGCTGCCATGGTCCTGCGCATAAGCTTGGCTCTATTTCGCTGCCCTGTGCTGGGCAGTGTGACGTCACACTCCCTCACCTCGATGTCATAGCCTATGTGGTCCTCATCCTTGTACCACTCCAGCGGCACTTCACCAACTGCAGCACACATCACACAGCGCAAACATCTTTTGTTGGCGGACAACACGTTTTCGGGCTCCTTGCTTTGCTCTTGGATTGATGCAGGTGTGAGCTTTGGATTGAAGCTGGTGTTGTGCTCGTGAATGAAGCGTAGTCTCTTGTCATGTCCAAGCTGTGCAGTCGTCTGCTATCTGCTTGACGACAGGCAATAAATGCTTGCGACAGGCAACAGCTGCAGCTGCCAGACCAAGCTGGGGTAGGAAGCAGGCAGTCAGCTGACATGCACCCTTATAAATTCATTCAAATTCAACAGCAAGGAACTGGGGACGCAGCAGGGGCAGTACTTGAGGGGGCTGTCATTGATATGCCATGCTGCTGGTGTGACTGCTGTTGGTTTGTGCCAACTGCTGACAATGGGAACGGCACGGCAGCTCACTTGCTGCCTAGGAGCCTGAAACAATCTCACCAAGGAGCCCCGCCTTACAGCCAAATACCAGGGAGTGTCCGGCACCAGGATCAAAGTCGCATACTCACTTGTGTTCCTGTTGGGCCGCTCGTCCTCTGATGAGTCACTGGCGGGGTCCTCCAGCACAGGACCACTGCAGCAGCACAGCCCCCCATAACACAGTTCAGGTGCACAGTTCAAATACACAGTTGCTTTCACACAGTTGGATGCACACGGTTCAGAGACATCTTGCTCTCTGCCGTGTGCAGACAGTCTCCTCCATTTTCCTTTTCCACACAACCACATTCCAGCAGGACTGTTGGCAAAGCATAGCTGAGCATATATGGCACTCGCTGATCGTGCAGCCGTGCTATAACCAGAGCACTGCCATACTTTTGTCCACACCAGCACTGCCAACCGCCAGAGATTGATGTACTGACCCATACATGAATATCTCATGCAATTACGTATACTTTTCACCAGCATAGTACGCAACCAACTGCTTCTCAGCCCTCTACTGCTGCTGCTACTGCTGACCTCGTGCCAGTGTGCACCCTGCAACACAAAGACTCACTCGTGCTCGCGTCCAGAGGTGCCAGCGGGTCCATCTGCGTCGCCTCCCGAATCTGCCGGCCGCTGGGCTCCAGCTGCCGCCATATACTCAGCAAGTGCATCTTGGATCTCTGCTGCATCCTCCTCATCTAAGCTGTCTGATGCGTCCCCTTGGCTGCCACCTTCGCTATACTCCGCGTCTGCGTCCTCTCCCTCATCACTACTAAGGTCCAGGTCTTCTACGTGCAGCCCGTTGCCTTCTGCCTGCAGTTCGTCATCGGACTGCTGCTGCTGCTGCTGCTGTTCGGCCGCTGCAGCCTGCGGCCGCTTGGGCATCTGAAAGGACTATAAGCTGTCGCGTATGGTTAACCAGTTGTAGATTCACTTTTGAAGACGGCGGTTGCCGTCGCAGAGGCACACCAGAGGGAGTTTCGAGAGCAGGCAAACTTGGACTGCGGCCAAACACGCTGGACACCTGTCAAACGAACCAGAGAGTTCTTGAGGCATCCAGAAATACCCTTGACAATCCTCAGTAGCTTCGCCTGCACACACCACTGTTACCGGTATCCTTGCACTCCATGAACGAGCGTTTGCACCCACACCCTGTCAGCCACATCCAGACACTCCAGTATGCTGCAACTGAAAAAGTGTTTACGGTTCCTGTCCTTCTGGAGCCCTGCCTGGTTCCCTCCACACCCTGAGGGTGTCATCCCTTCACCCTCTCACCCTCCCACCCCTTCCCACTACTCACACACTACAGGCAGCAGGCATCTGACTGCTGTAACAACCCAACAGCCACGACATCCTGCTCTCTATGCGTGTTCTGGCAGCTGGTGGTCAGCAGCAGAGGCACGTGCAGCAGCGTGCGGTGAGAGGCAGCAACAGCAGCACCCAGGCAACAGCAGCAGCTGGACAGCTGCAGCGACCAGTTCGGCCTGCATCTGCTGTCAGGATGTCAGCCAAGACACCTCCAGGCATTCCGAAGATCGTGGCATTTGATCTGGATGGCACCATGTGGTGAGGGTGCGATCTGCTGCTGATAAGTGCTGAAGCTCAAAAACGGATGCAACGTGTGGGTGAGGTTTGATGAAAGGGGGGTGAGGCAGATGTGTGGATTTGATCAGTCACAGCATGTGTTGAAAGCGCAAGCTGCAGTTGTTTGCCTGCTGGCGTGTCCTGTTGTTGTGGCACCCCGTGTGGTTGAAGGTTGGGAGGGGCAGCGACGCCTAGCACACTCCAGCTGCAGTAGGACTTCAGACACAAATGTCATAAGCCACTTGCCAGTCCTCTGCAGTGCTACAAGTCACTCGTAAGCTCCTGCCGCTGATGGCATGACTCGTTTCTCATGCCGCATGAGAAATGGTAGTGGGTCGCACAGCGCGCGCAGGGGGGGGGGGTGACAGTGCTTGCAGCATGAGGGAGTGGGACTGTAGGTACTTGCAGCATGACGGGGATCGTGGGCGGTCATGTGTCAAGCCCAGACCACTTTGAGAGCCGGGACACCTGTGGGTGCCTGCGGCGGTTGTGCAGACAGCGTGTGTGCGCCTAGATGCTGCTGCCAGGACCATCACAGCAGCAGCTTTCAGGCTGCACTTACGCTGTCTGCACAAACTCTGCAGGCACCCTGAGTTGTTCTTAGGTGGCCGTGGTTGCAGCAGGGCGCCAGCATGGGTGCGGGTGTAGGTTTTAGCCTGGTTTTGTGTGACCATAAGGCACAGGCTAGTGGGTTCACTCGCATTCACACACGGTTTCAGCGCCTCTATCCGCATGCACGCTTTGTTCTGCTCACAATCTCACTCCTGCAGGTACACAGAGATGTACCAGCTTTCAGGCAGTGAACCCTGCAGGCGTGACTCACTGTGGCCGTGTACGATTGCACTATTGCGCACATACGTGGGGTGTACACCCTCAGACATGCAACAGCATCATCTTGTGGTGCACATAAGCTTTATTTTATTTGGGGGGGGGGGGGGTGTTACAAGTGGATACTTTCGCCGCTGAGTAGTACTCTCCACACGGGATGAACTGGGAATACACATCTGCAAGAAAAACCTGCAGCAAGACCGGCAAACAAGACCAGCCCCCCCAAAAACACACACCACCAATGGCAACTGCCACACACACCTGTACATGCTGCTCACCATCCCGCCTGTGCAGGTACCCAGAGATGTACCAGCTCTCAGGCGGGGCACCATTCAGGCATGACTCTACAGGTCAGGCATGACTCTACAGGAGCCGTGCACGATCGCACTAAATCCTGCCACGCTCTTCACAATGGCAATAGTACAATAGCCCTCGTCCTTGCGCTGCTCACCATCCCTCTTTGCAGGTACCCAGAAATGTACCAGCTCTCGGGCGGTGCACCCTTCAGGCGCGACTCCACAGGAGCTGTGTACGACAGTGCTGGCGAGCGCATCAAGCTTCTGGGGGACACCATGAAGATCATTCAGCAAATCACCACCGACCCGGAGTGGGCCGACACACAGATTGCCTATGTGTCCAGGTCAGTCCCAAGAACTGTAACATACGCTCGGGTGCTGTTGGCTGGATATGGAGTTGCAGTGGGATGCTAGTTGGTGGTTTCCACAAGCGGTTGTGTGGGGCTCTGGTCGCGTCAGAACCAGACGATTGGGATGAAGCAATTGGTTGGTGGGCTTCTACTTAGCGACAGTGCTGGCGAGCGCATCAAGCTTCTGGGGAACACGATGAAGATCATTCAACAGATTACCACGGACCCAGAGTGGGCCGACACACAGATTGCATACGTGTCCAGGTAAGCCGCTAGGATTGTGAGGGAGCCTGGGCTGCTTTTGGCCGGCTCTGCAGGTGCATTGGGGCGCTCTTCAGTAGTCTCCACCAAGTGGTCGGCTGGCCTTCTGGTCGCACCAGAACCAGATGATTGGGATGGCTGCAATAGGATGGTGGGCAAATTGAGTGCTAAGCTAGCTGCACCAAAGGAACGGGCGTTGTGCAGCCATGCGATCATCAGAACTCCACATGCAGCTTGTGACCACGCTGTGTTGTATCAAGAGGGACTAGCACGTCTCCACAGCAGCCTGTTGCATAAGTGAAGCAAACCCACACGTCTCCGGCTGCTGCTGCTGCTGCTGCTGCTGCTGCTGCTGCTGCTGCTGCTGCTGCAGGACTGAATACCCTGAGTGGGCCATTCCTTGCCTGCGGCAGTTCCCCATCCCTGGACATCCGCGAGGTCTGACGCTGTGAGTCTGCTGGTACCACTGCTACGGTCATTCCACTGATGTACTACTGCCCGTGCCATCCACGACGCCATATACATGCACTGACAAAGACAAATACATGCTGTTGACAATAGTTTGTCCTGCAGGCTGGTTGAGGTGTGCTGGATGACAGGCAGTCAAGGCAGCACTTACGTATACACAACCTGGCACTGGCTATTGCTGTACTTACTTTTGGTGTAGGCATGATGTGGGCATGTACCAGGAGATCTACCCAGGCAGCAAGCTGAAGCACTTCAAAGTCATCCACCAGGTGGGTGGGGACGCTTCTTTCTTTCTTGTTCACTGTAGGTCCAGTACTGTACCTCGCGTGTCCTGTACTCTCACAGTACAGTACTACAGTACAGTACTGGTCTTGTGCGGGTCCACACCATACCAGGTTGCACCTTGCAGTACTGGCCAACGTGCGCGACATTAATGCAATATTGCCCATCATGGGCCGTGACTCACGTGAGCCTCGTAGGCTCACGGCAACTGCAGTCTGGGGCTGTGTGCAGGACTGGATGGCGCTCTGTGGGTGGCAGGACACACTTTGCTGACTTCTCTGCCAATGTGCGTGCAGTATTGACTTCCGTACAGTACAGTACAGACAGTAGGTGGGACGGAGTCCCAACCTCTGCACCAGCCAGCGAGCCAAGAGCTCATGACGGTGCCCACAGGGCCTTCAAAACTGAGAAACCAACGGCTGAAAGTATGTCGTGTTTCACTGTATCATTGCGCTACTCCCTGCAGGCTAGTGGTGTTGACTACGAGGACATGTTGTTCTTTGACAACGAGCGCTGGAACATCACAGGTGCGCCATACAGGCTCCGCGGCTGCTGCTGTTGCTGTGTTGCCTTGTCAGCCAACGGTTGGCCGTGCTGTTGTAGCCAGCCTGCCATTAGACAGCAAGTGTGCTGGACGTCATGCTGAAAGGAGCTGCCCGCAGGCCCCTCATACTGCCGCTGAGGATTTGCAAGCCACAGCCGAACTTTCTTTTTCAGCACCTCCAGCTGTGCCTTTCAGCACCTCGCGCTACTGCTTTCAGAACCTCCAGCTATCTTCCGTCTCAGCACCTGTGACACTTGCCTTTGAGCACGTCCAGCTTGAGGCAATATGCCAGGCATCTCAGCTTGTGCTGCTGTTGTTGGTCACCAACAGTTGACGCTGCTGCTGCTGCTGCTGCAGAGGTGTCGCGCCTGGGAGTCAAGTCGGTCTACACCCCCCGCGGCATGACGGCGGGGGTCTGGCAACAGGGGCTGCAGATGTTCGCTGACGCAGACACAGCATCCGGCAAGCAGAAACAGAAGCAGAAGCAAAAGGCAACTCGAGCGTATTGACAGCGTTCACACGTGTTGAACCTCGGTTTTACCTGCCTCTGTTGCCCTGAAGGACCGCTGGCAAGCTCTGCATACATATATGCTCCCGATCCTGTGTGTGTACATCTCTTTTGCTGTTTGTTCTTTCGGTGCTTGGGCCAGGCTTTGCTTGTGATGCATCTGTACAAAGCACATTGACCCTGCTACAGGCTCTCTCAAAACTAGTGGATGCTTCTGCTGGGCAGTCCGGTGGCTGCCAGCAGCATGCACCACCGTCTCTCAGGCTGGCTTTATCCCGATTTGCGCATGCACTTTACACAGCATGTGTCTGCTGTTAGGCAGTGGTTGCCGCTTGCTGCAGCCTCAGCAAGTTTGCATGCCACTTTGAAACCGTCCACTTGTTGCTGGGTGTGTCCTGTTGTTGTGGCTGATGTGTTGGTGTCAGGATCCAGGCGGCCAGCCAGGGAAAGCGGCTTGCCAGGCGCGCCAGTGTTGATGTACCTTCATGGAGTTTGCCATTTGGCCAGCAATGTGATGTGTGCTCGTGACAGGGCAGCTCCCAGCAGTAGGAGATTCCTGCACCAGCTCAGCACACCAGGCTAGCTGCCGGCGGTGCATGCACCTGTGTTTTGCTGCTAGGTGCAGTTGTGTTCTACATGCATGTTGGGCGGGTCTCTTGGCAGGCCTCTTCGATCAGGGGAAGAGACAGCTTGGCAGCAACGCCGACCTGCACCTCGTCCCTGGTGGGCTTGTAGCTGCTTCCATCATGGCATTGTGGGATTGTGTCTTGTGTTGCACAAGTGGCCAGCAACTGTTCCCAGCTGTTCCTTGTCCCCACTTGTGAACGGCGAGCTTGTAGAAAGGTGCATCTAAGTGTTCCTGCAGAATCCCTGATAACTTTGTCCCCTGGCATGGGTGGCAGTAGGTGTCCACTTCTCTGCACCCAGCAGTGCTGAGCACAATTGAAAACATGCCTGATGACTATGGCAATTGCTTTTAAGCGGTACTCCTTCAGTAGTTTCCTGCCATTACATGTGTGTGGCTGCCTTCTTGTAACATCTACGTGTGCAGCAGTAAACCCTCAACTGGCCCTCGGGGCCAGAGCGTGGTCCCTTTATAAAGAGCAGCGCCCGGCACAGAGAAGGGATCTGTAACAAACTCGGACGTTCTTATCCAACCACAAAGGAACCAGCATCCTTCGTCCACGTGTTGATGCGTTCCTGCTGACCGTTGTGAGCTCATGCAGGAGCTTTGGCGGAGGAATAAGGGAGCAAAACCAGGTAAATGATTGCTTCGTTTCATCTCCCACTGCCCATATTTGCCGGCGCGCGCCAGCCTGTGGCAAAACTCACCAACAACAGAATTACCCGAACAGCAGAGTTGCACTGCAAGCACACCTCTCTGGCACCTGAGGGAACTTGAGTTGCAGCACGTATCAAAGTTACAGATACCTGAAGACTTCCAGGCACCCCTGCAGCTACCTTCCTTTCTGATGCCTGCCATTCTTGCAGACACAGCACAGCAGCAGCAGCGCAGGTGAAGATCATGGTGGCCGTTTGGTGGCAGCACAGCTGGCAAATGGTCAATCCAGCAACGTTGTATGATTGCTCAGGGCTGTTGCTGCTGGCTGTGACAGGTCCGTGGTTGAGCAAGGGGTACGGCACTCAAGCAGCAGTGTCCGATGTTTCCTGCGTCAGGCCCAATATGTTGCTGCTTTGTATGCAGCATGACCCCATACATACAAATGCAGCAGTAGACGAAGTTTGGAGGGATACTGAAGAAGCAGTTAGATGCACCTGTCTACCAGCTTGCCGCCCAAGCAGCAGCTGTATTGTTAGGAGAGCTACAGGATGTGCAACATTGTTAGGAGAGCTACAGGATGTGCAACAAAGTTGTGTCAACAACAGTAAGCACCAGTGCTGCTGTGTCCTGACGTGTGTCCAGGTCTTCTGCTGGCAGTGTTGATGAGGTGGTTCAGGGCAAGCGCAAGGCCAGCGCACACGAGCCCAGCACACACCAGCACACCTGCTGCCAAGGTCGTGTGCAAGTGAGTGCTGTGTCCAACTTCACAGCTGGCTGCATGCGGCTGACATCATCAGCATTCCTGCAACATCCATCCTGCAGGTTGGAAGTTGATCTGATTGCTTGCGGGGAGAAGTGCTTGCAACTGCACAGATGCGTGCTGGCAGCAGCGCCACACAACGTCCCAGCACACTGCACTCCCATGCAACACACGCACTCCCTCGCTCAGCACACGGTGCCATAAGCATGCATGGGCTCCATGCATCTGGTCACTCTGTCTGCATCCTTTCACTGGCACCTCGCTTGCTGTGTGCGTGCCATGCGCTGCTGCAGGCACAGCAGCGTGGCATCAAGAGCCGCGGTGCAGGAAATGTCCATGCAGCTGGCATGTGGCTGCGATGTGTGGGGGTGCCAGCACCAGCCTGTCGGGGTTGCTGGCGCTCGACATGGTGAGCCCCTGCTGCTCTGCTGGATCCATGGCCTGTCGTACATGCCTGTTGGTTTCGCCCCAGCTGTGCTGGAGGCCCTGACATAGCCTCAGCTTGCCTGCATGCCAGCGTGGTTTGCCTCAGCAGTCACTGCAGCACACCACTGGGGGCTGAGACCCTGATCAGCTGGGTGACTGACAGCAGCTGTCTGGCAATGCGGGTGGCGTTTGCATGAAATACTCAGGCACAACAGCACCAGGCAGTCCTCCCCCTACGCCAACTGCAGGCCGTGGAAACGTCATCGTGCTGACGTTGAAAGAAACGCCCGGCACCCTGTGCTTTCATTGCTTCTGCAGGTTTGTCGGATGCCACCCAGCTGCTAACTAGCCAAGCACCAGACTGCAATGCTGGTCCTGCAGCCCCAGGCAGCCTCAGCTGCTGCAACAGCACCAGCACCAGCGGCAGCACTGCCAGCATATGCACCAAGCCCTACCTTGCTGCTGACGGTCAGGTGCTGACCAGGAGGCGCCCGCAGCAGTGCAATAGCAGCAGGCAGCATCCTGTGCTGCATGCACACGTGCGCAGCACAGCCTGCCTTGCTGCCAGCCCCTCCAAGGCCTCTAAAGCATCCAGTCCGGCACGCTTGTCACATGTAAGTGTTGCCTTCCCGTGTTTGTTGCGTGTCTCCGTGGCGCCTTGTGTCTGTTGCAGCGTAGCTTCTTGCGTGCATCAAGCAACCCCCGCTCTTGCCTTTTGTGTTCAATGAAGCAGCCGCGAGCGTATGGTTCCTTCGCTGTGTTCAGACTTCTCATCACATCAGCAGTTTCAGCAGTAACAAAGATGATGACACCTGCTTTGACTCTCACAGGTCAAGGTGATCACCAGCTTTGACTCTGATGCCAGCACGCCAGACAGCAGCCCGTGCAGTAGCCGCCCCACACACTTTGCCACGCTGAGGGTCGAGACGAGCCAGCTGCACGACCAAGACCACACCATCGACACTGCTACGAGCAGCACCAGCAGCATCCCTCCTGCAGCCATCTTGAGCCCTGTAGGGGGGCTGGTGGTTGTCGCAGCACGCCGCCTGGGTGTAGCGAGTGTGCAGGAGCATCCACAGGATGTGCAGGAGGGGGATGACAGTTCCAGCAGCGACCAGCATGAGCTGGGCAACAGATGCTCCCCATTGGTGCGTGCAGGTGCTGCTGGTGTGCAGGGTGCCGTCAGCATGCAGCACACACCAGCACGGTTGGGAGTGGCGCCTGTGTCTGCTGCTCCTGCAAGCCGCCAAACACAGGCTGCAGAGGGCGGTGAAGCATGGGCTACGGTCACAGTTGCGCAGTGTGGCTTCGGGAAGCTGAGCAGCGCACAAGCAGGCCAGAGGCTCTTTGGCAGGATGCAGTCAGCCCACCAGCTTCCTGCGCAGTGCAGCAGCAGTACAAGTCAGGCAGCTATCGGATCAGCACCTGACAGCGCTGGAGGTCTGCTGCAGGTGTCGGTCAACGGGGCTGGAAGCAACACGGAGCAGCAGGGGCGTCCTGCAGCTCAGCAGCAGCAGCAGCGGAAGAGCATCCGTGTCAGCTTTGCACCCCTGCCGCCGAGCAAGAACGCATGGTTGCAGCAGCTGCGGCAGATGCCTCCGGAGGGCAAGGCCAGGTTTCTGCGGCGGCTGCAGCTGGTGAAAAGGCGGGTGTGGTGCATGTGGCGGCAGCGCAGCCGCCAGCAGCAGCAGCCGCAGGGGCTTGACAGGCATGGGCTGAAGCGAGACTGGCAGCAGGCAGCAGCTGAGTTGCAGAGCGATGAAGCGGAGGAGGAGGAGGATGAGGCGGGGGGATGCAGCCCGTGCAAGAGGGCTGTGGGTCAGGGTGGTGCCTTGCTGCGCTGCAGGGTCCACGTGGGCGGGCAGCTTTCACAGCCAATGCTGCTAGGCTAGTGCAGTGCTCACAGCCAGTGTGCTGAAATGTATTTATGTATGCGTGTTTGCGCTGTGTCGTGCCTGTGCCATACTTGCGTTGCAGGTCGGGTTATGTATTCCAGTGTTGTTCTGTACCTTTGATCTGCTTGTGGGTGTGTTCTGTTTCCTGCTGTTTGGTGGTGTGCTTCTGGTGCTGGGTGGGGAGTGAATTCATAGGAAGTTTAGTCAGCATACTTGGAGTCATCTGCATGCAGCAGTCAAGCATGTTCTGTTCAGCATGTCTGTGCTCTCACTTTGAAAGGATGTCGAAATTGCCATGCGGCAGCAACATTGCATGTTGCGGGCTGTAGGGGTAGCTGCATCCTTTTCGCTGTCTGTTGTCTTGCCTCTTCCCGATGTATGAAGCTGGACAGATCTTTGCTCGTCAGCCTAGTTTAGGTGGGCTGATCCTCAGTGGTAGGTCAGCTTCTGTGCCCTCAAATGAAAGGCATGGTGTAGTGGTTGATTGATCTTGCAGGCACCGTTTCTAATCGGTCACTGCAGGAAGTGCAGGCTGGGCAGCTCTGTTGTTTTTAGGTTTGGTGTGTTCTGCGCAACTTGTGCCCTCAACTCCATTCATGTCTACTGCCTGGCCGTATTGCAGGCTGGATGTGTGAAGCATTCTCATCCGAAGTTTCCTGGCTTGTTGCACAATTCACTCTTGTCATGTGTACTTCCCCATTGGGTGAGTGTTTGTGGCTGAAATGTCTGCATCATGCGTACATGATGTAGGGGGTGTGATGTGTGCTGCTTGTGGTAGTAAGCCACGCTTACGCTTTCTGCAAATGTACTATGCCCCACCGTCAGTAGCCCCAGACCCCAGCAGCCAGGCTGTTTTGCGATAGCAGTGTAGCATGGGGGATGTTCGGGGTGTTCAGTGTGCATCGATTGCCACTCGCAGTGCGTGTGCTTCATGCAGCCTGCCTATACAGCAGTTATTGGCGAGATGTATGATGTGACAAGCATGCCACATGGTGGCTTGTTGGGAGTGTGAAGCTCGACCAGTGTATCATGATACCTACTGGCTAGTAGGAGATGTGCGAGGCCTCCAAGCTGCCCAACCTCTGCCAGCAGGCTTGACTGGGTTGTGGCTATGATTGGGTTGTGCTGTCTGGTGCAGTCAGAGGACCATACATTGCGAGGCTGGGTGTCCAAGACAAGGTGGTTCCCTGCTGCAGCGTTTGCCCGGCAGCTTGCATTGCAATGTGCCAGGCCGACACTACGCTAGTGCTGACATCACAATAATCACAAAGTGCACCACACGTGCGTCATCGACTTGGTTTTCTCAATCCTCCTCCAGCAAAGAACACTCCTATCAGCTGTCCAGTCAACGCAAGTCAAATCATTGCTGTTTGGTTGACTCTCGGCAAGGCTCCTTCAGTGTACAATCTGAACGTTCTTTTTATTCCTTCTGTGATGTCGCAGCGCATCCGTTCTGGTCGGCAACTACTCCGAGACGCAGTGCTGCAGCATGTCGGACGCCGTATCTTTGTCTGATCTGCCCCTGGCATGGCTGCTCCGTTTGGCGACAAACGTCACTTCTGAGGGCGCTGCACGGATGAGGAGTACCTGCAAGGCGCTGCAGGGGTGGGTTGTTGTGCTGCTGTATGGGGCGCGCAGTAGCTGCTGATGTTGTGGCTACTGTCTTGGGAGCTTAACTGTACGTGCATGCTTGTGTCTTATGCTAGCTTTCATGTGCAGCTGCAGTTGATTCACGCCCATGCACAGCCCATATGTGTGTATTTGGTATGCAGCAGCAGACAGCAGGTCTCACACCACCCGCTGATGATCAGCCTTTTGACCCAGCCAAATCCATTTTTGCGAGACTTTCGTCAGCTTCGTCCGTGCTGTTTTACTGGTCGCATGTTGCTGACGTGTGCTGCACAGGTGATAGATGCAACCTGGGAGCCTGTCGAGGTGGCGGTTCCCCCACACAGGCGCAGCGTGCCCCTGACATTCGAGCAGGTCCAGGCACAGCTGCCCCCAACAGTTGAGCCCGTTGACACGGACTTTTCTGATGCATACGACGAGTTCAACTATCATTATGTCAGTTTTCGCAAGTATGCTCCCGAGCAAGATGGCTGCATGCTTGAGCATCTGGAGACTTACGGCCCAGCATTGACGCGCCTCACAGCCAACCACGCAGTCAACGTGTTGAAGGTAGGCCTCCCAAATGCATCCAGCACCATATGGTGCTGGGGATGTGCTGTTCTCTGAGGCAATTGAGTTGTTTCACACAGTAATATATTTGCTCTAGCACCTCCTACCAGTTGTCTCGCACCTCCTACCAAGACAGTCAGCAACTCGGTGGCTTCTGGCCACAGTCACAGCCGTGGCCCGGCTGTAGTGCAGTATCTGTGATACTGATCAAAGGATTGCAACAATACAGCAGCACATACATGCCATTGGCCTCCAGCTGCAGGCTGGACCCCTGCAGCAAGCATAGTATGTTCAGCCGGGGCTGACCAATGCTGCAACCTGCTGCATATCAGGTGCTGCAAGTTGCAGCACATAGTATGTGGCAGCGTGGCTTGCTCTGACCAGGTACATGACAGGGTGGCACAGGCTGGGTAGGCATCACACTTCATCACCAAAAGATCATTCCATTTGCATGATGCGCAACTTGCACAGCATGCCATGATGTCGGACATCATATCGTCCCTATGTGCTGCAGGGCAAGTCGGTGCTCTGCATGCTTGCTGAAGACCGTCTGTGCCGGCACGTGTCCAAGCACAGCACCACAGAGCTGAAGATGGAAGGTGTGGCAGAGCTGCGATTCCTGAGACGGCTCAAGGACGCGTATGGCTGCCGGTTGGTGTGGCCCCCAAAGGCGATAGGGGCACCCTACCCAGATCGCATACTATGTCACGATGACATAGACTCTCACAATGATTCTGACGGTGACTGTGAGTGGCAGGAGTTGCCGCAGCGATGGATGCCATGGACGGCCGCACACGATCAGCAGGCAAGCAGGGGTCCGTATGGCTGGGGGGAAGGATACTTTGGCTTTGATGTTGAGAGGGTAGTGCCAGAGCAATCACAGGGTGATCCGTACCGTTACTCGGATGCTCTGGTTCACCTGTCCAATGTCCAATGTCCATTTGAGGTTCATGATGAAAAGGTGAAACACAGCTTGCTTATCAAGACAGACAGCAGCTGCAGGAAGGCCACAGTGGCAGAAGTGGAGTTCTATTGGAACTCGACTGGGGATGATGACGTCAGCATGTTTGACCTGTACCTGTCATATGGTGGGGATTACAAGTACACAGCAGATGTGTGCGTGTTCCTGGCCCCAACCGAGCAGCGCTTGACTGGCCAAGTCAAGACTGCTGCTGCCGCCACAAATTCTTAAAGGTGCGGCCAGCAGTGCTGGCACTTTGTTGTTCAGCAGTGTGACATTGCTGGTCAAGTTGACAGTGTGTTGCCGCAGACAGCCCTGCTGAAGGTTATGCTATGTATTGAGTTCAATATTCTTGCACGCTTCGAGCCCGGGCCTGGCACTGTGCCTGCAAGGCTGCTGCATTGCTGAATTGTGGACAGTATGGTTGTCGTCATCAGTACGGCTCAAACGACGCCGCCCCAGCTCAAATGACACTGCTGTTGCAACGAGCCTCGAGGATCCTCCTGCTGCAGCTTTCGGGAGTCAAGTCAAACTTGTGGGGTTGTAAGCTTGTACGGTCCAATCATGTCCGTTGCAAACATAGTTTCGCAATTTGTACATATTATCACGTCCACATATCACATCGCCGCATCGCCCAAGTTGTCGCTTAAAAATCACCGACAGATCACCGACAGATCACCGACACGCAGCATGTCGGAGCCGGGGGACGTGCTGACCCTGACTGACCTGCCTGAAGCGGGTCTGCACCGTGTGTCCACCAAGATGACGGCAGAGAGTGCTGCGCGCCTCAGGACCACCTGCAAGCTGCTTCAAAAGGTACGTGCCTGTGCTGCTGTTCTGCTGCTGTCGTTGCATGTCTGGCCTTTCCAGAACCTGCTGCTGCGCATGTCGTGGCATGCAGTTTTCTTTCAAGGCAACCTGCTTTCATGCATGCACTCTCTATGCCAGCAGACGCAGAAAGGCAGTTGGACAACAGCTGCTGCTTCAAGAGCTTTCCAGTCGACTGGACGTCCTCAGCAGCAGCTACTGCCAGCCACATGCCCATCCCTTGGGCGCTTCTATGCTGCTCAGCACGATGCACAGCCTTTCGGGTCACATGTTGGCATCCATGTCAAGCACTCACGCGATGGCGATAATTTTGTGTGCAGGTGGTAGATGCCACCTGGGAGCCTGATGAGCCCCCACCCCCACACCGACGCAGCGTGCCCCTCACCTTTGCCGGACGCATTATCCTTTGGAAATGAGGAGGTATGGGTGGGCGATGTGTCACGCATGGACAGATGGGAGTTGCAATACCATGAGAATGAGAACTACGATGAAGATATGCCAGTGGAGCACCAAGATGGCTGTGACCCGTACTGGCTGGGGGTGTTTGGTCCTGCCCTCACGCGCCTTACAGCCAACCAGGCAGTCAACATGCTGCAGGTGAGGACGGGCTGACCAACTTCAACCGGGAGCTTGATTTTAAAGTGCTGGTGTGCCTGGTGGCTTATGCTGCTGACAGGATTGTTCCATCGCTGCTGCTGCTGCTGCTGTTACAGGGCAAACATGTGTTGGGCGTCACGAGCGGCATCTTCCTGAACGTCAACACATACAGCAGTACAGCCAGGCGGCTGCGCGACGTTGAAGAGCTGAACCTTGAGGACCTCCACGAGCAATGGCCCCCAGTGAAGCGTGGTGCCACTACTGTGCGTGACTCAATGTGCGTGACTGTATCTCAGGGTGAAGCTGAAACAGAGGGCCTGGTTGAGTCTGAGATTGAGTGTGAGTCTGAAGACCGTCTGTGCTATTTAGGCAGGGGGCCATATGGCTGGGGTGACAGTTTTCATCTGTGGTCGGAGCCTGTCTTCCTGATAGAGGCCTGTGTTCCACAGCCCTTGCGCGAGCAGTATGCCAACGAACCTTGGGTCAACATAGAAAGCAACTTGAAGCCGTGGAACCTGTGGGTGGAGACATCTGGGGGTCTGCTAGTCACCACTGACAGCAGCTGTAGGGTTGCAACCCCCGAGGAAGTGCAGGAGTTTGTGGCATCGGTTGCTCCTGAAGTTGGGGACAGGTTTGATGTCTACCTCTCTACATGACACAGCAGCGGGTCAATGGATCTCTAAGTTTTCCTTGGTCCCATTGAGCCACGCTTCACTGGCCGTGTCAAGATGGCCAACATGCCACCAGCTGACAGTGCCCGCAGCAGCAGCTGCTGCTCCTGCAGGAGCAGCATGACAGCCAACTTGAATTGGCAATTTATCATAGTCGCCTTTGATGGATGGGTCCGACAGTTTGTGGTCACACCAGGCTGGCGATGCGAGTCGCCTGGTGTCTTTGTTTGTGAGTGGCAATTGTTCGATGTTCCAGGTTGCCTGTGCGTAACTGCTGCAAAGTTGAAGTTTACAGTTGCAGTTTTGACCAAGGCAAGCAAGCCAAGAAGGGAGCTGCCCACATGTGGCAGGCGCAATCACCCCAGCATGATCCAGTACATGTGTGATGTGCCTGTTGATAAAATCTGTCACATGCATGCTTGAACGGGCCAACAGGACAGGGTGACCATAAGGGCAGTTGGCAGAGCCATGCAACAACAACACTGGCACAGAGGGCACCAGCTCAGAAACAAACAAAAATGGTACAGATGTGCACCCGCAGCACAGAACCCACCACTCTGCATGCTATTCACACAATACATGTGTGCTAGGGCAAGAGCACAACTGCCACAAGCTAGTACTAAGCAAGAAGAGATGACTGGGAACTGGATAAATGTACTCATAGTAAGCATAGCTCTGTTTGCAGTGGCAAGCAGCTAGCACTAGCCGCCAGCTAATGAAGCCACATAAGGCACAACTGCCTGGTGGAGCCATCATCAGCACAACTGCCCTAAAGGATGGATTGTACCCTATGAATGGAGGAAAGCACCTGGACACCAAGCTATTGAATCAGCACCTCTGCACACACCAGGTGATGTGCGTCATGAGTGGAACGCGCTTAGGAACAATTTGCTCAGAACTGCCAGCGTAAGAGACCCCAGACACCTAGCTTTTCAATCATTCCATGCATCCTTCTGCCTGAGACTTGCTGCCGAGCAATGACTGGCTTCCTGCTTGAATTTTGACAGTGCTTCCAGGTTTTGCTGGCACCAAACAGTAGTTCTGATGCTTCCCTGAACTACTGCTGCCGCTCAAGAAGGGCCATCAGCAGCTGCTTCATCTGCCCAACATCACTCTGCAAGCTGTCAAGCTTCACGCTGAGCTCTGCCACAGCCGCTGCTGACGTTGCGGCCACAGACTCTACCTGCTGGCTGAGGCCACCCACTGTGCTGGAGACCTGCAGGATGGCAACAGCAAGGCAGTAGGGTGTCACAGGTGCAGTCAGCAGCTCCAGTAACTGGCCAGGTGTTGGCGAGGTTGGCTGGTGAAGGCAACAAGACTGCTAATATGCAAGAAAGCCTTCCCCAGGAAGCCATCTTCACTCTATATGCCATGAAAACAACGCCTGAAAAGCAAGGTCATCACTTGTCGCAACCAGCTACTCATGGGTGAAATAGCAGCGCCTGTCCACAGTTGCTGCTAGGTCTCACCTCTTGGAGGTTGCGCTGAAGGCTGCCAGCCGCAAGCTGTAGCACCGCAGGGTCCGCTGCTTGCACAGCTGCCGCAGCTACTGCTGACGCTGCTGCTGTAGGCGTCCTCACTGCCGCCTCTGCTGCTGCTTGCGACACTCCAGCACTCACAGAACCTGAAAGGCTCCTTTGCTGCTGCTCTGCTTCCTGCATTGGCTGGAACTGCGCAGTGTGAGAATGGCGTCTCAAGCTGGCCCAGCCTGAGGGCCCTGACAAGCTGTTGGGCCTCAGCTCGTGCGGCCGGCTTGGCAAATCTGCATCCCCTGCAACGCTGGTTGCTGCTGCAGCTCTTGCTACCGCATCTGCCGCCGCACTCCAAACCTGTGGCCCTCCGTCTGCTGACAGCGCACCTCCCCAGCCGCTGTTGCGGGCATGGCTGCCGGCCGCTGTGAGTTGCTTCTGGCTGGCTGCTGCGGCTGCCGCTGCTGTCGTTGCAGCCGCCGTTGCGGCTGCGCTGGCTGCTGCCTGCTCCTGCATGCTCTGCTTGATAAAGTGCTTCAGCTTGCGCAGCTTGGCATGCAGGTCGCGGCTGCGGTGCTGCTGGTCGGCCCGAGCTGCTTGGGGCACGAGGATGTGCACGTACGGAAGCAGGACCCTGCAGGGAAGGAAGCATGACCAGCGTCACACACGTCTGTAAGTACTTCTGTAAAAACCTGACATGCGACAGCTTGTAGAAACCAGGCGGGCCAATGCTGTGCAAAGATGCTTGCTGTGATGCGAGAAGTTCTGCCGGCCAAGCATGACGCCAGCTGTGAAACTTGGCAGAAAACGCCGCTCTCCACGTGCACGTACTTTTGGCAAGCTGCAACAGGGAGCAGGCAAGCTGCTGGGGAGTGTACCCGGGACCTTCAAGCAGTGTTTACAACATGCAGGTGGCAGGAGCTTCAGCCGGGAACCAACCCTGCTGAAAAGACCGTGCACATACCTGCTGTTGAGGTCCTTGATGACGGCATCAGTCAGCTGCAAGCACAACACATGACACCACCCAACCACAGCAACAGCAGAATGAGTAAACCATGGAAGCGTGGCAACTTTCCTCCAGCTGTTAATGCTGCTGCTGTACGATTTGTCAAACAGCATGAAACTGAGCACCGGGACCAGAACAGCACTGGGACCAGGACTCACTACTGCCAAGAGCTGCTAGCGCTGCTGCGCAGCAATGAGGGATGCTAGCCTGTTGGCCTGTATGCAACCGCATGAGACCTCAGTCCGACTTACAGTGGACTCAATCTCATCTATAATGAGTGCCTTGTTCCGCAGGATCTGGTCAGCTTCGCTCTCCTTGACCACACCATACGTCTCATCGACACTGCAACACATGTACATGTAGAAGGTCTTCAATGGGCACCAATGCTGCAGGCAAGGATCTGGGCTGACCACTGCCTCATGGTGCATGGCACAACCGTGATGGGCAGAACCTGCGTATTTTCAACCATATGACATGCGCATGTGCTGAGCCCAATGCACTGCATGTTTCAGCGCTGTGCTGTGCAGTGTGGCAAGATACCTACATGGCGATCAGCAGGTTCACCAGCACGATCAGCACCAGCACAGCATAGATGGCAGCCATGAACACGGCCAGGCGGCTGGCGACAGTGTTGACGGACAGGATGGTCTTGAGTGTGCTGAATTGTATGTCCCCAAACATGATAGTGAACAGCTGCAGCACGGAGTCCTGCAGACGACAACATGCGACACAGCAGCAGTCTTGGGTGCGCACCCACTTTTGTACAGAGCAGTGTGTAGGGGACATGTTTTGATACCTCGGCACTAGGCAGAGACTCTCGGCTCGGAGCCAATGGCTCGTGAAATCCATCACCTGGCATACGCTGGTCTCTCTGGTTGATATGAGAATGGCAGGCACGCCTGATGCTGCCCTGGCCTTCCGACTTAGGTGCAGAAGTACACACAAAGGGAAACACATTCGACTCCATTGTGGCCTGTGACTTTCACAACGCCTGTACGTGTACCTTCCATGCTAGATACGCACAGCATGGGTCACGCCTATCGCTCACCTCCAAAGACCCAAAAACCTGCACCTCGCTGTTGGCCACTTCACCATTTGTGTTGCTGCCGACCGCAGAGACCAGGTTGAGTTTTTCTGAGCTGATGGGGGACATCAGCACGCTGAAGGTCAGCCCGAAGCATACAAGCAGGAACACCAGCATCAGGAAGAAGTAGCGCATGTCCTGCAGGAGACAGCAAATGCGGCAAAGTTGTGATCTTGTTGTGACTGCACAATGACTCCTGCATATATCAGTCATGTCCAAACACCCCAAAGTGCGCCAACCAAAGGCTCACTATCACGCTCACACAGCGTATGCATCCATCTGTGTTGACTGCAATGATAAAACATATCTGGGCAAATTGATCAGCCGCCTGGCCGTGCAAGCACCTGCATACCAGCTGACACACCAATTGGCATAGGGCCCAAAGCCAAAGTTGCAATGGAAGGTTGCCAGCACCCAGCAGCCAAGTATGACCTCCCAGGTGTGGTGAAATAAGCATTGACTGACAACAGCATGAGAGGGGCTGATAATGTCTCTGCCCCCTACCACCCGGCTTACCTTGATCACGATCAGCACCATACGCAGCAGCGCCCCAACCTTCTCTGCCGCCATGCAGAAGTAGAGGGCACGCAGGCACAGCAGCAGCAGCTCCAGCGCCACCAAGATGATGAAAAGCTACAGCAGCACATGACAAACACGGAGCCATCACAAGCAGAACTCCTGTAGTGCACACTACTTGTAATGCATGCCATGCATATATTTTCTCTGCAGGTCGCAGTACCTGCTATCGTGACGAAATCACCGGCTGTGTGCACACCATCCAGCAGCACTGCAGCCGCGCACCTCATGGTTGAGCCTGCTGATGTGCAGCAGGAAGAGCATGGCGATGATGATGATGCTGGCGCAGTCAAAGTAGTTCCAGGGGCTGTTGAAGTAATCCTGCTTGTACGTCACCATCTGCTTGGCCTCATCAGCAGCCTGCAGCCAGCAGCACAACACATCACGGTGCCACATGATTTACCATCTGTAAGTTTTGTGTCAACAGGATATGCGCCCAATGTGTTGCACCAGCTTTGATTACTTGTACCTAGAATGCACTTTGCGTGTGTTCAATGATGACTGCCGACCTACTGCAAGCCCCATACAGCGCCCTTCATGAGGCTCCAGGGTCTGGTGCATACTGCATCAAGAAGCAGCCAAGTGGCCAGGTCAGCCCCCCCCCCCTGCTTATCGCACCTGGCCAAACATCATGATCATGAGGATGCACTCCAGCGCCACGGCTGCCCTGCCCTGAGGATGTGCGATCAGCTCACTGGTCGTCCATGACGGGTCGTTGCCATACACAGCCACCGACATGTAGGCCAGGAACAGGATGAAGTAGGCCAGGAACTGCACAAACTGTTGGACAGACAGGCGGAGACAAAGGCGCAGTTGGAGGCCATGCTGAGCGCTTATCAGGGCATGCGACGTTGATTGCCAACGCTGCCCAAGCGCATGGACCTGATTGTGTTGAGCCCATGCACTGCTGTGCATAGGGCTGGGTGTGTGCAGCTCAGTGCACATGGACAGCATGATAGCACAAACATTGAATTTACGCAATGCTGTGTTCACCAAGTGCAGTCCTGTTGCTTATCACCATAGCTGGCTTTGCATCATGCTTACCTGCATGAGCAGGAATGCCTTGGCAAAGCTCTCCCACTTGACCTGCAGGCAGCGCAAGCAGTGCCAGTGGCAGTCAACCGCAACCACGTTGCTGCTCCGTCACAATGCAAATAGCAAGCTACAGACGGGGCACGTGCAGCTCAGCGCTCGGCCCCAAAACCAACAGCTCTGTATGTGGTAAAAGCAACGTGAGCCGCCGCCTCTTGCTTGTCAGCTGTACATCAACAACCCAATGCCAAAGCACTGATAGCTTAGTCATGGCATGGCAGCAAAGTTGAGATACTTCAAGGCGGCGCCTTCAAGGAGCTACACCAGCACTCACATTGATGACCGCCCTGACCAGCTCTTTGCCGTACAGGTCTGCATCCACGTTGGCGGACAGCAGCTGCCGCAGCAGGTTGCCTCTACTGCTGGACCTGATCTCAGCAGCATGTGCCACTGGCACCAGCTTGCTGGATGCTGACACCTGGACACGCTGCCTGCAGCATAGCCATGGCACACAAGGGGCATTTACAGAACGTGTTGGCCAATAAAACAGTGGCGTGTTGCTGCAGGACCCAATGGAAACGTTTTGCACATCTTGCAAGACGAGAGTAATGCCAACTGCATTCCTGAGGCACATACGACACCCTTCTGGACCTGGCTAGCCTTGCAGTCGTGGGTTCAGCGCACATTAAAGGCGTGCATGCTAGCCCAACCCAGCTCCACCCCCGCACCTCAGGCGTAGGCCCTGCCGCGCCCACAGCCACAGCCAGCTTGCACCAAGGTGCCGCAGAGACCACAGCACCGGCCACATGAGCAGCGCCACGATGCTGTCCCTCCAGCTGGAGTGCTTCACCAGCACGTCCAGGGCATCCAGCAGGGCCTGTCGGCTGCTGATGGCATCGTGCCACAGCTTGCCGGTGTGGCCGTGCTGCACAAGCATGACAGACAGCAGGAACAATGGACGATGGGGTCAGCAAGGACAGCCTATCGGTGCCCACAAGAAAATGGTTGAAGTTGATCCGATTTGTCACCAGCTGGAGCTGATGCAGCCCTGCCCGTCTGCACGGCGAGTTATGCTGCACCCAACTCTATAGATGAGCGTTGCTGCGTGGCAGACGACACATGTCATGCCAGCGCTTGGCAGCATGCTGTACTAGTGCTGCACCAAGGTTGTATCAGTGGGGCATGTGCATCCCTTTCACAACCCCTCCCACTGCGACCCAACCCACCACTGAGCACTTGTAGATGACCTCTGTGTTGTGGACCAGCAGAGAGTCCACCTCCACCTCCCCGTTGTCAATCATGGGCAGATGCTTCAGCAGGCGCCGGCAGGTGCGCTTGTGCTGCAAGATGGAAACCAACAGGCAGCCAAGCATCAAGGATTTACACCGCCAGCCGCCAGAAGCCTTTTGCTGACTGACGGTGGAGTGTGCGTGCTTCAGCAATGTGGCACTGACGATGAGGTTTACCGCCGCTAATGGTGACCATACATCAAGGGTGCATTGCAGGCTTGTCAAACGGAAGACCATTCAAGGGCCTGTGTCTTGTGCATTGTTGTATCTGTCAAGGCACCCACACACTGCGACCCAAGAGCTCACCTGCGCGTCGTGAATCAGAGCCTGCAGCGCCTCATACATGTGCAGCACCACTGACACCTTGCTGAAGCGCCCCTCCAGCAGAGCATCCACCACTAGCCGCACACACTGCGCTTGTTGGCTGGCCATCGCCACCTGCAGCAGGTCTGCACGCTGCGTGGCTGCCCCAGACATGCGCTTCTTGACAGTGGGTGGCCGCTGCAATAGCTGCTGCTGCACTGCATGCTGCTGCTTGCTGCGCGCGGAAGTCTTGTTGCCGTCCCTGCAGCACAACAATAACATGTCAGTTGAATTATCTTTGAGAGCAAGGCTAGTTGATGCCGACAACCCCTGTCAAATGGGGTGCTGGCCGGCTGGCAGGACATGGTGACCGGCATGTTGTGCGCAGGACAGCCCCATGCCGTACACCCATCATTTCCAACAGCGACATACAGCTCTGCACTACCTATGACAGTGCCGAGCGATGCAGATCATGTGTGTCACGTTTTGGTGCAAGGTGTGCCACAGTACAGCTGGCAAGTCAAAGTCAACCCCAGCAGCCCTCACCTCCAGCTCGCCCACTTTGCCAGCAGTCTCCTTTTGGAGGCAGCCAGGCCATCGAACCTGAACAGTCAATCACATCACAGCACATGCGTATGGGCGCAGTCAAAAGTGAGACATGGTAAACATCACAAGGAAGGCAGGTGCTCTTAGGCTGTCTTGGCTTGCATGCAGACAGTACCTCACACTCAACGGCAAGTTTGCTAGGAGATCAAAGCCTGCCCAGCATGTCGTCAGCTGCCGTAGGAACCCTACTGTGCCTGGCACCTACTTGGAATTGGCAGAGGCAGCCGAGAAGGCCGACTTGAACTCGCTGGCATCCATGCCCATGCCGTTTGCTGCAGCGCGGATGTCTGCCGGGTCTGGCGCTGCGTCTGCCGTTGCGGCCCTGCTGCTGCTCATGCGAGTGAGGGACGACGCCAGGCGCATCATGAAGGCGCGGGCTGAGCCCTGCTTTGACGGTGGCTCCGAGCTGCTGCCGTTGTAGCCATGCCTTGCGCTGTCGGCTCCTGAGCTACCGGCCCCCTGCTCTGCACTGGACAGTGTCACCAGGAGGTGGTCGTGCACACCTCCAGCTGTGGTCACTGTCGCCATGGCAGCTGGCGAGGTGTCAGAGGAGCTGCTTTGACCATTTGGCATGGGCCCGAGCGCTGCTGCGTCAATGACACTCAGCATCGGCAGCGGCGCACTGTAGCTGTGCTCCTCACGTGCTTCAGCTGCAGGAGGTTGCGCTCTGTCCTGTGTTGTCCTCCGCCGTGAGAGCCATCGGTTGCTGACAAGCGCTGCCATCTGCCGTGCCATGGAGTCCCGCTGGGGCTGCTGTTCGTCCTGCACGTGCAGCTGCTGGCGCGGTGACAGCGGGGGCAGAGAGCTGCCGCTGCCTTGCCGATGCAGCGAGTGCCCCTGCGCTGACGCAGCTGCTGCGTCGCTGGCACGCGGCGAGCCCTCCTGCTGCTGTGAGCCACGAGCTGAGCGCAGCAGGTTGTTCAGGAAGGCGTTGGGGGACGGAGACGGGCTGTACCCTGCTGAAGGTGTGACAGAGTCGGAGCCCCGACTGGCTCGTGGGTCACCCAATGCCGCTAGGTCTGGGTCATACCTGGGCGACAGCTGTGCAAAGCGTGTGAAGTCTTTCCTGGGGCTGTCAGGAACGCTGTCTGCGGTGCCGCGATGGGTTGCTGCGCCTGCTGTGAGTGCTGCCGCTGCTGCTGCAAGAGAGACGGTGCTGCGCCGGGAGGCGGCGTCCCCTGAGCCCCGTTCGTCGACACTCTGCGCCCGGGAGTGTGACTCCTCGTGCAACGTGTCCAGCACAGGCAGCTGAGCACCCATCCGTGCATTGCGTGACACCGAGGGGCTCAGCATGCGCGTGGGGGTTGTGGATGGGGAGTTGGTGGACCGAGGGCTGTCAGGACCAAGGCCCGGGCTGTACATACCCCCTGTACCCCCTGACCCATCTGAATCCAGACCCCCGCTGCCCGAGCGGCCCATGCTGATGAATGTGTTACTGCCGGGGTCACTGGTATCTTGACCCTGCAGCATGCTGCTGCCGTTGAAGCTGCTCTGCCCTGCAGCTGACATCAGCAGCGAGCTAGCTGCTGCCTTGGTTGAGCCGCCTGGCAGCTGCAGTTGCTGCTGCCGTTGCTGCCTGAGCTGCTGCTGCTGGCGGCCAGGGTCCCTGCCTGCCTGCTGTGGCTGCTGCGGCTGTGATGCGCTGAACGCAAGCACCGTCTTGATGTCAGCGACGCTGTGCGTCCACCTCGAGTTGCGGGGCGTGCTGATGACAGACCCGTCTAGGAAGCTGCCCTTGTCTGCGCTATCGCCGTAGCTGCCGCTGCGCTTGTGGCCACGCTCGCCCAGCAGGCGGTCAGCCGTGCTGCGCCTGCCTAGCGAGCTGCTGCCACGGCCGGAGGATGACGGGACCTTGGCCCTGTCATGTGGGTGGATGACGTAATCCTCCAGGCCTAGCCCGATGACGGACCCTGCTGCAGGTGCTGCTGCTGAGGGCACCAGGCTGGGCTGGTAGGCATGCAGCGCTGAGTGCTGCGGCGTGGACTCTGCGCTGGTCCTGCGGCGCCGCTCGTGCCTGCTCGCGTTGGCTGCTGCTGCAGCATCTGAGTCCGTCTTCCGCAAGAGAGCTGCTGGCAGGGTGGTGACTGTTGGCCGAGCGAAAATGGGCCCAAAGTGAAGCTGCAGGGCACAGCACACAACAAATCAGCTGCCTCGGGCATGAGGCTACAACAAACCAGCTGCCTAGCACATGATGGTGGCATCACATGCCAAATGGTTCAACCAGCGAGCTGCTGACGCCCTCATGTGATCATCGAGCTGGCAGGCACCACTGCATGCGCGAAGCTACATAGCAGGACAAGGGTACTGGGTGCCTGTGCAGCGCTTTTCCTTGGACTCACCAGCCAGCCCATCTTCTCAAACATGGGCAGCAGCAGGCTCATGATGGCAGCATTGCCGTCTGCAGCTGCCTGCATGACCAGCAGCTGCAGCACCGACGCATCCTGCAATGCTCCGTTCTGTAGGTGCCAATTGAGGGTGGCCTCCAGCTTGTGCATCTACATACGCAGGGCAACAAGCAAGGCAACATAGTCACATCAGTTGCAAAACAGTTGCGGCTTTGCCTAATTGCACAGTGAGTGGGTGGTCGGTGAGAATTTGGGCGCCTGTGGGTAACCCCAAACAATGGTTGCAGACGGGCGGCATGAGATGCTCTCAAAGTTGCCACGTGCATGTGTCTGTGCTGAGTGTGACCCAGCGGACTTGCGTATCGCCCTGTGTAGCAGGAGCTGTCCCTGAACAGCTGCTGGTGGGGCCTGGTGGGGCTCCCAGGTGTACTAACATTGTGCATCCTGGCATCACGCGCACCTCACCGCTTCTGTTGTTAGAAACAAGCATATCAAACAAACAAAATACAAGGCAGCAGCGCCCACCTTGTTGTGCTTCTTGCATGAGTAGTACAGGCCACAGAAGGCGGCGGAGTACTGGCGGTAGATGCTGGGGTCCACCTGATGTAAGGTCCCATGGCGGCAGCAGCAACAAGCATGCGCTCTTCAGCTGAACATGAGTTACCGACGCCTCCAATCATGACTACTTGAATGCAGCGACACTACTCCGTCAGTAGGGTTATAGTAGGGCCCTTGACTCAATGTGCGTACATCCCAACAGTTTGTTGTCAACAACAGTGCAGGTGCAGCAGCAGCAGCAGCCATGCCCAAGCCTGACTTGCCTGCAAAATCGACAGTGTCCCATCGTAGCTGCAGGAGATCAGGCTCAGCTCCTTCCTGCTGGCACTGCTGCCATCCTTGCTGCCGGCTGAGCTCATGGGCGTGGGCGCAGGGCATGTGCTGCTGCGGCTGCTCCAGCTGCAGCTGCTGACCAGACCCTCATGCACCTGCACAGGGACAAGCACAGTGCCCTTTGCCATGACGCCGTGCACCAAGGGAGAGAGAGAGAGAGAGAGAGAGAGAGAGAGAGAGAGAGAGAGAGAGAGAGAGAGAGAGAGAGAGAGAGAGAGAGAGAGTCTGACACTTTGCCCCGGCATCAAGCTGGCCGCATACTAAGCAAGCGCTTCAAGAGCCCAAAGACAGTAAGGCTGAGTGCAGCACCACTAGAGCTGAAAAGCAGCAGCACACACCTGAGCAGCTGACAGCAGGCAGCTTTGCGGCACATCCCACGCGCTGACGATGCCATCTGCATCGCCAGCAGCCAGCAGCGTGCCATCTGCAGCCAGGTTCAGCACACACCCCGAAGAGTTGCATGGTTAGACAGCGCTGCACGGCTACATGCTAGCTCATCCCCACATCCGCCACAGTCACCTCAAGCAAGCAACAGCAGCCAGTACTGAAAATGAGCAGAGCAAGCTGACAGCCTGATCACAGCAACTACTTACCAAAGTTGAATGCCAGCGATTTGATGGCAGTGCTGTGCAGTGTGAAGGTTGCCAGTTTGAAGCCAGTCACGTGGCTCCACAGCACAATGTGCCCATCAGCACCCCCAGACACCATGGTGGCACCATCTGCAGCACAGTCCAGGGCGCTGACATGCCCGCTGTGGATCTGGTAGCGACACTGCAGGAGACAGCAAGCACACAATGGCAGCGCTCAGGCGGCAGCTGCATGGGAAGGTGGGTATAACCTGCACAGCATGTTGCAACTGCACCACAACCCCACAACCTTGAACTTCACCTCAGCACAAGCCATCCATCCTGCAGACACTCTTGTTGGCTGACAGCAAACACACTGCTACTAAAAATCAACACGCTGTTCCTGCGTCAGCTTGAACCCAGTGCTGGCTCACCATAGACTCCTCCATGTCCTCTCCCTCACAGTCCACCACCAACACCCAGCCAGCTGCAGAGCCGACGACCAGCTTGGGCATATCAGGCCCCTTGGTCCAGGTGCAGCACAGCAGAGGAGCCTCTTGGGTGGTCAGCACCTTAACTGGGTTGTCGCAGTGCCACAGCCATCCCTGCGGGCTGCCAGCGACCCCCACTGAACCCCCTGCTGCTGCCGGGTCATCTGTGACAGAGTCTATGAGGCTGAGCCGGCCGTGTCCCCCATTGCTGAACCGCCGCGCCTTAGCCTGAGCCGCTGCCGAGGGCGAGACAGGACCCTCCCTGCCCTGCGGCCAGCGAATGCTGCTGTCCCCGCCTGCCGCACCCTTGCCGTGCTGCAGTGCGTCAAAGTCCACGCTGACAAAGTTGGGGCTGGCTGGCGCGCTGTCGTCGACGCTCTCGCGGGAAGACAGCATGGAGCGGTTGGAGTGCTGACGTGTCAGCGGATCGAGCCCACTGAGGCCCCTGACGGTGCCCTGCGCCTTGAGCGCGGCGGGGCGCACGCTGGGGTCGAACTCCCAGAGGTGCAGGACACCTGTCTGGGTGTTCTTGCGCTCAACGCCTGCAAGGGCAACGCGCCCCAGGCCCCTGCACGCGCTGATGCCCAGAACGATCATGTCAATCTTGGTTGACACGCCCACATGTTGCTCCCACGGGGCAGCTGATGCTGCAGCTGGTGCTGCGGGCCATGTGCCAGTTGCTGCATAGCCAGCCCCTGCTGTGCCTGGGTACCCTGCAGGTGCTGCAGGACAACTGCCAGCCCCTGCAGTTGCGCTGGCGCCACCAAGGGGGGTAGCGGTACCAGGAGAGCAGCTCATGACGGTGACATTACCCTCCCGTTTGGCTGCCGCCACTATGCCGCCATCAAAGCAGCAGCATACCACGCTGTTGCCGATTGCCATGCCAGTAGGAACAGCGGCAGTGCTATCCGGCGGCAGCAGCAGCAGCTGCCCAGATTGGTCAGCACACAGCACCCCGTCCGGCATGCCAGCATGCCTGCCTGCCAGCGATGCCAGCCGCTCTGGCTGCTTGCTGAGACTGGTCTGCATGTAGCTATCATTGCAGCTGCTGCGGGTGCTTGGGGGGCGCAGAGGCACACACGCCAGCAGTCTCTCCTTGAGCATGGTGACATCCATGCGCTTCAGCCCCGGTGCCTCAGCACAGTGCTGCCGTGCCCTCCCTCCCCTGCTGCCTCCTCCTCAGCTGCTGCTGCCGCTGCCGTCCCTGCTGCCAGCCCATCCAGCCGCGCGGCCTGCCTGATCTTGCTGCCGCTGCTGGTGGTGGTGCTGCTGCTGAGGATGACAACATCATGCACGATCAGGAGGTTGTCGTCGCCTACGGTGCAGATGCGCTTGCCGTCGCTGCTCCAGCAGCAGCCGCGCACGAGCTTTGTGTGCTCGTGGATGCTGAGCATGCAGCTGCGGGTGCTAAGGTCCCACAGCACCATTCGGGCATCATCTGCTGTGGACACGAGCTTGCTGGCGTCTGGCGACAGGGCAACACAGCGCACCTTGTAGCCATCCGCATGGCGGGAGGGCAGCTGCAGCAGCTGCTGGCTGTCGCTGCTGCATGGCAGCACCACGTGCACCTTGCCTGTGCGTGTGCCGGCTGCCAGCACAGCGCCATCAGCGGCAATGCTCAGGCATGTGATCTGCTCCCTCCCTGCTTGCCCCAGCTGCCATTCTGCTGCAAGCTTAGCAAGCCCAGGCGGACCAGCTATGCAGCAGCTGTTGCTGCGGTGCGGCGGCGCGGGAGCACTGCAGGCTGCTGCTGCTGCCACTGCTTCAGGGTCTGCCAATGTTGAAAGATCCCATAGCAGCAGTTTGCCATCACTGCCCCCCGTTGCCGCCCAACGTCCATCTGCTGACAGGCAGCAAGCCTTCACCTGTGTGCTGGGACTGTGCCCCTGCAGTGCGTGCCTGATGACCTGCAGATCGCTTGCTGCACTGACGCTGCCCTGCTGCTGCACCTGCTGCTGTCCATCCCGAACCTGCCAGACAAACACCTGCCCACCCCTGCCTGCGCTGAGGATGGTGTTGCCATCAGGAGTAAGGGCTACGTCGCGCACCTCCACTGTGTGCAGGAAAACAGGAAGCCATACAGCACAGCAGGAAAACATGCAGATCAGCGCTGTTGATGGAATGGCTGAGAGTCTGTGCGACCACTGCATCCACAGGACAAGGCTATTGCTGCCGTGACAGCTGCCACCATGACAAACACTGCCAGGGTGCTGATGCATGCAAGGGACTGGCTGGACAGCAGCTGTTATGCCGATTGCAGACCGACCAGGCAAGCAGCTGCAGCCATCATGCTTTGACTGTGCTCGCAAAAATGTTGAAGAGCTGGTTGATGAGCTCTTGCCTGTGTGTCCCTCCAGGAAGGCGAACTTTCCCAGGAACTGTAGCTCGATGGCAGGGGCCATGGGGTCGCCATACACTGCCACATGAGATAGTGAGGGAGTAAAGGCGTTGCTGCAGCGCTTGGGCCCTTTGGTCTGCTGCCACACGCATGCTGCTGTGGCTGTGTTGAACACCGCGACACTGTTGGTGCTGGTGCTGCACACCACAGTGTTCGGTTGCCCGGCAGCGCTGCAGGGAGGTCCATACGCTGCGTGTGCTGGGCCGTGTTCAGCTGCAGTTGCTGCAGCTTCGGGGGCCTCTGTGTGCCAGGCAATGCTGACACATGTTGTGCCATGCGTGGTCAGCCGCTGAGCCTCGTAGCAGTGCTCCAGGTGGTCGCCGCACAGCCTTGCCACCCGCTCGCTGGTCACATGCCCGGCCTCTGCGAGACAGCAGGTGGTGGCACGGTGAAACTGTCCATGATCATGGAAACAACAGCCACGCCTTTATGCCTACTGTAAGGTTTCAACGTGCAACTTTGCTGTGCAGGAGTTTTGTGCTTGCATGGTAGCGTGCAGAGCAGCTGCAGTTGTAGGCAGGCTGTGCTGGGTGCGACCCTGCTTTGAAGCTTGCTGCGGGGCTGTGCGCTCACCATGGAAAGGCTGAGGGGCTTGAAGTCCCGTGAAGACACGAGATGCTGGTATGGTGCTGTCAAGCATGCTTTTGGCCCTGAACGCTGTGACAGCTGAGGGGGACCTGTCGGTGCCTGGCGCTGACGCGCCCAGCTGCTCCCTTTGCCCATGCCGTTCCCTCATGTCAGCTTCCGGTGCTGTGTGACTGTGCTATGTAGATGTGTTCATATGGGCTGCTTCCTTGGTGCGAAAAGGGTGGCCAGTGTCCATCATCTGCTGCTGTGCTTTGGTGGTGTCCACAGCCAGCCTATGACAGGCCAGCTCGTAACAAGAGAAGATTTCAGCAGAACCTGATGGTATTGGAGCACTCGCACGGAAGTACCTGGAGCACCTCGCAACTGCTCTGAGCTGTCAAGTCAAAAGCTCAACTGCTGTTCGCGTAAAACAGGGATCGCAAGCTGATTTTTGTGTTCCAAGCACTGTGCTGCACTCATTACTTGTTGTTCGTAAGTGATCGTTAATGCAATCGTGATCTTGCGTCAGAGCAACCCCACAACAGCAGGTTGTAGGAAGCTGCTACATACAGCTCTTGGCAGGCAGCTAGGCACTCCCACAGGTAATCCTATCAACCTATCAATGTGCATGATGTTCAGCTGCGCACAGCGCTCATCATGGCATTGAGAGTGTCCTGCTGCTGTCGGGTGACTCATGTCTCACCTATGTCTCACCCCAACGTGGGCTGACTGCTGCTCGCTGTATGCAGGGCCCAAAAACAGCAAGCAGCACGCATGGCACAGGTTGCAGCTGAACAGGCAGCGCAGGGCGATCGCAGGCCCGTCATATGCCTTGGAGACAGTCACACCAGGGGCTTTTATGGAGCTTCCTGGCTCAACCTCCTGCGCCCCCAGTTTCCCCACCTGCGCTTCATAAACGCCGGCCGTGATGGAGAGCCCAGCGAAAGCATCGCAGCACGCCTGCCACCCCTCCTGGAGGCACACCCAGACCCTGCAGCTGTGCTGCTGTTCTCTGGCAGCAACGACTGCATTGCGCAGGAGAGCGAGGACCTGCAGGCATGGTACAAAAGGTCATTCTGGCTGTCCCAGACATGCAGTGAGCAGTATGCCTTGGAAAACCTTGAGAAGAAGCTGCAGTTGGTGCAGGAAAGGGCTCCTGCAGCCAAGGTAAACATGCTGGACTGCGTGGGTGTGAAGCCTGCTTGCAGCAGACCTTGGCTCGCTCATCGCATACAGCAACAGGCCTACCTCCTGTCTAAGCACAGCACAGACAAGCACGGCACATGGAGCATGAAGCATTTATCGCTGGCAGCTGTCATGCTGCAAGCCTCGCAAGCTGTCGAAGCAGTTCTCCAGCCAGCCTGTCGCACACTACTCACCCAGCTGTTCGGTTGATGCAGTGCTGCTTTGTGTTCGCTGCTGCCTGTGCAGACAATCGTGATCAACTTGCCCGTGATGGTAGAGGACCCCACCCACACAGCCAACCAGCGCGCACACAAGTACAGCAATGCAGTGGCAAACCTTGTCAAACAGAAGTACCCTGGGGTCGGTATCGTCGACTTCCAGACAGCATGCAGGCAGTACATGGCCCAGCACAGCCCCAAGTGGCAGCAGGCCATGCAGGACATGCAGCAGCAAGGCAAGGAACCAAGCGATGTCAGCATCAGCAGCACTAGCAGCGCATCGTCTGGGGGTCAGCAGCTCGTGCTGAGCAAGTACCGCCTTGCATGGAACATGGCGTGGTCAAAGTTCTACATGAGCATGCTGCGCTGGCGCAGCTGGAATGAGATCAGCGCTTACCAGGGGCTGTTGCTGCTCACTGACCAGATCCACATGAATGACACAGCTGCAGGTATCCTGGCTGGTCTTGTGCAGCCACTGCTGAAGGATGTCTAGGTTGCTAGCTGTCAGCTGCATGTTTCCGGTTGACATGCACGTTCCGTATTGCTCAAAGTGTGGCCTTGACACAATGTGTTGTGTTGTGATGTGTTGCTCGTATGCTGTTTTCCACGGGTACAGAAGGTGGTTGTGGCTCCTGGTGATGGTGGGAGCACCTCTCAGACTCCCCTCGGAGGGGGTCAAGCATGTTTCTGTCTGTGGCCCACGCATTAAATGCGGCAAGTCGTGTGATGTGTGCTTGAGCGTGTTGCATTGTGTGATGTCTGTATAGTGAGCAAGTGTCGGCCACGGGTGCTGTGCAAGATGACGTCAATGACATTCAATGAGCAAGTATGGCGACTGGACATAGGCATGCTGCTTCGCTGGCAGCAGGGACTAGGGCTGCATTTGCATGCTGCCACCTGTGACCTTTGTCTGTTGATATCAGTGAGGTGTACCCAGCATTTGGCGGCTATGGGCCCTCAATTTCATCCAGAGTGTTGCTGGGGGCCCCCGGTTGGGTCTGAAGGCTAGCGGTGTGTATGTCGCACAAGCGAGCTCTGGAGACTGCAGCAGCCTCCAGTTGATCGTGGGTGTGTTGTCCATTTGGGGGTGGATCTATCCCACGCCTTGAGTCGTCCCATGTGCTGCTGTCGCAGTGAATTTTCTGGGATTCATCTTCATGGACAATCATGACTGAGCTCAGGAAGCTCAGGCCATCAAGCCAATGTAAGCAAGCCGCTGCGTTGGCCAGTGGCATCAGGTGATGGGTAACTTAGTTACAGTGTTGCGTGCCAATGGGCGCGATGCTGTGCCAGGTGTACGTCTACACATGTGAAGTGAGTCATGCACAAAACCCGTTGTGACAACCGTCCCCAACTTGACTTCAACAGTTTGTGACCCCGGGCCATGGCCCCTGAACCCGCATCATGTAGGCCAGGTGCTGCCAGCAAAATGCCCAGGCACCCACGTAGCTAGCAGTCCATGTAGCAGCAGCCCACATACCGTAAGTTACACACCCTGATCATACTAGAACCAACCATCATCTGCCAGTGCCCGTTATCTAATCCAACAATACCGTCCACCCTACTGGGGGCATCAACTTCTGTTGGGTACAACGCTACGGTTGCTCTTGAACATGCCGACCTGGCAGGCTCAAGGAAGGAGGTTGCTCAAGGAGTCTTGCAGCACCTTGTCACACTCAGCCTGGTCCGTGCACCCCCACGGTTGTGCTGGCAGTGCCATGCAAATGACGTCAACAGTGCTCCCACAAGGCAAGCATGGACCTGCTTGTCTAGGAGTCTCTTGAAAAGCGGATGGGGGACACACGGGGGTGGGAGATGACAAGGGGCATACTAGTCATATGTGTGTGCAGGAGATGGTTGATGCATTGTCTCGATGCACTCCCTGCACAAACATCAAGGGCGTCATCCCCTCCTAGCTCAGCTAGTTGGGTGGGGGGGAGTCGGCTGCATCCGGCAACAACCTCACTTGCTCCTAGCTACGCAAACCGTTTTCTGTCACAGTAAGAGCAGCGTCTTGCTGTTGATACGCCAGCGCGGACGCCTAACATGCTACAGCCAATTGGCTGGCAACAGCCCGGCCTAACTAGCTGCAGTCATGGACCGGGACACAAAAGCCTAAGAGCATTGTCTTGCCTTGTGTGAAACTTGCCCATCTGCTGTCCCAGACTGCGACTTCAGCGTATTGTATAAGCAAAACACATTTTGCGCGCCCTTGGGTCGACTTCAGATTGCACGGCCCCCACCTGCAGCGCCGTCTTTCTGAAATATCTGTCTGTCTCATTACATGAGACTGGATAATGCGGATGTGCCATTTAAGCCCCGACTGTGCCAGGTGTCACGCTGCATATGAGCTGTCAGCTGTGTCCGTATAGAAGACAGTCAACACGCTACAAAATGGAATATCAGGCAAGTTTTAGCCAATTCCCTGGCTGTGTGACCTTTGCCCCCTTGTAATCGTGCTGCTGCTGCTGCCAGGTGTCACAGCTGTATCTACACCACCAGCCGAAAGGAAGCAGCTGACCATATGTGCAGCGGATAAGCAGGTTCCGAGTGAATCTAACATTGATTTGTCCCTGCTGCCCTGCATCTCCATGTGGCAGGTCTGACATCCTGCTACAAGTCTGTGTCTGTGGACAGGATTATAGAGACCTTCCACAGTAGGCCCCTGGTTTCCAAGACCAACAAGACCCCACATCGACGCTGTGTCAAGACGCCAGATGGCGTATACCTCTAGTTTGCAGGAGGACGCAAGGTACAGCAGTTGCCTGAGCACTCTGAGCACGGCCAGGTCAGCAATGACATTGCATGCATGCAAGTTGTAGTGTGAACGGTAGTCCGGCGACAGTTGCCAGAGTCCGGCCACTGGAGTGTTTCAGGCCTAGAACTTTCTCTGAGGAGGATGATCTAAAAATGACATGTGGATTCAGGCAGCCCATGCTCTGCTGAGCTGCTTTGCGTGTGTACTGCTCCATAGGATGGCAAGCGAGGAGTGTGCCCCGTCGCTGATGATGCTACCAGATGACTGCCTGCTGGCGGTGCTGCAGCATTGTGCAGCCAACGGTCAACGCAGCGTGTTCAGTGCCGCCAGAGCCCACAGCAGGCTGTACACTGCAGCCAGCAAGGTACTGCTCAGCATCACTGCAAGACCTCACAAGCAACAGCAGATGCGCGGCGTCCTGACATACCTCAGCAAGCACGGTGCGAACATCGGCTCCGTTGACCTGAAACCCTCAGGTGATTTTGAAGGAGTGAGGGGATGGGGGCACTTCCCCACTGCCAGCTTACTGCAGATGCAGCAGCTCACCTGCCTTGAGCTGGCGGATTTAGACCTAATCGGCCCTGATGATAACAGCCCTCCCCTGCAGCCCCTACAAGCACTGACCCGCCTGGCTGACCTGCGTCTCAAAAATCTGGACGAGGAGAAATGGGCCCCCGGAGGGTCGCCATGTCTGATCACTTCCAGCATGCTCTCTGGGGCGCACCACCTGACCCGGCTGCAGCTATCGGCCTTCAGGCACAACAGCATGCTGCTGGAGCCTGGGGTCTTGGCTGGCAAGACAAAGCTGCAGCACCTGTCCGTGCTGCGGTGTAAGATTCACGCTGACAGCCTGGGAAGGGTTGGTGATGCAGCACCGGAAGAAGAGCTGATGTCTCAGATGCAGCACCTGCAGCAGCTGACATACATCGACATGTCGGAAAGCTTGACGGGCGCTGAAACCTGCCAGCCGGCTGCCTACTCAGCACTGACAGCAAGCAGCAAGCTGCAGCACCTCAACATCAGTAGGTGCTATCTTCCCGTAGGTTTGTGGCAGCACATGTTCCCTGCTGGAAGGCAGCTGCCACACCTACACACCCTGGACATAGGATGTGTCGTCTGTCCGACACCGCCACACTTACAATCAGTAGACGCATCTGGTGTCAACTTGCCTACAGCGCAACTAGACTACGATGGATGGGTTGGCAGCGGTCCTTGGGGGGCCCCCGCTCCTCAGGGCAACCTCCTTGTCAGCTGCTGTCCTGGCCTACAGTCCCTGGACATGTCACGGCTGCAGCACGTGCCCTATAGCTACGACTCATTTGATGTAGGACGGCTGCTGCCGTTGACACAACTGAAGCAACTGACTAAGCTACATTTTGCAGGCCCATACACACAGGATGAGGATTATGTCCAACTGCGGAGTGGGGTGAGTGGCACACACAGTGACGGTGGTGGTTGTTGCCTGCATGTTGTGTTCGTTGTTGGGAGTCACTGTCACACTTGCCAAAATGTGGCAGGGTAAAGCTGGTCTAGATCTACACAAACTGGGGTGCTGCTTGACAGTCATGGGTACAGGACTGCATTGATCTAACACACCAAACTTGAATGCTGAAAAGCAGGAGGTTGCAGAGGTTCTGTTGAAGCTGTCACTGACAGTGAGTCATGTCAGACATTGTGAAAACCGCAGACATTCATGTCTCCTAATATCAGGAACGCACCCTAGGTGTTCTGAAACCACTGGTTTTGCAAACATGTGCCAACAGCCAAAGGTTACCTTGGCAAACACAGCAGCTAGCCTAGCCTAGCCTAGCAACGACTGTATGTTCATGAATCATGATCATTGGATGACTCATTACAACATAGGTTGCTCTGTGCATCTGCCCTTGCTTGTGTACCTGCAGGCCCCTGGTGATGAGCCCGTCTGGTTTCAGTTGCAGCTTTGTATTGAGAAAGCCTTGGCTAACTTCAACCTCTCAGACACCCAAGATTCCACCGTGGAGTCAGCGGAACAACAGCAGAACCTGGGTTCAGACCTGCAGGGTGCTGGTGTCGTCCCATCATGATGAGTCATCAGCGCATCATGCTGTTCCCAACAAGCCTCGGCGAGTCGACAGAACCAGGCCCTGAGTAAGCAGTGATTGCGGCAGTCAGTATGACAGTGTGACAGAGCACAGTGCATGCAAAAGCTTGGGTGAGCGCAGCACCACCAGTGTTTGGCCAGCTGGTGGTGATGCTGACGGTGGTAGTGCTGGCTGTGGTGTGGTACCACATGTGACATGGTCAGCCGCTGGGCCTAAGCAGCATTGTAAAAGTTCTACTGTGATGGTTACTACAATTGATGGTTACTTGGCCACCAGGTGACCTGGCAGGCAGCGCCAGGCTGTGTAGTGCCGCAATAGTACTGGCACTGTCCAACAGTGATAAGAGTGACTCCTGACAGCTGTCACAGTGACGGTCACTGTCATGTGACGAGGCAATGACCCGGTTGAACACTACAGTGATGCGTTGTCTTTAGGAGCCCTGGCCACCACATCATTTGGCACTGCTGGCTCAACTGTTTCGTGAGCGTGCATTCTCTGGCTTGCCCCTGCTGCAGGGTGGCACAACAGCTGTCCCCAGCGTGCCTCCAAGTGTGTGCTAGCCTGGCATGTTGGCTAGGGCTGGTGCACCGGTGACACGTGTCCAACACTGTCTTGTTGGTGTGTCCTGCCATCCAGCTTGTGGCGCAATGGACCACTGTTTCGAAGCGACGGCTACTTTTGAAGCCTGTTGAGTCACAAAATGTGTGCCGCTGGCAGCAAGTGCTAGCCCCTGCCGAGCTACAGAGTCATGATGTGTAAATGATGGTTGATGTTACATCCACTAAATTTTGAAATCCACAGCTGCTGTCTGACAGGAGCCAGGTTCAGCAAAAAACACATTGAGACCAGGAACATCCGGGCACATGAGTGTGGCACACACCGTGTGTGATTGTGTGTGTGTGTGTGTGTGTGTGTGTGTGTGTGTGTGTGTGTGTGTGTGTGTGTGTGTGTGTGTGTGTGTGTGTGTGTGTGTGTGTGTGTGTGTGTGTGTGTGTGTGTGTGTGTGTGTGTGTGTGTGTGTGTGTGTGTGTGTGTGTGTGTGTGTGTGACTATGTGATGCCTGCACTGCAGGCCGGGCCTGTCAAATCAACAAGCAGTCAACATCCTCCCATGAGCCTCAAGGGTCTTCACTCTCATACTGACTGCCACCACTATAGATCTTATCATCCATGTATCTGCTGCCCAAGCAATGGCAGCTGTCTGCCATAAGCTGTCTTTCATGAACACTGCAGCTGACTACTAGACACCTTGTGCCGGACAGTCCAGGGGCCCTGGACTGTGCAGTCACAGTCATTGCACTCCCGCAACATGCTGTTGCTGCACCCAAGCACTCACAAAATATTCAGCGCGAACATACAATACCCTGGTGGCTCGACTTCCGCCTCCCACTGCACTGCAGCTGTGGACTGCAAACAGCTGTTTCTGCATACAGCACTGCCCCTCCGGCTGCTGGCACCGCTACCGCATGAACTACAACCATCTGATTGCGCATACAGCGCTGCCAGTACGCGGTCAGTGACAGCTTCAGTTTGAGCTCAACACGGTGTAGCAGTCCACCCTTCTGCCATGCTTTTTTGGCTTCTGCCTGCCAGGCTGCAGCTGTGAGCTGCTGCCAGCTGCCTCTGCTGCTGCTCCCTGTGCTGCCTCTGCTGCCTCTGTTACTGCTCCCTGTGGTGCCCGGCACCACTGAGTCAGTAGGTGCTGGTTGACAGAAGTCTGTGCTGTTATCTGCTGGCCCAGACAGCGGCTGTCATGAATGTGGCATCAAACAGTGCTTCCACCAGGCACTCATTGACCTGCTTGCCTAGGGGCCGCATGTCTGTTGAGCACTGCAGCTGGTGCAGGCACAGCAGGAGGGTGTGCACCTGCATGACACGGCAGGGGGAAACTTTTCTTTGAAAGCATGCACCGCGTCAGTGTAGTGATCATGGCGGCCTGAGAGCTGGAGTCCAATTTTGTCTGCTTACAACAGCTCCACTTCACTGACAGCCCATCCTGCGCCGCCAGTCGGACTGGCCATGCACAGTGATCTATGATAGCTCCAGGTTTGATTGCCCCTTGATCTTCACGCCGTGAAGTTCATCCTATCACAGTCAGTGCTGATGGCATCAGCACTGAGTAGGCAACGATCACATGGTGCACTGCAGACTCTGTGACAGTTTCAACTCACTTAAGCTTGTTCACAACTGTTACAGTTGCATCATTGGCTCTGTCAACCGCTGTGGTTGGTTGCCCCCCCCCCCCCCCCCGGGGAGCTGTACAGCTGTTTGCAGACGCTGGCAAAAGATTTTTTTAACTCATGAGACTGTGACATCACATGCAGCCTCCCTCAACCGCTTCCCCGCCCTCTCACCTCAGGTGACCTGCTGCTTGAAGGGCGTGACCAGGTGTTTGTGCAAGCTGGAGCCCCACCCATGGGCAGCCACGGGCCCACCAGCAGAGACACCTGCAGAGCGGGATGAGGTGAAAGGACACAACAAGAGAGGCAATTTGGCGCAGCATGACACCTTGCTTTGTTTGGACCGTCCATGTCGACAAGCTGAACTGTACAGGGGCCCTGGTCATGTCTCAGAAAGGTCGGTGTGTTGCCCCACAGCTGGTACAGTCTCCACACAACGGGTGTTGCACTGACACAGTTGGTGTCAGGTGCTGGAATGAGCATACTATGTAAAAGCAGCATTTTGCTGTGTGCATGGCTTGAGTATGTTTGCACAGTAGGGTTTCAGTCACTTCACACTTGTGTGAGTTGCTGCCCTGCAAGTATGTTCTGCATGCATGCCTACTTAGTACCTTGCCCTTGTGTCAGGTTGCCTGGCAGCATGTTGACTAAGGGTTGCAGCCTTGTACTGGCTGCTTGTACAACACATAGTCTGGTTGTAACCCAGAAGTGCTGACTCAGCATTTGGTACCGCAGGGTAACTTGTGGCCGTGTGTTGAGGCAGTACCTGTATAGTACTGCTTAGTTGTGCATACGGTTTTGTTGCATGTTGTTCTCAACAGTACACAAAGCCAGCATGTTGTGCAGAGCCCATGAGTGACACCAGTTCAACTGGTGACCTGTGGTGTTCTCTGCTGCAGTGGTGTTACGTAAGTGGGTACAGTAGACCCTGCTTTGTTCTATTATTGTGCTTGACTACAGACACTCGTTTGTTGTCGCAGTGCAGTATCAAGAAACTGTTACTATGCTGAGTCAAACGCTGACTCAGCACCTAGTGACGCCCCTCCGGGGGTATAAAAGGGCTGCTGTCCCTGCAGTTTTTGTGACTTGTCTACAGCAGCAGCTGGACGCACCCCTTGTAACACAAGGCTCCCAACTGGTTCCCATTGACTCCTGGCTCCCGGTTTGAGCGACCCAAGGGTCCTATTGCCTTGCCCTGCCTTGCCTGCATTCAGCAGCCTTGCCTGCCTGTGCCAGCCTTCAGCACGTACAGTAGCCTTTGCTTTCCTGTTTGAGTGTCCAACAAAGCTTCAGTAAGCTCTCGTGCAACCCCTCGGCCCTAAGTGGCAACAGTTGTGCTACAGCAGCACACTTCACAAAGCGAAACGAGGCAGCGCAGCGCCGAGACACCGGCACAGCTTACACACAGGGTCAGTGACAGCAGTTAGGCACTTCTGTCTCTCTCCCCGTCCCTCTCTGCCCTGCTGCACCCCCCGTGTGAACCTGTCACCCACCGTCCCGGCAAGCACCGCCCGTTGGGACAACAGGTGCTGCACCGTGAGCCAACTAAGCCAGACGTGGCCGCTTGCCACTCAGTTGTCGAAACTTTCACTGGCAGTGACTGCAGTGACTGTGCCCCTTTTTGCAGCTTTACAAATCCGCAGACGGACAGAGGCCGCTTTCCACGTGGAAAGCGGCCTCTGATTAAATGCCTTCTATGCCTTAAGTGCCCCAGAGATGGTTCCTAACATAGTTTAACATTATCAGGGTAAATAGTTTAAATAGTAGATCTTAGCCAACTTGACCCCCTCAGCTACTGCTAGGGGGCCGCACAAAGCCAGCCAACCCGCCCCAGCTACTGCCTATGGTACCAACACTGTACTGCCAAGAGCGCAGGCCCAGGCAGAGGGTGCAAGTGCCGTGGTACAAAAGTAAGCTTTGAGGCATAGAAGGTTAAACCTGCCTGTGCACAGGCAGGTTTAATCTGGCATTTCACTCGACATCTACTACTTGTCTGTTCAGAATTCTTACAAGACGTCTACTGCACATGGGGGTATGTGCGCTGTCCACGAAGTTGCCTCGCCAGAATCAAAGCCTGCAGTACACCTGTAGCTATGCAAGGAGTGCATCAGGGCTGTTTACAATGAACCAGCTGCTGTGTCGTGCTGCACACGCATACTGCCATGGTGATGGCCTGGTAATGGATACATTGCAAGGTTGAAAGCACAACCTGAAATCAAACCCAAGCGGCACTGATCACTGTCGGAACACTAGCACCTGGTCCCAGCTGTCTCCTGCCCTGCCAGCAATGCCAACCAGGGTGAGGCCCTTGGGGATGATCAGCACCTGCAGCAGCAGCAGCAGCAGCAGCAGCAGCAGCAGCAGCAGCAGCAGCAGCAGCAGCAGCAGCAGCAGCAGCAGCAGCAGCGTGGGATGTGCTTTGTCGGCAGGTAGTTCCAGATCAAAAATCAAATCAAATCAAATCAGAAGTTTTTCTTGCAGTTCAGCTTCACAACTGCGGGCGGCGTGCACAGCTTGTACATGCACAGCACTTAGAACTCTTACTGCGTGGACAGCAAGAGGTGAGCCGCCTTAGCATGATAGAAGGAGGAAAATGCACTGTCGAATTGGTGTGACGCCTTGGCTCCCCGAACCTTGCAGTGCGCTACACGTCGAGTACGTCTCCCATGTCGGACGGAACCGATAGTTGGCCAGTCAAGCACACCCCATAGTGCTGTACTATAGGGTCTGTACAGAAGTATTCAGCGGAGATTTGTCCCAGTATGCTACAGAGTGCAATACTACAGGGTCTGTGCAGTACGGCATGCTTACCTTGCAGTCCACCTCTGTATCGCCATTGTATGTGTACTAGATGGTGCCTGGGTGTCGTGGACGACGCTGGCACCTACCGGCAGCTGTCACTTGAGTTTGACCGCCCTCTTCTTGAGCCACTGCATGACACAAGCACACACAGTCACTCTGGGTGAGGTCAGCGTGACTTGCCCAAGGGTGGTTATAACGTTGCAGTAACAGTTTGGTGACGACCGTGCTGAAATTGCGATAGCTTTGCTCCATATTGACAGATGCTTCCTCAGGGGGAGCTCCCCCACTCGAGTCAAAGTGGCTGTGACAGCTGCAGCGCAGCGGCCTGGAAGCCGCAGCAACTCATGCACCCCCCCCCCCCCCTGCATGGCATGCATGCGATCTCACTTGCACCGCACTCTTCTGTGCAGCAGCACTGCATCTCCGAGAGTGTGATCACAGTCCGCATGCCACATATTGATCTCGCCCACTGCGCACTACTGTTGATAAAGCCTCGCCCACGCTACCTCAGCACACCTGGCTCTGTCTCAATCTCAAGGTAGTTCAAGCAGGAGTTGCCAGCATAACGCGCCCGCTCGCCTGCTGCTGCACACACCCGCCGCACCCTGTGGTCCGCTGGTATGATGAAGTCCCTGCTCTTGTCTTCAGAATCTTCTCCATCAGTATGATCTTTGAGCAGCAGACAGCAGGCAACAGTTCGAATCAGTTTGAATCAGTTCGAATTCAGGCGCACTGTTAGCACTGCGAGAGTGTAGGACCATATGGTGCAGCATGCAGGCTTGCACAATCCATATTACCAGAACTCTATGACTACGATGAACTTGCAACTTCCTACACCGTGTACCCAGACTTTTGCCTATGGCTGCCTGCGCTGCCAATTTGGTTCTTCAGATGAGTCAGCATCGCGCATGCGACAGTACAGTGCGACAGCACACTGTGCATTGCGGCAGCACACCATCAACACCATGCACGGTACTGTGTCTCACCTGCCCTGTGCATGCCGCGTCCCGGTGGTGTGAATGTCTTTTCAGGGTCCTTGACTGAAATGTAGGTGGCGTTGTGGCAGGCTAAAACCTGCTGCTCCTCAACATGCAGGCTGGACAGCTGCAGGCACGACAGACAGGCATCACACGTGTGCAAGCAATGCAAGCATGCCGAGACGTGCCAGTAGGATGTTACTAGGGGCAGCTGCTTCTAGGAATCAGGCAGTATGTTTGGGCAGAGATCCAGGCCATCAGTGATCCATGAGCAGTGGCCCCCTCACCCTCATGCAGTTGCGTCCTGCACCCAGGCAGTATCCTGCTGCATGCAGCTCATCAGCGTGTCGGTAGGACCAACCACCACCACCACCGATGATTGCTGCTTCATACACATACATGCTGTGAAGCTTGGTGGTGTTCAACAGTTCGGCTTGGGAAGAGCGCTGTTCCAGCGACGTTCGGGGAGCTGACCGACGAAGGCTGTTCGCGGCGTGTTTGTGATGTGGTGTCGCCTAGTGACTACTGATGTCTCTTCTAAGATTGATTCGCCCCCGCTCAGTCCGCTTTGAAGGTCGATTTGTTTCGCAGACCGACCTTCCACCGACCAGCCAGCTGGCAGCTGCCAGCAGTCAGCTGCAGCTGCAGCTAGACCTTGCATGGCAGGCACATATGCCAGCATGTCTTTCAGAACAGCTAGTCATACCTGTGTTGATTGTACAGTGTCATCCCAGGCGTCCAGGTCAAAATGCATGGGCTTGCGCAAGGCGGTTGCCTGCGTGGACAGCTTTCCGAGGCCACTCGAGCTGTACTGCCACTGCTGCTGAACCCAAACTCAACTGCATTACTGCTTAACGATTCCCCTTGGCTGATGTGGTCCAAGGGTGCACCGGCCTGCAGCGGGGACGTGGGGCAGTTGAGGTGTACCGCGCTCTGGCGCTGGCTGGAAGCGCAATGCGGGACGGTTAGCGCGGATCGAAGCAGAGAACAGCACCAGTTATTGCACGTAGAAGTGCATCTGCTGCAACCCTTCACCCCCCCCCCAGGAATGCAGCTCGTGCCATGTTGCTGGGGCCGTCAACAGGCTGGGTCAGTTTGAAAACTGTACCTGAGCTTGCATAACCACCCCTGCTGCTTTCCCTCGGCGTTTGCAATGAGATCCCAATTTCAATTTTCATTTTCAATTTTCATTCTGGTCTGGTTTTGTCATGTCTCCACATGTATGTCTGCGATTCTCCCTCTAGTTTCCTCCACAGATGTGCATGTCCGTCCTTCAAATGGGGTCGTTGGAACGGCCACTCACACTCTGACTCTCATGATATTGGCCCCCAAGAGCAGATCTGCTCGCTGGCTAGTGCCGGGGAAGAGGGTTAACCCCGTGCAGTATCGGTATTAATATTGGATATTTGATGACTGCCCTTGAAAGCCTCAGGGGGGCATGCCTCATGTATCGGCAGCAACCCAACCACTTTACAAGCAGACACAGTATCCCACAGCAACAGCATTGCGCCATGAACTTGTACGTTGGGCCTTTGGGATACAGCCATCACAACATCAATCAGCGTCGTCGGATGAGTCATCGGTAATATACGCCAAATAGTCTGACAAATCCCCATCATGAGTATAATCGGCAGAGTCCCCCACCAGCTGATCACACTGTGCCTTGGCCTCCTGCACTTGCTGCTGCACCCAAGCAGCAACAAAGTCACCTGCTGCGGCAACATCATCATCTGCAGCCGCCATGAATGTGGCGTCAAACAGTGCTGCCACCAGGCACTCGTTGACCTGCTTGTTCAGGGGCTGGATGGCCGCTGAGCACTGCAGCTGGTGCAGGCACAGCATGAAGGTGTGCGCCTGCACAGACGCATGAAAGGCACATGCAAAGTTTCAGCCTGGTCATGTTGGGCAAAACAACGCATGTGCAGCACTCACTCGCGCGGCAGGTGGTCTGACACAGACACATGCCTGTACATCCACACGTTGTGTTGCAGGGATTGACTAGTCTTACCGGGGCATTGGCGCAGATGCTGATCCAGTGATGATGCCAGGGCTGCCCTAGACAGCCACTGTTGCTTTCCGTGGTCGCACTGCTGTGCCACATTGGCTCGCATATGCTGGCCTGTTGCCTCATGCTACAAGGGATCATAGTGCCCAGCTGATTGCATTGCTGCCCCACCCCCTCACCTGCTCTTTGAACGGGGGGATCAGGTGTTTGTTCATGCTGGGGCTCCACCCACCCATCGGCAGCCAAGGGCCCACCAGCAGAGACACCTGCAAGGCAACCCATGGGCACAGCAGGGCCAGGCATGCGGCATGAATAGGGATGTGAAGGGGCGTAGACGTAGACACTACGCAGTAGGTGACTATGGCGAAGGATACGGCGTAACTTAAATTTGACCCCGGCCCAACAACGCCTGCCGCCAACTGCAGATCTACGATCTACGGGTATACGGAACTACGCCAGTGTGTGACCCTGAAACCTACGGATGCTCACATTCCTAGCCATGAACAAGGCCAAGCAGATTGCAAGGCGCCTGTCAAGCAGACTGCAGGATAAACCAGACTTGCTTGCATACTATGTGGTGTGTAGTAAAGGCAAGGCAACTGCATCCGGACCAGGCCAAGCCATTGCCCAGGCTGCCGCTTGCCACAATCGCAAGCAGCAGCTCGTTCCAGACAAGCGCCCTTGCATTGCTAGCTGCAGACTGGTTGGCTGCTGGCAGCGCTGTGCCTATACCATACTACCTGCCAGCTTAAGCCGCAGCAAGACATGCAGGCAGATCGTGCAGAGTAAGCCCTCGCATGGCTATATTCATTCGTACAGCAACTAGTGGTACAAAAATGTAGACCGCAAGTACATCGCACCTGCGCAGGTAGACTGGGAGACAGCAGCAGACAGCAGACTGGCCCTTGGGGGCGGGGGGGGGGGGTGCAGTATCCCTGTGCACAGCGGATTTTGAAACCATGCACACCATTGAATACTGCTATGTGCTTGTAGATTAGCACATGTAAGCCCCCACCTGGTCCCAGCTGTCTCCTGCCCTGCCAGCAATGCCCACCAGGGTAAGGCCCTTGGGGATGATCAGCACCTGCAGCAGCAGCAGCAGCGGCGGCAAGTTGGGACTCATACAAAGCAGCAAAATTTGCTGAGCGAGGTGCGGGGTTCAACTGTATCAGCACCGGTGAGAGGCTAAACCCTGCAGGGCTAGGACATACAGAGCCCCTGGACCCTCAGAAACCTTGGGTGTGTCAGTTATGCACACTTTATTTGCCACACAACACAACCTACGTGCGCCACACAACACAACCTACGTGCGCCACTGTCCCACACATCCCCCACACGTCCTCGTACTAAAAGACCTTACAAGCTTCCTACGTAAACGTCCCAACCGTATGGTTTCCACAGGGGCAGACCGATATGCCAGCTAAAGATCCTCCTCCCGCCCAACTGATACAGGAGAGTCAACACGCACAAGTACAGAGTGCATGCGCATGTGTCCTTGGCTCTCCCATGTACTTGTCAGGCTCTCTCTGATAGTGCGCTCCAGTCAAGCACGTACACTGAGCTGTACTTTGCGGTGTGGCATGTTCACCTTGCATGTTGCACCATCAAAGCGCCACTGTGTGGTGCCAGGCTGCTGGCATTTGTCATCATTCAGTCGACAACTACCGATGCTTGCCACCTGAGCTTGGCTCTCCTCCGACTCAGCCACTGCACGGCACAAGCACACCCAGCCGCGGGCGACAAACATACTTGCCTTGAACTATGCGGAAGTATCCGATTGTGAACTAGCGTCTGTGTCATTTACGGCCTGCCAACCTGCTTGACAACACCAGGAAGAACAGAGCGAAAAGTACAGTACTAAGCTGGTTCTCCCAATGGCCGGACAGCTGCAGCACTTGGCACATGCAAGCCTGACTGGAAAGCAACCAGTCGGCTGAGTTGGTTTGTGGCCAGCCGGTGGGGGGGGGGGGGCCCACCCAATCCCCCTGGCAACATGGTAAAAGAGATAGAACAGCAGACCCTCCATCGCACCTGGCACTGTCTCAATCTGGACAAAGTTCAAGCAGCGGCCCCCAGCAGCCCACTCAAGATCTCCTGCTGCAGCGCACACTCGGCTCACCCTGTGGTCTGCTGGTATGGTGAAGTCTGTGCTGTTTTCTGCATTGTCAGCAGCAAGCAGCAGGAAAAGGGGCATGCGCTGTTGGAGTGCGCACGGGTGACTTTGCGAAACGAGGAGTGGATATTCCTCACCACCCTTGCTGCTGTGTGCTGCATGCGGCATGCCCAAAGTAGTGAGGTCAACCCTTGTGCGCAATATGCCAGCAGACAGCGCTGTCGAAGCTTCGTAAACAGCCACACAAAAGCGATTGGCATCACCACGCACACAGTAGTAGTGGTGCTGTTGCTGTTACTGTTACATGGTTCAGGCTGAGCGTGAACACCCTGTAGGATTACACAAGGGGGCGCTACAGCTGCTGCTTTCACAAATGGGCCATTGACCCGGCCAAGCCCGGGATAGGGGCCCTATGCCGGGGATTTGGGCCAATGCAGCAGGATGTGTCACACCTGTCCGGATGTTGCCGCGCCCTGGTGGTGCATAAGTCTGTGTGGGGTCTTTAATTGAGGTGTAGGTGGCACTGTTGTGTGAAAGCACCTGCCATTTCTCCACATGCAGGCTTGACAGCTGCAGGCAGGACAGCAGTCACTTGCTGTGTTTGTGTGTGCAAGCATGGTCAGATGGTTGAAACATACAGCCGACCAATCGAATCAGACACTTTTTCGACTACTGGTTTGTAACATCTGTCAGGACTGCAAGCAGTGGCCCCTCACCCTCATGCAGTTGGGTCCTGCACCCAGGCAGAATCCTGCTGCCTCCAGCTCAGCAACATGGCTGTAGGACCCACCACCATCACCACCGATCACCGCTGCTGTGTGAACGAACATGCTGATTGGCTGAAGGAACGATGTTCACTACTATAGCTAGAAGGAGTCTCGGAAGATCTGCAAAGCAGATATCAGCAATGCTGTTTAGAACCACAGCAATGTCTTCGAGACCACAGAAAACGTATATGCTGATGTTGTCTGTATTTGTTTACGTTCTGGTATATGAAAGAAGCCGCTCGGTACTCCAGGGGACCCGCAGGTGACCTTCCTTTGACCAGCCTGGCAGCTGCTGACATGCACAGCGGGCGTGAAGAGAGGCCACGGAAGTTGGGTCATGTTCGGACTTCCTTGGCAGGCCACTTAATGAATCGGAGCAAACACCACAAGCTCAAGTGTGGCATATGCCATAATGGTTGCGGCAGCATGCATGCGCATGCCGGTCATGCATTTGCATGGCATGCATGCATGGTCAGCCGACCTTGGCGGGTTTACCATGCATAAATGTAGATGGCGGTAGTCCAAACAAAGATTGCCAAATCCATCAGGGGAGTAACAGACTGTCATGCCCGTTTGGGCAGCATACTGGTGACCGGGCTGCAGGGGGGTTGGACTTGGTGGACTGTTGGCCAGCACAAGTGGATCACTGAGACAAGTCCACAGCCGCTACAAGCACAGGTGGGCCACGAGCTCCACGGGCTCCAGCAGGCAAGGCACACATATGTGCCAGTGACTTGCAGCAACCAGGGCCCCAACACAACGCCCAATGGGCCTAAGAACATGTACACAGTACGTATTGAGACGGTGACCGTTGCACTGCACTGGACTGACAAGAGGTGGCTGCACCGAGCTGGGTATCACTCAATACACAGACAACAAACAGTCATTGTACTTCCAGGATGCACCCCAAGTGTGTTGGTTGCTCAAGCACTCTATCTCGGTCCTCCGGTTTGCCTCTGTCATTCTCAAAGACGTTTGCCCAGCAGGTCAAGCAACCTGTCTGACAGCAGCACACCAGATGGCTCACAACGCATCACACACATCTCTGGAGCCACCATGTTGATTGTGCGCCTTATGCTGTAGCCACTGGTGGAGCAGACCAGTGCGCCAACGCCTGGAGGCACGGAATGAACCGACAACGGTGGCCACAGCACCACCATGCGTGGTGCCGACAGCACACATGCACCTACACAAACCACCCAAAGCAGTGTTTGCAGGACATGTCACAGGCTGGCTACAACAACAGCACAGCGGCTCGTGCCACATCACCAGATGCGGCAGTTTTCGGCGCTGCGCTCAGTCTTGAGCTGCAACAACTTGGGCGTGCTCAGCCATTCACACACATCGTTGTCCTCATCTCTAGCTGCACTGCTGCAGATGTAGCACGTTCACCCCTTCAATGGCAGGCATGCACTGCATGAACGATTCTGGCAGTCAGAGCTGTTGCACTCTGCTACTGGCCCCTGCCACTGAGTGCAACTTCATAAGACCACGCTCTGGCCCTAGCTTGTAGCGTCCGCCCTGCCTATGCCTGCTGCCACCTCGAGCTGCTGCTCCACCGGCAAGAGCGTCACTTGTCGGCTCGGCTGCCGTGCTGCGCTGCACAACCTTGCCCTGCTTGACGTGATTCACCTGCATGTGCAACAAGCAGGCAACAGTTGCTGTCACAGCACCGATGCACAGCTGGCATGCGCATTTGTGAGCAGTACAAATCATGGTGGAGCCCACATGTCGGCTGGTGTACATCACCCACACAACTGGTTGACAAATCAAGTAGATGTAGTGATGGTAGTGGAGGCATGTGTTCATGTTGGTAAAGGCCTGCGGCTGTCACAACACGTCGCGTGTGTGCTCACGTATCTCAGGCTGTATCTGAAGATCACGTCTGCCTCCTTGTGTGGCTTGGTGTTGGGGTGATGGTACACCTTGGCGTTGGCACACATCTGGATGATGTCAGCCTGCATATGGTGCGCCAGCACAGTACAGCTTAGTAATCCAGGAGGTACAGTACAAAATGGGATAGCATCTCATCCTTGACAGACTTGAACATGCTACCTACATTTGTCAATCCAAATAGTGCCGTACATTCACGCACTGACAGCTCTCTTGCTACACCGCCGTTTGGTTGCCGTCAATTGAGACCTCAGGTCTCGTGCTGTCAGCAGCACGGCAACCAAGCAGCAGCCACACCCACCAAGAACTCGCTCCAGAAGGTATAGCTGCCGCCCTCCACCTTGGCCCGCATGGCTGACAGGTCCATGGGGTTTTTGATGATGCTGGAGTACCCAGGGGCCTATACAGCACCAACAGCAGTCCGCAGAGCTTGGTTGAGGATCCTCACAAACTCACAGCCCCTTGCTGCATCGGCCAATCTGTGCGGCGCAAATGCAACACAAGCATTTTGAGCACTTAACCCAGTAGTACCGGTACCCTGTGTGCCCTGAGTGGCGCTGGCCACTACAGCATGCCTGACCGTCAACCAGGCTGTCGTGCAAATCAGGGGCCCTGCATGCGCCATGCATAAAACCATGCGTGCGGTGACCCAGCAGTTTCTAAGGTGCACCATGCATGCGTGACACACCTGGTCGTCTGTGACAGGCTTGCCAAAGAACCTGTACTTGTCTCGCTTGTCTACAGCGGCCAGCAGCTTGGTGAGCAGCTCACGAGTGGGCGGGTGGGTCTGCTCAACATACTCCACCTGGCGGCAAACAGCAACGCAGCAGCTGCTAAGTAGCCACAACACTTGTTGATGCTGTCTATTTGACTCCAAGACACTGCCTGGCACTCAACCATCACCCAAGCAAGCTGGGCTCTGTGCTGCACTGCAGCCGGCAGTTCTCCTGCCAAAAGGCACTCCATGGTGGGGTCACTGTTGGTGCTGGCGTACTGTCAACTGCTACAGCCAGCAGCTCGCGCTCGACCCCTGCCCTTTCGAGTCAGCACAACACCCATGAGGGCTGCCCAGGCAGCATGACACTCACCTGACAGTGCAGCTCAGTCAGCACTTGCTCCATAGTCCTGTGCTGGTGCTGAGCACCACGAAGCCCACACCATCCACCCCCATGCACTGCTGCACGAAACTTTGCTGGCGCTACCATGTCTCTGTTTATGTCATTGCTGGCAGGTGGGGACCAGCCTGCCCTTTCGAGTCAGCACAACACCCACAAGAGCTGTCCAGGCAGCACGGCATCCACCCCCATGCACTGCTGCACGACACTTGACGGGCGCTACCATGTCTCTGGTTATGTCATTGCTGGCAGGTGGGGACCAGCCTGCCCTTCAAGTCAGCACAACACCCACAAGAGCTGTGCATGCAGCGCAACACCCACCTGACAGTGCAGCTCAGCCAGCACCTGCCCCATACTCCTGCGCTGGTGCTGAGCAGCACGTTGCCTGAACCCTGCATATGGCTTCACAATACCTGCACCCCTCACCCCCAGGCACTGCTGTGGGAAGCCCTGCTGGAGCCCTGTTGGAGCCACCATGTCTGTTTCCATGTCACTGCTTGCAGGTGGCAACCAGCCTGGTAGGACCTCTACTTTCAGGGAGAGTTGGTCCAAGCCTTGGCCCACTGCTGCAACTGAGTACTGCGCTGCTGCGCCCTTTGCAGCACGCACCGCCATGTGGACAGCCTGAGCAGCAACGACAGGAGTGAGAAAGACGTCAGGTTATAGGCAGGTGAGCAGTAAACAGCCAGCAGACAGGCAGCAGACAGGCAGCTGGATGCAACGCGCCAGCCTGACAAATGTACTGTCAGTACAGGATGTACAAGCTGCATGCCACTGTGGACCTGCTGGCAAGGATGTTCGAATGATCAGCTCCAAATTCACTGTATGTAGGGGACCACCCACCTTCTCCATGCTTGCGCCTGATTTGGGAGCTGTGCAGACGGGTGTGGCCTGCTGTGACAAGGCTTTCTGGTTGTTACTTGGACTGTTCCAACATCATGCACAAGTCTTGAATGTTTGGGCTTATGTTTAGGGAAGTCTCACAAACCGTTGGAGCGCTTGGGGCCTACCAAGGTTTCAAGGATCTCAAATCCAGTTGAATGCAATGCAGGCGCTTCCACCCACGTTCAATGTGCAACTACTTGGACTCCTGAAGTATAGAACACATTCACATACAACACTCGTCATACTTGCTCAGCACAAGCCTGCTGTGGTTGCGGAGGTGGCACTGCTCGGCACTGTGCTGTTCGCGTAGGCAGCCAGTGTAAAGCATGGATCTGACCATGTAATGATTCCATCGGCTGCCCATCAAAGCCGCAGCTGTGATTGAGCGTGCCCAGTGGTGCAGCAGCAGAAGCCATGTCCTCAGGGCCAAAGCTGACGCTGAAGAAGCTCACGCTAAAGAAGACCCCATCGCAGCAGGCTGTGCAACCCAGCAATGGTGTTCAGTCATCCGGCAGCGGTGAACAGCTTGCCAGGGCCCCATTGTCTTCGGCCACACCCCCTGTGCCTTCAACAGCAGTAGCTGCCCGGGCAGCTGCCCCTGGCAGCGCACCACGCAGGCTAGGCCTCACCCTGAAGGGTGCAGCGCGGTCCAGCACGCCTCAGGCCCCTGCATCCACCCCTGCAGCCCCCAGGCTCAGCTTGAAAGGTGCAGGCAGCAGTGGCAGCCATGCAGCGCCTGCAGCAGCAACCCCGCAGCAAGCTGCTGTGCCAGCATCCCCAGCACCAGCCTCAGCACCTCGCAGGCTGGCGCTTAAGGGTCAGAGCAGCAAGCCGCCAGCATCAGCAGCAGCCACTCCTGCAACCCCAGCGCCACCAGCAGCAGCAGCAACACCCGCCGCACCCAGGACAGCCCCTCCAGCAGTGGGTGGTGCCGGTGGTGCTGCAGGAGGCTTTGCCACACCGCGGCCTGCAGCTGCTGCTGGTGGAACTGCAGCCCGAGCTGCCAGCACGACACCTGCTAGTGCAGCAGGCTCAGCACAGCCAGCCAAGAAGTTTGGCATCAAGCTCAAGGGCTCTGGCAGCACTCCTGCAGGTCCAGCACGGCTGGCATCTGCCACTCCAGGCAGTGTGCCGCGTCCTGCAGCAACGCCAGGCAGCAGCCCTGCAGCAGCAAACGGCTCAGCACAAGTCAAGCCGCGCATTACCCTCAACAAGTCGCGGGGCAGGCAGAATTCCATGGGGCTCTCGCAGCAGCACTCCATGCAGTCACAGCACAGCATGCAGCCGGCTGCAGGACACCCGCCGCTGCAGCCAGTGGCATACAAGCAGGAGGCCTACAAGCAGGAGCAGGAGGCAGCAGCAGCAGCACAGCAAGCAAGCCACTACGGCCACTCGGACTACTACAGCAGCCAGGGCATGCAGGGGTATGATGCTAGCCATGCAGCGGCAAGCTATGGTGGCATGCATGGCTCCGGCTATGCGGGCCATGACTACGGCAGCGCAGCAGGAGGGCTGGACCATATGGCAGCAGCGGCAGCCGGATCAGACCCTGCAGCAGCAGCGGGAGCAGGCGGCATGTATGGCAGCGGTACTGACTACACCCATGCTGCAGCAGCACACGGCAGCACGGACCCTACAGCAGCTGCTGCAGGCATGTATGGCGCCGAGCACATGTACGGCATGCATGGGTACGACGCAGCTGCCGCGGCCGCCACAGCTGTCGTGGACTACAGCGGGCAGGCCTACTACCAACCGCAGCAGAAGAAGGGGCAGAAGCGCGGCCGCGCCAGCGCCCCTGCACGTCCTGCCGCAGCGCCCGTGTCTGCAGAACCGCTGGGCCCCCGCGCCAAGCGGCCCAAGCCTGGCCAGTTCAGGGACACAGAGGAAGAGGATGCCGATGAGGTGAGTTTGCATTCGTGCTGATGGTGGTGGCACACAATGACGGGAGCTAGGGGCTTGCTGGCTAGTGCTCAGAACACGAGCATGTCGCCAATCTCTGCCCTGCACAGAATGGGTTTGGCTGGGTTGTTGGAGACTCAACTTGTGCTTTCCTATGAGGCTACTATCCTTTTTTTCATGGCTGTTCACAGGGCTCTGTTGTTGCTATCCCAGCACTCGTGTTTGCAGATGTCTGCGAACACGCTGTTTGGTTGTGTGCATGTTCCTGGCATGTTGATGATGTTCAATGGCTCGCATTACCTGTGCTGTCACCAGGATTTCAACCCCAAGGCTGAGCGTGCGCGCCTCATGAGCCGCGGCGGTGGTGGCAGCGGCGGCGTCGCCACAACACGTGTGAAATCCAAGGGCCCCAGCGGTGCCCGTGCTTCGGCCTCCTGGCAGCCAGCCCGTCCAGTAGCACCCGCAGTACGGCCTGCTGGCGGCAACAGGGCAGCAGCTGCGGCGAAAGCGGCTTCACGGGCTGCACATAACGCTGCGCAGCGTGTGCACCCCCACATGGCACCCCCTCAGAGGGCTGGTGGTGGGCACATGTCGGCTGTGGTGCCAACGCACAGGTTGGTGTCTTGCTGGTGCCCTTTGCGAGCCTATTGTGCTGACTGCACTAGCTCGACCTGCTGTCTTGTCTCGATCTGCAGGCCATGCGAAGCTGCAACTGGTTCCTCAGGGTGTATATGCTTGTGTTTCCTGGTGCAAGAGGAAGCCATGCGCAGCCATTGGCAGCTCTGTGCAGGCTTCCCACTTCCGTCAGTTTGTTTGTGCAGATGGCACCACCAGACACTGTTTGTTTGTGGCTTGTACCCATGTATGTACCTATGTTTGGCATCGTGCCGCACTCTGCAGGCCCCGGCACGTGATGCCAGCAGGTGGTGGCGCAGCAGGTGGGCCCCGCAGCCCCGTGCTGGGTGAGGACGCACCCATGCCCAGCGGGGCAGAGCTTGCCGCGGCCTTTGCACGCAGCACAGCAGCGCAGGACGCTGAGGCGGCAGTGGGCCTGGGCCTTGAGCACCAAGGCAGCGATGCTATGGACGCAGCCGTCGCTGCCCCTGCAGCGGCGCCGGCAGCAGCGCCCAGGGGTGGGGGCCGTGGCCGTGGCGGTGCTGCGCACAACCGCAGGAGTGTCGAGCAGGTGCTGGCGGAGCTGCACTCACAGGTGGGTGGTTTGCTGCATGCGCAGCTCTCGTGGGTATTGTGCTGCATGCGCAGCTCTCGTGCATGCAGCACGCACAGCGGATAGGCGGTGTGCTGCACGCGCAGTGGGGGGTGTCGTGCTGCATGCACAGCTTGTGGGTGATGTGCTGCTTCCTTCAGCAGCAGGTTGGTGGGCTGGTTGTGTCCCTGGGCGACTTGGGGTGTGGAGCACCGGCTGCGTCTCTGCGGTCTGTCCAGGAAAAGGCGGCAGGCTGAAGCAGAATTTTTTGACACGGGTTTGTTGCTGAGGCTGTGCTTGTGGCGTCACGTTTGAGGTGCTTTCGTTGGCTTTCAAGCGACTGCGGCCGTTCCTGCTGTCTCAGGTTGAGTATGTTGAGGAGACTCACCCGCCCACTCGTGAGCTGCTCACCAAGCTGCTGGCGGCTGTAGACAAGCGAGACAAGTACAGGTTCTTTGGCAAGCCTGTCACAGACGACCAGGTGTGTTGGCATCTGTTTTGTCGGTGGTGTGGTGAGCAGAGGAAGGGGCATTGCATTGTGGGTTGTGCTGTGCTACACAAGTGGCTGTGTTTACAGCTGCGAGAGCCCGTTGACACCCAGTCAGGCGCTTGTTGGTGGGTGGGTGGGTTGGAGGGCAGAGCAACGCGTAAATCCAGTTCCTAGCTTTGTGTATGGACCGTGCTGCTGTGTGTGTGACAGATTGATCAGTGCACACACACGGTGCGTGCGTGCGTGAATAGGCTTGCTTTTTGTGTATCATCTCTACAGCTCCATCGCCACAGCTCTGCGGATTGCTGTTGTTGCTGTATAGGCCCCTGGGTACTCCAGCATCATCAAGAACCCCATGGACCTGTCAGCCATGAAGGCCAAGGTGGAGGGCGGCAGCTACACCACCTGGAGCGAGCTACTGGTGAGTGGGCGCTGCTGTGTGGTTGATATGCTCCTTGCAGCAGATCTGCTCCTTGCAGCAGATCTGCACAAGGACAGATACGCAGATGTTGATGGCCCCAGATCAGAACTGTTTCAGCAAGCCACTCAGCTGATTAGCATGCCACCCAACAGCATGATGGGAACTCGGCCAGGTGTGCTGCAGCGGTGCCAGGCCAGGAGTACATATGTAGCATTGGTTTTGAACTGTTCTGTACTTTGGGGCTTGCAACATGCTTGGAATGTGCTGTACTGCTTTGTTGTGCAGGCTGACATCATCCAGATGTGTGCCAACGCCAAGGTGTACAACCACCCCAACACCAAGCCACACAAGGAGGCCGACGTGATCTTCAAGTACAGCATGAAATACGTGAGCACCAATGCTGCGCTTGTGGTAGCAGCTAGTCATGAACTGATATCTTTGTGCGACACATGCAGAGTTTTCATGCAACCCGTTGTTGGTTCGGCAGTCATGTAGGTCAAGCACTTGCTGGCAACACTACGTCCCTACGATTTTTCCTTGCTGCCTTCACCCCCCCCCCCCCCCGACACTCTGCTCATGCAGATCAAGAGCTTCAAGCAGGGCAAGTTTGCGCTGCGCGGTGCAGTCGCCATGGCGGTCCGCAACGCCAGCAACCTCGACGGTGCAGCAGCAGCTGGCAGCGGCGGCGCCGCAGGCGCAGGCGGGGCGGATGCTACTGGGGATGCCAAGGGTGCAGCAGCACCCTCCGGCCCCATGACTCGCAATGCCAGGCGTGGCGGCAGGAGGTTCGTGACTATGATCCTACAAACAACTACACCAACTTAGCAGACCTTGTGATTTGTCACCGTGACATATCATCTCTGGGTTTGCATTTTCTTAGGCTTCCAAAGCTGCGGGTTGTTTAGTCGTAATGATACTATGAGTGGTTCAGGTTGCCCACAAGACATGTTTTTTGATGCAGGCCCAGGGAGGAGGAGGAGGGCCAGGTCAAGAACAAGCGGCAGCGAGGGGCGGCCAAGTTCAAGCCGCTGGCTGTGAGCAGCGACGTGCACTTTGCGTCGGCGACAGCAGATGGGGACAGCGTGCGCGAGTCGTTCAAGTGAGTCGAGCGCATTATGTGTGGCGCCGCAGTTAGCTCAGGCCGTTTCGTGTTATCCTCAGCCCTTCATATGTGTCCAGCGACTACAATCGCATGATAGGGTGCAATTGGGTCTCTGCTGGGATGAGCTGGCGGCATCTGCAGTTTGATGGACCCAGCCTTAGCCAACGACGGCCAAACAGAAGAGTAACTGCCAGCAGGGGGATCTGGCACAGGCAGACTGTGCTGGCAGCCGGTGACGGTCTGCATCGACCCAGCTCCTGCGTGCTGGTTATGGCCTTGTCATGATTGGATTTAGTTGCAGTCGCCCACAGCTGCGTCGTGAATTCACCAATGGCTGCTGGACTCATTGCTGTGACTGTCTGCGTTGTGGCGCAGGGGCCGGCCCAAGATGTACGCAGCACTGTGGGGTGGCCTGGCAGACGGGGCGTCGCCGGAGGGTGTGCCCTTTGGCGGCAGTGGCAAGCCCATCCTGCGCTGTGTGGCGGGGCACGCGGCCAACCTGCCGCCAGACACTTACCTCAACAGCCTCAGCAGGTAGGAGTATGGCGGGTACAGCACCATGAAAATTAAGACATGCATCCAGACAGACTTGGCAGCCGGTTTCGGCATACGCCTGTTAGCAGCATGTGCATATCATGGTGCTGTTGCTGCCTGCACTCCCTTGGCATTGAAAACCCTATTGCTGCACCTTTCACTACAGTGGCGAGCCTTCGGCCGACCTGGAATTTGACCACCTGCCGCCTGACACTTATCTGAGCAGCCTCAGCAGGTATCCTGTGGACACTTACTGCTGTGTGGCTGTCACTTCTAGTTGGAATGCAGCTCGGGCCGCAGCTGTGTTTGGCAAGCAGTATGTGTTCATGCATGTGTAGATGGGCTGGGGGGCGGGGGAGGGGCATCGTCAATGTTGCTCATCTAATTTGGTCCTCGTCGTCGTGTTGTTGTCGCCTGCAGGTTTGTGTCGGGCGCTGGGTCTGCCGTGGAGCAGCTGGTCCTCAAGATGCTTGGTCCCGACCTGGGCTCCAAGCTCGTCCCCATCCCTGGTGTGACACCCACACAGCTCCCACAGCAGCCAGGGGGCCACGCAGCAGCAGGGCACAGGCTCCCACACCAGCAGCAGCAGCTGCCAGGGGTTGGAGCAGCAGCCGGACAGGGCCCTGTGCAGGCTAGGATGGGTGCTCAGGCCCACGCCATGCCGCAGCAGCAGCAGCTGCAGCATGCTGGGCAGCAGCAGAGCTTGGCGGGGCTGTTTGGGGGTTTGACCCAAGCCCAGCTGGCGCAGCTGCAGCAGAATCAGCTGCAGCAGAACCAGCTGCAGCAGCTGAGGCAGCAGCAAGCGCAAGGCCAGCAGGGGATGCAGCAGCAGTTTGTGCCTGGGCCTGGCCTGTTGGCGCGTGCACCTGGGGCCATCCCGGCTCGCCAGCCATAGCACCCTTGTGCTTGGCACTTGCCAAAGTGTGAGGAAGCAAGCTGCCATGTACCTACCTATTGAAGTCTCATGAGCGATGCGCTGATGCACTGGGTTTGCACCACTGCGGCTGAGCTTGGGGCATGTGATTGTTGTGTGTCGGCTGTATCTGGCTTTTGTTCAGTCTGTTGACCATGCGCAGTGTACATAAGCTGACAACCTACGCTTTCCTTGGCTGTTTTGAGTGGTGCGAGTCCAGCGCCTTGGGTACATATCAGCAATACAAGGTTTGAGGGAGGCGATGTGGCAGTTTGGAGTGGCTGGTTGCGCCTCAACCATCTTGCATTGCCTGCAGCACCTGGCACGCTGCTGTCTGCTGTGGCGAGATAAGCTTATTGAGATTATTGATGGCACCATGGTGCTTGGTATGCAGCAGGGTGTGGTGTGAGTCGGTTGTCAAGACTGCTGCAGGCGATTAAGCCAAACCGGTGTCACAGCAGTCTTCAGGAATCAGCAGTTGTGTTGATGATGACGTAATGTTACAGGTGCCATATCGCTCACCACTGCTGCAGCGCTGTGATGCTGGGGCATGCCCATAGCAGGATTCAGTTGGCTTGTTGCAGTGCAGCAGCATCAGCCCTTGAATGGCTGCACTGCTTGCACTACACGTGCGGTGCCTGTGCTTCATGGCCTGGTCGCTGGAATGCGTCCTCGTCTGACACATATTGGGTGTTGTTGGTCTGCCCTTTCACAGCCGCCTGTTGGGGTATGTACTGGGCGGTTGCTTGGGTTTTGGGCATGAAGTTGCAGCAGCGGCACAGCTGAGCAGCGGCTGTGGGCATGAAGTTGAGTTGGAGTTCATTCCACCCCAGCTCACCTGCTGTTGTGGCACACGTGTGCTAGTGGTGTGAGCGGGCTTGCAGGTCTTTGGCCGCGTGGTGGTGGGGATCTCGCAGGTGGTGGCGTGCCACATACAGTAACAAGCACCTGCAGCGCTCATTGACCAAGTCTGATTGACTGTGCCGCCTTGGGTTGGTAGAATGCTACTGGACAGCAACATGCATCAACAAGAGCTCGTGCAGGCAGATGCAACGTCAAGGCTGCCTTTTGCCTTCCGGGCCAAAACCAAGCCACCGAGCGGATTTGAACCGCTGTTACTGGATTCAGAGTCCAGGGTGATGACCACTACACTACGGCGGCAACTGGATGACAACCGCAGGAAAAATTGGGTATATGAACGTGCGTTTTTAGCAAGGTTTAAGGTCCGGGCCGGCAATTTCCGGCGGCGCGATTTCGACCCCTTCGATCCTGCCGTCCGTTTGCAGCGTAGCTGCTTGATCACGGTGTAACACTTGTAACACAATTCATCATCATCAACATGCCGTGTAACACCTTCATTCATTCAAGCAACGTAGTTGCTTGAGAAACCCGTGTAACACCTTCATTCATTCAAACATGCCGTGTAACCCGTGTAACACCTTCATTCATTATCATCAACACTGGGGATGTGGTGAAGCTTGAGGCCCTCACTGTGTCGCTAGCTACCCAGTAGTTGCTTGAGAAACCCGTGTAATTGTGGGCCAATTGCCCGAGGTCACTCGGGTGCTTCGGCGGTGGTGGAAGCTGCGTGTGCCTAATGAGCACAAGGAGGCTGCATGGCGGCTCACCCTCGACGCGTTCCCTACGGCCCAGCGCATGCACACAGGCACCTCTTGTGTAGCATGTGGGGCTGCTGAGCCCGGTGTACAGCACCATTGTTGGGAGTGTCCTGTTGCAGGGGCGGTGCGGGCGGAGATTGAGGGGCAGTTGCGAGCTCACCGGGTGGGCGACGCCCCCCCTTGGTTGGCTGCTGACCGCGGCCTGCAGTGTGCAGCTTTGTGGATGGGGGTGAAACCTCATCCCCGGTTGCATCATATTGTGTGGGACATGGTGTGTCTGGCTGGCATCGGTGCTGTTGACTTCGGCCGCAGAGTGGCGTGGGCTGTGGCAGCAGAAGGTCCTGCGTTGCCTCTGCTGACGGTAGAGCGCATTGCAGGGCGTGCTGCTGTTGGGGAGTTTTGGCGCGTCTTGGCTGACTTTGCGGTTTCTGCAATCATCCCTAAGCGGGCGCAGGGGCTTGCGCTCACACAGCAGCCTTTCATTGCATGGCATGTGGTGCTGTCAGGAGGCAACGGTTTGCGGGTAGTTAGGCATTGAGCTTCTGCATGTGGTGACATGTGAGTTGCTGGCTGCTGTGTGACTTCTATCCTGCTGGCTTGTGAACAGTGCAGCGACTGGTGGTGTCGGTGAAGTTGCCCCCACGTGCGCCCACTGCAACATGTGGGAGTGTTTTGTGGCTCGCAGCTGTGTGTTCGCTGTTTTCTGTTCCGTCCGCCCTTTCTTGTCGCAACCCTGCAGGTGCGAGAAGCAGTGCCGTTGGCGCCATTCAGTCCTTCCAGTGTATTATATCTCTGTGTTCGCAATCTGGAAGCACACTGAGTGTGCGTGACAAGCTTTTGATGGTGGGGTTTGTCCGAACGGCCCCCTTCCGTGCTGGTTGTGTCCATCCGTGGCTGGGTTCAGTTGCAACGTAGTTGCTTGAGAAACCCGTGTAACACCTTCATTCATGGAAACCCGTGTAACACCTTCATTCATTAGCTACCCAGTGTCAATCCTTGGATGCGCTGTCAGCCATTGCTGACAGGCATGCTGCCTTCCGTCAGAGGGTGTTGTCTGTTGATATGCTGCAGCCAATTGTGGGCCAATTGCCCGAGGTCACTCGGGTGCTTCGGCGGTGGTGGAAGCTGCGTGTGCCTAATGAGCACAAGGAGGCTGCATGGCGGCTCACCCTCGACGCGTTCCCTACGGCCCAGCGCATGCACACAGGCACCTCTTGTGTAGCATGTGGGGCTGCTGAGCCCGGTGTACAGCACCATTGTTGGGAGTGTCCTGTTGCAGGGGCGGTGCGGGCGGAGATTGAGGGGCAGTTGCGAGCTCACCGGGTGGGCGACGCCCCCCCTTGGTTGGCTGCTGACCGCGGCCTGCAGTGTGCAGCTTTGTGGATGGGGGTGAAACCTCATCCCCGGTTGCATCATATTGTGTGGGACATGGTGTGTCTGGCTGGCATCGGTGCTGTTGACTTCGGCCGCAGAGTGGCGTGGGCTGTGGCAGCAGAAGGTCCTGCGTTGCCTCTGCTGACGGTAGAGCGCATTGCAGGGCGTGCTGCTGTTGGGGAGTTTTGGCGCGTCTTGGCTGACTTTGCGGTTTCTGCAATCATCCCTAAGCGGGCGCAGGGGCTTGCGCTCACACAGCAGCCTTTCATTGCATGGCATGTGGTGCTGTCAGGAGGCAACGGTTTGCGGGTAGTTAGGCATTGAGCTTCTGCATGTGGTGACATGTGAGTTGCTGGCTGCTGTGTGACTTCTATCCTGCTGGCTTGTGAACAGTGCAGCGACTGGTGGTGTCGGTGAAGTTGCCCCCACGTGCGCCCACTGCAACATGTGGGAGTGTTTTGTGGCTCGCAGCTGTGTGTTCGCTGTTTTCTGTTCCGTCCGCCCTTTCTTGTCGCAACCCTGCAGGTGCGAGAAGCAGTGCCGTTGGCGCCATTCAGTCCTTCCAGTGTATTATATCTCTGTGTTCGCAATCTGGAAGCACACTGAGTGTGCGTGACAAGCTTTTGATGGTGGGGTTTGTCCGAACGGCCCCCTTCCGTGCTGGTTGTGTCCATCCGTGGCTGGGTTCAGTTGCAACGTAGTTGCTTGAGAAACCCGTGTAACACCTTCATTCATGGAAACCCGTGTAACACCTTCATTCATTAGCTACCCAGTGTCAATCCTTGGATGCGCTGTCAGCCATTGCTGACAGGCATGCTGCCTTCCGTCAGAGGGTGTTGTCTGTTGATATGCTGCAGCCAATTGTGGGCCAATTGCCCGAGGTCACTCGGGTGCTTCGGCGGTGGTGGAAGCTGCGTGTGCCTAATGAGCACAAGGAGGCTGCATGGCGGCTCACCCTCGACGCGTTCCCTACGGCCCAGCGCATGCACACAGGCACCTCTTGTGTAGCATGTGGGGCTGCTGAGCCCGGTGTACAGCACCATTGTTGGGAGTGTCCTGTTGCAGGGGCGGTGCGGGCGGAGATTGAGGGGCAGTTGCGAGCTCACCGGGTGGGCGACGCCCCCCCTTGGTTGGCTGCTGACCGCGGCCTGCAGTGTGCAGCTTTGTGGATGGGGGTGAAACCTCATCCCCGGTTGCATCATATTGTGTGGGACATGGTGTGTCTGGCTGGCATCGGTGCTGTTGACTTCGGCCGCAGAGTGGCGTGGGCTGTGGCAGCAGAAGGTCCTGCGTTGCCTCTGCTGACGGTAGAGCGCATTGCAGGGCGTGCTGCTGTTGGGGAGTTTTGGCGCGTCTTGGCTGACTTTGCGGTTTCTGCAATCATCCCTAAGCGGGCGCAGGGGCTTGCGCTCACACAGCAGCCTTTCATTGCATGGCATGTGGTGCTGTCAGGAGGCAACGGTTTGCGGGTAGTTAGGCATTGAGCTTCTGCATGTGGTGACATGTGAGTTGCTGGCTGCTGTGTGACTTCTATCCTGCTGGCTTGTGAACAGTGCAGCGACTGGTGGTGTCGGTGAAGTTGCCCCCACGTGCGCCCACTGCAACATGTGGGAGTGTTTTGTGGCTCGCAGCTGTGTGTTCGCTGTTTTCTGTTCCGTCCGCCCTTTCTTGTCGCAACCCTGCAGGTGCGAGAAGCAGTGCCGTTGGCGCCATTCAGTCCTTCCAGTGTATTATATCTCTGTGTTCGCAATCTGGAAGCACACTGAGTGTGCGTGACAAGCTTTTGATGGTGGGGTTTGTCCGAACGGCCCCCTTCCGTGCTGGTTGTGTCCATCCGTGGCTGGGTTCAGTTGCAACGTAGTTGCTTGAGAAACCCGTGTAACACCTTCATTCTTCTTCTTCTTCTTCTTCATCAACACTTGTACAGGGTCCCAGGTACAGGTCCCACACGGCCAACTGCGCATCACTGACATTTTTCAGCCTGCACCTCTTACCCCAATGTAACACAAATCATCATCATCATCATTTACCCCTACTCAGCAACAGCATCAGCAACAGATACGGCAGCGTCAACAGTTGCTTTTGCAGCAGCAACAACAGCAGCAGCAAGAGGCTGCTGCTGCTCAGTTGGCTGAGGTTCAGCAGCAAGCAGTGTCCTACTTTTGGAGCTTTTGGAGGATTTTGTGGCCCTAGAGGCAGCCCCCAAGTCCTGGTTCCCTCAGGTCCCCCCTAGCCACCCCTTTCTGTGTGTGTCTGGGGATTCGACCTTGAGTGTTCACCGTGTTGTTGTTGTGCCAGCAGTTGATTGATTCTCTGTTGACAGTTGCCCCTGTTTCCTTGTTCATCTGATGCTTACACCGACATGCTTGGCTAATGAAGTTGAGGAGGCAGTGTGAATGTGTACTTGTCTTGCTTGCATTTTGCACAGCCTTGCTGCACTCTTACTTGTACATGCTCACACTGGACAGCAAGAGCCTGTCACTGAGTCATGCTTGCCATGTTCATGTGCGCTTCACAAGGCCGCATCTTTCCATGCTCGATGCCTTGCACATGCTTGCATGTCAGTTAACTCTGTGTGTATCGCAGGAACTTGCTGAAAAAGGCAGGTCACAGGTGGCGCCTTGTTACTTTTGGGGGGATGATGGATTGGTGTCCCCGGTTGCCACTGGTCGGCAGCTTATGGTCTGGATTGACAGGCCCCAATGTAACACAAATCATCATCATCAACACTTGTCGGCAGCTTATGGTCTGGATTGACAGGCCCCAATGTAACACAAATCATCATCATCAACACTTCTTCTTCTTCTTCGGCGCGAAAGTGCATTTTAGCGTGCAGAAACCCGTGATAATCCTTGCATAAATCAGACAAAAGCTGCTCATGCTCATGCTCATGCTTGCCATGTTCATGTGCGCTTCACAAGGCCGCATCTTTCCATGCTCGATGCCTTGCACATGCTTGCATGTCAGTTAACTCTGTGTGTATCGCAAGAACTTGCTGAAAAAGGCAGGTCACAGTGCCCAGTTGCCAATGGTCGGCAGCTTAAGTCCCGAATTGACGGGGCCTCTTGTAACAAATCACACACACACAGGTCACAGGTGGCGCCTTGTTACTTTTGGGGGGATAATGGATTGGTGTCCCCGGTTGCCACTGGTCGGCAGCTTATGGTCTGGATTGACAGGCCCAACACAAATCATCATCATCATGCTCATGCGGCTGGGCATCAAGCTGTGGCTGTAAGCAGACAGTTTGACAGGTCTGATTGACACCAACAGCGGCCAAACATAAAAATAAATTCTTCTTCGTTAAAAGTGAGTTTCAGCATACGTGCTTGCGTGCTCCGTTTGAACATTGTAACAATAGCTTGCATACGCCGAAGCGGTACCATGGTTGTACAGAGAGCTGCTGCAGCGCGGCAAACCAGCCCATTCCTGACAAGCGCACTGCCAGCACACAGGCGGGGCGGCTGCAATACAGCCGGCGTGCACTCTGGCAATCCTGTCAATACAATGTGGAATGGTACCAAGCGCACACACTCCAACACATGACATGTTTCACACAAGCAGCTCCAACCAGGTACCTGGAGTTATGACCCAAGCGCAGCCACAACTACCTTACAACATCATGTAAGCTCATTATCCTTGAGACATGAACCTGACGTGTGCGCAGCAAGTCGCAAAACCCCCTCCGAAATTACTCTAATGACACGAAAGGCCACAAGAAGCCTTGTTGCGCCCTTGGCAAGGCATGCAGCCCGATGCTGAAAGCCCCACTCCCCGCCAGGGAGTGCAAGCGTGCCCTCCAAGGGCTGGCAGCCCACAAGGGGTGTTCTGTGCGTGTAAGACTGCTTGTCCTACCCACAAGGGGCTGGCCACCAACCATGCTGATCCTGTTGGGCTTCAAGCAGTCTGCTGGGTCGTGGCCCGCATCCAATGCGCCATCATGGAGCAATGGCATTGCTGTGGGTACAGCCTGTACCCACACGGCCCACGCTGCCCATGCTGCATAAACATAATCGACATAGGGGTGAGGTGATTCAATGACCTGGTGCGGCACCATACCAGCCTGCCGGGGGTGGTTCAAGCCTTTTGGGGCCTTGCTGGCAGCACCGGCCATGGCTTGCTGTAGGGTGTACCGGCCTCAACTGCATTGTGCTGGCCTTGCTGCTTGATCATTCTTTTTGCTGGTCTGCACCTCTTCAACCATGCGGGGCATGTCCTTGGCAGTTGTGGCAGTCATCGCCGCGATCATCGCTGTGGCACAGCCTGAAGCACGACAATGCTGCAGCAAGTGCGCCCTACAACAAGCCATGGCCGGTGCTGCCAGCCAGGCCCCAGAAGTCCTGAAAGAGGCCTGGGCCGCCCAGGCTCATGGCATGAGCCGCAGAAGACTGCACCGACGGCCGGTGCAGACTACAGCAAAGAAGATACGGTGGAAGAGCAACCTCAATCGTCCTGAGGTTCTAAATCTATTCTAAATTCTATTCGTCCTGAGGTTCTAAATCGTCCTGAGGTTCTAAATCTATTCTAAATCTATTCTAAAATTGTGTCGCTACTGTGTTTCAACATGCCGAACAGTCGGCTCTGGCACACACTTTGTACAAAATGAAAGTGCGCAGAGCACGCCTGCTTGGCCTTACCATGGGTATTTGACTGACTTTGTTCTGTTTCTTGTGTCCACACTGGTACTACCAGACTGAGTCGCCTGCCCTCATCTCTGCACACAATAGGTTCCTAGCATGGCTGGCACTTGCTGCAATTCTGGTGGTTCTGCCTTTTTTGGTCAACCCGGTGTAGATGGTGCAAACCACCGCAGGGGAGACAACTTATGAGTTCACCTGGCTCGATCCTGGTGGGCAATGCCATTGTTGTTTGGCGAAAATGTCCATGTAACATACTCCCCCAAATCAGCAGTGTGCCAGGCGCCTCAGTCGTGTGACACAACATGTCGTGCACGGCTTCCAACTGTGTACAGAAGCCATGGCCAGTATCGCCAGCCAGGCCCCAGAAGGCTTGAAGCGGCCTAGGGCATGTGGCATGCCTGCAACGCATCATTATCGAATGGCGAGTGTTTCTTGCAGTTGTGACCACCAGAGATGTTGGCATTGCTGCTTCTGTTGCGTGCCCGGGTGATTTCAATTGCCCCTGCCCCTCGAATGCGAAGAGAAAGGGTGCTAAGATATGTGCTGAGCCCGCATGACCAGATCTGGTTGCTGGCTAGTGCTAGGGAAGAAGGGTCACCCCTGCAATATTGGTGTTGGTATTGATTGCGACCTAAAATACATTCCGGAGCAGAACTTCTCTATGCCAACACAGTCACCTGCAGTACTACGCCCTTGGACTTGCAGCAGTGGTATTGGTTACCAACATCGAACACAACGACTCCACAGTTGCAAGATCAAGTTACTTACACAACACAGACAGCTCAACTAGACATGGTGCCAAGCTCCGCAAGCAGAGAGCCAAGCTGGCATTGCCTGATTCTGTTGGCAACACAATCCCAATGCCATTCGGAAGAGCATAGTTGACATTGTTTATTCCGCCGCCATGATGAGGCTGGCAGGGACAACCAAGCGCCACATGTCAACACTGGCTTGTTGGCCATAGCACGACATGCTGTGCCATGTGTGCATGTCGGCCATAGCACGGCCATAGCATATGCTGTGCCATGTATGCATCATGCATCATGATGACCTGGTCCAGCAGGTGACCCGCTGTGGCAGCACAGCGCTCTTACAAATGCCATGGTGCTCATCATGCATGATCATGCCATGCCACAATATGGCACAGTAAGTCAATGGCATGCCCGAACAACACTATGCTGTCCATCAACCCTGTTGATATGAGATGATGTTATGACAATGATGTAAGGCTAGGAACAACAACTGCGCAATCATTGCTTTGGCAAAGCAGTGCAACGCTACCGTACACACATTGTCAAATTATCGGAGACCTGAAGTGCTACTGTTGTGAACACGTTGTATGACAAATCAACTGCCGTTGTCTGGGGTAACTCAAGCCCTCAGGTGCACCTAGCTGGTGCAAGGCTCACATCACAGCACGTCCCATGGGCAGCATGCTCCTCTGGAGCCTTCACCACGTTCTTCGCGACAGGAGACATCGTTATCAGCGTCAACAACTTTGGTGCATGTGTTGCCCTGGCGCGGACAGCAAGCAGTTGTGTGTGTTGTGTCGTCGCACTTGAAGTATGTTTCTCCCTTTGTCCCCTTCAAGTAGGTGGGCAGGGTGCACTCGGAGCTTTTCCAACTGATCTTGGGGTTGCCTTGGGTGAGGTGGCGGTTGAACTTCGTGGCAAGGCCAGCCTCAGCAACAGCTGCAGGCTCATGGGCTGCAGCAGCAGAGGCGCAGGCCACCAAAATGGTCAACAGCAGCATTGCGCCAGCAACCTGTGTTGGCAAGTGCAGCAGCGAGCTTCAGCATTCCATGTGCTGTGTGTTTGGCAGATGCCTGTGTGCAGCAAGCTGGTGCAGCACAGTCCCATGCAGCCCTAGGCGCGGCAGCAGCCAAGGAAAAAGCAGTGAGGCTTTTGAAGGGAAGAAGCTCACCTTGGTTGTCTTCATCGTCTGTGTGCTGCGCAGCTAAAGTTGCTTGTTCCTTGCAAGATTTCGATGCAACAGGCGCGACGTTTGGTACTGATTGTAAAGGGCATTGTGTCTCTTTATAGAACGTCTGCCTTGCACGTTTGGAGCGGTTGCTCGCGTTCGCCGCTGGAAGGTCGTCAGACGTGTTGGGGCGGTTTCCAGCGTCGACCGCTTGATGGCCACTCGTATCCAACGTTGGCTCTTGCACCTGCCTCTCTGCAGCAGCAGGGCACTTGGCAAGTACAAGCGATCAGCCATAACTTCCCAAGAGGTGCCCTACAAACAGTTTGCAGGTGGGCAGGCGCTTGGAAAGATGGCTACAGGTACATCTGGCTGCTGATTCTGCCGCTTGGCCTGTTCCCTGAAGGCAGTTGGTGGGACATCTGGCCTGTTGCCATCATGGCTACGATGATGTTGGGACTGGAGGACCTGGCCATACAGCTGGAGGACCCTTTCAAGTACATCCCATACGGTGCGTTGGGTGTGGGAGGCAGTATCTTGTTGCCAGTTCGGAATAGTGCTGTGCTGTGGCTCAGCCGGGCGCACCCGGCCCTAATTGGCCTTCAGATGCTCCACACTGTGGCACTACCTGCTTCGTGAAACAGCCCCTTGAACACACATTGAAGGGAAGCCGGTTGGGTTGCCACTGTAACTGTCATCCCTGGCGGGGGCCCTGCCCTTGTGGATCAGTGCACGCAATCAGGACAAAGGCAGCAGTCCCCGGGCACTGACTCAGAGCCCTGCAGTTAACTGCAGTACGTCAGTGATGATTGCTGGCCCAGCAACATCATCTTGCTTGGCCAACATCGCCACTGTTCAGACGGTATGTTCCCTTGCTGCCCTACTGCAGAGGCGTTGATTGCTAAAACTGCCAAGGACCTACCACGCACAGTTGAGGAGGCGCGGGCCTGCAAGGCGACGATTGAGCAGCAGAAGCACAGCCTGAAGCACGACAATGCTGCAGCAAGTGCACACCACAGCAAGCCATGGTCAGTGCTCACAGCCAGGCCTCAGAAGGCTTGAAGCAGCCCTTGGATTGCCTGTCATCTGATGGCTCGTATTTCCTGTAGTCATGACTGACCAGAGATGTTTGCGCCTCTGCTTCTGTGACGTGACTGTTGTGAAGATGGGGGTTTAACACAAGTTGTTGTGCCAACTTGGCTACACCAACTCTACAAAGTGGTTTTACTACATAGTGATGTGTGCAGCTCTCAAGGTTTGGGTTCAGATCTGACTCTTTTTTGTCCGCTTCTGGCCGTTGCGCCTTGGTTTGCTTCACCGCTTGGGTGCGGCAGTGTGGGTCAGCTGACCCTGCAGGCCTGGATCTGCCAAAGTTGTTCAGCGGTTGCCGCCACACCAGCTGGGCCTGAGTGGCTGCTTGTTCTTGTGTGAAGGATGCTGCTGATTCTCCCGAATGTGGGGTTAGTTAGCACCGAAGAACAATCGTAAAAAGCAAGGCTCGGCACAATAAGGCCCCACTGAATGGTGGACAGCAACCCAGAATGCAGACCACAGTATAAGTCACTTACCAGCAGGAACAGCCTTTCACCAGGTTGGCAACAGCTAGACAGCCTGTCCGCCAGCCACCTGCGTCGTCAGCTTTTTTGTGTGCACGCTTTTTTGTGTGCACGTGCTGTGCATACGTGCTTGTAGCAAAAGGATTTCCCCATCTGATTGCCATACAGCGCAGGTGGAAAATGAGTGCAAGTTGGTGGTATTATTTGGCTCACGACTGCTGATTTCTCTGTAATCGTATCTGTGGAAGTGTGGCAGGCAATGCAACGCCGAATTCATCGTCCACTGTGGTGTACTGCTATGTAGCAGTACCATGTCCTGCTGCTTGCAAGGCAGTGGATGAGCTGTGCGTGACATGATCGGGTCATGAAGTGACATATGCATGGCAGCTAGTAAACTTTTGATGCCCATGCAAGTGTCTGCCGGTCTAACAGTTGTGATTGATCACCTGGTGATCACCATGTGCAAACAAGACGGGACCAGGAAGTCAGCCTGGCAGGTGGAAAGTGTTCGGATGAGACGAGGTTGAGTCTGGTTATTAGTCTGGAAAACCAGTCGGGGGAGTCTCGCTGTTCAACAAATGACCACAGTTGGCAGTTGAAGTGTACCCCAACCGCCTGGGCATCAAACCACCAACATTCACGTCACCCTCCTCTTGACCCGTAGTTTGGCTCATCTCAAATTTATTCTTGCATTTTGTAACAAGCACGATCGCACACCGCACAGAAAATCATACATCACAACAACAGCAGCAGCGCAAGGAGATACCCCTGGTCTGAGCACTGTAGGTGTGTGGATTGCTGACCTCTATCAACAAGCCTCATTGCCATTTTGTGAATGGAACTCATTCGTTGTCTATCTTCATTTATCAACTGTTGACTAGCTGGATGGGCACAAAGCATGTGCCACAGACACAGTCCATGCTGGCATAGCACCAAGCCCCCCTCAACCCAGCCTGGAAGCTTGCTTCACACACCACTCATCACTGCCGGCATCCTGCTGCCTTCGCATGCAGATAAGCGTGATCCTGCAGCCTACAACAGCACCGCAGCATACAGCAGGCTATGCATCCTCAAGCCTATATCTTCGACCTGGATGGGCTGATCCTGGACACTGGTGGGTGTGGTAACGACAAAGCAGTTGATGGCTTGTTGATCAGCCTAGCAGTCGAATCGATGGGTTGTTGAACAGCTTAGCAGTCAATGGGTTTGCAATAGCGTAGCAGTTGATGGTTTGTTGGAGGACAGGGATTAGGAAACGTAGCTGCAGCGTCTTCTTGGAGGGCAGCCCAATGGCACCAGTTACCAGTACAGCAGTGGCAGTGCTAAAAAAGAGAAAGCACTGACACTGCTAGTCTGAATGTTGCAGCAACATCAGGTGCATCCTGGCATGCTGTCATGTCAGTTGATTGGGTTGAGCAGCCAGCAGTCGCAGCACCCATCTGGCGGGCTGGGGTGTGTCGACAGAGGGAGTACATGCAAGCTCACTAAGACTGTCCTACTAGACAGGCAAGCAACAGTGCCGTAATCGTAATGTGTGTGTGTGGGGGGGGGGGGGGGGAGAGCTTGTGAGCAAGTATGACTGCGAGCATGGGGTGGGCAGGCTTATGAGCAATTATGGTTGGGGTGGGTGATGGATGCAGAGGGCAGGCCAGAAGGCAGGGAGAAGCCTAGTAAAGTTTGCGGCAGGAGCAGGAGGCATGAGTGGGGAATGTATGGTGTACAGTGCTGTAGTGAAGTGTGGGCTGGTGGGCAGAAAAGCTACAGCAAGGTAGAAGGAAGCACAATAAAACCAGCTCCAAGCGCTGTCCTGCACTCCTAGCACCACTAGGGCTGATAAGCAGCTGTACATGGAAGTCGTTGCCTGAAGATGGGGTCTTTCCTTGCTGTTTTCTGTGTGTCCCTGCAGAGTCTTTGTGTGTGGAAGTGGCACAGCAGGTCCTACAGCGCTATGGCAAGCAGCTCACACAGGTGTGCCACTCAACAGTCAGGTGTGGCACTGCATTTGTGAAGTGTACGATACAAGGCCGTCCTGGTGTACTGTCGTATTCACAGATAGCACAGTCATGTGTCACACAAAGCATGTCCCTCAGACCTGCTGCCTTACCACTTTGTGTGGTGCACACGTGATCACGTGACAGGCAAGCACGCGGATCCATTTTGTTTTGCGCATCTCATAAAAATTGTCTTACAAGGACGTGTGTGCGTGTGTGTGGTCTGTTGGTCTCCGGTGTTTTGTCTTCCAGGCGGCGCAGAAGGCAGCCCTAGGCAAGCGGCCCTTGGACTGCTGGCGGGATGTGGCTGCTGAGCTGGGGCTGACGGGGGTGGTCAGCGCAGAGCAGCTCTTTCAGGAGTCGGAGCCCCTGCTCGCGGCAAGGTAGGTTGAAATAGGTTGATGGTTGACTCTACTGAGTTGAGCAGTCAAGGCATTTAGCCTTGTGCACTCTTGCAGGCTTCAGAAGAGGGGGGGGGAGGGGTGTGTGTCAGCAGAGGGGGTTCTTCTTCATCATGGATGCTCAGTAGGGTCCGTTGTACAAGACAGATTACAAGTGTGTGTGGCTGCTGAGCTGGGGCTGACGGGGGTGGTCAGCGCAGAGCAGCTGTTTGAAGAGTCGAAGCCCCTGCTCGCGGCAAGGTGGGGTGGGGTGGTGTGGGGTGGGGTGGGATGGTTGAGTCAGTCTTGTTCTATATATGCGTGTATGTGGAGCAAGGGGGGGGGGGTGGAAGGTTGAGTGGGGTACTGGAAGTTTGTGTATGTGGTTTGGTTTGCGCAGCGGGCGGTTTGGGGTTCAGCGCAGAGCAGCTGTTGGAGGAGTCGTAGCCCCTGCTCGCTGCCAGGTGGGATAGGTTGATGTAAGAGTCAAGTAGCTGAGGTGGTCCGTCAATGCTCTGAATCATATGTATGTTTGCGAGGGTCACAACAGGTGTGTGTGTGTGTGTTGGGGGGGGGGGGGGTGCGTCAGCAGGGAGTGCACACTCAGCATGCATGCTCACTAGGGTCAGTCCCACAGGGCGGGAAAGCAGGTGCCCAGTGGCCTGAAAGGGTGGCGTGAAAGTGTGTGCCCAGAGAAAGGGTGGTCAGCGCAGAGCAGCCCTGCTCGCAAGGTGGGGTGGGGTGGGTGAATTGGGGTGGGGTGGTGGTGGTGGTGGAGTCGGTCAAGGTTCTGTGTATGTTGACACATGACGTTGTGTGAATTGGGGAAAACCGGGGTAGGCTTGAGTGGGGCCCCCACTCAAGGGGGCAATGCATGTGTGTTTGGTGTGGTCTGGAGGGAGCAGCGGGTGGCTTGGGGTCAGCGTAGAACAGCTGTTTGATGAGTCAGGGCCCCTGCTCGTGGCCAGGTGGGGTGGGATCAGTTGATTTGGTTAGTCATGGCTCTGAACCGTGTGCATGAACACCTTGAAGAGGGGTTGACGTAACACCTCCCTTCTCCTTTCCGTGCTGTCCGTTCCCGTCCTTGTAGGTCCTGCAAAGGACTTTGGTTCCCTTCCGATGCTGGGTGTCGTTGCAGCGTAGCTGGGTGTGTCGCCCTGTAACCCCTTCTTGTTCTTGTTCTCCTTTCTCCTTTGTGCACAGTGGGCAGATGTGCGGCCGTTGCCTGGTGCGAGGCGGCTGCTGGAGCATCTGTGCAGCTGTGGGGCCAGGTGGCTATCGCCACCAGCACCAGCAGGGACACGTTTGACAAGAAGCTCTCCAAAAAGCCGTGGATGCGGGCGCTGTTCCAGGCATCAGTGTGTGGCGATGAGGTGAGGGTTGTGTTGCAGTTCGTGTGGGGGGGGGGGGGGGAGGGGGGGGGGGGTGGTGTGTGTGTGTGTGGGGGGGGGGGGGAGGACGGGGGACGGGGGGCGAACCGGGAAGGGGGGGGGGGGGGAGGACGGGTGGGCGGACACGGGGTGGGGGTGGGGGGTGGGGGGGGGGGGGGGGGAGCCGAGCGGGAGAGGGAGAGGGGGATCTATGTTCCTCTCAGCCTAAAGGCCACAACAAAATGTTTATTTTGGCAGCAATACAACAGCAGTAAGCCACCGAGCGGATTTGAACCGCTGTTACTGGATTCAGAGTCCAGGGTGATGACCACTACACTACGGCGGCTGAAATTGGTGGCGGGAAGGCCAATTTTTGCCTTTATGAACGTATGTTTTCAGCAGGGTTAGCGGCTGGCGCGAATTGTAATAAGTCCCGTTTTGCCGCCTGAGCGTGCGAAACTTCTTGCTAACGCATAAGAGCTCTCGCGGATTGAGATCATCATCATCATCATCAATTATGCAGCCTGTGCAGCACGGGGTAACCTCAGCCATCGCGACTTGCTGACGTGGACTTCAACGCAGGCCGCGCTGTGGGGTTGTTGTGTGGCTCCTTGCCTTTGTTATCTCTATGTTTGTGTGGTGGCTGTTGGGACCGGTGCTTCTTCGGCACAGTGGGCTGTCGAAATGGTCAAGCAGTAGTAGATTTTCTGTTTCTCTGACAGCAATAGCTGGAGCCCGAGCAGCAGCTGGCAGGACTTGCAGTGTGCCCATCTTCACTGCACCATGGTTTGGTGGCGTTTCAGGCGTCAGCAGCATCGTCATCTGCAGCAGTCTGCATCCATCCGTTGCTGGGTGCAGTTGCAGCGTACTACAGCAGCTAGTAGCTGCTTCCTCAGCCCTTGTAACACCTTCTTCTTCTTCCTCTGCAGCAGCCTGTTTGGTCAGCAGACAGGCACCCAGCCCAGCACTCACAGGAAGGATGTCCGTGGGCTCTTTTTGGAGGGGGGCTGGCCACCCAGCTCAGCACTGATTGCGGCAACAGTTGGTGCTGGTGTGCAGCAGCAGGGGGCGCAGCACACATACACCTGCCGTGCAGTGGCCTTTGGCCTGGTTGTAGGGGGCAGTGTGTTGGCTTGTGAACGGTGCAAGTGTGTGGCTGCGCTCACTTAGGCAGCCTTGTGTACAAAATGTGTTGCTATGTTGAGCACTTGTCTGGAGCTGTGTATCACAACACAAAGCAGACAGGCACCCAGCCCAGCACTCACAGGAAGGATGTCCGTGGGCTCTTTGGAGGGGGGCTGGCCACCCAGCTCAGCACTGATTGCGGCAACAGTTGGTGCTGGTGTGCAGCAGCAGGGGGCGCAGCACACATACACCTGCCGTGCAGTGGCCTTTGGCCTGGTTGTAGGGGGCAGTGTGTTGGCTTGTGAACGGTGCAAGTGTGTGGCTGCGCTCACTTAGGCAGCCTTGTGTACAAAAATGTGTTGCTATGTTGAGCACTTGTCTGGAGCTGTGTATCACAACACAAAGCAGACAGGCACCCAGCCCAGCACTCACAGGAAGGATGTCCGTGGGCTCTTTTTGGAGGGGGGCTGGCCACCCAGCTCAGCACTGATTGCGGCAACAGTTGGTGCTGGTGTGCAGCAGCAGGGGCGCAGCACACATACACCTGCCGTGCAGTGGCCTTTGGCCTGGTTGTAGGGGGCAGTGTGTTGGCTTGTGAACGGTGCAAGTGTGTGGCTGCGCTCACTTAGGCAGCCTTGTGTACAAAATGTGTTGCTATGTTGAGCACTTGTCTGGAGCTGTGTATCACAACACAATTGGAGCCTCTCTTCCACATCGTGGTCAGAAGTGGTCGCGCAGGGACATATCACCCCTACAGTGTGATGACCGTCGATCGATGACGGTCAATCTGTCAGTATTCCAGATATGAAGAACAGGACAGGCTGTCAGTACTTGGGGGTTACCTCTCTAATGGGGCATACCAAGGGGGGATGCCGGCTTGGGGTGTTGTGGTTGCCTCCCTTTCGCTGCTGAACCCAGCAAGAACAGGACAGGCTGTCAGTACTTGGGGGTTACCTCTCTAATGGGGCATACCAAGGGGGGATGCCGGGCTTGGGGTGTTGTGGTTGCCTCCCTTTCGCTGCTGAACCAGCAGCAGTTCAGCTGCTGACAAGCAGCATAAAACATTATGAACCAGCGGCAATGCATGCAAGCCACCGAGCGGATTTGAACCGCTGTTACTGGATTCAGAGTCCAGGGTGATGACCACTACACTACGGCGGCTGAATGTCGATGCAATTGCGTCATAATTTGCCCTTTATCTATGTCGGATTTTAGCAGGGTTTAAGCTTTCGGCGCGATTTTGGCAAGGCGCGTTTCAGCGGTTTTGCGTGGGATTCAGACGTTTTGTGCTTTGTTATGATTATTCCTGCGTTCCCTCAGGTCCCCCCTAGCCACCCCTTTCTGTGTGTGTCTGGGGATTCGACCTTGAGTGTTCACCGTGTTGTTGTTGTGCCAGCAGTTGATTGATTCTCTGTTGACAGTTGCCCCTGTTTCCTTGTTCATCTGATGCTTACACCGACATGCTTGGCTAATGAAGTTGAGGAGGCAGTGTGAATGTGTACTTGTCTTGCTTGCATTTTGCACAGCCTTGCTGCACTCTTACTTGTACATGCTCACACTGGACAGCAAGAGCCTGTCACTGAGTCATGCTTGCCATGTTCATGTGCGCTTCACAAGGCCGCATCTTTCCATGCTCGATGCCTTGCACATGCTTGCATGTCAGTTAACTCTGTGTGTATCGCAGGAACTTGCTGAAAAAGGCAGGTCACAGGTGGCGCCTTGTTACTTTTGGGGGGATAATGGATTGGTGTCCCCGGTTGCCACTGGTCGGCAGCTTATGGTCTGGATTGACAGGCCCCAATGTAACACAAATCATCATCATCATCATCCCCCCAATGTAACACAAATCATCATCATCATCTCTGCGCACAGAGGGGACCCCACTGTGGTCCGTGTGTCGCCCTGTAACTTCTTCTTCTTCTTCTTCACCCCACTGTGGGCGTTTTTGACACAAACTTCTTCTCTCGTCACTGGCATGAAAGGTACCGTATATACCATATAGCTAAGTTGGTCATATATACTTATCCTTGAAAAAAAAACCTCTTAAATTACGGCTTCGGCAGGGGGGGGCACTTTAGTTAACTTTGGACACTCTGCTGGACTTTTGATGGTGGGGTTTGTCCGAACGGCCCCTTCCGTACTGGTTGTGTCCATCCGTGGCTGGGTTCAGTTGCAACGTAGTTGCTTGAGAAACCCGTGTAACACCTTCATTCATTCATTCTATGCTGGACTTTGACTTGGTACTTTCACAGATGGTTAATAACATCCTAATTAACATATACAAAGAAATTTACGGCCATCTGAGCAGCTTGAAAATTGGGGGGGTGGGTGGGTGGGTCAAGCTGGGTTTCAGTAACTTCCTGGCATGCTGCAAACTTCTTGTAGGAGCATCGATTGAAGCTGGGAGTCAGCTCATTCGAAAGCTATCGACAAACTGAGTTGATTCAAGCATGTTCTGAGCATCTCCAATTACGACCTACCCCTGATGCTGCCCATGCCAGTACTATAGCCGTGGCACGGTGCCGATGCCAGTACCCAGACATGCGCCACAAGATTGCACAGACCAGCACCAAGTCAGCCCCCAGCACCAACGTTCCCGATGAATGCCTCCTGTGTGACAGTGACCCACCAGCTGTGGTTGGGAAGTACGACATGCTGTCTCACTGGCAGCAGATGCACCTAGACCACCAGCTGACAGCAGAGGAGCAGCAAGACTGGTGTGTCACTGCTACAGACTTTGAGCAGGTTGTGAGCACACATGTACTGAACAGGCCTGCTGATTGGATGTACCAACTGTGCTGTTTCTCGTGTGTTTCTAGGGCTGCACAGCAGTGCTTTGATCACCGCTGACCGTCGATGCCGTGCCCCACATGCCTCTTGACTGATAGACCACAGCAACACTCTTGTGGCCATCTGAGTACCTCAAGAAACATGTTAAATATATACTATAACAATTTAGACCTTGCATAGGCCAGCTACAAGACGTTCAGAGGGCATTTAGGGGGGGTGGGGGTGGGTGGGTGGGTGGGTGGGGGGTCCCACTTTCAACTTCTTAGCATAGTGTCCGAAAACAACCTTGGCGCCCCCCCCCCCCCCCCCCCCCCTGGCTCCGGGAAGTTTTTCCAACGAAAACCTCTTAAAATAACGGTCAAATATTTCAAATTTCCCTAAAGCGCGCAAACGCTGTTTCTGCGCTTCCTGAGGGTTGATACGTTTGTATATACCACGATTGCCAAGTTTTTGTCGCCTGGCGGTCGTTCCACGTCACAGACAGGTCTGGCAGGGGCAGCAAGCGCCGCGCAGCAGCAGCAGGGTTGAAGCAGACAATAGCAGCTTGGACCAGGTGCAATGCTGTGTGATGCTTCTGTGGTGCTCCTGTGTGGTTTACACAGCATTTGAGCCATTTTTGCACCTTTGTTGCTGGCAGGGTGTCTTATCTTTATGGTGCTGGTGCTTTTGGTCTTTTGTTTGGCGAGACCTCTTATAATTATGGGGAAGAAAATGTTACACGCAGACACATTCGCCACACATCAATGGCATTGCCTGCCAGGGTTGAACCGGTTGAAACACTAAGGTGGGGAAAAACCCCGATCCCCGTCAGTGGTTTGCACCACCTACACCAGATAGTAGCCTGATTCAAAGCAAGACAGCAAAGGAGACTTCATTGACATCCTGAGGCAACACGACAACCTTGTGCAGAAGTGGGAAGCAAACAGCTAGGATCCAGCAGGCAGCAGCACCAAGAAAAACCCCTTGTCAGGTCAGATACCCAAAGTCAGCCCAAGAAGGCGCGCCCGGCGCACTTTCATCTTGTACAGAGTGTATGCCAACGCAGACTGCTCTCCATGTTGAAACACTGATCGCACACATTCAGGGTCGTCCAGTACCACAGCATCAGACAGGGGGAAGGCTGGGCAAGCGGCGCGCAAATCATCGTAAACAGGGCACTCCAACAGGAAGTGCTTCAAGTCTTCCACATTACGACTAGTTCCTGTCCTTGCCAGTACAGCTTGGCGGTGGGCCAAGGTAGCATCCTCTCCACAACACAATCGACACAGGCGGTCAGCACGGGGCACAGAGACCCTTCGCTTACGGCCCTGTTCTATTTCAAGGTGGGCTGAACCAATACGCAACTGGGCAAGGTTACGCGCTACATCAAAGGGCAGGCACAACTTGATATGCGGAGGTGCATCGTCCCTTGAGAAGGGATTGAAGCCAGGATCTAGCGGGTAGACCCATGCATGATGTGTAAGCTTGTGAATGCCGATAGAAGGGGCGGAGCGTGGGTCACCTTGGGTGAGACCTCGCCACCGGGCCCTAAATAGGGCAGCCAGCGCGGCCTGCACGTCAGACTCCTCCCACCTCTGTTGCATCACCCAGTCAAGCGACTGCTGCCGCCAATCACCAGCAAGCAACTGCAACGAGCACATAGTTTGCAGGAAACAAGAGGACCAACACTCCCGACAACCTGCAAGTGCAAGCGCGACATCCTCACGCCACACACACCCCGCCAGGGATCTCGGCTGATCGTCACGAGCATCAGACAACTTTGTCCACCATCGCGCAGCCAGCACCACCCAGTGATACATAATGGGTCGACGATGCATGTCCCTGTACACGACATCAGTGGCAATGCCTTTGATAGACCCAGTCGTGATGCGCAAGAACGATGTGTGTACCTTCTCGGCCTGGGTATCGTAAGGCGTGTTCTGCAGGCGCTTAGCAAATATCGCGGGTCCCCATATGTGAGATGCATACGAAAGGACTGGCTCAACAAGTATATCGAACATTCTGCACTTGATGTCAAACTGAGTCAAACAGGAGCGGCGACAACGGGTCAGCATGGCATGCATTGCCTTGCTGCCAGACACCGCCAGAGCATCAGAGGCGCCCAGAAGCCCACGGGTCTCATGCACGCGCACACCCAAATAAACGTACTCACTCTGCCGCGCAATCTCGCGCCCTCGATACACAAGACGGAACCCTGCCGGCACCTTCATGCCACGCTGGCGGAAACAAACGGCACAAGTCTTGTGCGGGGCAAGATTCACCTCCATCCCAAACAGGTGGCAGAAGACACTCAACACATCAACAAGCTCCTGCAATTCGCCCTGCTCAAAGCTCAGGAGACCAACGTCATCAGCATACATGACATCTGGCACATGCAGCCCACTAAGCACCGGCCCTGCCCCTGGCAGCTTATGCCTGAACATGTAATGCAGGAGCTCTATGAACAAGCCAAACAAGAGAGGGCTAAGTTCGCTACCCTGCTTGGTGCCAGAGGCTGTGGTGAAAACCTCACCCAGCTCGCCATTAACGGCCACCTGACAGCAAACACGGTCATACATGGAGACCAGCATGTCCATGAAGGGACCATGTACTCCCAATTCGCGGCACCGCTCAAGCAAGAGGTCCCGCCTCACCGTATCGAAAGCTTTCTTAAAATCAACAAACACCACACTCAACCGCCGCCGCTGATGCCGGGCCACACTGATGAGGTGGTTGAGCGTGAAGAGTGCATCAAGTGTACCATACCCAGGCCTGAAACCACACTGAGTAGGGGCGCGAAGAGAGAGCAGGGATGCCAGCCGCTCAAAACGCTGATTCATGAGACGCTCCAACAATCGAGAAAAGACATGCGACACAGATATCCCTCTGTACTGGTCCCTTACCGCCAAGGCAGCAGGGCTAAGGGACTTCGGCACCGGAACCAACTTGCTGGTGCGCATAACCTCTGGTACACATGCACATGAGAGCATGGCCTGCAACAACCACTGCGCACACTCGACCACAACAGGGGAAGCAGGCGCTGCGTCGCCCCCAGAGCCACCCTCTCGGACAGGAGCACATGCCAACCTCAACAGCTCACCCGTCAGACCCTGCGAATCAGGGGCTTTGCCTGTCGGCAGAGCCATACACTGCTGTACCTCAGCATATGAGACAGGCTCATTGAGCGCAGCCATGGCAGCTGGGGCACCCCTAGGGGCTGCCGCATACAACTGGTGTTTGAGAGCTACCTCCTCTGCGCCCAAGGACTGAGGCTCAGGTACCCTCCCCAGAAGATCCCGAAAGTACCCTGTCCAAGCTGCCACATCTGTCAGCGGTGTTTGCGGGGGCTGTCCACCAAAAAAGGCCCTCCAGTAATCCTTCTGGGTGTGGCCAAAATATGTTTCCAACATGTCAACCTGGACCCGCATCTCATGCTCCCTCTTTTTGCGCTTACAGCAGCGCTTGTACTCACGGCGCGCAGCCTCGAGGGCCTGCCGGGCAGCCGGGCAGCCATTGTGAACACCATAGACCATCCCTCGGCTCTCGTGCCATGCACCCCATGCCACATCCAACTCCTGCGACAGGCGCCGACACTCTGCATCATACCAGGGCTGGTCCCTTCCCGTAGGCTGCACGCCCCGGTCTTGGACGTTCCTGTCCCCCCCAGCACACAACATAAGCTGTTCTGTAAATTGCTGGAGAGCATCCTCAACAGGGACATCACCAGACTGCCAAGCTTGCAGCATGGTCTGAAAAAAGCCCTCGCGCCGCAAGAGAGCACTAGTGTACCCTGAGCCAGGAGTCGGACGATACACCCGGCCCCTCCTCCCCCTGCGCGGAACCTCATAACAACGCCTTGGCAAGTCAGTGATCGACACATACAGGCCACAGTGATCTTTGGAGGTAGACGGCTTGAACGGCAGCACCCGAAAAGACTCCACCAAGCCATACAAGGAGGTGGAAGCGCACGCCAAGTCTACCACACTAGCGCCAACAGAACCACCAGACAATGGGTTAGACACACAAGTGAACTCACCATCCTGATCCCCCGGAGCCCTACATTGAGCACAACAGAAGACACAGCAAACAAACCCCCAAATTTACGGCCATCTGAGCAGCTTGAAAATGGGGGGGGGGTGGGTCAAGCTGGGTTTCAGTAACTTCCTGGCATGCTGCAAACTTCTTGTAGGAGCATCGGATGAAGCTGGGAGTCAGCTCATTCGAAAGCTATCGACAAACTGAGTTGATTCAAGCATGTTCTGAGCATCTCCAATTACGACCTACCCCTGATGCTGCCCTAGATAGGGCTGCGCGGGGCCTTAAATTATGACCAACTTAGCTATATGGTGTATACGGTACTGGCACTCCAAGCGCTCACACTCCTTGCAACATTCAGACTGTTGCTTCTGAAGCAACCTGTGTGGTTGTTCAGCACTCCTTGCCGGGATAGATAGAAGACCAAGTGCAAGAACTGCATGTGAGAGAGACGAACCTGCCAATTGCAGAGGTGTTGCTTGGATGCCAACCTCTTCTTTTTTGGACAGTCTCTTCAAACCTGCACTCCAGTCTGCTCCTGCTTTTCCGCTGCTGTACAGGTCACCAATGGCAAACCAGCCCCTGATGTATTTGTGGCAGCTGCAAGCCAACTCGGCGTTGATCCCCTGCAGTGCCTCTGCTTTGAAGATGCACCCAGTGGTGTGGTGGTAAGTCTGCCTGCCAAAAGGAATTCGTCACTGCAATTCCACTCCCTTCCCACAGGATCATAGTCATTTGCAGCAGAACTGCTTGCTCGCTCTGTGGTAATATGCCTTCTACCTGTCTGCACGATGGTGTTGGTACAAACCGCCCCCTTCACGTGCTGGTTGTGCCGCTTTCGTGGCTGGAGAATCATTTGCAGCATCGCTGCTGGTGTACACCATTGTAACATCATTTACGCACAATCCTTGTGTTTGCTGGGGTCCTGGTTCCAGCCCTATGTCACCAGCAGCATGTCATGGCTGGGCGCAGCACTAGTTGAGTCAACCACACCAGGTCCAGATGCATGAGTGTAGTGTCATGGATGTATGTGGTGCCTTTATTCTGCCGCTTGCCTTTCCAAGCTTTGACCCAGTGAAGCAGGAGCAAGAGCAGCAGCGTGATCACGACTCTGAGTTGTAGTATCAGCACCAGCACCCTGGCGATGAGTAATTTGGGACAAGCCGCTCAATGATATGCCCTGCGAGCACACTTATGAGCCCTTGGCTCGCTGGCCAGTGCCGCCGTCAGGACCTTGTCCCTCATACCTCTACTGTATTCAATATGCATTTTGGCGAGTGATGGGTTTGTCCCTGTTCCCCAATCAGCCTCTGGCTCCCTTGTGGGTTGCTCAGCTTTTGCTGAGCCAGTTACTGTTACTGTTGTTTACTGTGTCATGGCTGGGTGTGTTGCAGGGTGCTGTTGCTGCTGGTATGAAGGTTGTGGTGGTGCCGTCCATGGTGGGATCACAGGATGAGGAGTTCAAAATGACAGCAGCAGAGGAGGGCAGCAATGGGAACAGCTCAGCAGGAGGTGAGACTGAACCATGGCATGAGCATATTTCGTAGCTGCGAAAAAGATTTGGGGCGGGGTGGTCATCAACCAGGCATGCACCCTTGTGCTGACTGTCACAATGGGGTTGGAGAAATCGTGGGTTGATCACCAATGGATTGTCAAGGTGGGCTGGCGCTGCCAAGCCATGGTATATGTGTGGCATTTTTACTGAAGGCTGGCATCATACTTTGATGTATCAAATCGTGCATGCATGGCAATGGCAACAGCTCAGCATGAAGTTGATGTGGAGCGGATATGCTGTGCGGGTTGATTATCACTCAGGCATGTACCCTCGTGTTGACTGGCACAAATGGAGGATCTTTGGGTGGGTCGTCGTGATCGGTTGGGCTGGCATTGCTACACTGTGACATGTGTGTGGCCTTTCACTGAACGCTGACAAGTAGTCAGACTGTGCAGATGCATGTTGGGTGTCGTAGCAGCGTAGCTGCATGAGTCGCCCTGTAACCCCTTCTTCTTCTACTGTGCAGATGCATGTTTGTATACCCTGCCGGTGCTCTCAGGCCTGGATGCCCGGCTGTCCTGTGCCACTAACCCATGTACATTGTCTGTGTGGCAGTTTCATCAGGCATGCCGCGAGCCTCGAGCTCCGATCCCCCCTCACCCCAGCCTTGTTGACAACATGTGGTGTCAGATACTTTCCTCTTATGTGTTGTGCGCCCACTCCGTAACACCTTCTTCTGCTTCTGTTGTGTGCCCGTCCTTTCAAGTCTTGCAAGGATCAGAGCTGGCTTCAGTTGCAATGCAGCCGTTTGTGCGACCGGCTGTAGCCGCAGCTTGCCAGTCATCGCTGTGACAAAGCCACCGACAGTGGGGTGTCTACTTGACTCAGTCATTGGATGCATCACAGCTCTGCTTCTGCTGATGCCGCTGATGCTGCTGCTGCTACATACTGTCTGCGTCAGGTGTGGTGGAGGTCCTGCCATCTCTGCTTGCCTGGGACCCCACACGCTATGGCCTGCCAGCGTTCAAAGACTTGGTGGCATCAGTCATCCCATTGGACCATCCATTCAACATCAAGGGCAAGGTGGTCAAGGGGTTTGGACGTGGTTCTAAGGTACGCCATGAACATCAGCTTGGCATGTCAGCAGTGCCAGAATGCAGTGCCAGCATGCAGCGCCAGGGATAGTCACCGCACCCTGCTTGGTACGTCCTGCGGTAGCAGTGCCAGCGTGTAGCTGCTGGTCACCGCGCCCTGCCCATCCTGCAGGACCATGTTGTTTGGCAGACAGCAGACGGCATGGGTGTGCATTTTTGTCAAATTGATGGACCTGCTTGCAAGCCCCATTTATCACCCTTTGCTGTCCTTTGAGCTAATTATCCTCACCCTTGGCTGTCCTTTGAGCTAACTGTCATGCAGCTACAAGTATGAAACGTATGCATGTCGGATGCTTTGTGTGCAGGAGTTAGGTATCCCCACAGCCAATGTGGATGCGGATGCTCTGAGGCACAGCTTGGCAGAGGCAGTGACCGGCATCTACTGCGGTTGGGCCAGCATAGGCAGCTCGGACCAGGTGCGCATGGCAATGTTATGTTTTGCAGCTTTGGGGCTTGAGAGCGCATGCCAGCCTTTCCCTGATCAGCACCAGCAGTTAGCAGCATCAACCTGGCATTTGTTGCCCAGTTGGCTGTCAGCAATGCTGCTGGGTGGGCGTAAGCATTTCTTCTCTTCAATCAAATGCCCTGGCCAGCCTCTGTGCAACACACTTGAACAGATAGGGGTTACAAGGCCGAAAAATTTCATACATCTGTGTGTGAATGATTTTGCGGGCAGACCCCTGCCTGCAATTGATGATCTAGAAACAGCGATGTCCCTAGATCATGCTAGTATTGAATCTGGCCAGTGCTGTGGAAGGCAATAGCAGCACTGCTGATGGCGTTGCTCTGCACCAGGTGTACAAGATGTGCATGTCCATTGGCTGGAACCCATTCTATCAGAACAAGGAGAAGACTGCTGAGCCCTGGGTACTGCACGAATTTGACAAGGTAGGGGTCACTCACAAGTCACGGTGTGTCGACACAGGGAGTACTTGGATACATGCAAGGTCACTAGGACTGTCCTGCTAGTGTGTGTGTGTGTGTGTGTGTGTGTGTGTGTGTGTGTGTGTGTGTGTGTGTGTGTGTGTGTGTGTGTGTGTGGTGTGTGTGTGTGTGTGTGTGTGTGTGTGTGTGTGTGTGTGTGTGTGTGTGTGTGTGTGTGGTGTGTGTGTGTGTGTGTGTGTGTGTGTGTGTGTGTGTGTGTGTGTGTGTGTGTGTGTGGTGTGTGTGTGTGTGTGTGTGTGTGTGTGTGTGTGTGTGTGTGTGTGTGTGTGTGTGTGTGTGTGTGTGTGTGTGTGTGTGTGTGTGTGTGTGTGTGGTGTGTGTGTGTGTGTGTGTGTGTGTGTGTGTGTGTGTGTGTGTGTGTGTGTGTGTGTGTGTGTGTGTGTGTGGTGTGTGTGTGTGTGTGTGTGTGTGTGTGTGTGTGTGTGTGTGTGTGTGTGTGTGTGTGTGTGTGTGTGTGTGTTGTGTGTGTGTGTGTGTGTGTGTGTGTGTGTGTGTGTGTGTGTCGACAGAGGGAGTACTTGGATACATGCAAGCTCACTAAGGGTGTCCTACTAGATAGGCAAGCGACAGTGACGTAATCCCTCAGTGTGTGTGTGTGAGGGGGGGGGGAGAGGTGACAAGGACCTGGTGGGCCGTTTACTGCCACATGGTGGGGCAGGTTCAAATGCAATTGGACTGGCAGTGTGCATCTGCAGACCTTTTGGGTGGAGGGAGTCGTGCACCAGGTAGTGGTGTCACCAATTCCAGACGTGTCTGTTGCGTGCTGTGTATCCTGCTGCAGCCCTTTTATGATGAGGAGATCAGGCTGGTGGTCTGCGGCTATGTCAGGTGCGCTGAACCCCGTGCGGGAGGTTGCTGGCGTGCAACTGCCAGCACCAATTGGTGCTCTAGAGGATGCTTTGCAAAGCATCCGCTACTAATGTTCATGCGTAGTGTCTGCAGCAGACTTCTGAGCTGCGGCTCGTGTTGCATGCTTGGCACAGCAGGTTGCCTGGTCGCAAACACAGTCGGAAGGTGTTCCTCAAGCTTGCGTGCTGCTGCTTTTTGATGTCGTGCCCCACAGGCCAGAAGCCAACTTCAGCTCATTGGAGGCTCTCGTCACCCGCATTCACAAGGATGGCGATGTCTCAAAGGAGGCCCTGGCCCAGCCAGAGTTGCAGCGCTTTGCAGCTGACAGCTTCCTGCAGCCTGGAGTAGGGTTCATTGAGCAGCAGCAGCAGCAGCAGCTGTCGGTGGCTGATGGCAGTGGCGTGGCAGCAGCTGAGGTGGATCCAGCTGAAGAGTTGGTGGCAGTGGCAGCAAGCAGCTGAGAAGCAGGATGCTCTTGTTTAGGTATAAGAGGGGTGTGCTGTTGAGATTGATGACGCTGGCAGTTTGCTGTGGATCACGACGTGGTGTGTCAGCCAAACGCTTGAGCGCACGGCCGGCGTGAGCCCAGCGTGTGCAAGTACAGTGTGACTATCCTGTTGACTTGCTGTTGTCATGGTGCTCCGCTGTACGCATGCAAGTGGTCTATTATCCTGTTATCACGGTGCCTGCGCATAGGTTGTTATGCTCACATAGCTTCACAGTGGATAATTGCGTCAATGGGGCAGCGGGGTGGTACGCGGGGTGTGAGGAGGGGGAATCACTATCCAGACTTTCAGACCAGCACCACTGGGGGTGGGGGGTGCAATATGCTGGTTGTTTCGTTCATCTTGCATGAAAGGTGTGCACGCACTGAGGTCCACGCTGGTATGCCCACTCCCAGCTTTGTACTTGTAACGTGGCGTGGCCAAAAGATCTCCGGATGCCCGTCACGCGGCTCCACGTGACAATTCTCCCCCACCTAATCAAAGGCTGCCCTCAGCCTTTTTCGGGCGAAGAACTTGCACCACCCACACCCACAGCTCGAGTTCGAAGCCCACCCAGGATTCGAACCCGGCTCACAGGAACTACAGCGGGGGGCCCAAGCCCGCTGAACCAAGTCCGCTACCAACTGTAACGTGGCGTGGCCAAAAGGTCTCCGGATGCCCGTCACGCGGCTCCACGTGACAGTACTGCACTGCACAGCACGCACCAACTCGGTAACGGTGTATTATATCTCTGTGTTCGCAATCTGGAAGCACACTGAGTGTGCGTGACAAGCTTTTGATGGTGGGGTTTGTCCGAACGGCCCCCTTCCGTGCTGGTTGTGTCCATCCGTGGCTGGGTTCAGTTGCAACGTAGTTGCTTGAGAAACCCGTGTAACACCTTCATTCGGTAACGGTGGCAAGTTGTGTGTCTGGCCAAGTAGCCTGTGTGGCTTAGAATGCCTGCAAGCTCAACAGGTCGGGGTCGATTGGAAGTTTCAGTAGCACTTCAGCGATGCCTCAGCACATGTGACTCTAAACCCAAGTACTTCATGTCGGCAAGTGTAGTTCATCAAGCTACGAGGCTCGCATGGTATGTAAAGGCTATATCACCATGAATGACGAGCTGCTGGCGTCGCTAGGGAGCTTGTCCTGCCATTGCTGGGTGCGTTCTGTACTCGGACACTGCAAGGCTGAGCAAAAAGGGATCCAATAGCTCACGTGTATTTCTGTTCTGCAGTCCCTCGCTGCCCAAGTCAGCCAAGCCTCACATTCCGCGTGGAAAGGACTCACAGCAGGCAGCAGCAGTAGTGACCAGGTGAGGGGCACCTGGCAAGCCTGGGTCATTTTGGTGCACCCCAGGCTATTCAAGATGATTCAAAGTGTATTTTTCTTGCAGGAGCAATGGGCAGCACGGCCCAAGGGGCCCCTTCTGTGGTTCCATGCCCTGACCCTGGGTGAGCAGTGACAGAAAGGGGCTGCAGCGTCCAGGCTGCACTAAGCATGCCATTGTTTCATCCAGCCCTATCAGATGTATGGATGACAGCAGCAGCTGGGCATGGCCACACGAGGAGCGCTGCATGTTGCTGCAAGCAGGCAATCCAGCTGGCCGAGATGAATCCTCTGCTACTGTTTGGGTGGTAGCATGCTGTTGCTGAATCACTCAATCCAATGTGCTCCTGCTGTCCTGCTTTGCTTGTGCAGGGGAGACTGCTGTTGTGTTGCCAGTGGTGTTCAGATGCTTGCTGGTGAGGCAGGGGCAGACGTGATACAGCAGGCTCAGCCAACAAGAGTTGATGCTTGGTATGAGCAGTACAGTCTCATTCAACACAGCTGAGCCAGCAAGCACCAGCAGCTTCACCTTACAGTATCCTTTGCAGCAAAGCAGACCAAGGCATTGAGTCATTGCACACAGGCCAGCCTGGTTTTCAAGGGTCCCCAAGGGTTATGGTCTTGCGCTCAACCACTTTCTGCTGTGTGATTTGCTGCAGGAGTACAACGAGCATGTGCATGTGCTGCTAACCACCAAGTCAGCTGAAGCTATCTCACTGCTGTCCTCCTCGCTCCCACCGAGGGTGCGTGGTGCCAAGCAGTCGTGGCAGCAAGACCAGCAGACTGCACTGCAGCAGCACAACTGGCAGCAGCTGTTCTAAAAGCAACATATTCTGGTCGTTGTTGTTACCGGCAGCTGCAGGCCGCTCGATGCAGATTGCAGCAGTGGGAAAGCTCAAGCAGCAGTCTGGCATGCAGTGGCGCACAACACACATGCCCAGATTCAGCAACGGGCCAGCAGCTGTCACAAGACCCTGGCCCCTTCCAGGAATAGGCATGGACCTCAGCACAGTCACTGCAGGGGGTCTTTCAGAGCAGCAGTAGGGGCCTGCAGGCTTTGTGCAGTCGCACTGCCAAACCTGCAAGCTGCTGACGTATTGCTCTGTGCGCTCACCTTGTGCTGGCTGTGCCTGCAATCATGCATGCAGGTGATTGTGCAGGATGTGCCACTGGACAGCTACGTCAGCATGGGGCGCTTCCTGGCGCACTTCCAGCCGCAGGCCTGCATCCTCATGGTGCGTGCTGACACCTCAGCACAGCTCCATTCACAGACGCATGCAGGACAGGACTAGGCAGGGCGCAGAGTGCGCAGGAGGCAGGAACAGCAGGATTCTGTGTTCAGCATGTCTTGTTGGCACAGCAGGGCCATTGTGTGTGCTGAGAACCCGCTGGCAGCAGCGCTGCACCGGCACCTGCTGTGGCTGCAACAGCGCAAGCAGCGTCGGCGATGCATGTTGGCTGCGCTGTGAGGAGCAGTGCAGCTCAGACAGTCCCCAGCACCGTGCATGGCAGGAAGCCCCAGCACACAGGGGGTAATTTGCAGCAGAGGCAGGCACAGCAACGGTCATGACAGGGCTGTAGCTTGCCACAGCAGCTAGCCCCATGAGCTCAGCTGGTGCGAATTGAGCAGTGGCTGTGTGGGGATCACTCAGTCGGCATGGCTGTCCTGTGTTTCCCGCCTTTTTCGTCGTGCAGGAGTCGCCTGCATGGCCAGTGCTGGTTGAGAGCTGTGCCTCCCGTGGGATCAAGCTGGGGCTGCTCAACGCGCGCATGTCGAGCCGAGCCTTCCTGGCTTGGTTCCAGCGGCGCATGTCCCGAGCACTGCTTCAGCGCATGCTCACCAGCTTCAGCCTCATTGTCCCGCAGAGTGACATTGTGAGTGCCCAGAGGGACAACTTATGCAGGGCGAGTGGGGTTGAGTACCTGCTCCGGAAATGGCCCATGGCTTGAGTAGCTGCGAGCAGGGCTTCAATAGCTGAGAGCAGGGCGAGTAGTTGGGGAGATGTGCTCATGCTTTGTTGTTACTCAGGTGTTCATGCATGTGTGCTGATGTGGATGTGGATGTCTTCTGCAGGATGTTGGTCGCTTCCGCATCTTCGGAGCCACTCTGATGCAGATGCCGGGCTGGTGCAGCGACCTCAAGTATGCAGCAGCCCTGGGCAACAGTGTCTGGCACCTGTGGAGGCCAAAACCCAGCCGGTGAGCGCAAAGAGCCATTGGGGCCTGAGCCAGTGTGGTTATGCAGGGCTTGCTCGGCCCTGAAACCCCAAAGTCCAGTGATTGTTCGTATGGCAGGAGGGGCGGCGCGACAGCACAGCACAGCACAGCAGCTGCAGAACGTTAGGATCATCAGTAATGAGCGGCAGGTTATAGGGTTGGTTGACCACGCCGCTCGCTTGTGTTGTCATATCCTGCAGGATCGCGAGCTTGCGCAGCGCACTATGCGGACGCCCGATGTGGGTGGCTGCGCACACGCAGGCGGGTGAGGAGGAGGCGGTGGCGGGGGTGCACTGCCAGGTTGCCAAGGTGGGTGAAGCATGCAGCCTGTGCAGCGTGTCTGCTTTTAAGGCCCTGTTTGCTACGCCAATGTCTATCAGTTACAGTACTGTCCCAGGGCCCTGGTAATTAGACCCCGAAGCAAGCTGGGGTCACAGGCACAGTGATGACGTGGCAACCACACCAAGAGCTACCATTTCAAGGCCGGTGTCGAGCAGTTGACAGCTGATTGACCACGATTTGAGTCCGACTGAACAGTGACAGGGCTCAGTTCATGAACACTGGCCTATTACTGGTGGCCTCCAACTGCTCTGCCTGTATGAGATAGAGGTGTCTGCATTGGATTTGGGTGTGTCATGCTCGGGGCGGTGCCTGCCTGTGGCTAGTTGCCCAAAGGGTGCATGCATGGTTCATTGTCTCAAGCCCAGCCGCTGCTGCTGGGTGTTCGTTCTTGTTCACCTGCAGGACTGGCCGTCGCTACTGACGGTGCTTGCACCTGCGGCATCTGGGCGCTGTGGGGAGGTTGCGGAGGTGAGTTGTGGCAGGGCATGTGCTAGGAATCCCGCATTCTGAGTGTAGTCTGGGTGTGGATTTTGGCGCCACGTGGATGCCAAGCTGGATTGTTGATGGGGTGTGCTGTGTATTGCAAATTCCCTGTGCTGGATGCATGTCTCAGCTGGTACATGTCTGTGACAGCAACATGCAAAGCTTGAGCAACAAGGGGCACAGCGCCATATCTCAGCACATAGACTGTTCGTTGCCTGCCTTTGCTTCTTGAGTAAATGCCTACTGGCTGCATGTTGTGTTGCTGCAGATGCTGGAAGCTCTGTACTCTCTGCGCGTGCTTGTGTGGTCGTCTGTTGTGGACGTGATTGCCCCCCAAGCACACAAGCAGCAACAAAAGCAGGAGCAGCAACAGCAGCCCTCCCAGAGCAGCAGCTGGCTGCAAGCTTGGAGGGGTGGCAGCAGAGGTGCTGACAGCCACCAACAGCAGCAGCAAGGGCAGCAGCAGGGGCAGGAGGCATCAGCAGCAGCAGCAGCCGCTGGCAGCAGTGGCAGCAGTGGCACCCCTGGTGCTGTTGACCCTGCGATGCTGCTGAAGGGGGTGGACGTGCTGCTGCTGGATTTGCAGGCAGATCTGCCACTCATGTACAGGTGGGCTGGGTGTGTGCCTCCCTTAACTGGGCGGTGGGGTTTATGCGTGAATGTGGGGGGTGACAAGGTTGGTTGGTTGGGTGGGTGGGTGGCTGCCTGGGCGGGTCAGCATGGTGGCTGGGTGGACAAATGTTGGGGGGGGGGGAGAAAGGCAGGTGAGCAGCACAGTGATGGTTTGAAATTTGCATAGGCGCAGTGTCACCGCTTGCAGCATGCTGACGTGAGGATTGTGTTGACATAGAGGGGTGTGTCATGCATGCAAGGCAAGGTATACTTCTACCTGGGTGTGTGCAAGTGTGTGTCAGGCAGAGGGATTGCATGTACACATGCACTCACCAGGATCCGCCCTACGCTCTGCTCCTGTGTGCGTGCAGTGTGTCTGAGGTGGCCTTCATCGGCAGCAGCCTGCTGGAGGGCTGCAGCGGCCACAACCTGGCAGAGGCTGCTGTTGCCGGCTGCGCTGTGCTGGTGGGGGAGCACGCCGGCCACTTCAGCACCATGGCGGACGAACTCAACCAGGCAGCGGTGAGTGGTGGCTGTGGTGGTTGGGCTGGAGGACTTTGTGAACTGGCTACTGTTGACTAGCAATGTGTGTGAGGACTTGCTGAAGGGTTGGAGCAACTCTGCAGAGGATGGGACAGTCAAGCAGGCCTTGTGTGGTATGTTTTGCTCACAGAGGGTGCATGCATTGACTGCTTGCTGCCTGTCTGTGTGGCACTCCTGGCCTGCAGATTGTTGCAGCAGAGGAGGCATCTGCTGCCGTCAACAGCAGTGGCCCCATGGAGGACCCATTCTTTGCAGCCGGAGGGGAGTCTGCCGCATCAACAGCAGCGCAGTCAATGGCAGCGCCAGCTGCCGGAGCAGGCGCTGGCACGTCCGGTGCAGGGGCGGCCGCTGCCGCAGCAGTGGCAGCTGGTGGCTCCTCTACGGCCCATCATGCTGCTCTAGTGGAGGGAGGGGAGAGCGAGGAGCCCTCACCCCGAGACGGCAGCCACTGGCGTGGCGTGCTGAACTACACGCAGCATGAGGACGAACACGGGCAGTATGCGGACAGCAGCGCGGGCGGCAGCAGGGACGGCTACAGCAGCAGCCAGCAGCTTCAGCAGCTGCAGCAGCTGCTGCAACAGCAGGGCCTGCGGCCATCCTCTGCTCCGGCTGCAGTGTCAAGTGCAGGCGGGGCAGCCGGCAGCAGCAGCAGCCCGGGGACAGTTCCCCTGCCTGCAGGGTTTAGGGCTGCTGCACCCACGCCTGAAAGCAGCAGCCTTGGTGGGGCTGGGTTCGGACCGCAGGGCGCCCGCAACACGGCAGCTCTGCTGTATCGCAGGCATGCTCGGACGGGCAGCAGCGCCAACAGTAGCTGTGTCAGCAGCCCTGTTGCATCGCAGCGGCCCAGTACTGCGGGAGGCAGTGCATACAGCCAGCAACAGCAGCAGCCACCAGCACAGCAGCAGCAACAGCAGCAGCAGCAGCCACGGCAGGAGGGCGGCAGCTATCTTCAGCAGCACCACCAGCAGCAGCAGCAGCAGCAGCAGCAGCAGCAGCACAACCAGCAGCGAGTGCTGGGGCCATCGCCACTGCAGCAAAGCAGCGCAGAGCAGGCACAGCACGAACAGCAAGGCTGCAGAGACCCTCAGCAACAGCAGCAACAGCAGGGACAACAGCAGGGTGCAGCCGCCGTGCAAGGTGCAGCACAACAGCACCACCCTCACAACAACAACAGCAGTGGTGGAGGCTGTGGCGGCTGCTGCCCCTCCAATCAACGCTGCCAAGCCGTTGATAGGCCCATGCCCCAGGCTCCCCCGCCATCTGCCGCCAGCAACACTCCCGCAAATGGCCCAACAGGCAACGTAACCCCGGTGACACCTGCTGGCAGCTTTGGTGGTGCCGACCCAAACCTGCTGCAGCAGCCTGACAGTAGGGATCTCGCCCAACGGCTGGCACAGCAACAGCAGCAGCAGCGGGCATCTGGGCTGCCATCGGTATCGAACTCGGACCCGGGGGCTGCATCAGCACAGCAGCAGCCCGCGGACAGCAAGCAGCAGCCTGCCGCAGGCGCCGGCAGCAGCGGTGGCGGTGGGGGTGGGGGTGTCCAGGCGGGTGAGCAGGTCCTGGAGCTGCAGCTGCGTGGCAACAGCAGCAGCGGGGGTGGTGCCAGCAATGCGGCGAGCACGCCGCTATCTGGAGTGACAGACTTGTACAGCATGCCATTCCCTACGTCGCCGCGCGGGGTACGGACGCTGCCGCAGACGCCCAACACCACGCCGGCGGACTCTGCGCACGCGATGGGTGGGCGGTCTCCCATGCTGTCCAGTGCAGGTGGATGGGCCGGTGCGTTGTCATGGCTGGGGGTCCTTTGCTGAGTGGGGTGGGTGGCTTGTTCAAAGGAAATGGTCAAAGCAAATGGAATTGCCACCGTGTTTGAGCAGTCCAGCTGACTTTTCACTGCAGCAGTCCTCACTCATCACACATGACTTTGTCCTCAGTAGCGCAAGTCGACGGTTTTCTGTTCGAGTGCTGCACCTGCGTGAATGCATAATGTGTGTCAGAGAGTGCTGCCCTCATCCGATCAAGTTAGCAGAACGCCTAGCATTTGTGTAGTGTCTGGCCTTCTCATGGCCTACAATGGGATCCCTAACCCTAACATTTGCTATGTGCTGCTCTGTACTGCAATGGGGCATACAGGCATCGCCTATGCCCCAGATTTGGCGTCCCTGGCGCTGCAGACAGCACCAGTGGAGGTGCTGCATGATGCCCCATCAGCTGAGCCCAGCTGGCAGAGCGCCTGCAGCAGCAGCACCACCAGCGGCGGCTACACTGGCAGCAATGGCGTGCGCGCTGGCAGCAGTGGCGGCTGTGCTGGCAGCAATGACAGCGGCGGTACCGGCAGCAGCGGCGGCGCTGCAGGGCAGCAAGGTGCAGCGGATGCTGCTAGCAATGGGCAGAGTGAGCGGGAGCAGCAGCAGCGGTGGCGGTCGCAGGAGGGTGGTCGTCACTCTGAGGACCATTCTGCAGACGCCTCCCTGCTGCAGCGGCCGGCTTGCCCCAGCCCCCCAGAGGGCCATTGTTTCAGCAGAGCGTCTGCAAGCTCGACTGTCAGCAGCCTGCCTGTTTTCAGCAACAGCAGCAGCAGCAGTGCTGCCAACGGCAGCGGCAGGAGCCGGCTAGGCAGGGCGATCAGCAGCGGGGGGTGGCAGGAGGAGCAACAGCGGCTGCGGCACCAGCAGCAGCTGCAGGGGGTTGTGAATGGGGTGTGGCGAGGCGGGAGTGAGGGCGGCAGTCCGATGGTTGCGGCGCTGGCTGACGCAGCAGCAGCAGCAGGGGGTGACTCATCATCTGATGAAGGGGAAGATGAGGACAGGGGGAGGATGTGCAATGGAAGGTCATCCAGACCTCCACACCAGAGGCAACCTGCCCGACCACCCCTACCAGCAGCAGCGCCATCACCAGCAGCAGCGGCAGACCCTGTGCCGCTGGAGTGTGCCAGCAGCCAGCCAGCAGACGATGAGGAGGGGGTTGCCGCAGCAGCAGGGGCCTCGCTCAACGGCCATGCACTCTCGGCAGAGTCGTCTGGGTTGTTTGACGGTGCGGATGGTGCAAACACAGACGGCAGCGAGGTCGGTGGCAGCAATGATGGCAGCAATGACGGCAGCACCCGCGTGGAGGGCCGTTTAGAGGGCAGTGAGGAGATTTTGCCGTTTAGCCGCAGCCCCACATTTGCTGAGCTGGCTGCATGCCACATGCTGGGCAGCAGCACGGACGGCACCAGCCCATCTGGTGGGCAGGCCAACAATACAGTAGGTAGTGCCAGCGGCGGCAAAGGGGTGTCGCTGCAGGTTGCCGGGGGGGGTGGTGTTGTGAGTGCCAGCATCAGCGGCGGGTCGGTGTCTGCAAGGGAGGACGGGTGCCAGCCGGGCAGCAATGGCTGCAGCAGGAGCAGCAGTCAGGAGGTGGCTGTGCCGGATCTGTCCGAGCAGCTGCAGCAGCAGCAAAGCAGGCTGGCATCTGACCAGGGGAGTGTGGGCTGGGAGGACTGGGGCCACGAGCAACACCAGCAGCATCAGAACCAGCATTGCAATGGTGTTGCGGAGCTTCCCGGTGTGCATGAATCTGCTGGAGGAGTCAGCGGTGGCTCCAGCGGCAATGGGGAGGGTGTGCCGGGCAGCAGCAGCAGCAGCAATGCTGCGCCCGCAGCACCAGCAGCAGCAGCAGCGATGCGTAGCTCGGAAAGCGGTGCAGGTGGCACCAGCAGGCTGGGCGATCCCCGCAGGTCACGCCACTTCCTGGATCTCCCCTCGGAGTCCCCACGATCCTCGGTAGGAGAGGACATGGGTGAGCATCAGCACCAGCAGCACCACCAGCACCATCAGCAGCCGCCGCCCAGCCAGCAGGCATTGCAGTCCCTGCACCAGCCGCAGCTGCTGTCCTACAGTGGCACAGGCTCAGCATCATCTGCAGCAGCAGGTATGGGTGCAGAGGGCGGAGGCGGCTCCAGCATGGGCGGCATGCACAGCAGCAGCAGTGGCGGCGGAGGAGGAGGGCTGTGGCTGGATCCTCATACGGGTGCTGCCACTCCCCCAAGCTGGGGAGCGACGCCGCGCTCGACCCCCCACCAGCACGCCTACAGCGCGTCCACGACACCGTCTGCCGGAGTGACCCCCCGAGGGCCCTCCAGCAGGCCGTCTGGCGGTCGGGGCGGCAGCCACAGCAGCAACAGCTACTACCATGGCTACGGGAGCAACGCGCACGGGTCTCACTCGCACCAGCAGCATGGTCACCAGCAGCAGCATGGGTCAGGCAGGCGGTCGGCGGACCTTACGCAGCAGCACCACCATGGTGGCTATGCGCAGCTGCATCACCACCACGTGCAGCAGCACCTGGCGGAGGGCAGCAGCGGTGGCGGCTCTGGAATGTTCTCACCGCTGTCGCGCCTGGCTGACAGCTCTTACCGTAGGTGGGTGTGTGCGTTGTCTGCTTCCTGCAGAGTGCTAGGGTCTGTACGAAGAAACATGCATTTTTTTTCTTCAGGGTTTCCCGATTCATGGCTGGGTTGGGATGCCAGTTGCAGCCTAGCAGCTTGTGTCACACCCCTCACCAACCCTTATGAATCTGCCAGCTTCTCCAGTCTGACGTTTGTCAATCTCCCTCCTGCTTCACTCCCTCCTGCAGGGCTGAGCTCGCACTCTCGAGAGTGTGACCAGCATGACCAGCTGTTTTAGTCTGACATTTCCAACATCTGCCTCTGTGTTCATTTGCCTCCTGCAGGGCTGAGAGTGTGACCAGCATGACCAGCTTTGCCACCAGCATAGGGGGCGACCTCATGCACGACGACCAGCCGGGCAGCAGCCGCATGAGCCTCATGGGGGAGAACAGCAGCCACCTGGGCTTCAGCACCACCGGAGGGGGGCGCTTCAGCGGCTTCACCGGGGGTGCTTTCGCGTCCACGGGTCGCTTCAGCGAATGCGCCACGCCGCGCAGCGCGGTGACGGACATCTTCCGGGGGCAGTCGGAGCCGCAGGTGGCGCTTGTGGGCGGCGATGCAGGTGCGGGGGTGGATGGGGACAGAACGCTCAGAGCAGGGCATGCTAGTACTGTTCTGCATGATTGATAGAGTGCCGATGGCTTTGGGGGCTACATGGAGTGTACTACTGCTGCATACACAATGCTGCGATCCGCATCTGATGGCTGGAAGCTGCAGTTTGACATGTACTGTCTAGGATAAAGCCGTGACATTGTTGTGCGTGTCTTCAAGGCTTGCACCTTCCTGTTGGCTGTCACTCAGTGCCCTGCTGCCTGCCCTATGTCCGCTATCCTGCAGGCCTGCTGAACAACGGCACCTCCTACATGCGCTACCGCGGGGAGTACATCCTCCCCGCCACCCACCTGCCTGCGGCCCCTCAGGGTCCTGCAGTGTGGCGAGTGAGTGGTGAGAGCGGCCTCAGCGTGGCCCTCAACAACTTGCTGCAGGAACCACTGGAGCGGCGCTCACGGGGACACGCGGCAGCGCAGGTATGTTGTTGGGCTGATGTGGTTTGAAGGCAGGCTGCACGTACTGCTGCTGCTTTGTGTTGCAATGGCGGGGTTTTCCTGACGTAGGCTGTGGGTGCAGTACCCGCAGCTCTATGACATCGTATTGCCTTGCCAATCAGCATAGGCTTGCATCACATTTCAAGGCTGTCTACAGCATAGTCAAGCACAGAAACCACAGAAGCACACTCGTATTGCCTGCACTGCACTGTTGGCATCCACAGACTTTGGCACGCTGGCAGTGGTATGCGGCCATGCTGGCAGCTTGGAGCGCTTGGAACAGAGCACCTTGTATACCAAGGCTGCGCACGTGCCTGACATCCCCTATTTTTTTCGCTCAATCGCTCACTCCGCGCCTGGCTTTGGTGTGCTGGCTTGTCCTTGTCTTTGCAGGCGGCTGCCAAGCTGGCCAGTGGTTTGGTGAGCACCGTGTGGCATGTGGTGGACGACATGGTGGTCACACCGGCTCTGCAGGTGAGGTCAACGTTGCACACTTACTTGACTACAAGTGTGAACGGTTTTGAATTTTACTAGTGTTATGTGGCAGCACTGAGTGTTGTCTGCAAGGCAGCTGCCTGACTAGCAGGGTCCGCCAGATGGTGTGGGTACCCCCAGTCACTGACGGTCTGCAGTTGAGCTGGCAAACCCACTTGCTTTCAAAGCGGTACCGGGTACCGCTGTGCCTGAAGTCTGTGCACACACAGCCTGTGTGTCATGATCAAACCATTCAAGCCAGAGGCTTCTTCAAACTCTCGTTGATGGGTACCTGACCCTGTGTGTGTGTACATTGTGCTGCTGCGCTATACTGTGCAGGACTTTGTGGCTCAAGGGGGCCTCAATGGTGGCGATGCTGCAGTTCAGCACGCAGCCAGGGCGGCACGCATCCCTGGCCACCCTCGCATTTGAGTTTGCAGCTGGGAGTTCCTGCTTTTTGTCTCAGGGGCTTCGGATGGATGTTCATTGACCTAGCACCGCACAGCAAGGTCGCTCTGCTGCTGCTGGCGCTGTCTTGTAGTCCAGCAGCTGCAGGGATTTGTTCCCCAGTGCTGACTGGCTCTCACAAGGTTGCAGTCGACAAGCACTTGCTCACACGATCGAGCTTGAGCAGGCTGGAGATGCTGCCAGCCCTGGTTTTGGGAGGGGGCTTGGTCGACTTTCAGTCTCTCAGCACTGACGATGACTGCTGGTGGCTTGCATTTCATGGGCTGCACTCTGCTTGATCTGTTCAGGCTCTTGGGTCGTGGGCCTGTTGGGTCAGCTGGTGCAAAGCTGGGATGTGGCCAGCACGTGTGCTTCACCATGAAGCAGCGGGGTTGTCTCTGCATTGGCCTGATGACTGTCAAGTGGCATGTTGTGGGGAAATTGGTGTGGTGGCTGTATGCAACTGCTGTCTCGCACGTCGGATGCACAGACAGTCAAGACACACAACAGCCTCACGCAGATCCGATTCAGGTTGCTGCCTAGATCTGCTTGGTGTTCATGCATGTGTGCTTACACTTGACATGTCAACAAGTTTGGAAAAGCCGGACGCATGGACCTATTCTCCCCTTGTGTGTCAACAATGCAACCCAAACCCTGCAGTGTTGGCTGTGGTGCCAGCAATGAGTGCATCTGTGCGCGGGGGGAGGGGGGGCTGAGGCCGTTTCAACTCAAGTTGACTCTGGCAGGATCGCTCGTTGTACCAGACTGGGCTTTGAACAGGCAAGCTGACCAAACGTAGGTTGGCGTGTGCATGTGAGACCCTCAGGGTTCGACACATGAAATGCGCCCAGGCAGGCCAGGCAGACAAAGCTGATCGCCAAAGACAAAGCTGATCGACGTATCGCTATTGCCTGAGGACATACAACGTCCACATAACCAGACAGACCATCCTCTGACGGCGGCTGTTTCCACATCCCTAATGGCATGCAGAACTACACCAAAAGGCTGGCGAGGCATCACTTGGTGCAATCACACCTAGGGAGCGAGGGCAGATCACACATGGCAGAACCAAATCATCAACCCTGCGCACTTCCCAAACTGTTTGCAGGGCACCTCCCAGGAAGTAATGGTTGATCACTTGTGCTTGCCAAGTGCCCTGCTGCTGCAGAGCGGCAGGTGCAAGAGCCAACGTTGGATACGAGCGGCCATCAAGCGGTCAACGCTGGAAACCGCTCCAACACGTCTGACGACCTTCCAGCGGCGAACGCGATCAATGTGCAAGGCGCTCGCCCTATAAAGAGACGCATCTACTGTCACAATCAGTACCAAACGTCGCGCCCTGTGCATCGAATTCTTGCGCGGAACAATCACTACCGACCTCAGCGACGCAGCACCAGACGATCAAGACAATGAAGGTGAGCTTTCTCCCTCCGAAAAGCCTAGCTGTTCGTGCCTTGGCTGTTACCGCGCCTAGGGCTGCATGGGACTGTGCTGCACCAGCTTGCTGCACACAGCCACTCTGCCGAACAACGCATGAGATGCTCAAGCTTGCTGCTGCAATTGCCAATGCAGGTTGCTGGCGCAATGTTGCTGTTGGTCATTCTGGTGGCCTGCGCCTCTGCTGCCGAAGCCCATGAGCCTGCAGCTGTCGCTGAGGCTGGCCTTGCCACGAAGTTCAGCCGCCATCTGACCCAAGGCAACCCAAAGATCAGTTGGAAAAGCTCCGACTGCACCTTTGCCACCTACGTCAAGGGCCCAAGGGAGTCACAGTTTTCAAGTGCGACGACAAAAAACGCACAACTGCTTGCTGTCCGCGTCAGGGTAACACATGCACCAGAGTTGTGGACGATGTTGACGGTATCTCCTGTGGCAAGGACAGTGGTGAAGGCTCCAGGGGAGCATGCTGCCCATGGAACGGCTGTGATGTGAGCCTTACACCAGCTGGGTGCACCTTAGGGCTTGAGTTACCTCACCCCATGGCATTGTTTGAGTTGTCATACGACGTGTTGACGATTGTACCACTTCAGGTGTCCGATAGTCTGACAATGTGTGTTGTGGCGTTGCGCTGCTTTGCCAAAGCGATGATTGCGCAGTTGTTGTTCCTAGCCCTACATCATCGTCACTGACGATGTTGTTGAACATCATATCACATCAAAGAGTGTTGACGGACAGCATAGTGTTGTTTGGGCATGCCATACGGCATGATGGAATTGCTGTGCCATATTGTGCCATGGCTTGATCATGCATGCTGAGCACCATGGCATTTCAAAGCGCTGTGCTGCCACAGCGGGTGGGTCATGCATACATGGCACAGCATGCCATGCGCCTGCGATGCCATTGGCTGGGCCGACAAATCAGTGTTGACATGTGGCGCTTGGTTGCGGTACACCTGCCAGTCTCACTGTGGCAGTGGAATAACAATGTCAACTATGCTCTGCATCCGGATTGTTTAGCCAAACTTCTGGCAAGGCCAGCTGGGCTTTCTGCTCATGGGCCTGGCACCATATTGAGTTGAGCTGTCCGCGTTGCCCACATGATTTGATCATGCGACTGTGGAGTCGTTGTGATCGATGTTGGTAACCAACCACCACTGATGCATGTCCAGAGGGCGTAGTACTGCGGACTGTGTTGGCATAGACAGAATGCTGCCACAAATGTATCTTGGGGGGCTATGCACACCATTTGCATTGATAGCAGTACATGTCAGGCACTTGCAGCCCAAACAGCACTGGCAGTACAGCATGACGTGGCAGGTCAAGTCACAAGGCACATGCTGCCCAGCAATCGGTGTTAGTGACACAATCAGGCGGCATCTACCAGTGAGAGTATGTAGAGAAAAGGTTCTTGCTTGCGGTTCTCCTTCAGGGGTTTGTGTGCATCAAAAATTGGGCAGAGTGCAGTCACACATGAGACAGATACCTACTGGTTGCACCAGACAACACCAACACCATAGCAAAAAGCCCTTCCAAGCACAGTGCACAACTTGTTGAACAAATAGTTCAGTCCATATGTGTCAAGTTCAACTTGCGACGTCATTGAGTAATACTCTCGTGACTCAGGTCGACACCGTCATGCAAGTGTGAGTGTGAAAACCTGAAACCCAATCTACTTAAGATAAAAACTGTGTGACAACCCAGCACCCAAGCTCCAACTACAATGAGACGCACTTTGGCTGCCAGCCAGCAGTGCTATTCAGAATAAGCAGTAGCATGCTGACCAGCGGCCCACTCTTTGCTGTTGTTCTGAGCGTCCGAACTGGCTGATCCAACCGGCCCAACACAACCAACTGCTGGCAGCACTAGATAAAATCAAACACAAGTTGATCAGCTGCCAAAACTGCCAGACAACCCCTGCAGCAGACTCACACCGCAGATGGATGCAGCCCAACAGCAGCTGTTCAGCCAGTCAACCCCTGCAAACCCCATTACAAGGTGATCAGCAGGTCATCAGCTTTGTCAACATCACACGACAGTCGGCTGTCATCTGCTGACAGCTGCTTAACTTGGACTGCTGCTGCAGCACAAGCACAAGCACTGGTTCCACCCAGCGTCTGTATTTGCTGTTATCCTTGGCATCCGAACCGGCTAACTCCACCATGCCAACGCATCAGGCCACCTGGCGCCGGGCAATCAAGACAAAATGAACCACTGCACATGTTGCCAGCTGGTTTTTGCAGTAGACTCAGACACAGAACGTCCGAGAAGAAGGCTGCAAACCAGCTGCAGCAGCTAATCCAGTAGTGAGACCATGCTGAACCATTGCTACTTCAACTAGGAATGATGGTTTGATATGATGCATTCATCAGATCAAACCATCTGCTGGCTGGACCCAAATCATGTCGTGTCCACTGCTTCGTCAGGCACGTCAACCCCTGATGCAAGGTTTCACCCCCGAAAACCCAGTCCCCTGAACCCTTCATGTGCTGATGCTGCCAACTGTGCTGCTGCTGTTGCTGCTCTTCATGACCGCTGGCCTGCATCTTCAATCAAAGTCCAGCATCAGGGCGTGTGGCGCTGCTGCATGCTCTGCCAGCCCCTGCTCTGGCTTGATGACCTACATACATGACATGAAATCACTAACTGTCAGCACAACTGTACTGGCCCGACTGAAGCTCAGTGTGTTGCACAATGCATAACACCACAAGGCAATGAAGGATTCACGTCATTGAAGAAATGCTAGCCATTCACACATCACAACGTGACGTTGATGCAACGTCTGATACTGGGGGCAAAACATCCCTGGATAAATTGCAAAATCCCTGCTCAAACACCCCTCCTTGGTCCAAACAAAATTTGGATGAATATGTCTTGAAGCTTGAACCTGGTTGACCTGAGGCATGTTCAAGACCATCTTGCATCAGACACACCTTTTTGAAGTCTGGGTCATGTTCTGACATGATGGTGGCGCAAGCGGCAATGTAGACATACCACCCCAGGGCCTCCTCAACCTGGGTAAAAGGAACCAAAGTTCACGCAATGGTGAGGGAATGAATGAGGGACACAGATGTTTCAGAGGGGTGATGTACCTGTTGTTGCATCAGGCTGCCTCAGTGCTGTCGACCCTTCTTTCGTTTGGGTACTTCACACACCTTTGGTGTACTTCCAAGTTGGAAAATTACAAGTGTAGAACGCTCTCCATATGTTGAAAGCAAATGCACCTGAAATGTGCGTGCATTTGAAGGCCGCTGCGCAAGCACCTGTTGTGTGTGCATTTGAAGGCCGCTGCGCAAGCATGCTGTACGGACTTCACATCCCCGTTCACTCTGAGCTCACCGTTTTGAAGCCCAGGCGCACCACTGACTGCTTCAGGCGCAGCAGGTTAAGGAGGGGGTTGGGGTTGCCTCGCCGCACCTCAAAGGCAAACTGTGTGGCAGAAAAGCAGGCACCAACAGCAGCAGCAGACGGCGTTCAGTACAGCGCATCAGCACTGGAGCACTTGACCCAGCATTGCGTTATGTCCACCCATCTCGATGCTGTGCTGTGCTGCGCTGCGTCCGTCCTGTTGGGTGCCCACACAAACTTCTCCCCAAGAGGGTGCTGATGAGAACACCATATCATCACTTGATGATGCCTGTCTACAAGCACCAGCCAGCATAACCCGCGTGGCATGCGGCCCAAGGCCTACTTCACTTGAACTTGCAAACTCACCAGCTTGATTTCTTCCCCGTCCATCCTGTTGATGGCCCGCATCAACCTCTCTGCCCCTCTGCCCCACCTCAAAGCCCAGTCAAACTCACAGCCCACTCAAACGCACAGCCTAATCAAACTCACAGCCCACTCAAACCTACAGCCCACTCAAACCCAAGCCCTACTCTATCTCACAGGCCACCTGTCCACAAGCACCAACCAGCATGGCCCATATTGCCCAGGGCCTACTCCCAAGGCCTACTTAAGCTCGGCCTTCTCCCCCACGTCACAGCCCACCCAAAATTCGCTCACTCACACCCACAAGCCTCTCAAACAACTCACCAGCTTGACTTCCTCCCCGTCCATTCTGTTGATGGCCCGCATCAAGCTCTCGCCATCAGGCTTCACAAAGTGGACCTCCCGCCTGAGCTTACGCAGCGCTGGCTCATGCTGCACCGTGTGTCCAGCGGCACTACGTGCTCTACATCACCAGCCTCACCAGCCCTGCAGCAGTAACAGTGCACGATTTTCAAAATAACGTTACAATTCAAAATAACATTGAGGAAGGGTCCTGCGCCCATGCTGCGCCGCGTGTCCAGCGGCACGACATGCTCTACATCCGATGCTGCCACCAGCCTCACAAGCCCTGCAGCAACAGCGACAGTGCAACACATTGATATTGAGGTTGAAATTGAGTGTGAAATTGAGTTTGGAGTCAACATTGAGGAGAGTAATGGTGCTTTAGGTGACATCAAGTCAGGGTTTCTGTGTGTTTGCATGCAAGGGGGGGACTGACATGCACCAGCCATGTGTACAGCGCATGTCCGCAGACAGTCTAATGGCAGCAGCGGCCGTAGCAGCAGCTGCAACATGGTGGCTAGCTTCTTTTCTATTGACGTCCTGTTTCCTGGTTGACCCCCCCCCCTCCTCTCCCCCCAGAGGAGCCAAAAGGGTCACAGCACCATCACCAGCACTTGCTGATGCTTCCTTGCTTTCTGGCAGTGCAGGGTAAGTGCCACAAGCTTACCTTGGCTGGACAACCAGTTTGAAGCCAGGCTGCCCTTTGCTGTCAGTGTGCTCCCGAATCAGCTGCACAGTGTGCTCGTTGGCATATGCCCCACACTTGCTGGTGTGGACGTTGCTCTCTAGGATCTGAGACAGGCAGGGTGAGAGAGGCAGATTGAGAGAGGCAGAAGGCAGCAGCAGGTGTAAGCAGACAGACGATTGGGATAGTGGGATGCATCAAGCATTGCTGTGGGGTGGGAGCTTAAGGCACTGACAGGGCGATCACCATTGCAAGGGGTCCACAGTGGGGTGAATTTGCAGGTGCCCAACGACGCCAACACCAGGCCTCAACCCCGTCGTTGTGACAACCAGGGTACCCCGGAGCACGCGGCTTGGGGCGTGAGAGGGGAAGGGGAAGGATGTGTTGAACGTTGCAAAGAGGTGCCGGGTTGTTTGTGTGGGGGAGAGAAGCAGTGCGCACTGGTAGTCTCCCCTTACTAGCTTGGCATTAGCACGGGCATGCTTGATGCCAACACATCCACCAGTACTGTCCGTATAATAAGCTTTTGACTTGATACAAACGCATAAGGCATCAAATTACGCTCAATTCTGGCTGTGGCTGCAATTTGGCTGTGCCTGCTGTTGCACAAAAGCAGCAGCAGCACTGCTGTTGCACAGATGCAGCAGCAGCACGGCAAAATTTGCTGGTGTGGCACTAAGCAGCACAAACAAATGTTGAATTCAAAGCGTAAGTGCCAGAAGACAAACCCTGTGATTGGAGGGGTAGAGATAGAGAAACTACAGCAAGCAACATGTCGGAGTGCCGTGCCGGGATGGATCGACTTAGTCAGCCTAGCCAACCCACCAGGTACGCCGTGGCTTCTGCCAGCAGTTTAGTTCCATCCTCTAGCGTCCTCATCACAGGAGCATCGGTCAAATACGATACGGGTGCCGCTGCAGGCTGTTCCGAGACGACTTCAGCCATTGCTCCTATACAGTGATGCTGCTTACGTTGCCGATTGTAGTATATTTGGATTGACGTTTGGTCATGATTGACTGTGTGGCTGGTGGTTACAGCGAGACGCAACATTTCCCAAAATGGCAGTGGGGTTTTGCAATTGGGTTCTTGCAAAAGAGCCATAGACATGGCACTGATGGCGCTGAAGGAATATTAAACCCACTCTATCTCTCAGCAGGTCTCAACAAGCTGTACATGTGCTGGCACACGTGCACGCCAGGCCTGAGACACACGCAACCACAAACTGCATCAGCAACACCTCTCCCTGCTTTCTGCCAAGACTACCGTAATCACTCTAATACAAAGTCACCCTAATTACAAGGCATGCCTTACTGCACACTGTGGTCCACCCTAATTACAAGGCAAATCTGGCCTGGGCTTTGTGGGCCACCCTATTACAAGATCCCGCTGATCAAAGCAATGCTCCACCCAGCCAGCGGGCTGTAACGCTGCCGGTACAGTTGTAGTAAGTGTATTAACAGCTTTAACAGTTTAAATAGATATGATAGGCCCGCAAAGTGCCGAAATCAGGCGCCGGGGACGACCACCTGCACAAACACGGCACCCGAAATGCAAGGCAAGATCGACTGGGAAACTTCCACTCACCCTATTACAAGGCTATAAGTTGGGCTACAAGGCTTTTTAGGATGACTTTGTATTAGAGTGATTACGGTAGCCTCGACCTTCTGAGGTGTATGGCTGGGGCTTCTGTTGACTGCTATGGGTGCAGAAATAGGTATATATATAGGTGGTATAGGTATATATATACAATAACATAGGTATTGAGGCAGGACTATCAAACTGGCAGTGTTACAAAGAGCGATGTGACAGCTGCCGTCGCCACCACCACAGAAGAGCTGAGGCACCAACCAACCCATATCACCACACCAGCACACCCTCACGTGGATACGCAGGCAGCCACCGCCATCTTGGTCTGTGAACAGCAGAATGCTACCCAGCCACACTCCGAAAGGATCTCGACCCCTCAAAATGGGTCCCTATGTGCTCTATGGCTAGGAAAGAGTGACTAACTAGGTGACCACATGCAGGATGCCAACATGTCACACCAGATCATGCGTGAGCAGCAAGGCAGTTCACCGCCTGTGCTGAGCTCACAACAGTTCTGCTACTGGCCGACTGCGTGAGCCGGGGCGTGCAGCATGTCCGATTGGCTCTGGAGCAAGTTGTGTGCCGCGTAGGCCCTGCTGTGCATGCAACCGTGCAGTGGCTGGGCTGTGTGTTAGCAGTTACTACAGCATGACAGCTGTGCTGTATGGGCCAAGGCATGGCTGCGCAAGGAGGCAACACTCAGCCTGCCTAAAGTGCCCATGAGACACACCACAGGGCATGTGAGATACACCACAAGGCATTTAAGATACACCACAAGGCATGTGAGACTCACATGCCAGGCTGTCTTCTGCAAGTGTCCTCTCCTGCGATTGCCGTTGCACTAATCATCCCTGCGGTCCCAATCCTGCCCAAAAAAACAGCACAGCGTAGCATATGTACCACAAAGCACACGTCTTGCAGAAAAACAGCCCACACACAAATGACTGCTGCTGTGCCAAGGGATGCAGTAATCTTAACATTCCCCTGCGACATAGATGGATGAACCCCCTGCTTATCAGCCGATAGCTGCCAGGGCATCAAAACAGGCACAGCAGTCCATGCGTCAGCGCACACTGCACCAAACAGTCAAGCACGCCAGTGCAACAGCATGACAAACGGCGCTGGCCAAAAAAGCACCACTAGAGCAGCTGCTGTGTAGTGTCACCAGTCCAAGGCAAGCTGCAGTCACTGTACATGCCTGCTGCAGCTGTGTCAAGCACGGTCAAACTGCCCATGTGTCAAACAGAAGCAGCAGCAGCAGCAGCAACACCGCAATCAGTGGCACAAAGTACTGCTGATGTGCACATGGTGTTTGTACTGTCAGCACGGTGCCTGCTGCTGCTAGCAACAAGGAATGCCAGCAAAGGGACATCAACAGCGGCACACATGCGCGCCACACACGCATTACGAAACGCAGTGCCGCTGCTTTGTTCGCATCCTGCAATGCACCCGTTAGCAGTCCCACTTCTGAGACACAGGTGGTTGCAATCCCTTTGTCAAAGCTCCCTTGCACACAGCCCGGCAGCACAACCTCACACCATCAAGCCCTGAACATGGAAAGTCACACACATTCTCCCCCTTAAACAACGCGGTGTGCCTGGCACTCCGCGTCATATCTCTTTTTCTCTCTCTGAACAGAGGGCATTTGATAGCGCCAGCTGCGACACTGACCCCTGCCTCTAGGCACCAACACACGCACCAGATAGAATGGCATCACCAGTAACTCAGGACCGACACACCAGCATCTCAGGACCGACACACAGTAAAGAAACCAGCCTGCTGACATCATACCCTACACCCTGAGCACGGCGCTAGCAAACCAAGCCAGCGCACTGCTTGTGTTGCCGCCCTGTCACCGTGGTGGGCGGGAGGGGGTGTACTACACATAACCAAGGAAGCAAGGCAGCCATATCATCACAAGAGCATAACGATCATAAAGCCATGGTGCAAGACCCCATCTATGTGGCCACCCAACAGCAGCTGTTGCAGCAGCTGCAATCAGCCTGCAGTCACTGAAGCCCCTGCAGCGGCCGCTGCCGCTGCAGCAGCAGGCGAGAGTCCTGTTGGGTGAGACATGGCCCCCACTCCAAACAGTTGTTGACTGCTGCTGCCACCACTGCCACCTGCTGCTGCCGCCGCTGCAAATCTACTGCTGTTGGATGTGCTGACTCCGTAGCTGCCGAGCTGCTGCTGTGGTGGCGGCTGCTGCTGGAGTTGCACCTGCTGCTGCTGCTGCTCCTGAGTGTGGTTGTGGTGCCGGTGGTGGTGATGGTGGTGGTGTTTGTGCTGATGCTGATGTGCGTCTGGGGGTCCCTCCACAGAACCAATGATGGGTGCAGGATCGCTGCGTACGTTGTAGCCAAGCAGCTTGGAGGCTTCATCAAACCACTTGGAAGCTTCTTCAGGGTTTGCTTTGCAACCATACCCTACTGTGTACATATGGCCAAGCAGTGCCATCTGCTGTGCTTCGCCCTCCTGCGCTAGTGCTGCTGTCTCGTGGAACCAGCGCAGTTCACACTCCTTGATGGCCTGACGCAGTGGACGCCTGTGCAGGAGCAGGTTAATGCAGGAAGGGATGATTAGGCCTTGATAAAACCATCGAAGCGAGGGACATCATGCTGTGGGGATGCACAGATGCAGCTGGTGTCCAGGTGCCCAGCACAAGCCAAGGCCCAGGGGCCCGTTTGTGGCTGACGGCTAGGTCCACTCTTTGACGCTGATTGCGCACCTCTTTGAGTTTACAAACTTGGTGGGGTCCATACTGAGCTGAGCAGCCAGAAGTTCTGCTGCTGAGCAGCACCGTCTGCTGTTGTGATGTCAGTGTCTGGCGGTCACTGCGCAACCTGTTGCAAGTAACTAATGTGATAATTGTGCGACTTCAGGAATGAGTTACTGCCTGCTGTGGCAACAATTGTGTGCAGGAAGAACACGAGTTGGGCGAACGCCGTCCCTGCATAAACTCAAGGTACCATTAGTCTTGGGTGTATACGAACGATGATACAACTGCTGACCTATTCATGCTCCAACGGTTTGGGGAACCCAATGTTTTTGGCTGGGCACATCGAATGGTCCACTGTGCTGTGCCAATAGCACCAACACTACCTTTTATCAACAACACAACGGTAGCAGCTTCCAAAGCAGTACACCGTCGTCATATAGTGAACACACACAGCATGTGATTTGTTCTGGTCCAGGGCTCGCAACATACGTCTTTATCAAGACAAACAGGCAAAACGGCCAATTTTTCAAAGACTCTGGTATAGACCCATCTTTACAGGCACAGACAAAAACCTGGCTCAGGAGGACCCCCAGCTTTGAGCTTTTGCAGGAAAGGGAGCCCTCACAGCTGCCTGTCACTATTTGGGGGCACTGCTGAAGACAAATTTTCAGCTCCATCTTTACACACACAGACAGGCTTGGGCAGAAGTTGCGACCCCTGATCTGGTCTGGCAATGGCAACATAAACACTCCCAGGGAGATGCACATAAGGCTGCTGTGCCTCTTGCTGTGCCTCTCAGTATCTCTTCGCATCAGCCTAGTGGCAGGACAAGGCTCTCAGCCGTTGCCTGCAGCCAGTGAGGTGAATGCCTCGGCCCTTGTCAAGGCGTCTGCATTGCTTAGGGCTGGAGTCCCGCTCTCCCTGTATTGTAACATCACAGGTATGTATCAAAGGTGCTCTGTGGTGCACTGCCTAGTGTATCTGGCAGATGCAGCGGTAGCGCCAGGGTAGCCCCAGCAGCTCACCGACAGAGCACTGCACTTTCACACTGGCCAATACACCCTTCCACAGCATGTGTGCTGCGTGCTGCAACTGCTTGCAGGCAGCTGTAAGCCATGTAAGCCGGAGCATCTGCAGGCCGAAGCCTGCAGACAGTCAGGGCATGCGGAGAAGCTGACATGCATGGCCAGCAACCATGTGCCATTCGAGGTGGGCATAACCTCTGCAGCGTGTAGGACGCCTGTGACGGTCACATATTGCGCAGCTTGTGCATTTCTGAACCGAGCAGCTGGGTGTTTGCAGGGGTACAGTGTAGCAGTGGTGACGGTGTGGGGCTGTGAGGGCAGGCTCGACCCCTCCCACTGCTGCCTCCCATTTGAGAGTCTGATGCTTGATTGCAGGGCGCTAAGGGATAATTGCAGTGGGTGATGTGGTGCAGATAGCCGTTTTCATGCAGGCCCACCCGGGGGGGGGGGGTATATGGTGGTGCCTGTGAGCCTCAGGTGGTTGCAGCTGATAGCATTCAAGGTTGCCAGGTGCCGAGCTGGGCACTCAGTGCCCCTAGGCTGGTGTCATTTTGCTTGTATCCCAATCATCAACAGCTGCTGCTGCTGTTTGCTTTCCTGCTGGTTTCTTCCTTGCTGGCAGGTTGCCATTCGCCTTCACCGCAGGGTCAATGCACCATCGCAAATCGTCCACATCTCGCGCAGCTGCCCAGCCCCTGGTGGAGAAACAGCAGCAGCAGCAACAGCAGCAGCGACCCCAGCAGAAGCAGCTGCCAGCAGTGAGGCTGGCATAACCCAGCACGAATCTGACACGACAGTCACTGACGCAGACAAGCCGCACCTTCGGCAAGTGTACTATAGAGGCTCCAGGCTAGAAGGAGTGGGCGGTCTCAACGTGTTGTACTTTGAGCTGGCCATGCTGCTTGTTTTGTCTGGTGCGTTGCCAGCTGTGATCATCAGGAAGCGCCGCTATGTGCGGCTGTGAGTACTGCATCACGCTATGCAGTGTGTGCTGTATTGCGGGTGTGTCGCAGCTGTCAGCTCCACCATTTTGGAGCATGCTGAAATAGCCTCTTGCCTGCCACTTTGTAGTAGTTGGAGTTTCCAGCCCGTCACTCACATCGTGGTTGCCACTGACTCCTGACTTTGTTTTGTTGTGTTGCACTGGTGCAGCCAGTGACCTTGTTTGTTAGGCTGAAGTATTGTTGGCTGGGTTACCCCTGCTGTGCAAGCAGGGCGCACACTCTTGGCTAGAGTGTGGTGGTGGCGGGGGGTCGGGCATCGCATCTGTGGCGTTTGCAGCAACTTTTGCGTTTGAAATGTGCAGCTGTGGCATGACAAGCCAGCTTCACAGTCTTATGGGCCAATTTGCCAGGCACTGCTGGCTTCAAGCCAGCAACAAGTTGTTGTCGGCTGGGTACACATTGGAACATGCCTCTGATAGCTGTGAACAAAGCAAAACAATGGGCTTGCAGCATCGCCTTGACTGGTGCATGTCTGGCAGGATTGTTCACAAACTCAGCAGTAATTTGCCTTTCATTCTTACAAGACATGCAAGCCTTGCCACATCATCAGTGGTATGTTGTCAAAGTGCAGCACAGGGAGTAGGCGGGACTGGACCAGCTGTGCCGTTCATCATCACTGCAGTGTACACTACACTCAGCCAATCCTCTTGAACGCGCTTCGGTACTCAAATCACACACATGATAGGCAAGGAACAGTAGCCAATGACACTGACAGCAGCCCGGCAGCTGTCTGGGGTTCCCACGCAGCTACCTTGGCGTGCATGGACCATGTCTGACGCCGCTACCTTGGCTTGCATGGATGTCTGCCTCATGAGGCAACTGTCTCAGACAGCGAGTCGCTGCAGCGCATGACTGCTTCGATACTTCCAGCCTGCACTGTGCCCACTGCACTCTGCCCACACGGGCAGTCACTGCCCTGCAAACTTCCGCCGGATGTCTGCCGCGCTGCCGGCCTGCTGCGTCTGCACTGCGCCGAACTCAATGGTAGGTGCCGCGCTGCCAGCAGCCTTGATGGCCCTCAGAGCGCCGTTGTCAGCCGCAGCTGCACGCCATGACAAACCACACACACAATCCAAGTGTCTTTCACACAGTGTGTGGGCCATTGAACGACATAGCAGATAGTTGCGCTGTGCTGCTGCATGCAATTGGCAAGTGGATGCTGGATACACCTGGCCAAAGCTCAGCCAGAGTATGTGGCGGCACCTGAGTGGCTGCAGCCTGGCGTGATGCTGGCAAGGTGGCGTGGTCAGTGCTGCACTGCGTGGCCTCCTTGATGGGCACGTGCAGCTGCAGGTGTGCAGCTGTGATGGCGAGGGGTCAAAATTATGTCAACCTGCTGGCAGCTAGCTAGCTGCCCTGGCACTGCGGAAGCCTGATGATCACTGGCTCACAGCAATTGCAGGTGGGCAGGTGCTCCATCGAGATCATTGAGGTTTACGTCAAACATATCGCGAACGCCCCAGCAAGACTCACCAACAGGCTCCCCAAAGGATACCGCTGCCTCTGCTGCGTCTGTTGCTGCTGCCGCCGCTGCCGTGAGTCCTGCAGCTGCCGCCGCTGCTGCATCAAGCCCTGCCGGCAGATGCTTGGGGTCCAGCCGCTGAACCCTAATAGGCACAGCAATCCATCATCATGACATCATGACCAAGTCAGTAGATGCGTCTGCTGCAGCGATGAAGGGTGTTCTGTGCTGGTGGCGTATTACATGCATGTTCCAGGTCCCAGCACCCCCCAACTGTTAGCTCAGCAGCACCCATGATGGGCGGGCAGCAGCTGCAGTGGCTTAGACTGTTGCACGTGCGCGGATGCCACGACAGCTGCTGCAATCCCCTAGCAACCTCTCGGACATGCGTGGCATGAGTGCGTGCACGTGCCAACTGAGCCTCCGGAAACCGCCAGGCGGAAGTTCCGCTGGGCAGGCCATCTGATAACCCTGCTGGAAGGAGGCCATGTCACAAGCAAGGCGTGCTGAGCCGCACTTCTGCACACACTGTCAATGCACTGTCACACATACACGTTGTATGCCACCCAACTCATAGTATGTTATGTATGGCCAGTGACTGGCAGTGGTTCCACTCACTTTTTGCCTGTGAGCTGCTCATACAAGAACTCCAGCAGCCCCGCTGCTGCTCCTGGTGCACCCTTGATGGTGCCTTCCACTAGGTGGCTGGGCAGCTGCAGATCATGCTTGGCTGCAACCCTGCGGCACCACACCAGCAACGGCTTGGATCAGCCTCTGGAACTGCTCAGACGATCATGACACCTCCAGCAACCCCGCGCAGCGGTGACGAGGGGACGGCTGGTGTGCGCACTACGTTGTAGCGCGCGGCAGCCTCTCGCTGGTGAGAACAAGTGGGTGATGATAGAGCAAATGATGCTGGCAGGTTGAATCATAGTGCGCTATAACGGTCTGACAGTGGACTCCCAAGGCTCATTTTGAGATGCACTTTGCTACTGGCTACCAAGGTTGGGAGGTAGCGTGCATGCAGTACATACCACTTGGGTGGTAGCTGCAGGAACAGCAGGCGAATCAAACTGCAGCTTTCCCAGCAGATTTTTTGCTGGGCAACCGCGGTCCCACTCACTTGCAGACCTGTTCCCAGTTGTCTCTCTTCACAGGCTCTGACGTGCCATTCTGGTAGCTGTGCATCTGAACATCAGCAGGCTGCAGGAACCACACACAGACTGAGTCAGCACTCTTCCGCATGTGTAGCTGCAGGATTGTGGCTAGGTCGGTGTGCATCCTGCATCAGCTGCTTGGGCATGCAGGATCCTGCTTGTGGCCAGCAGCTGCTGCTGTGCATGCATGCAAAGTTCCTAGGACTGGGACCATACTTTCATGCCGCGCACCCCGCTTTTGCGGTTGTCACCACAATATCATGTTGTGGGCGCTGTGGCCAGCACCAACTGTTGGGCAAGGAGAACAGGCAGCAACAGCTGCGGCAGCTGTTTGGTCTGTGACTCACATGGAAGCGTGCCATCATCTCTGCTGCTAGGAAGCCATTGCTGAAGTCCCTGCGAGGGTTCTTGATTGGCGTGCTGAGGTCTAGTCGCTGCAGGACAGGCAATCGAGCATGTACGGCTTTGTCAGGAGCTGAGGGTTCGTCTTGGCTGACTGCTGACCGAGGATAGAGTGACTCTGCTGGAACAGGAGATGCATGCACAGCACTTGCCTGCACAAACCGCCACACATCTCTGCTAAGCAGGTTAGGCTCCTCAGGAGGCGGACTGTAGCCAAACATGTCCTTGGCCCCTGCCTGTGCATGCTTTGCAGCGTGAGGATGCTGTGGAGAGCATGCACGCCGGCCACTGAGCTGGCCAGGCTTTGGAGATGAGCAAGAGGACATGTAGGTAGCTTTGATGAATATAAGTTGGCAAGAAGTGGGCACAATTGAGCTGGGATGGGTCAGTGAATTGCAACAGCGGGTTGTCTCTCTGCTGCTTGCTGACAACAAGTGCTGTGATGGTGCTGCACAGTTTTGTTTGAGGTGAAACCTGTAGAGAGAAAAAGTGAGCCCTAGGAATATTGGGAGCAGGCTTTACCAACACTGGGGCTGTTGACAAATTCAAACAAGGTGTTGCAATGTCATGCTTTTCTTGCTCAACGGCGCTGAGACAACGTTTGAGGTTGAATATCAATTCGTTCACTGTACTCTGCTAGGCAGCTGTGACCTCCTGATTGTTGACCCTGATCGTTCACCCCGTTCACTGCAAGAGGCCTCTGGCGTCGATCTATCATGCCAGAAGATATATTAGTTGACTGACGGGTATATTGATAAAGTCGTTGGGCCCAGTTGCGTCATTCTTCGGTAGCAAACCCACAACAGCAGCAGCAGAAATGCCTGAGGGTGGTGCACAAAGGTGATGCCGTATCAGCCCGTCACTCCTGTAGCAGCAGATTCATCAACACGTAGCATCAGTGTCCTCAACACCAACTCTATCAACGCTGGTGCTGCTGCAGGGCCCGAAGAGGGCGCAGGGGCGGAAACCAGTCTGTCTTCAGCAAAGCTCAAGAGGAGGCCGCAAGGTAACCCTCACATGCACAGCAGAAGGACATTGCTCAGACACACACACACGCGTTTCCATGTGCACACCCTCCTAAGTTCCCCTGCCGTGCGTTGCAGGGCCCTGTATCATTGCAACTACTGCCAGCGGGACATTTCCGACAACATCCGTATCAAGTGTGCAGTGTGTGCTGACTTTGACCTTTGTGTGGAGTGCTTCTCTGTGGGCGTGGAGATCAATGGACACAGCAACAGCCACAGCTACAAAGTCATGGACAACCTCAGCTTCCCCATCTTCCACCCCAGCTGGGGGGTGAGTGGCAGGAGCGTTTTTTGGGCAGCTGCTGCTGCTTGTGATGCTGTGCCACTATCTGGCTGGTGGGCACAATTGTGCATGCAGCAGTTGCTGACGTGTGCTGACGCTCATGGCAACCCTCGGTACCTTTGCACACCCCAGCAGCCGTGCATGACCAGTAGAGTGTGCTGCTTCCAGCAACCAGTGCAGCAGTTGCACATGGAACACACATGTGTTCAACATGCAAGGTGTCTGTAGGCAATTGCTTTCCCGTCTTCGTCCCCACATCACTCGTGTGTTGGTATGTCACCATAAGAGTCCCGCTGTGTTGTCACCATGTGCTTGTCAATGCTGTGCAGTCTGATGAGGAGCTGTTGCTGCTGGAGGCTGTCGAAATCTATGGTGGGCCCGCCTGGCAGCACAGCATAGCACAGCACAACAACAGCGCAGCACAGCACAGCACAGCGCAGCATAGCAGCAGCTGCAGCACACAGCTACATGACAGCAGCTGCTGCAGGAGCATAGCACATGGGGCACGCCAGGCCCTCACCAGCTTGGCAAGAGCAAAGGCAGCACTAGAGTCATTGCTGCATTGAATCAAGGCTTGAAAACCAACTTGAATAGTCCGGTGCAACTAGTGAAGAAGGCTGGGTGGTGTGCCATACCTTTGCCTCACACGCACCTCCCCTCAATTCATGCACCTTTCAGTCCCAGCAGTAGTCTGAAACTGCTGGCTGGCATGACTTCCTTGGTACAGGGTAGTCATGTTTGATGCGCTGTGGCTTGCGCCTGTATGCTGGCTTGCTGGCGGCTGCTGCTGCTGCTGCTGACTGACATGCCCAAGCTCATGCTGCTGCTGTGCTTGGCATTCCCAGGTCCCGGCAACTGGGCTGCTGTTGCTGAGCATGTTGGCACCAAGTCGACCGAGGAGTGCCAGCAGCACTACCACCAGATCTACATCCAGCCAGACTCCTTCCCGCTGCCCACACCTGCTCCTGAAATGGCGGGGGTGAGTGCTGGGTACTGCACTGAACTAGCCTTAGGCCTGCAGCGCCCCCACATACCTCTCTCATGTCCTAGCTTGCTGCTCTGACCCACCCCTGTACTGCGTGTAACATGTGTTCAAATCAATGATGCATGATGTACTGCTGCAGCTTGACGTGAACAAGCTGGCTGAAAACGCAAAGAGCAGCAGCTTTTGGCATGCACTACCCTCACAGACCTCCCTCGTGTCTTACTGTGCTGCTATGACCCCCCTCACCCCTGCACTCCCTGAACACGTGTTTGCTTTATGTCATGCTGCTGCAGCTTGACGTCAAGAAGCTGGCTGAGATCGCAAAGAGCAGCAGCGGCCGCAAGCGCATGCGGCTCGGCACAGCGGCGGCGCACCAGCAGCTGAAGCAGCTGCTGCAGCAGGATCAGGCGGACTCTCCGCAGCCGTCCGAAGCAACCCAGCAGCAGCTGGGTGACGTGCAGGTGAGACTGGAGCAGCAACTGGGCGGGGGGGGGTCAGGGTTTAGGGGCAACTCCTGAACCCCAACGTCAATGTTCACGAGTGCAACTTACGACCCAGTGTGATATACTGACGTGCCACACTGTCTGCTCAGAGGGCACCTGGTTTGCGAACAGACGCTGTCGACGGCAGGTCTTGGCTGTTGTGTGTGTGTGGTGTGCAGGTGAAGCAGGAGCAGCAGCAGAGTGTGCTGGAGGCAGCAGCTGCTGCCGACGGGATGCAGATAGATGGGGCAGCAGCAGGGGCCCAGCAGCAGCAGCAGCAGCAGGAAGTAAAGCCGCCGCCGGATGGGGCCCAGGAAGTTGGTGAGTGTGTGTTGCTGATTCCAGTAGTTGGACATCAGCTGTCGGCTGCACATGCACATGCTAGCGCGGGACTTGTTTGTGACGATCCGTTACTAACAGACCATAAGTGCACCCACAGAACCCTTATATGTGTCAATATGATTTTGTGAGGCGCAATTGTGTGGGCGGCGAGTCAAGTTGCAATGACCCATGTAGACCCTTGTATCGCTCCCACGTCGTACCTGCAGGGTCCCCGGCTAGTCAGCCTGGCCACGGCAAGGTTTCTTTCCGGCAGCGCACAACAGAGGAAGCAGCAGCAGCTGCTGCAGCCGGCAGCACAGCAGCAGCAGCGCACCAACCCCCAGCACACGCCACGGTGGGCGGTCTTGGGAAGTTGCACCCCCACAGTCCCGCCCAGCAGCAGCAGCGGCCGGCGGACAGTGGGGCAGAGCAGCAGCCGGAGCAGCAGCAGCTGCCGCCGGAGGGTCAGGAGGGTAAGGAGGAGGCTGCAGCAGCAGCTGCTGGGGCGTCGGGGTGCAGCTTGGGGCCCGGGCAGGCCGCGGCGGCTGCGGCGGGCGCGGCTGCTGGCGAGGCGCCACGTGTGAAGGGGTCTGGACCCCAGCTGGACATGATGACAGGTAGGCCTTGACAAATGCGGGGGTGGGTGGGCGGGGGGGATGGGCACGGCTGACGACAAAGGGGTGTTGCAAGGAGAGGTGTAGGCATGTGTGGGTGCATAGAAAACAGACTTCAGCCAAATAGTGTAGGCAGGGGCCGGGGCAGGCCGCGGCGGCTGTGGCGGGTGCGGCTGCTGGCGAGGCGCCACGTGTGAAGGGGTCTGGTCCTCAGTTAGACATGATGACAGGTAGGCCTGGCTGACTGTAGGGGGGGTGCTGGCACGGGGGTTGGCATGGCTGACAAAGGGGTGTTGCAAGGTGAACACGGCTGATGCAGGCCCAGGGTGTTACATGGAGAAGCGCCACGTGTGGAGGGGTCTGGTCCTCAGCTGGACATGATGACATGTTGTACAGGCTGGCATGCCAAGCCCTCAGAGTTTGAGCCCGATTGGGACGGGCAAGAGGGGGGGGGGGGCAGGGGGCAGCAGGGGTGCGACGAGGCAAAGCGGTTGGGCGGGGGTGGGGAAGGGCAGCTGCCGATCACACATGCACTGACTTGCACTGCCTCTGTCATGAAGTTCATCGTTTGTCATTCGTCTCGTCATGTTTGCCAGGCTGGCATGCCAAGCGCTGTGAGTGTCAGCCCGTATGGGTGGGGAAGAATGGACGGGGGGGGGGGGGGGGGCAGGGGTGCGACGAGGCAAAGCGGTTGGCCCGGGGTTGGAAGGGCAGCTGCCGCTACGAGATGAAGTGGCGTTTTCCTGCTTTGCGCATGTATACCAGGCATGCCAAGCCCTCAGTTTGAGCCCGAGTGGGACGGGCAAGAGGGGGGGGCAGGGGGCAGCAGGGGCGCGGCGAGGCAAAGCGATGGGCCGGTCGGGGAAAGCCAGCTGCCACTAACACATAAGAAAACTTTTCCTGCCTCTGTCATGTTATTCGTCGTTCGTCATTCATTGGCCAGGCTGGCATGCCAAGGGCTTCGAGTTTGAGCCCGAGTGGGGCGGGCAATAGAAAGGGGGGGGGGGGGCAGCAAGGACGCGACGAGGCCAAGCGGGGGGCATGGGTGGGGAAGGACAGCTGCCGCTGAACACTTGAACTGACTTTCCCTGCCTCTGCCACGTTGTCTGTCGTTGTGTTTGCCAGGCTGGCATGCCAAGCGCTTTGAGTTTGAGCCCGAGTGGGACAACGATGCCGAGGCTGCCATCGCTGAGATAGAGTTCAAGGAGACCGACACACCTGAAGAGGAGGCAGCCAAGCTTCAGCTGCTGGAGATCTACAACAAACGCTTGGACGAGGTAGGTGTAGGCCACTGCGGGTGCTACATATACTGTGTATTGGGTGTGGTGGTTGATTTATGAGGCTTTGTTTGGGACGCCTGCTACTGCATATGTGCCGTGCTGTACGACAATATAGAGGCGGCCAAGCTTCAGCTGCTCTGGAGATCTACAACAAACGCTTGGATGAGGTAGGTGCATGTCCTCGGCTGCGCATGCTTGATTCAGGGCAAGTTTAGCTGCAGGGTCAGGGTTCAGGGGCAACCCTTGAACCCCAATGTGCATGGCCGTGGCTGCGCATGCTTGATCAGGGCACATTCAGCTGCAGGGTAAGGTTTTAGGGGTCAGGGTTTGAGGGCTGAGATAGAGTTCAAGGAGACCGACACACCTGAACAGGAGGCGGCAAAGCTGCAGCTGCTGGAAATCTACAACAAACGCTTGGACGAGGTAGGGGCTAAGCTGCTGCCGCATTTGATGTCATTTGTGGGTGGTGGCTGCATCAGGAGGCTTGCATTGGGGCCGCCTGCTGCTGCATCTGTGCCGTGCTGCATGGCGATGTGCAGCCTATCTTGGAGACAGGCTGTGATAAGGTCGCACACAGCTCCACACCCCTGAAACCCTTGCCAAATGGTTGCAAAGTGTGTGTGTTGCACCGGGGCTCCCACCCACAAGGCCTTTGGAAGAATTCTGGCAAAGAGGCCCTTTGCGACGGGCTCACAATCCCCCATTCTTCAGCATCCCCACGACCTCATCTAGTAACATATTTCTCAAGCCATATTGCTGTGCTGCCTTCCTGCTGCAGCGTGCGCGGCGGCAAGCGTTCATTCTGGAGAACGGCTTGCTACATGTGCGGCGGATGCAGGTGCGATTGCTGACTTGTAGGTGCTGCCAGCTGACGTCCATCATCAGGATTCAACACAGGCCTGTCTGCTTATATGGGCGCGTCTGTGTAGGTTTGCTGGTTTTGGCGGTTTGATGCCAGTTGTGATGTTTGATCTCTTGGAACATATGTTGATGTTTGATCCCTTGAACATGCATGCACAGATGCCCCTAGGTCCACATGCGTGGCAAAGTGCAACGCCGTCATCTGCTGCTATTGCTGCTGCTGCTGTGCAGGGCACTGAGAAGCGCCGGCTGCCGGGGGAGCGGGAGAAGCATGCGCAGATGCGCGTCTTTGCACGGTAAGCTGCCACTCTGCGCCAGCTCGTCAGTCTACGGCCGTTTGTTATGCTCAACTTCTTCCTTGTGCACTCCTTGGCACAAGTCGCTGCTGCTGCTGCTGCTGTTGCTGCTGCTGCTGTCCCTCAGGTACCAGCCTCCAGGCAGCCATGAGGGGTTTGTTGAGGGGTTGCTGCTGGAGGGCCGCCTGAGGCTGCGCATTGCAGAGCTGCAGGCACACAGGGCAGCAGGGCGGCGAACCATGAACGAGGTACGCGTGTATGTGTTGATTTCACCGGGGCTGCCAGCCCTGATCAGTGTAATGCACCAGTGGTAGCAGTCACTGTTTGAGTCTGTTATCTTCAAGTGTGGCGCCGGTAGGTTTTTGACAGGCGGAGGAGAGATCGCCAATTCACTGCACTGTACTGTGGTGTAAAGTACAGTGATGTGTTGTACTGTGCTGTAGTGTACTGTACTATACGGTACTGTACTTTGTGTAACATGTTGCTGCTGCTGTTCTGTCGATCGCGCAGATTGAGGAAGCTGAACAGCTGGAGGCTGCTGCCACTGCACTGCACTGGACTGCACTGTATCGCACTGCACGGCACTGTACCGCACAGCACTGCACATGACTGTGGCGTGGAAGTACTTCTGCTGCTGTTCAACCGCAAATTTTGCAGATTGAGGAGGCTGAGCAGTTGGAGGCTGCTGCCAAGAAGAAGGCAAAGGAGAAGCAGCACTGCACATTGTGGTCTAAAAGGCATTCTACTGCTGCTGCTGCTGCTGCTGTTGCATTGCACATGTGCAGATTGAGGAGGCTGAGCAGTTGGAGGCTGCTGCCAAGAAGAAGGCCAAGGAGAAGCAGCAGCGGGAGGCAGGGGGCCTGGCACTGTCGGAGCCAGACGGTGCTGATGGCGCTGGCAGCTCGGCCGGCCCAGCCACCCTGGGAGGCTACCGGTCTACCGCCAGTGCGCTGCATGTGTACAGGCAAAGGCAGGGTGTGGCACTGGACATCAGCGGGTTGCCAGGTGAGGGGGCAGGCTCCTGAGGGCATAGGGATGGGGAGAGGCTTGGCTCTAGGTGTGTGAGGGGGGGGGGATGTCTGATTTGCTGGTGGCGCTGGCAGCTCGGCTGGCCCAGCTACCTTGGGAGGCTACCGGTCCACTGCCAGTGCACTGCATGTGTACAGGCAAAGGCAGGGTGTGGCACTGGACATCAGCGGGTTGCCAGGTGAGGGGGCTTGTGAGGGCGACGGGATGGGGAGAGGCTTGGCCACAGGTGTACGTTGGGAAGAGAGGGGCTGATTCGCTGCTGCCGCTTTGCAGCCATGTCCTGCGCCTGGCCAGAGGCAGCGCACAGAACCCAGGAAGGTCAACCAGGGTAATAGGCAGGGGGGTACATGGTCGTAGGTTGAGTGAGGGGGATGATTGCGTCCGCCGCCCTTCGCCCTTATCTTGTGACTGGACAGTCCCAACAATTGCAAACCTAAAAGTCAACCCCAGGCCTGACGTGCAAGTTTAGCGCAGGGTGAGTGGTGCTGGCAATGGACATCAGTGGCTGTGAGCAAGGGGGCGCCCAAACGCTGGCAACGTCCTCCTATAGCACTTTTATTTGAGCCTGCAAGACAGTGCGCTCCATATCTGTGCTCTCATTGCTATGCACTGTTGCTTCTGCAGGTGCTGACCGGCTTACGGCCCGGGAGGCTGAGCTGTGTGCATCTGCGCGGCTGCTGCCAATCCACTACATCAGCCTGAAGGATGTGATGATGCGGGACGCGCAAGTGCACGGACACATCTCACGCTTTGATGTAAGCGCTGCAGCTTGCAGGGTTGCACAGGGTGCTGGGGTTGCTCAACGACGCTGCATGCTGGTGGGGAAAAAACAGGCAACAACGTTCAGTATGTTGCACATTGTGGGGGTGGGTTGTACAGACAACCGCTTTCTGTGCTGGCCGTTCCCTTTCCTGACGGCAGTCCCTCGCAGTGCAGCTGCCTGCATATTCTTTTCATAACCACTCAACTGTTACCCCATCAACACCATCGTGCTGGCTGCAGGCGCGCACCTTCTTCCGTCTTGATGGTTCCCGTTCTGCGCGCATCTGGGAGGTGCTGTGTGCCTCTGGCTGGCTGAAGGACAACAACCCTGAGGAGGCGGAGGACAAGCGCAGGGGGCCCAGCAGGGCCAAAAAGGAAGCCATGGCAAAGCAAAACATGCAGGTAAGTAAGGCATTGGCTCTCTGGTGGGTTGCGCCCTGCTTTTCGCTGGTTGATGGTAAGTCGCACAGTGCAAGTTGTCGAACAGTCCAAGAAGCACAGAGGTTGGGCTGTCTGCACCATGTTATCGCTGCCGATAACATCATGATGTCAGTCTTTATAATATTCAGTGTAGCTAGGCGGGCAAGCTCGACATGCTTGCTTGGTGTGCCTGCAAGCAAGTAGGTGAAGCAAGAGGCAGTCCGGCAACGTGGGCTTGCTTGCATATGTTGGACGAAAGCCGTCAATATTAGATGGGCGTCTGATGTGAAGCATACTTCAGTATCTGTCCTTGCTGTTGCAACTAACGTCCATGCACCATTGCTCCATGGCTATCACATGTGCAGGCTGCAGCAGTAGCCAGCCTGGCGGTGGGCTTCCCTCCAGCAGCGCCACTTGGCAGTACTGCCAAGGTGTCGGCGGCTGCAGCGGCAGCAGCAGCAGCAGCGGTGCTGGGGCTGCCAGTGCTGTCGAGCGGTGGGCCAGCTGAGAGCGGGTTGGCGTCGGAGGTCACGGGGGCTGACAACAGCGAGGGACTGGCCGACATGGATGATGATGACGATGACTTCCGTCCTTGATGCTGATGTTGGACAGCGACATGCACTGTGGTTGTTTATTGAAAGTGGCCTCCTTGCCCTGCCCACCTCCTGGGCCCCTGTGTCTGGCCAACTTGGCCGTGCCACATGCATGTTGTGATGTACAGCGGGGCAGTCTGGGGCTGTCTTGCGTTTGAATGCAACACCTGGCCTGGGCTGAGCCTTCGCCCGCACAACATGTTCACATTGTGTTCTTTGAAGATACATTCGGTTTACACACAGAAGGCACCTTGACATACGACAACAACAGCAGCAGACGTTTCGATTGTATTTCTCTGCCACATCGTGCGCTCTTCAGTCTTGCAGGTGTTGTTTTTGCACAACAAACCATCCCTATATAGTGTTACAAGCCCGTGAACGACCCTTGACCCCCAGGCAAACCTGCCTCAACAGCAGCACAGCTGTTCCGACCTCCTTGTCCCCAGGTGTCTACTGCCTCGATGCTGAATCATCATCAACTCCGACAGCTTGTTTAGGGTCTGTGACAGCGATCCAAGTGGGTCAAGGCCCAGGAGGGCCCTGCAGGGGCCATGCCTTTCTTGTCGAAGGCCCTGGGAGCCCATCCAGCTGATGCCTTGAAACCAGAGCTCCTGGGCAGCATAAGGATTGCTGTTGTTGGTGAGCCTTCAGTGGGAAAGACAGCTCTGACGGAGGTGAGCAGAGGCACTGCTGCTTGTGCCATGTCTGATATTCTTTCTGCACGCCCTTGGAACAGCAGCTGTGCGAGGTGTTGCTAGACTGACAGGACACAATCTAGGCACCTGTTGCGGAAAGCTGGTTGCTACCTCTACTCGCATCATATATGGTCAGAGCGCAGTGCACACTATCATGCGTACGAGCAAAGCAGCACCTCACTGCTGCTGATGGCCTTTGAGCATATGCTGCCACACCAGTTGCTGCACCCTACTACTGCTTGCTGTCTGGAGCCCATGTCCCGTGCTGCCCCCCCCCCCCCTCCCCCGCTGTAATGCCATGATGTCCTGCAGTTCATCGCGTCAGGACTGCCAGCTAGGGGAACTACCCGCTCAACAGCAGGGTGCCATATCCACGTCAAGCTGTTGGATAACACAGCAGGCGCTCCTTGCAGCCCCCACCACGGCCCGCCGCAGCAGCTGCAGGCCAGCAGCAGCGGCAGCAGCTTCACGCTGAACTTCACGCAACAGGACAGCAAGCAGCAGAGTTCCATACCGGCGCAGCAGAAGTTCTTTGTCGAACTCTGGGACGTCAGCGGCCAGCCAAAGTACAGCCAGCTGCGCTCCGTTTTCTTCAAGCAGTTGAATGGCGTCATATTGGTATATGACGTCACTAACAAAGCCAGCCTCAGCAAGCTGCAGAAGTGGGCAGCAGAGGTCGCGCATGAGGGCTCCTTTGTGGCACCTCTTGCAGACGAGCTCGCCGCTCGCAACGTGGGCGGGCTGCCAGTGCCAGTGCTGGTGGTTGGCAACAAATCGGACCGGCGAGGGTTTAGCAGCCATATGGGAGGTCAGGCGGCAGCACTTAACCTCAGCAGCTTCCTCAACAGGGCCTGCACACAGGTGCGTGTTGACATATCGTATACATGCGGGTGATGTAAAGTACAAGGCATGCCAGGTGTGCTGATGCATGGCTTGCAACCAGCGCTTGGAGATGTCCAGACGCACTCACATGCAGCATGGCGTGACTGTTACTTTGGGATGCTTTCAAGTTGGTGGTTACACTCGTCACGTTGCTATGCAGTGATGCGCTGTTAGCAACGTGGTAACCCATTCTGGGTCGTGGCTCTTGGTTGCTTCAACACGCATCCTCATTGCTTGTCCGCCGACGTTCATGCCTTGCTCATCTGTTCTGCAGGCGTTGTTAGGACCCTCTGCCTGCAGCAGCTGGTGGCCGTGGCGGCTGCTGCACAGAATCACAGGTCTCGGCGGGCCCCGCCGGCCGCCCTCAGAGTCTAGCATGGCTGCTGCTGCTGTGGAGGCTGGCCTAGAGACGCACTTACTGGGCCTCACTACCTCAGCAGCGGCTGGGGACATAGACTGGGAGCGGCTGAATGGGTTTTTTAGGACGCTTTGGGAGAGGCGGTACCAGCCGGCGACGGCGGGGGTGGTCAGCGGGTGGGGGGTGGGGCAGCAGCAGCTGGGGGGGTTCACAGGGCACCCGTCGCTGGTGCTTGGGGTGCCTGCGGATGGTGCTGCTGCTGCGGTTGCGCTCTCGGGGATGGGTGGAGCGTCGGGCATCGGCAGCGATGCGAGGTTGGACGATCCTGACTGGGTGTAACTTTATGTGTGTGATGATGTATATGTTGGGCTGGCCGTGCCGCTGGCCGATGTTTTGTCTGTTGTGGATTCTGTTCTGTCCTGACTGGGTGTGGGCTGATTGTGCAGTTGACAATGACCATGACGGCTTCTGACCACAATTGATGGCTCTGTGTGTTGTGAGTTTGGCTGCGTGGCTGTTGCCAGGCAGTGTCTTGGACTGCAGGATTGCAATTGCTTTATCTAGCTTTGCTGGTGTTTGTGTCTAGCTTTGTCTGGCGCCCTTGTCTGCCGCGCAGTGCGCGGACATGTCAAGCTTTCTGTACCGGTTTCTGCAGGCGCAAGGTTGTTGCGCTTTGCATGTGCAGTGCCGCAGCATGCTGTTGCTACTGCCTCAGCACTCATGCGATGTTCGTACCATGGCATGCTGAAGTGTTGATGTTTGGACGCCCTGCATGCTGAGGTGGCTGCCACATCAGCCTTGGTTGGCAGCTTTTCAGGCAGCATTGCCGCAACACCTGCTGGCATGTGCTGCTAGTATGCTGAGCAGCAGCAGCAGCGAGCAGCAGCAGCGAGCAGCAGCAGCGAGCAGCGGCAGCACACAGCAGCGTCATGTGATGCCAGCACATGACGCCCAGTCATGACATCATGGTGCTTACTTTGCTGGCACGTGCGACCGTCAGCATGATCCGCAGCCCCTGTGCCCCTAGGACAAAATGACAGTCAGCATGGTGTGAGCATCGCTGCTGCATACCTGCGTTGGCGCAAGGCTTGCACTGGTTGTGCCTCTTCAGCTTTTGCAGGTGGAGCTTTGGTTTTGCTGACTTTGCATGGCACCAGGCCACAGTCAGCTTCGCAAGCCTTGTGACACTGTGCCTGTGCGCCGTGGACACAAGCAAGCATCCGAGGCTCTTTATGACTGCTTTTGACAGTGTGTTGAAGATGGCGGCGTGGTCACTGATGTAATGTGCATCTGGGGCACCATGTTCGGCCCCCACGTGCAGCTGCTGCATCTTTGACTCCTGCCAGGCGTGATTGAGGCGTGTAACCACTGTGGTGTGCTTTGCTTCTGCATCTTGCAGCTGGTGGTGCAACTTTTGTGAGTTTGCGGGTGCTGGCGAGATATGATTTCAGGACGTCGGGTGCCAGCAGCCAATAGCAAGGGAACCAGCCTTGCACATGGACAGCTGCGCCTCACACACTCGACTAGCGGCCCACCTCAAGCCGCTTTTTGCACAATGATCACATGATGAATCAATCTGAAGCTGGGCCCTGGCCGGTGCGGTATGGTTTTGAGCGGGAGTGACGCAGAGAACAATCGAGACACAACCGGGCACAACGACCATGAAGAGCCGGCAGCAGCCTGGATCATGCGAATTGATTTGTGGGGAAGGTGATGCGACGCTTGAAGGTTACAATGACCTCCAAAGCAGTTTTTCAGTTGTGTTTGGCCTTCGTCTGCCTCGCCCAGCTGCGAAGCGCAGCAGCCTTCTATCAGGGCACCGATGTTGTCACTCTCACAGCCAGCAACTTTGACTCCAAGGTCAAGTCTGGAGGCGTCTGGTTGGTGGAGGTAAGTAAACGGTAGATCAGCAGTGTGGACACCCTGTCTCAGCACAAACACGTGCCTCCCATGGGTGCGTCCACCTACACAGTACCTGTACGGCATCCCAATACCAATAGAAACAGCATAGCAGCAAAGGAAGAGTGGGTCCAGCAACAGCACCAGCACAGCCTGCACATGGGCCAGGCATCTGCACAGCAGCTGCATAGTGCTGAGCCTGCATGCTCCCCTGGCCTGCCCATGAGACCTTTGTCCAGGCATGGTGCCACCACAAGCAGCAGCCACGGCTTGTGACTCTCCTCTCCTGTCTGCTGCACCTGAGCGCAGTTCTACGCACCGTGGTGTGGGCATTGCCAAGCACTGAAACCAGCGTGGCAGCAAGCAGCAACAGCCCTGAAAGGTGGGTCAGGAGGCTCGCTGAACTTCACCATCGTCTGGCCTTAGAATACAGTGTTTGTGTTACACGTGCTGGCATTTCCCTCATCCACCCACCCCATTCTACAGCGGTGGGGTACTGGTTGGATGTATGCCATATGAGCCTTGTTTGGCTCCTGAAAGGGCGCTCAGGCGAGGCCCTGATGCAGTGACGTAGTAGTAGGCAGAGTAGCAGTGGTAGTATCGTTCACGCATGTCATTGCAGACATGGCGTCAGTGCTGGCAAGTCTGGGACTCCTGGGGTGTGTCATGCTATCATGTGTGTTCCATAGCTAGACACTAGCAGCAGAGCCCGTTGCAGGGGTACAGCGAGGGGACTGCCTGTCAAACAGACACTGCTAACACAAGGTGTGCAGATGTTTGTCTTCGCTGATGTGATGTGCTGACCTGCTTTGATGTGCGGACCGCTGCTGCATGCTGCAGGCATCGTCAATGTGGCAGCGGTGGACTGTGATGAACACAAGTCCATCGCAGGCGAGCATGGCGTGCAGGTGAGCAGTCCTGCAGCTGGTTTGTGCTGACCAGCATAGGGCGGCAGTCCTGCTGCTCCTTAGTGCTGACCAGCATGGGACAGCGCCCAGCTGCAGTGTGCTTTGCACAACTCCACTTACTGAAACAACAGTGCGAGCTGTTCTGCAGCTGCTCACATATGGGTGCATCAAAGCAGCACGACAGTCCTGCTACTCTTTTGTGCTGATCAGCATGTGACAGTGTCCAGCTGCAGTGTGGGTGACACACCCCCACGCACTAAAACAAAACTGCGAGCTGTTGTGCAGCAGCTGCTGACACAAATCAAACATCTAAAAAGCATATTGGCGGCTGGTGCCGCAGGCACACCTGCACGCAACAACCTGTCATTCTGTCACACTGAATGTCGGTTGGTTGTTTACAACTGACACACCGCTGTGTTGGGTGTTGTGCTGTTGTTGCTGTGTCCTCTTTCCAGGGCTTCCCCACAATCAAGTTTTTCTATGTGTCCAATGGCAAGATCAAGTCCAGCGCTTACAACGGTGGCAGGTCTGCCAAGGAGTTGGTCACCTTTGCTCTTGACAAGGTGGGCACTCTCTCAGCACCACGCAGCAGCAGCATGCAGCAGCAACAAGATGCAGCAGCAGCATGCTGCAGCAATAAGCTGCACCAGCAGCAGCATGCAGCAGCAATAAGATGCAGCAGGAGCCGCAAGCAGCAGCATGCACCAGCAGCATCATCATGCAGCACCAGCAGCAGGGAGTGCTCAATGCCGTTGCGGCCATGAGGAGACATCATCGTATACGGCGTAACCTGCAGGGACTAGCTGCAGCAGCACTGCTGCAACAGCTGCATTGTGTAGCTTGCAACCTGCACGCGTCGTCTGCATTGGAAAGGGCTGCTGCCGACAGTGGTGTCCTGCACGCTGCGCTGTGTCGTGCTGTGTGTCAGGCACGCGCCTTTGCTTTCAAGCAGCTGGGTGAGAAGCCCCCTCCAAGCGGCAGCAGCGGCGGTCAGGCCGGCGGCAGCGGCAGCTGCGGTGGTGGCGGCGGCGGCGGTGCTGGCGCAGGTGAGGACTCATGGCCTTTTTTCCTTCAAATGTGTTTTTGTATGTTCTTCCTGTCACCATATTATTGCACCAGGATCATTGCGGGTCATGGAATGCGTTGTTACGCGGAAATGGCAGCACTAGAGTCTTACCCACTGTAGGCCGGCGGCAGCGACAGCTGCGGCGGCGGCAACGGTGCAAGCGCACGTGAGGATCTGGGAACATCCTTGATGCACACATGAAAGCAAGTCCTGGCAGCAAGCCTATCTGGGGCACTCCACAGTCGGGACTGTAAGCAGTTGCTGCTGCTGCTGCTTTGTGTGTATCGTGGGTGGTGCAGGGTCTGGTGGTGAGGGCGAGGCTTTCTACAAGGGTACTGGCGTCGTTGCCCTGACGTACTGCATACAGTAATTGATTTTCAATGATAACGGTTGTGACAAGGGGGTGGACCCTCTGCTTGGCCACACACACAACAGTTGGGAGGCTGTCGGGAGCCCGTGGCCAACCACTCTTTTGCTGCTGCTGCTGCTGCTGCTGTATTGCTCATCTGGCGCAGGGTCTGGTGGTGAGGGAGAGTCCTTCTACAAGGGCACTGACGTCACCAACACGACTTACTGAATACTGCCGTTTTCCCACCTACTGCTATGACAATAGGGGAGGACCCCTACCGCCTAGCCGCACACACAGCAGTTGTAAGGTTGTCAGGAGTCTGAGGCTAACTGCCTTTCTTCTTCTGCTGCCGCTGCTGACCCTGTGTGGTGCAGGGTCTAATGGTGAGGGTGATGCCTTCTACAAGGGCACTGATGTTGTCACACTGACAGACGGCAACTTCCAGGAGGAGGTCATGGACAGCGACAACATCTGGTTCATCGAGGTAAGAATCGAGGCATTTGCACCCTGGGGGTTTGAAGTCGGGTTTGTGGTTCTGTCACAAGCGAACAAGCTTTCATACTGGCAGTATTCCACAAGCTGTCTGTGCTGCCGTCACGCAGCCTGCACCGGGCATGCATTTGATGTTTTGTTAGATGGTGGGTGTCTGGAGCTTGCTGTACAGGCGGGGTGCATGTGTGTGCCTCTACTGCTGGTGACGCCGCTGTGGTGTTTTCGTGTTGCTGCTGCAGTTCTATGCTCCCTGGTGCGGCCACTGCAAGGCTCTCAAGCCTGCTTGGACTGATGCTGCCACTCAGATGCAGGGCAAGGTATGTGGGCGGGCCAGTTGTTGTGTAGGTGCATGCCCTATCACCATTGGAGGCCTTTGACGTGTTGCTGGTTGTACCAAGACTAGTCAAGACCATCTGCATGGGTTTGACAAGCGCCTCATGCATACTGTACTGCCACCCGCAGGTCAAGTTCGGTGCCGTAGACTGCACACCACCAGTCCACATGCTGTCAGTACCAGGCACACCAAAAGCCAGTTGCTTGACGCCTTACACATGCTGTTTCATGCTGCCCCGCAGGTCAAGTTTGGTGCCGTTGACTGCACTGTCCACCAGTCCACTTGTGGTCAGTACCAGGTCCGTGGCTACCCCACCATCAAGGTGTTTGGCAGCAACAAAGACTCCCCAAGCGAGTACCAGGGCGGACGTGACTCTGGCAGCATTGTGGCTGAGGCAAACAAGGCCTGGGCCACAAACGCAAAGCCTCGGGCGGTGAGTCATGGCCATTCGCCCCTTCCCTGCCCCCCCCCCCCCCCCCCCCTCCTGCGTTGTTGTGCAGCATTGTGGCAGAGGCAAATAAGGCATGGGCCACAAGCACAAAGCCCCCGGATGTGGAGTGCCCGGGCACTAACGACCCTGGGTGGCCAAGTTACCCCCCTTGCCTCCTTGCCTCGTTTATAAGCTTGAGGTGCCCCCCCCCCTCCCCCCGCCGCCGCCTTTTCCAGGTCAGTGAGGTAAACAACCAATTCGTAATGAATGTTGAGTGCCTGGGCACCAGCAACTCGGATGGGCACTTCATGCTGGCAAAATATGAAACCCGGTAGCTTTCGTTGCTTGTGCTTTGACACCTGGCTGCTGCCACTGTTGCTGCTAACACCGCAGGTTCGTGAGCTGAACGACCAAGCAGTGATGGATGTTGAGTGCCTGGGCACCAACCACCCCGGGCTAGAGAAGGCTCAGCCCGCCCAGCTGTGTTTCATTGCCTTTCTGCCTGACATCCTGGACAGCAAGGCTGAGGGGCGCACCGCATACATCGACGCACTCAAGGGATTGGCAGCAGACTACAAGGACAGGTGAGGGTGTGTCACTGGGGAGGCGGGGGGGCTCTATGCTGCGTTAGCTGGGGGGCTGGGCCGGGGGGGGGGGGGGGGCAGGCTTGATAGCCCTCGGCCGACTACAAGATCAGGTGAAATGGGATTGGTAAGTGTGTCAGTTGCTTCATTGCCTTCCTACCTGACATCCTGGACAGCAAGGCGGAGGGGCGCAACGCTTACATTGACGCACTCAAGGGACTGGCAGCAGATCACAAGGACAGGTGGGACACATGCCACATGCAATCATGGGGAGGCGGTTACAAATGGATGTTGAACAGCTGGGCCCTTCCCTCCACAGTGTTGGGGTCGGCAAGTGCATGCTTGGGTGTTGGGCAAGCGACAGCTGAGATGTCGTGTTCCCAACTATGCCTTGCCCTCACATGTTGGCACACTTGGATCAACTACTTGTGCATGCCCAAAGGACTGGTCGTGTCCATATGCATTGCTGTCTATCTTACTGTACTGTACTGCATTGTACTGTGTCTGCACTGTACTGTATCTGCATTCCTGCAGGAACTGGTCGTACCTGTGGGCTGAGGGTGGCAAGCAGAAGATCCACAGGAACTGTCCAAGATTTGCACTAAATCATATTGCATTGTTTCCCAATGTATTGCATTGTACTGTTTGCCCACAGGAACTGGTCATACATGTGGGCTGAGGGTGGCAAGCAGAAGGCCCTTGAGGAGTCCCTGGGTGTCGGAGGCTTTGGTTACCCTGCCATGGTGGCAGTCAAGCCTGCGGACCTCAAGTACTCCACAATGAGGAGGTGAGAATACTACTTTTGTACTAGTAGTACAATACTGTTGAATCAGTTTTGATACTACTTGGCTGGATCAGGGCTTGTGCCTGATCACCCTGTTGCCCGATACAAAGCGTGCAGGGTTGTGATGGGTCAGCGGATGCACAGGGTGCTCACAAGGAATATATTGAGAGGGGCAGGTATCCACGCTTCACTACCCATGCTGTGCTGTGCTGTGATCTCCTCAAGGTGCGCTCACGTGACGTCACCTTCGCTACTTGGTGTATACGGTCCTTCTTGTTCGTATTTTCCTTGTGTAAGTAGGGTAAACAAGAAATACCATGTACACCATATAGCGAAGGTGGTCATATGTGCTCATCCTGAGAGACACCGTCTTAGATTACGGTGCAGGGAGGTGGTTTTGGCAAGGTGGTGCAGTGGTGTCTGTATGGGTAAAAATCGGCTCTTGACGTCCTTGTCAAGGGCAAATCACGGTGCCACTTTCTCCCACTGCGCAGCATCATTATGACCACCTTTGCATCATGGTGCATACTGTTATAGGTGTGGGCCAGGGCTCTTCAGGCAGTTTTGGCTTTGACGGTGCCAAACCGTGGAATGTTTGGACTTCACGCTCATCAAAACCGTCAAGTAAACAAATTTGGCTGTTTTCGCCCGATTGTGACGGTTTCGCAACGTGGGCTCGGGCTAATTTGACGGTCTGAAAACCGTCACACCGTCAAATCTCACGTTCCTGAAGAGCCCTGGTGTGGGCGGCGGGAAGGCAATTGAATGGCAATTTGAAAGTGGCAATCTCAGAACTGTGTTTGCCTGTTTGTCCCCTCTTCATGTTGCCGTGCTGTGCAGTGCGATTGCTGCTTCAGCGCTGTAGGAGTTGGTGTGCAACCTGTGCTACGAGCCATAGCACGCCATACTATTTCAAGACGAACCTTTGCCTGTATGTTCGTTCTTCCTGCTGCTGTGCAGTGCTTTCGCTGCCTCTGCTCTGAAGGAGTTTGTGCGGAACCTGCGCTACGAGCCTGTTCAGCCCGTGACTGATGGCAAGCTGGGAGAGGTGGAAACTTTGGAGCCATGGGACGGCCAGGATGCTGCTGTGGAAATGGAGGACGAGTTCAGCTTGGATGACATAATGGGCAGCGACGATGACAAATCGGAGCTCTAGAGCGGCGGTTTTGAGTGGTTGGGGTTCAGGGTGTGGTGATTCTGACCATGAACCCTGAAGCACATGGGGTTTGTGGGAGATGGCAAGTGAACCTGCTGTCAAGGCTGTGTCTGTGCATGGCCGGGGGTTGTTGAGAGGTGTGACATGCGGGGCCGTGATAAGAGTGAGGATGGGTGTGCATAGTGTGAGAAGGTGGCGGTTGTTGCACCCGCTGACGTCACACAAAAGCTGTGATGTGTGGGTGCTTTGAGTGGATGGTTGCAGCACTGCACTGCATTTTGATTTGCTGTATTGTGGTGCTGTTTGGTTCGGACAAGGCTGGGTGCTGGCGTGTGTAGCGATACGGCAAGTGTGGATTGGTTTCACATTGGCTGGGTTGCATGAAAGGGTTCACTTTTTGACAGGGTGACGTTCAGTGTATGCCCCAACAGCTCTGGAAGTCACACATAATCTAGAGCACTACAACACAATGCCAGCGTATGCCAAGCGAGAAGTGACTACAGTTACTAAGTGCAATTACTGCAATGGCGTAGTTTCTGCAAATGGCACTGCAGTGCTGCCATGATCCAGTGGTGTAGTACACATGCTGCAGTCTCAAGCACTGACTGCAGCATCTTGCCAATCGTACACGCATCGCGCTGAAAAACCACCTGAGATAAGTGCAGCAGCTGTCATCAGGGGACACAGCCTGCACAACGCTCATTGCTTTTGACCACTGGCAGTGACTGGCTATGCAGGCAGCACTGCTGCATCCTTATCCTCCAACTGAAGGACCCCCCCTGCAGGGGGGCGTGTGGTGCTGTGCCTGCGTTTGCCAACAGTGTGGCTGGAGGAATTGACTGCATGACGTATAGGCTACAATCCTAGACAGTTGAGTGTCTCAGCATCGTGGTAACCATGGTCTTGGCTGGGCCTGGTCCCCAACAGACCACGATGTTTGGCTGTTGCCTTCATGTACGCATGTACACGTTCAACCTTCTGGCGTTGTTCTGCGGCGCCATCTGTGCTGACTTCAGCGTTACACATACACCACTGTACAGGTGTGACTGTCCACTCCCCAAACTAAAAACGCAACCACCATCATTATGTGAAGACAGGCTGCCAGCTCCGGCCAGACAAAAACCGACACATGCACTGCATGTGCTGCCGTGTTCAGCAGTCATACCCAGTTGAAGCTGTCACCGTGATGAGCATCATGAGCAGGCTGTCACAGGTTGTAACACGTGTTGTCACAGTTGTGCAAGAACTGTTGCGCTACTGTGCCTCAACATCAGCTGAGAGTGACATTAGGCCCTAGTGCCTGAGTGTTGTTGGTGCTGAAGTGCAAAGCAATGCCACCAGCACACCGTTTCACCAGGCAGGCACTGATGCCACTTGCACAATCTGACATTGGCCAATCACCCCCAGGTCGCCAACATGCGGCACAGCTTGTTAGTGCTGGGCAGTTGCTGAGGACAAAACGTCAGCAGCAGCTGTGGTGTCATGCCGTAGTGTGTCACAGCAGTACCAGAGCACACCCTACACCCTGCAACAAACAGCAGTGAGATATGCGCACGACCGCCCACAGGCTGCGCTCCTTTACACTAGCACCCATCTAGTCCATCCATCATCCACACCCAATACCCCCATACCTTTATACATCAAACCAGTCTATGCAGCCAATGTACAACTGACAAAAAGCACCCAAGTCGCCCTCAACTGTGCAACCAATACCAAACATGAAATGCCACAGGGGCACCACCATCGACCCCGATCAGCCAAGCGAAGCGCAGTGGGGCCAGGCATGCCATGCGCTTCTAGGGCAGAAGTTGCACTCCAGACATCCTGCGACCTCGAAAAACAGACAGGCTGGACAGCAAGAAGCAACAGCACGCAGCCTGACAGCACAAACCAACAAACACACGCAAAGTCTGCTTTGGCAGAGCCCATCACCTGCCATAGCTCTGCCTGCGCAGCGGCTACAGCCTCGCCCTTGCCTGCTACAGCTCAACCTTGCCAGCTACGACCATTAATAACGCCATGACAAAACCACCACTGCAGGCGCCTCAAGGCCCCATCGGCGGCGTAGCGTCCCCACAGTAATGCACCACGATGAACTCCGCCCCAGGCACCAGCTCCCGCACCTGCCCCACATTGCTGTACTTAGCCGGCATCAGCCCCGACACCTCAGCATGCCTGGTAGCCTCATGCAGGGGGTAGCACCTGGCAGGCACAGCCACCACGTCCCCATAGTCCACAAAGGCCCCAGAAGCTGCTAGCTGCTCCAGCAGGACAGGGGAGTTGGGGATGTAGATGGGGACACCGGCGGGTAGGTTGCCGCGGCGGACGAGCTCGGGGATGTAGTCCAGGAAAAGTTGGGCCTTGTAGATATCACCAGCATAGCCGGACGGCATCCTGCGAGTTGGGACAAAGCAGCAGCAGCAGCAGCAGCAGCAGCAGCAGCAGCGGCAGCAAGAGATGAGGTTGGGGATGTGGTCTAGGAAGAGCTGGGCCTTGTAAATGTTGCCTGCATAGCCGGACGGCATCCTGCAGGAAGAGCAAAGAAGCCGCAGGAGATACGATTGGTGCAGAAACAAGCAGAAGGTGCTCTTCCACACGCATTCCCTCTTGTCTGCTTTGGCGGCGTGGCCAGTGTACGGCACTTCCAGTCCACACACACAAAGTGCGTGTCGGAACGCACTTGTGAGCCTGTCGTCATGACATGCACTTGATGGTTGTAACTCATGTGTAACGCTGCACCTCACAACACCAACTCCCCACACATGCGCGCTGCCATCGCTGGCCCGCAGCCTGCGGCACCCCTACCAGACCATGCCCCTTATGTGTGTCAGCAGCCGCAGAAGTCACTGCAGTGGTGGTGCGGAGTTATAGGCAACCAGCATCCTGACCCGCTTTTGTCTGCCCCTCACCTGAAGTAATCGCAGAACACTGCAGTGAAGCGTGTGTTGGGGAAGCGATCCGCCACAGCAGCAGCACCACGCTTGCTGTTGAAGTTGCCCTGCAACCCGCACCACAGCATCATGAACCCACTCAGCAACTCAACCAGATGGAGTACTCCCCTTGCAGGCGTCAGTCTCACCACCAACTGCTTGCTGCTTATATAGCTTGTACATGCAACATCTGGCGGGTGTAACTGGATGGTCGTCTGAGCATCTTGCACCGGCCCTGTTGCGCAGCGGCGCAGTGCAAGCGACAGGACAGCGACGCAAGCATGCAGAAGCCATAACCTTGAGACAAGCTGTGGTGCTATATACGCAAGTCGGCTCACTTGCCTATTAAGCACCACAGCCTGTCTCAAGGTTGTGGCTTCTGCATGCTTGCGTTGCTGTCCTGTCCTGTCGCTTGCACTGCGCCGCTGAGCAGCAGGCTGGAATGGCGGAAGACGCCCAGTCGAATATAACCACCAGGTACATTTGCCAAAGTTTGCATGTACGATAATGTAATCTGCAGGCTGTTGGTGGGCCTTTTCCTGTCAGGACCGTGCTGCCAGCAGCGGCTTTTTCAAGCTGTCCTGACACTATTCACCCATTTGCACAGCATTGGCGACAGCACCCACCCCACCCACCTGCACATGCAGCCTGGCCTCCAGGCCCCTCTCATTCGGTGCCAGCTCAGCCAGCTGCACCTCATGGTCCAGGTCAAAGCTATTGGATGCTGAGTCCACCCACAACAAAATCGACCCCACAAGACTTTGCCTGAAAGAATCTTTGTACCTGCACGCTTTGCTGCCTTCTTCCTGTCAAGACTTTTGACTTGGCTTGAAGCCGCTGCCGGCAGCACAGTTGTCCGTACACTCTGCTATTATCACAACCCACAGCAACCAAACAACCCACCTGCACATGCAGCCTGGTCTCCAGTCCCCTCTCATCGGGTGCCAGCTCAGCCAGCTGCACCTCATGGTCCCGGTCAAAGCTATTGTATGCTGAGTCACCCCACAATAATATCGACCCCCGCCAGACTATGCCTGGAAGAGGTTTCCCACTGCATGCTTTTGCTGCCCTTTTTCCTGTCTGACCTCTCGACTTGGCTTAGAGCCGTCGCCGGCAGCAGAGCTTGTCAGTATACTCTAATATAATCACTCACAACCCACATCAACCCACCCCACCCACCTGCACATGCAGCCTGGTCTCCAGTCCCCTCTCATCTGGTGCCAGCTCAGCCAGCTGCACCTCATGGTCCCGATCAAAGCTGTGTGGGATGTAGCCCACTTGCTTGTGCAGGGCGGCAAGCCGGATGCGGTCCCTGTACTGCGCCAGGCCGTTGTGGGACTCATTGGCTGTGGCCTCACATGCATAGAACATGCCCAACACCTGCGGGGACGGGTAGGTGTGGTTGGGCAGCGTTGCAGGGACGGGACAGGCAGCGTTAGCGTTAGATGCTGCACAGGCCGTTGTGGGACTCCATGGCTGCTGCCTCACATGCATAAAACATGCCCAACACCTGTGGGGTGGGGTGTGTGGTTGGCATGGACAAGCAGCAGGGCGAGCATGCAGAAGTAAGGCCAGGCAGTGCTTTGGTGAGGCAAGGTGGAGCTGGGCAGAAATGCCTTACTGCTCGTGAACCCTGACTAGCGCCATTCAGCATGCCAACCAGCTTCGCAGCACCCAACAACTGCCAGCACTGCACGATTGCAGACAAGTGTCAGCAGCACCCTATGAGCCAGGTCACCAGCACTACCCACTCCCAACACAATCCAGCATGTCAGCCAGCTTCAGGGCCGCACAAACTGCTGCACCCACATGATTGCAACACAGCCACCATCATGAACCAGGCACCAGCACCACCTAAAGACCAGCGCAGGGAGCCACTCACCAGCATGTCAGCTGGCTACAAAACCCCACAAACTGCTACACCCACATGACTGCGAACAACACAGCCACCATCATGAACCAGGCCACCAGCACTACCCACAGCAACAATCCCATCGAGACACTCACCAGCACTGAGCTGCCCTTCCGTGGCGGCTCCAGATTCGCCACCAGCGGCGGCGGCTGCCACTGCCGCGCCGTCAGTGCTGCCGCATTCGCCGCCGCCGCCCTCGTCCCACCCGCCGGATACAAGGGCTTCCCACCCTCACTGTCCCCAGGGCTGCTAGGCCTCCTGCCAACCCCTCCACGCTCCTCCGGTGACCCGGCTGCCGCTGTCGCCCCAATCCCAGCACTCTCGCGCACAAAGCTGCGCCCGGAAGCATTCAGCGCCTTGTTCATCAGAGTGGTAAGTTCCCCTGGGCTTCTGCCGAGCTTGTTGCCGGGCTGCTGCTGCAGCTGCTGCAGGACGTCCGGCAGGATGGAGAGGCCTGGTAGGATGAGCTCTAGTGCTGTGTAGTAGCTGCTGCAGCCTTTGGAGGCCTTGAGCAGGTCTGTGAGGGACGCATAGAAGTTGACCACAGACCGGTAGGACCTGAACGAATGAAAGCGGAAGGGGCAAGCACACCATGCACAATCACAGATTTTCAAGTTTCAAAGTCTAGGGCTGTGTAGTAGCTGCTGCAGCCCTTGGAGGCCTTTAGCAGGTCTGTGAGGGACGCATAGAAGTTGACCACAGACCTGTAGGACCTGCACACATGACATCGACAAGGCGCATGCGCAACATGCACAAGGGGGTGAATCCCATCAAAATGACGCGTTGGTGCAGGGACTGTTTATGTCTGTCAAAATTGTACGTTGTTTCTGCGTCTATTGGTACAGCATTCGACGCAATTGGCTGTACAGCTGGCCCAAGTGAAAGACAGAGCCGCTGCGGTAGCGGGGCCCGCATGTGCACCCCAGCACTGCAGCAAACCACAGCTGAAATCCAAAACAGCATTATGGGAGTGTGGCAGCAGCGGTGCAACACACCTGAAGTAGCCCATCGTCAGGCGGGGGTGCCTGATGAGAATGTCAAGCTTGGGCACAGCATCAGCAGGGGTGGCAGGGTACACCAGCCACTCGCTGTCCAGCCTGGACCCTGGCAGGTATGAAAAGTCGTGGCGACAGGAGCATAGGGTGTTGACTGGTGGTGGTGGTGGTGGTGGTGGTGGTGATGCACAAGATGGTAGTGGTGGCACTTTGTTGGCAAAATAGAGACGGTGGCGCACAGGCATTGGTGTGAGTGATGCATGTACAAACTGGTGAAGAAAGGGTATGTGCCAGCCCACAACGCGCCAGCCCACTAAGCAACCCCAACCAGTAGACATATACAGAATACAAAGAAAAGGGACGTCCTTCTACTGCCACACACCCAACACAACGTCCCACACCACCATCCTGCCTTCCGCCCCAATGTCTCGTTGTACCTGGCAGGTGTGCTGACAGAGCAGAGAAACGAAGGATGTGCACCCCGCATGTGCACCCCAGCAGAAACGAAGGATGTCCGTCTACTGCCACACCCCACGTTGCTAGCCCGACCCCCCTCCCGCAATTTGGTCTTACCTGGCAGGTGTGCCGACAGAGCAGCCTGCAGCGCCGCCAGCCCCTCCGCACTCGGCACGCGCCCATCCTGCAGCTGATTCCGCAGCTGCTGCCGCATCGCATGGTGCCGCTGCTCCAGCGTACCCTCGTACTGCTGCCCAGACTGCACCGCTGCCTTGATCGCCGCCGCCGCCTCCTTGGCTCGCAGCAAGCTGTCCAGCTTCTTCCCCGCCTTGACATCAGACGCTGCTGTGAAGGTATTCGTGGCTGCCTGCCTCTTGCCTCCGCTGCCGTTGGAGCTGCCGCTGCTTGGCCGACTGGGCTTGGGTTTTGGCGGCAAACCCCGCGCCTTTCCAACCTCGGCCGAGAAGGGGTTGGCGCCGTCCGCCGCCACCGCCGCTGCTGCTGCTGCTGGGGACTTTGGGGGTTTGTGTGACTGGGGTGCGGCCATTGCTGCTGACAGGGACGGCTCGCGGCCCAGCACGAATGCTGCCCGGCGTACACTGGCAAGCTTTGCATCCACCCTGTGGATCAACAGCAGTACACGAAACCAGCAGCACAGGTGCGCAAACCTTCAGTGCACAGTCAGTGAGGTGGGTGCGCGCCAGATTTTTGGCGCGCACCTACCTCTTTTTTTTTCAAGAGACTGCATGCAAGTCGTACATGTGTCGCACTGCCAAGACAAGGGTGGCATGCATGATATCCTGATTGCTTCTACAGCGTCTCAGAAGGTAGTCCTACAAGGACAGGCAAATTCTGTGGTTGCGCATCCAACTGGCTGCCAGCCAAAAGAAATTGCTGCACTGCCAGATTGCAACTTCCTCTCCTGCTTCACCTGTTCAGTCTTGGGCCCTGCCCTGTCAGGAATGGGTCCGCAGAGCGCAGCGACTGCAGCCTGTGCAGCACTCCCCACTCCTCCTGCTGCTCCCCCTGCTCGAACGAGTCCGACTCGTCAGAGTGGATTAGCCAGTATCCAGGAGCAGCAGCTTTCGCCGCACGGAACGGCTTGCTGCTGCCTGCTGCTGCGGCAGCAGCTGCAGCAGCACGGCTGTCCCGTGCTGCAGGACCCGCAGCGAAAGCAGCAGCTATAGCCCCACGTGAATGGGGGTGCTGCCCGTCTGCCAAACCGGCAGCAGGCGGCAGCACATCAGCTGCTGACATCAGCACATCGCCGGCACCTCCTGCATGCTGCTGCTGCTGCTGCCTCTGCAGCAGCTGCTGTACAAAGGCATTACCCAGCGGTGCCGGCAGTGCTTCGAAGTCATCCTCCAGCCCTGCACCCCCACTGCTGGCGTTGGCAGCAGTAACCCTGGGAGAGGGCTGTGCAGCATCAGAGGCCCCGGGGGACACCTCCCTCAGCACTCTGCCAACAGCTGCAGCAGCGCCCATGCCAGCGTCTGCGCCAGCGCTGCCTGCTGCTGCTGCGGGACGCTCAAACCTACTGTGTGGGGACACAGAGGATGGGCTGGCGCCGCTGCTTTTCCTGTCGAGGCTGCTTTCGGCTGCAGAGTACCTCCCGCGCTTCTGGCGGCGCTGCTGCTGCTGCTCTTCGTCTCCCAGCTGCTGCTGCTCTTCCGAGCCCCCAATGGAGTCTGAGCCGCCAAACATCTTCAGCTCCTCCTTGAGCTGCTGCAGCTGGCGCAGGTGTTGCTCTGGCACAAGCTCCCTCGACCTTTTTGCCCCTCCCAGCTGGTGAGATCTCGGAGGCAAACCACCACACTCCGCCCCGGCAGCGCCCCCTGCTGCTGCGGGCGCCGCTGCCGTCTCTGTGTCGCCGCTGCCTGTGCTGTCGCGGACCGAATCTGAGGTGTCGATGAATGTGAAGCCTGGTCCGCAGCTTTGCAGGGCTGCTGTGACAGCTGCTGCGTGGCGCTGTGCTGAGGCTGGGGAGGGTGCAGCCTTGGGCTGGTTGAGCACTCCTGGCAGGGGCACCCCTGCATCCTGCAGCTGCTGCAGGAATGAGATGACCGCAGCCTTGGAGTGGAAGTACCCCTGTTGACAATCAGGGCAGCAGTGCAGTGGTACAGGTGCGAGCTGAGGTTACAGCGCTGTGTGCAGAATGCTAGATGGGCAGCAACTGTACGGCGCATATGGTTGCTGTCCGTCCTGCACGTCTTTGAGGCGCGCTCGCTCCCTGCATCTGACAGCTGAACAATGCACCAGACACTGACAGCTTGGATGTGACACCGAACCAGCCAGCACAAGCAGGCGACAGGCGTGCAACATGCCACAAAAACAGCACAGCCAAGATGTGCTGCCATGAGGTCGTACCGGTGGTTGTAGCTCCGGCAGGATGCAGACGAAGCCTGCTGCCTTTGGGGAGCTGCTCCTGGCACTCCCTGCTGTGCTGGGGGAGCCAGATGATGGGTACACCAGCCAACTGCTGCCAAGCTGGATGCCTGGCAACGCTGCCTGCACATCTCCAGCCAGCTCAGTTCCCGCAGTGCGACTGGGTTTGCGGTTGTGGATGCATGGCAAGGACGCATACACATCCCCAGGGCTGGTCGCTGATGGCAGCTGCTGCCCAGGTCCCTGATGTTGCTGTTGCTTTGCGGCCTGCTCGGCATTCTTTGACTGAGAAGGAGGGGACGTGCTTTTGAACCTGAACAAGGACCTGGGCTTTTCCTGCTGCGTAGGGGATGTTGCTGCCGAGAAAGGCTTGAGAAAGGCTGTCTTCTGCTGTGCTGCTGAGCCAGCCTCGCCCCTAGTCAGCAGACGGCCCAGGCCCTCCTGAAGCCAGCTCATACTGACGTGATGATTCCCCTAAGCTGTAGGCTGTAGAATCAGGCAAAAGTTGATGGCATGAAAGTTCAGTTCAAGTTGGGGAGAGTCCGAGAATGCATCCCGGGGCTGTTATGATGACACAACGATTAACAACGGCACCTCGGATTTTTATTTGATTAAATCAGTCCCGATGTCGATCAAGATATAGACCACTGCTGCATTCGCATTGTCCCGCGACTGCTGAGCGTCCCGCGGCAGAACAAACCACATACACAACAGTCACTGCCTTGCTTGTGGCCGTTGGCAGGCGCACGAACCCAGAGGCTGACCCATGGGCCGAACCCTGCTGTGTTCGAATTGGTTTGAGCCACGCAGCAGCTGAGCGTCTCAACACACGTAAGCTAACTACTCATGTTCTTATCCTTACGTCCATCTGGTTCCACTGCTCCTATTGCAGTTGCAGTATTGGGACGAGTGTGCTCGATCAAAGGATCTGGCCACAGCGCGATAACTGCGCGGCTGCCCAGCCATCACAGCAGCATGCTCTCAACACCACAGCGGTCAATCTGACTGCATTGTGGCGGTAGCGGCGCTACATAAAGCAATGCGCGATGCTGCGGCCGCAGCAGGATGCGCCCCCAAGCCGCGCCAATCAGTAGACGAGAGCCATTTGGGGTCTGCTGGGATTGATGGGGCCACTTAGAGTTTGGCTTGGTCGTTGGTCATTCAGCTGAAATTCTGTGCCAACATCGGGGAGGACCAGCACATGCACACATCCGCCTCACTGTGATGCCAGCCACACTGTGAGGCTCATGACCGAGCGAACATCGAGAACACCAGTTACAGCAGGGCAGGCGTACATGCATTCATCAGCAGCTGTACAACGGTTGATGCCCAGAACATAGAAAACTTGTCAACATCAGCAGCTGCTACAACACCTGCCACTATGCCAATACGAATCCGCTGCGTGTGACGATAACATATCAAGCAGAAACTGGTGCAAACTGACCGCCTGGCCAGCACAATGTTGGCGTCACAGTGGACGCTGCTGCACTGCATGTGACATATGACAGCGCCGTACGCCTGCAATCCTTCGTCTGGACAATCAAATGTACGCCGTGCATCATGCACCGCTGCTCAGGTGCACCCTACCCCCCTTGATACAAACAGAGGATGTCTGATGCTAGACAGCGTCTGCAACTCGTGGTGGGGAACTGGGTCTCTGTCTCTGTCACCAGCGCCAACTCTACCACACTCTCTTCTCCCCCTAGTCCGGAATGGGGACAATCACACGCACTGTACGGACTGCAGCACCGCCATGCGAAAACAAGCAGCTTGTCGTTCACCTGTGACACCCCAGCTGGGAATGCAGCGTCACTTCCACTGCGCATTCGGCACTTCAGCCACGGGAGGGCAACAGAAGACATGCATGCTGGGTATGAACTCCGTCAGCACTGAGGGAAACATGAACACGCTGCACTGCTTCCACACAAGGCCCTGCACCAGCCACTATCTTCCATGCATGCTTGATACTGCCGACGGACATGCATACTGAGATGGTAGAACCATCTCAACGGCCCATCTGCAGGGATCGTGTAACACACATCAGCCTCAAAGCGGTGCAACAACCCTGCAGAAACCCAGCAGGGGGTGTGATTTCTCCTGCAAGCACCATGCAGCCCCTACGATAGGCACAGCAGGTACACTGCCAGCCAAGACACCTCACCGTCAACAGTAGCCCCTGGTCATTGTACGAGAAGCAGACTAGCAAAAGGCCCCTGCACGGGCGCAGGGGCGCAGCATGCAAACAAGCAGGCATAGGGGTGCCCATCTGGCAGGGTGGCTCGGGGACTCGCAGTCACCCGACTGCACGCACACAAACATCACAGGCCCAGACTGAAGCACACACAGAGCCAGCAGAGCACACCCTCAAAAAGAACCGCACTCTAGCACCTGCAAGGCACACCCACAACACCCACCCATGCATTCGAGGGCAAGCACAATGCACAGCACACCATGCTCCATGCACGCACACATGCACGAGTTGGCGGTGAGTGTTGAAAGGAGCTATGCGTTGGGGTGGCGAGTAGCCTCCATCATCCTAGGGCAGTGCTCAGAACACAGCCCTCTGTATGCGGTGGCCGGCAACTGGGTGTGAGGGTGGCCCGATTGGTTACTCAATGCAGACAACACCACCACCACTTGCACCATGCAACAGCATGCATCGACCAAAAACAATCTAGACACGCAAGGGGTGTCAGCACTAAGCACTGACAGGGCAACATATGCCAGCTGTGCTAGTATGCATGTACTCGCTCTCTACATGTGATAACACCTGTGACGGTGTGTGCACAAGGAAGCACTGCGAACCACCGGCGCACGCCACCGCCAGCCGCCAAAACAAGCACTAACCGACACATGGGGGTGCAAGTGCAACATGGAAGTGAGCCGCCGATCTGCGTGCGGGCCCCAACCAAGTGGATGCGCATGCCACACGTGCCGGTGCCGAGTCTAGGTGAAAGGCATGCATCCAATGTGCTCCATGCACGCACATAGATGGCCCAACACAAGACTATGCCCTTGGATGCCTAGCAGCATCCTCACTGAACAATGCACACAGTTGCACACACCAGAACCACCCAGCCACACAATGGCAAGTATGCCACACATCAGTGTCTACAAAGCACGTACAGACAGCAGTCAGTGTACTTGTTGCAGTACACACAGGGGTCTGCCGCACTAATAGCACACACACTCAACATAAACGCACACCTAGACACACTGAACAGGCAAGGGAGCCCACTGCTGATCAGCACAGCTGAATCCAGCGCACCACCACGCCCCATGCCTGGATGCTGCCAACACCTCACCGCTTTCAATGCACCGCTTACCATGGTAGGCAATGCAAGGTGCCACATGTAGCAGAGATATGAAGCCCAACAAACACACAGTCACAGTACACATGAAGGCTCAACATGCGCCATGGTTTACAGGGAGGGGGTCACAGCACACAGGATGACCATCATCCCCAGTCGAAAGGGCTTCAAGCGCCCAAACCCCACAGCCCCACTGCAAGGCGCACGCAGCACGCATTGGACATGCAACACGCAAGAAAAAGCATTGTATATAATAACCTCACCAGATGCCAACAGGTAGGCTTGCGAGCCGCAGCATACAGCAGCAGCAGCGACTGGTCACCTCTTGTTAACTTGACGATGACAGACGTCACGATTGCACGCTCACTTACCTTTCAAAGAGCCCCAACCTGCCCACAACCAAGCCCCGCACAAATCCCCAAAAGAGCCCACCCACACCCGGGATAGACGCATGCCCGAAGCTACCCCTTGGCGGGGCCATGCCGATACCACGGCAACCGGCTCTCTCAAGCCACCACTGCCGGCTGTGCTGCTGCTGCTGGCGCCGCTGCTGCCGCACCCGCTGCCCCAGACCTTGCTCGCTTGGCTGGCCGGCGCACTGCTGCCTCCTCCTGCAGTAGCTGCTGCTGTTCCTCCTCCTCCTCCTCCTCATCCTCATCCTGGCTGAGGGTCTCCTCAAACTCCTCGTCACTGCTGCTGCTGCCGCTGCCTGCCATGAGCTGCAGGGTCGTCTGGCGCCGACGCTGCCTGCCAGTTGCTGCATTGGCACCTGCAGGGCAGAAGACACAGACAGGCGCCACAGGCCAGCACACAATCAAGCACAAAGCACACACGGGGTAGTCATGAACCCCCGAGCACACAAGGAGATGTGATAGCCAACTGCCGCAGAGCGAGGCAGGTTCCGATGCATTGCTGCACCAGCTGCAAAGAATGCCATCCCCCAAATACAAATCCTGCCACGGTAGCAGAACCTGTGCAAACTCCTGCCCATGGAATCAGTGACTGCAGGCGGCATGGACATACCCGCTTCGCCATTTTTGCGCCAGTCCATGCTTTCACGTATGGCCCGCTCCAGCTTGTTGTAGCTCTGCTCAAAGCCGCGGAAGCAGCCACTGATGAGCTTGTCCATGTGCACCGTCAGCTGCTCCGCGGCATTGCCGACCTCCTTGCCATACTCCCCTCGCATGATCTGTGCAGGCAGCAGAAGCAGGCGCGAGGGCATGAGGACTGTCAGATACACAACACTGTCCTGCAAAAACAGTGCCCAACCCAAGGCTGAGAAGCAGGCAAACGGAACCAATGCGGCTGGCGACAGCAAGGCCAACAGGACGCCCTCCGCAAACCATCATCAGATTGACATAAGGGCGTAGACGCATTGCAAATCCATGCCGGCACTGCATAAGTGCCATGACCAGGCAACCCTGCCCCAAACACGCCCCTCACCCCTCACCTTCTCCACCACTGTCTCCACACTGGTTGCAATCTCCTCCCCATTCTTCCTGATAAGGTCGGCAAGCTCTGCCTTGCTGCCATTGGGTGTGTCATTGTTGCCCTCGCCACCGCTGCTGCTGCCGCCGTCACCCTCAGCCGACGCTGCTGCGGCGGCAACCGTGCCGCCCCTGCTGCCCCTGCCCCTCTTGAGGCCCTTGGTGATCCTGTCGGCCACCTTGGTTGATAGCTTCTTGAAGTTGTGGCTCGCGCGTATGCGCTGTTCCTGCAGCCACCAACAACCAACAAGCAGCACAAGGGACGATGATGGGTGCACCCGCTTCGCAAAACAAGCACCTGCACTGCTTCAGCACAGCGCGTTTGCATCTGCGCAACCATGCAGGGCAAGTGCTGCAGCCGTATGACGTGTTCTGCGTCGGCCCAGTATACCGGCGGCTGCGCCATGCACCTGCCAGCACACCAACCGCACCAATTCACAGCTGAGGCCTGATGCAACAACTAGAGGTGTCAGCCTGGGGACCCTGCTGGTGCCGACAAGGATGCATGGCTACCCTGCACTGTCGCACCTTGAGTGCGCTGATGCCCAGGTCCTTCCTGCTGTAGCCGCGTGACAGGTTGCGCAGGACATACTCATTGTAGTCCTTGAGGATACGCAGGATGAGGTCGCTGGTGGACACACCCTCTGTGCGCTGCGTAGCCATAAACTTGCCCAGCCGCTTGACCTTCAGGCACAAGCCGATAATGACAGGGTGGGGCAGTGGTAGTGACAGGGTGGACAGCGCTGCAAGTGCAACACGGTCGGCAGGGAGCTGCTGCTGTGCCTGACACTCGTGGTTTGAAGAAGGTGAGCGTAATGTAGGTGGGGGATTGTGCATGCGCTGGCTGGCCATGGCTGCAGGACTCCTGCCTGAATGTGCAGCTGCAGGTGGTGTGCGCGTTTGATATGCTGCATTGTTCAGCACGCCCCAGCACTGGCAGCGTGGTCACTCACAGGTCCGTACACGTCATCTGTCTGGCCGCTGTTGTCGGCATAGGGCAGGTCGTCATGGGCCACGAAGTCAATGTTGTGCTCTGTCAGGAAGTCTGCTGTGATGACCCAGGGGGCATCCGGCAGCACCTCGTCCACCCACCTGCATGCGAGAAGGCGCAGAGAGCGAGTGAGTGGGTGGATGAGGGAAAGCGAAAAGAGTGGCCATATGACACCCAGGAAAAGGAGTGACACCCCCCAGCACACACTGCTGCCGGCAGCGGCGGCCGCACCGTGTCGCTTTCATACCGTGCAGGGCTGTGTACAGTCACGATCAGCGCAATGGGAACCTGTACGTGCAATCAGCTGCAGGATCCTGTCAGAGCCGAGTTGCAGTGGCACCTGCGACGGCAGCTGCCTGGAGGGGTGGGCCAGCATGGTTGCTGCCAGCATGAACGCGTTTGTGCTGTTCAGTCCTGCGCAGGAACATGCAGCTCACTGCAATTTTCTGCTGCTACAGTAACGCACTTGCAGTGCCTGACAGACTCATAGCGCTCCTCCTCTGTCATCACAGTCTTGCCCTTGTAGCGGTGTGTGACAGCATCGCTGCAGACACCCACTATCAAGTAGGCGTTGGGGAGCCTGCACACGAAAGGGGCAGCACAAGCAGTTACATCAGCACAACCACATGAACGGCTGCTTCTGAGTTGTGTTAGCATCCAACGATCAGCTGTACACCATGCTGCATGGCCTCAGAACCAACGCTGCCGGCTTGGCCGCCCAACTGCTTCATGTCACTGACTGTTGCTGCTGGCGAGCTGAAGGTGTGTGATCGAAAGCCCAAGACCAACTCACAGCTTCTTTGCTTGCTCCAGGGCACGTGCATGGCCAAAGTGGAACATGTCAAAGATCCCTGCAGCACAGTACAGTGGTGTGCTTGTGTCAAGGCTCAGCACATGTCTTGCCAGCCTGGCTGGGGCACTGTGGGACGTTGGCAACGAGTGATCCTACACGCACCATCAGCATACACTCTGATAGGCCGCTCAGATGCACCCTGGGCACCCTCCTGCTGCTGTGCTGGGGTTGAAGTAGTTGCTGGCTGCTGCGCTTCGCCGTTACCGACGTCCGGCTGTTCTGCTGCCTCGTGAGCTGCACCAGCCTTTTTGGAACGAGCCTTGCTTGGTTTGCCCATGCCTGCTGCACACAGGACCGGATGTTGACGTAACGTAGTTGGGGGGCCAAGTGCCGAAGCTAGTAATCAGCGCCAGTGAGTGTCTTTCCTTGACGTATCAACGATCGGCTGTCCTAGGGGGCTCTGTCAGTCGCTATGTCAGGACTATTCATGAGTCAAGTGGGGGGTCGCTAGAAGGCACTGCAAAGGCACGGGGTTCCTTGTGTTTATCATGTCAAATGATCCAGGTTTGTGATCGTGCTGCAAAAGCCTCCAGCAGCCGATCTTGTGCTGTGTGGGGTGAGGGTGGGGGTGAACTCACTGGGATACCGTATGGGAGGCAGCTTACCCCAAGTTTAAACATTGCATTGTTTGTTGATAACAACCAGTTGGGGTAAAGCAGCTGCAGTGATGCATTCCAGCACACTTGGCGCGCAGGACCAACACCCCCCCCCCCCCCCCGCCCCCCTTCCCACGCGAATACCTGGGGTTGTGTAGGTAGCTCGCCCTTGATGTTGCATCACCTTGACTTGTCATACACGTGTTTGTATGGCTCTTGGTGTCAACTGCTGGTGTCAGGTGCTATCATGTGTGGCCAGCCTGGCATGGCCAGGGGTTGCATTACCAAACTAGCAGGCTCAGATTATGCAGGAGAGGTCTGCAATAAAGTCTGGGTTGCCTTGTTTGTCTGCAGCTGACTTGGTTCCTCTTGAGGCCTCTCTGCTCTTGAGGAGGTGTCCGGCTTGTCACGATGACAATGTCACCCCAGGTGGGCACAGTCTGCGTGGTAACTGCTGCATCGATAGGTCCTCCTCTCAACATGACACTATGGAGAGCGTACCTGGACACTGAACAGAGCAAGGAGCAACATTCAACTGGTCTGCTGCCGGTGGTCAAATGTGAAAGCTGTGGACTCAACACACTTGTCCAACCAGCGCTTTCTTGATGGAATTTCCTTTCAAGCGCACCCACGCTTTCACAAGAGGCGTGCGTGCGACACCACCGCAAAGCAAGCACACAACTTTGCTACTGGCACTTTCGTCTCGAGTGACTCGTTTCAGGTGCAGCCAGCTTCCCAAGTCCACAATATCGGTGTCAAATCACGATCACCTGCTCTCCGAGCACCTGCACCGCAACACGCAGCAAGCACACTACTGCTGTGCAACACTGCTGTTGTGCAGTGTGTCAGGCTTCTCAACAGGCTCCATAGCTCCCGCCACCAGCCTAACACGTATCCTTGATAGTGCTCAGAGTTTGCATCCTTTCTGAGGTGCCAGGCTGGCAAACGGTCGTATGTCCCCACCTTCAGGGGGGCACAGAACATCGGCACAGCAACCCCAACAGCAACAGCAGGTGCACGCGCCAGCGGACGATGAGTTGCTGGAGTCAGCCCCGCCGGCGTTCCCTCAGCCAGTCAGCAGCCTGCCGCGCTCTCCTGCACACCGCTACCAGTATCCAGCATCCTCCGCCTTTGCAGCTGCAGCAGGAGTGGCCTACACAACAGGCCCAGGAGACATGCTTCCAGTGGTCAGCAGCCAAGCAGCATACACCAACCCCAGCTCGCAGCAACTCTTGCTGCAGCAGCAGCAGCAGCCATGGTCAGCAGATGCTGCAGCGCTGTCAGGAAGCTTCGGCCCAGGCGCACTTCCGGCGGGAATGCAGCCAGCAGCACAGGCAGGAACAGCGCCACCGGCAGCAGCAGGAGGAGGACCCCCATTCAGTTATACAGTGGACGGCCTGCCCTTGCCGTACGGTGAGCAGCATTGTGTGATTTGGTGCGGCATTTGTTTGCAGGTGCTTGTCGGTGGTGTTGACGTGAGGCTGCAAATGCAGAGAGTTGGTGTTGCAGTGCACTGAGGGCTCGCTGGCGCGCATGTTTGACTATCATAGCGCAGCTGATCTTGAGCAGGTTCACATGCACTCCAAGGCAGCAGCATTACCACCGCACGGGCCATACAGCGCAACAGATGCCTCAGTGTGTTCACAGCATGAAGATGCACAATGCAGTCCCTTGCGATGTCTATGTTGGGGTTCTGGTGGGGGATAAACACCACCAGTCTGGCTGCCAGGTAAAGTGTGTCTCCAATCGTCAGTTCCTGCATGCTCCTTGGCATTGCTGCCAACTGATAAGCAGTGAACGCCGTGCATTTTGCCATGCTGCGCCCTGCAGACGTTGCGATGGCGCCCTATGCTGCTGTATACCAAGCCACATATGCAAACGGCATGTATGGAAATGAGGCCAGCCTGCCGCTGCTGACAGGGTCAGGGGGGTTCAACGGAGACATGGTGTTCGCCAACAGACAGGTCAGACAGACGGAGTCAGACAGGCACGCATAGGTTTGAGCGCTCTCATTGCCTGCACACTGCGTCTTTGCAGTCTGCTTTTGTGTCGCAGCGCAAAAGGGTTCACCTGGTGGGCAGAACATTACGCGGCTGGTAGCAGTTGTGAGCTTCAAGCTGCGTCTGCCAGTGCACTGACATCTCAGCCCGGCATCTCTGGCGTTGTGTATCAGTCCATGTGTCAGCCCACAACGCCGCATTTCCCGCCCAGAGGGCTGTAGTACGGGCACGGCTGTATGCCGCTGTGGCATGATGCGGTGGGGTACCTGAGAAGAAGTTTTCGCCAGACATGGTCAGTGGTCCCTACGCAGGCATGCCGTTACGTGACCCTTCTGCATGAGCAATCCCGACATGTGTTGCCATGCGCGCCGCTCTGCCGCTCTTGCATTGCCGTGCGCAGGTGCGGCACGCGTTTGTGCGCAAGGTGCTGGGCCTCCTAACGGTGCAGCTGCTGCTGACGGCCGCTGTTGCGATGCCGTTCGTAATCAAAAAGACGGTGCGCCGCTTCCTGCACGCCAACCTCTGGGTGACCTTTACTGCCCTGGTACTGTGCGTGACGCTGCTGCTGGTGCTGGCCTGCTCGGAAACAGCGCGGCGGCGGCATCCGACCAACTTGCTGCTGTTAGGCGCGTTCACTCTGGCGGAAGGCTGCCTCGTAGGAACTGCCAGCGCAACATACGCAACAAACGCACCGATCGTGGGCGTGCTGGTCACAGCAGCGGTCAGCCTTGCGCTGATCGTGTATGCATCACAAACGAGCGTGGACTTTACCACGTCAGGAGGGATGCTTTATTCAGCAGTGGTGGTGTTGGCGGTAGTAACCTTGGCAGAGCAGTACCTTGGGTTTAAGACCCTGCATTTGTTGATAGGTGGCTGCGGGGCGCTACTGTTCTGCGCGTACCTGGTGTTCGATGTGCAGCTGCAGGCAAGCGGGGAGAGCTCGTATGCAGTGAATGCAGATGAGCACGTGTTTGGAGCAATCAATGTGTACACTGACGTCATCAACCTTTTCTTGTACTTTGTTCAAATAATTAGTCATGGGGGGGATATGCATGATGAACTTCATTAGGCTTGGTGGTGGGGTGGGGGTACAGTTGGTCCTGTCATGGCCACAAAACGCTAAGGGCTTGGCCTCTCTGCGTTGCGGGGACCGAAGCAAAAAAGGTGGGCCTAGGCGACTGAGGAAGTGCTTGTTGTGAACCTGTAATTGTGTTGGTCTGTATGACCTCGCCATAGTAAACCAGTTGCCAGTGCCTGGTGGCTGCAGCTGGTGTGTATGCCACATGGCATCCTGTCGATAAAGTAAGTCTCGCGGTTGGGACTGCCGGACTTTGTCGTGTGCTTTGCCGGCCGCCCCCTGTGTAGCCCTGCCAAAGATGTCCCAGCAGCAGGGAACGTGTGTGAGGTGTGTGTTCTGGATCTGTTGGCAAGCAGCCTCTAGAGGTATGGCGTTTGGGGGTTTACTCAACCCCAGCAGGCCTTGCACCAGGTATGGTCTCAGTGCCAGGGGGCTTGCCAGTGCTTCCTCCTGCCAGTGAGGGCTGCATGCCGGCCGGGATCACAGCTGTGTTGGCTTCGATCATGCCTTGTGGGATAACGAATGGCCAGGCGGCCAGTGACTACAACTGACTTGTGTCAGTAACACTGCATTTGCATTGTGTCATGCTGCATCAGCAGACTTTTGACATCTCTGTCCTAGGGAGCTGTGCCGGAGGCTATGCTTCGCTTTACACGGCAAGTGTTGCAGTGCTTCATCATGTGCTTTGCACTGCTGTACGGCAAAGCTCTGGCAGGAAAGTCCCAGCAGACTGCTGTAGCATACTACTGCTGTAGCATACTGATCTGAGATGCAGGGGTTCAGCCCCGTTGCTGTTTGGTTTGGGTGCTGTGGACCTCCTGGAATGGAGTGTTGCGTGTATCACTGATGAGGCATGCCCCAGGCTCCCGGGCACGTTTGTTTGCCTGGCTATTGTATGTGTGGCCAGCCGGTGGCAGTCAGACTGTGGCATAGTCACATCCAACACACCGTGGGTCTTGAACAAACATGATGTGTGCACACGTCGCAGACACAACATAAACAGCAGGATCGATCAGGTAAACCCTAACACTTAGGGCCCCAAAGAATTGCAGTCACTTACACACAAGTGCAACATGCATGTTGGGCCACCGTGGCCATAGTATCATACTATGGCATGATGCCTCACACAACACACCACTGGTGTGATGGAATCAGAAGCAATGCGCTTGCACAGTCCAACTCAATTCACTCCAAGTTGACGACCTCGCTGCGGTGGGCGCATTTAGTCATCCTGCTTTTGCTTTCAGTCAGAGGACCCAGCAACCCCACCCGCTGCTGCCGTCAGTGCCCTGCACACAGGCTCGCCTAGCCGCATTTGCACCTGCATATGCATCACTAACCACTTCTTTTCGTTGACAGACACGACAGCTTCAGCCTCTGCGATCTTACTACAATGCACACAGGCTTGTGCTGGGGGCCAGGCCCGCCGCTGGCAATCCCTGCCACAGTAGCGGGCCTGGCGGCAGCCACCACAGATGCAGCTGGGGCCACCGACAGTATCCGAAGACTTTCAGCATGGTGCACAGCAGCTCGAACAGCTGCAGAGCATCAGAACTGCTGGCACTTCCCGCAGCAGCAACTGGTGCCGCCCCTGAGAGGCCCGGCTCTCGCAGGAAAGCTGCTGCCGCTGTCGCTGCTGCTGTCAAAACTGAGACTGCTGTAGGTTGAAATCACACCCATCAGCTGCTGGTGGGCTGAGGTACTGCACGGTGCTGCTGCTGCACTTGCTGTCACCAGGCGCAGAAACTCTTGCAGCAGCCGCTGCTAGCGGGCACAGTTGCGCACACTCCACAGGCAGCTGCAGGTCTCCCTCAGCCTGATTGGCATTGGTTTGTGCAGAGGCCAGTGCCCAATCCTTCTGGGCCAGCGCGGAATTGGCCCATCGCATGTCGGCCTCGTGCTGTTCTTTCAGGGCCCGCGCACTGTCTGCTGCCTGCTTGGCACGTGCTTGGCGCTCAGCAAGCAGCTCTTGCTCGTACTTGTTCGTGGTCCGCACCAGGAGTTCGTTCAGCACAACAGTCCCCATCAGCAATCAGGCGCACCCTTGCACCTGCGTCAGCACCCACAGCTAGCCCACATGCCAGCACATTGAACACATGCCGGCACAAGCGCAGGAGGGCGCCCCTCTCGCTCAGCGCTGGCGCTGGCGCTGCCTGCGCCTGCGCCGCCGCCGCCTGCGCCGCTGCCTATGCTGCTTGTGCATGAGTCTGAGCTGTTGGGTAGCGTACGGCACATTGCCAACAGCTTAGTGAGTAAATCACTGCTCAGGACCACCATAGTGCGGGCCGCTGCGGCTGCTGCATGCACCAGGTTCAGGTAACCTTTGTCGTGCATGTTCACTGGCTGATAGGGCAGCGCCCTGAGCAACGCGCGGCCATTCCTGGCACCTGCAGCTGCTTGCACGAAGACCTCGACACAGCTTCGGCTGATGTGCATCAGATTGTCAGGTGGTACCCCTGACATCCACTGCAGCGTCCAGAGAGCATCGACATCTGCAGGGGCAGTAGACGATGCGCATGGGTGGTGTGGTAGTGATCAAGAGCAACTGCCAGCTCTCCTCATCAACCGCAAGATCAACCTGCTTCTGCAGCAGAGCCCTCCACGTGCTGTGAAGGGTCGCCAAATTACCGCAAGCAGCAGCAAGGCACATTGGTGCCTGAGTGCTTCAGGGTTCTGGCATCTGCGGGCTTGGAATTACTCGGGGTGAGCAGCTGCATATGCCTTGACGTCAGCCAACAAGCTGAGAGCTCGTTCCCAATGCTGCAGTGCTTGGGTGGTGCTGCCCACGGTGCAATACGGTATTGCACAGGGGGCCTGGGGAGACATGGAGGTTGTTGGGTGTGAATGCAACGTATTTCAGCACAGTTTGTAAAGTAGTGGTGCTCTTCCACCCCAGCATGCCCTGTCAGCCCCTGTATCTGCAACTCAACTCTGCTTACCTTGGACATGATCATGATACTTGTCAGACGCTGTTGGCCTTCCAGGCTGACACCCACCACTAAATGATATGAATCACCTGTCACAATAAATAACAGATGCCTTATGTTCAACGCACACCTCACACGAAGTGCATGGGCGTGATCATACCCGCAAAGACAAAACCACAACTGCATGCTGCAACTGCATCTGATTGTTGTGCCGAACGCATCCGTATTCTGGTGTCCGTGGAAGTTTGTTGAAACGACGCCACACAGAACTTCAAGGCCTTAGATCACTGATCGTTCTCGTAAACAGCCAAGCTCGTGCTTGTGAGGTGTTGAAGACAGCAAAAAACACATTCCACCAGCGCCTACGTTAAACAGCTCATCTCACAGGGCATCATCTCCCTGCCTCCCTGCACGTCTTCTCCTTCAGGGGTTGATCACCCTATAGCCTCTGCTAAAGCACAGCTGTAGCAGCTGCAGACAGCATGGCTCGCAGATATGACAGCCGCACAACCATCTTCAGTCCAGAAGGCCGCCTGTACCAAGTGGAGTATGCCATGGAGGCCATCTCCAATGCTGGTGCAGCAATAGGCATGCTGTGCAAGGATGGCGTGGTGCTTGTGGCAGAAAAGAAGATCACCAGCAAGCTGCTAGACACACATGCAGTCGGAGTGCGGCGTGAGAAGATGTACAAGCTTGATGACCACGTGTGCTGTGCAGTTGCTGGTATCACAGGTGCGCGGTCTAGCCCATGTCACACAGGACCTCTCCCATGCAGCTACCTTCGCTGCTTGAACCCACATACCTACAGCAGCATGATGCGCAAGAAATATCCTGCAGCCAGGTCATGCAAGCAAATGGTAACTGTGGTAGGGCACTAACGTCCCAAAAGCACCAGCCAAGGGCAAATGCATGCACGCTGCAGCTTTCGTCTGCACCTCACCCGCGCTCATGTGCAGCTCACCTCACCTGTAGCATTCATTGGCCCCTCACCGGTGAGGGACTTTCACTATATGTGTTGTGGTCACCACACCGCACCCCCAACGACAGAGCGTATGCATCTGTATCTGTCCGCCGTCAAGGTGACGTGGTGGTGTGCACTAAGCTGTCGCACTTGGTTCATGCGTCAGGCAGATGCCCCTTTTCCCCTTTCCTTACACAGCTGGGCTGCGTATGTGAACACATTTTGTCAAGGACCGCGCAGCACAGCAGGTGTCTGACTTTTCTTAGGGTCACAGCAGTGTTCTTGTCACGTGATCCGATTACCACCGCTCATTACTCCCTACATGGCATGTCTAGACATCTAAGAAAGGTGCATGGGTTTTGTGTGATTTTCCCTGCTGTCATGTGCACGTTGAGACGCTTGCGCACCCGTTGCCTCCCTGCGCCGCCTACCCTTGCTTTTCCGGCTGTGCCTGTGGCACCACCTCAGTCTTTGCTGACGTCCCCCATATTTCCTCTTCCCCTGCTTACCCCCCCCCCCCCCCCGCCCCCCGCCCCCCGCCCTGCAGCCGATGCCAACATCCTGATCAACACCTGCCGCATGATTGCCCAGCGCTACTTCTTCGCCTACCAGGAGCCCATGCCTGTGGAGCAGCTGGTGCGCTCACTGTGCGACACAAAGCAGGTGAGCAAGTCGTTACCTGTATGTTTTTTGGCGGTTGATGTTGTCGGTTGTCTCCTTGCATGGTGTACATGCCATCACTGTTTTTGTCTGCTCTGCTGAGCTGCTGCTGTCAGCCCTGCCTATTACTGGTCATGCTCTGCAACCCAGGACTACATGGGTAATCCAAATTGGGGTGCCACAGCCACACATGTTGCCCATGAGTGACCAAAAAATTGAGTGATCAGCAACAGGAGTGACCCGGCTATCCGGTCCACGCTGACGAGTGTGTCCCTGTCCCGCCTCCTACTGCGCTGCCTGGCATTTGCAGGGCTACACGCAGTTCGGAGGTCAGCGGCCCTTCGGTGTGTCACTGCTGTATGCTGGCTGGTGAGTGTGGTCAGTGCGAGAGGCTGCTCGGCGGGGGGGGGGGGGGGGGGGGGGGGGGGGGGGGGGTGAAGCTTTTTTCATGAGGTTATTGTGCAGCTGGAGATTGCAAGTGAACGGAAGTGCTTCCGCGTGTCCCAGTTGTGACACTGTCCTGCGCGTGTTCATGTTCACTCCGTTGGTGTGTGCACTCTTCAGTGTTGGTTGCTGGTCACGCTCCCAACCACACAAACAGCAGGTGCACGTCTGCCTGCGTCTCATGGGTGGCTCGGCTTTGTGGTTTATCTTTGTCTCAAGGTTTTGCATTATTTATTTGAAGTGTCATGTGTGCCTCAGAGATGAGCACCACGGCTTTTTGCATGGACACTATCTGTTGGAAAGAGCGCGCTTCATCACCTTCCTTATGTCATCCTGACTTCCCACCCTGTTTTCTACATGTTTTCCGGTCTGCGTTCCGATGTGTGTATTGTGCGTCCTGTCTTTCTGTCACATATTCAACGTGTGTAGACACAGGGAATGCATCCAGCCAATGCGTCGTCCGTCCAAAGTCGTGACATTTGAAAATGTGTCTCTCACATCTTGAACGTGTGTGTCACACGTGTGTCATGCCCCCCTCAGGGACGAGCACTACGGCTTCCAGCTGTACCAGTCAGACCCCAGCGGCAACTACGGCGGCTGGAAGGCAGTGGCCATCGGTGCGGGCGCACAGGCAGCACAGAACCTGCTCAAGACAGAGTATAAGGAGGAGACAACGGTAGGGGCAACTCTGCAATTAGAGAGTACGCTTGAGGATTTTGGGGCTGGTTTTCATCCTATCAAAAGCGTCAGCAACACGGTGGCTTGATGCTCGGTGTTTTGTTCCTTCTGGATTGTTGTCCGTGTCATCAGTGAATGGCCGGCATGAGCTCTTGAGCTTCATAGCTACAGGTGTAACCTTGGTTTGATTTGAGGTGCAGGCAGGGGTGGAGGCTTCCCTCCTTTTGCTGTGGGGCAAGGGGCCACTGGGTGTATTGTGCTGGCACAAGGGCGACAACTTTGGCGCGTATGAGCGCACGTGGCAGTGGTGTCAGCACAATGGATCGCACTCTGCTTGTTTTCCTTGTGCGACGCCCTCGCAGCAGAGAAGCAAGCAGTGTACAAGTCATTGTGCAGATGGCGCTGCCACGCGCTGATACAAGTCAAGCTGTGGTTGTGTCAGGAATTCGGGCAAATGCAAGATGGAAAGGGTCAGCCCTGGTATAAGGCTGTTGTATTAGCTGCACAGGCATGGAGCAAGGGGCCTGTGAGCATCAGAGGGAGGGGGGCAGGGACGATGCAGACACCCTTCCCTAGTGTGCTATGCTGGTAGCGCAGGCGCAGCCAATCAAAACCTGACCTTTCACCACGCATCCTGTCCTGCTGCAGAATGCTGAGGGCTTAAAAAAGAGCCTAGCAGCCCACGTGCTGACCACCGCCCTGTGGCCTTACATCAGTTCAATTGTGGTGCTGCAGGGTTGCTGAGAGCTCCAGAGCCTTGTTATATGGTCTTGATAGGCTGCATCGGTAGTGCATGTGCAAACCACCTTCTCTGGCCTTACACCAGTTATGTGTGGCACCGCAGGTTGCTGAGGGCATCCAGAGCCTTGGACTACTGGTACTAGAATACCTGAGAGGCTAACAGCACGTGCAGCCCTGCAAATTCTCGTTGACACCAGCGTTTTGTTGCTGCAGGTTGCTGAGGGCAACCAGAGCCTTGGCCTACTGGTACTAGAGTACTTGAAAGGCTGACAGTGCATGCGCAGCCATTTAAATTTTGTTGACCCCAGCATTGTGTGTTGCTGCAGGTTGCTGAGGGCATCCAGAGCCTTGGCCTACTGGTACTAGAGGATTTGAGAGGCTTACAGTGCATGCGCAGCCCATTGAATGCACGTTTACACCAGCATTGTGTGTTGCTGCAGGTTGCTGAGGGCATCCAGAGCCTGATCAAGGTACTGAGCAAGAGCATGGACAGCAGCCTCACCGTTGAGAAGGTGGAGCTGGCAACTGTCACTCGTGATGAGGCAAGCGGCAAGGTGAGCAGCAGGAACACTGCCAGGCACCAGTACGAAGCATTGCCCACAGTGAGCGGCCATGATTGGAGCAGGAGGAGTACACATTTGAGGGGGGGGGGGACCGCACCCATCCTGGACGCACCTACTTGGGCTGCAGCGTGGTGTTCCAAGGTTTGACTTGCAAGTCCACAGGCTCGCTGGGAGTCTTTTGAGGGACCCAGGCACTTGCATCACATGGCGCTGGTAGGGTCTGCGAGTTGCTGGTGTGTGCGTTGGGGAGGGGGGGGGTGTGCGTTGGGGAGGGGGGGGGGAGGCAGAACCTGCCTGTGCATGGACTTACAGGTACCAGCGACCAACCTATCTGACTCTTGGCTGCTGTCGTTACGCAGGTGATGTACAAGGTGTATGAGAGCGCAGAGCTGCAGCCCTACTTGGACGCAGCAAACGCCGAGAAAGAGGCGGGCGCTGCCGCTACCTCTTGAGACAGGCTGGTTGGAGCGAGCGTGTAGTTGACTGCAATGTAATCCTACTTGATACTTTTTCTTCGTTGAATGCATGATGGAGTGTGTAAAGCAGTCTGCAGGCTTCCGCAGATTTGAACATGGAGGTGATCTGGCTTGCTAGCAGAGCCTCAAGACAGGTGCAACCCGCTCATAGTGCAAGGCGTGATCTTATACCTGGTTCAAGAGCAGATACAGGCCAATGGCACCCCCAAAACGATCACAACGAAATTAACAAGTGACAAAGGAGCAGGAAGCGAGACACAGTGTGCCCCATCATGATAAGTGTGAAGCGCTGTTCCCTATTTTGCAAGGCCCTGCTGCGTTTCTAGTGCCTGCGATCGCACACCGTGTTGGTTAGCAAGCATTTGGCACCTCACACGCCTCGAAAAGTCGATCTGGAGCGGAAAGTTGAGATGATGAGCTCCTAGCTCTTTTTTGGACGGTTGGCCGCATGAACATCGCGTACTACTTTGATTGCTGGGGTTGCACTGCATAGCTGCGACAGCTGACAGGATGGCGACAATAGCGAACCCACAGCTCTTGCTGGATTTAGAGGTGTTTGATTGCGAGGGTTGGCAGGGGCCAGTGCAGAAATTTTGTTTCCAGGAGGCATGCAGGGTGTACTATGCAGGGTGAGTTCTGCTGGTGCTTGTCTGCTGCAACAGCATGTAATCATACAACAAGACCTCAATGTCGATTTGTTTCTGTGCTGCTGCAGGGGTTCTGAATTGGGCAGTTTGGTCTGTGTGGAGCTGCAACCAGGCAACCTCCTGGGGTCGCTCAGGTGGTCCAGCAGGTGGGCAGAGAAAAAAATCATTCAGCAGCCATTGTTTGTCCCCACGGCAGCAGCAATCATCAGCGTTCACCAGCACCATCTTTACCAAATGCAGGCTCTGTCTCTGTTCTGCCAGCGGGGGTGTGCAACAGCAATAGGAATATGGGCCTGGCAGTTGCACCACAGCGTGAGACCAACCAGCAGCACTTTACGACTTTGCTCCTCCTCAGCCCAGCTCACATCTTTCGCGCTTTTACGTTCTCGTTTGACTGCATCCTATTTTTCTGATGCCTATGCAGCCCGCTGGACCTCAAGCACCACCTCCTGCAGCCGGGGATGCAGCTGTGCATACTGCACCAGCAGCAGCCAGAACAAGCGGGAGGGAACCCCAGATGGGTTGATGCGTTGCTGCAGGGCACACACGCAGACCCTTCAGGTGCGCAGGGCTCTCCTGTAGATGGACTCACTTTTTTTGGGGTGGAGGCCGTGCCAGGCTGTTTTCTTCCGTATTCTGTTTTACATACAGGCAGGACAGCTTGGTACCAGCACACTGCACCCAGTGGCACGCAGGGGCTGTTATTGGCTGCAGAGCATGTTCCGGACAAAGCACTACAGCATTTCACAAGCAGCGGCAGGTGCTGCAGGTGTGTCAGCATCTGGTGCAAGGGCATATGAGGTCACTGCGGCTGCCAGCAGACAACCTGGCCCAACTTGCAAAGTCTCCATTCGACAGCGCTTAGACATCCGACACCCGAAGACTCTGCAGCAACCGCACCGCTCCTGCCCTGGTCACCTGCAGGATCAGGAATATCAGTCATGTTCTGCTCTGTGTGCTGACACTAGCCCTTGCACCTTGCCCCGGGTGACATTCATTGCAGTGCAGGCCTAGCAAACCGGCAACGGTGTGGCCTATCCTCTCACAGCTGTGCTATTATTTACGACACTTTGCTTTTGAAATGACTAAATGACTGATCCGGCATCCCCACCCTCTTATGTCACCTGCAGGCACCTTCTTGCTGAATGTGCAGCTGCTGCCTCACAGTAGCCAGCACTCACCAGCAGCAGCACCTGCAGAGGGACAGCTGATGACGCTACCAGTGCAGTTCCAGCAGCCGCAGGACCTCTCTCTCAGTAGCAGTCAGAGCCTGCTGGCTGCCAATGTCAGGGTGGTAGACACACGGGACATATGGAGGGACCCCAACAACAAGCTACTGCTGGCCCAGGCTGGCGCGGGCTCCCAGGTGAGGATCGTCCTGTTGTCTCTGTGCTGCTTTTTATGTGATGTTGTCTTCGTGCTGCTTTTTATGTGCTGTTGTCTCTGTGCCGCTTTTTTTGTGCTGTTGTCTCTGTGCTGTCGTCTCTGTGTGAAGCCGTACTGCCAACCGCCAGAGTGTCGTCGACTTTGCCGGGCGCTGGCTTTGCGGCCAGATTTTTACCTGTTGGGGCCAGATGGCCCGCCAGACTGTACTGCAAACACAGCGGACCGGCTGCTAGCTGACCTACTTCATATCATCATGATGTGTGCTGCGTGCAGGCTGCTGCTGCCAGGCTGGGGCTGCTGCCGCATGATGAGCTAGTGCCCGTGCCTCCTGAGAAGCTTCGTCAGCACGGGTGGCCCACTGGCATGCTGCAGCAGTGCAGGGCAGGAGCTATCATCTCTTGGCACTACTGGATCAGACATAGGTGAGCCTCAGCACAGGGGTGGCACGTAAGGGCAACTAGTTGCAGCGCCTCAGCACGTCGGTGGGCACGTGAGGACGGACAGTGGGGGTGTGAGCACACATCATGGCATGCTGCAGCAGTGCAGGGCAGGGGCTGTCATGTCATGGCACTACTGGATCAGACAAAGGTGAGCCTCAGCACAAAGAGTGAGAGTGTTTAGGACAAACAGTGGGGGTGTCAGCACAAAGAGTGAGATTGTGAGGACAAACAGTGGGGGTGTCAGCACAAAGAGTGAGAGTGTTTAGGACAAACAGTGGGGGTGTCAGCACAAAGAGTGAGAGTGTTTAGGACAAACAGTGGGGGTGTCAGCACAAAGAGTGAGAGTGTGAGGACAAACAGTGGGGGTGTCAGCACAAAGAGTGAGAGTGTGAGGACAAACAGTGGGGGTGTCAGCACAAAGAGTGAGAGTGTGAGGACAAACAGTGGGGGTGTCAGCACAAAGAGTGAGAGTGTGAGGACAAACAGTGGGGGTGTCAGCACAAAGAGTGAGAGTGTGAGGGCAAACAGTGGGGGTGTCAGCACAAACCGTGGCATACTGCAGCAGTGTAGTCGTGTGTTTCAGGCATTGGTTGATCTGCAGTTGCCTGCAGTCATTTGGTGTGCACATTTGCCTGTGAAGTTGGGACAAAGTTTTACTCCTGGAATCCACCTAGCTGTGTATGTTTGTGTTGGGGATGATGTGACAGCATTGAAAGTGCTTGTCATACTACTAGTCGGTCTTTGACCCTGAGACTGCATATGTGTGCCTTGCAGGCTGTTGGGTGACACCGTGGGGTACCGGCTAGGCAGCAGGACCAAACAGGTTACCGAACTGCTGCTGCAGCTGGAGCAGCAGGGAGAGGTCAGCGGGATATCTGCAGCCCAGGCAGCGGCAGGAGTGTCATCAGCAGCAGCAGCACCTGCTGCTGCTGCCGCTGCTGCTCAACCTCAACAGCAGCAGCAGCAGCAGCTTGATGTGTTGCAGTACCAGCACCCTGCTGTGCAGCTGGCGGCGGCACCACAGCAGCAGTCGCTGCAGCAAATGCTGCAGGCACAGCAGGCCCTGCCTGCCAGCATGGGCATGCCTGTCAGCACTCCTGCTGCTGCTGGTAGTGCGATGACTCAGCTCAACATTGATCCAGCAGCAGCAGCAGCAGCAGCCGCAGCTGGAGGTCTCGGCCTGCTACCACCACCGTCATCCATGGCTCTCAGTAGCACATCCGTGAGTGTGGCAGGGTCCCTGCCGCTCAAGCGCAGCTTCGATCAGCACCACCAGCAGCAGCAGCAGGCTGATGCATTCAGTGCAGGAGCAGCTGCAGGAGCAGCACTAGGCAGACTGGGCCAGTTGGACCAGCAAGCAGATGCTGCTGGTGCTGCTGGTGCTCCTGCAGCCAAAAGGCCAGCTGTGGGGGCCATGCTGGCCAACAAAGAGGCAGTTTCTGGCCTCGATCAGCAGCAGCAGCAGCAGCAGCAGCAGCAGCAGCTTGAGGCATATGGTGTGAAGCAGCTTGACCCTGCAAGTGGCTCACCTGACTTGAAGCATCTGCCTGACCAGCAGCAGCAGCTGCAGGGACAGCTGCAGCAGCAGCAGCAGCAGCAGCAGGGACAACTGCAGCAACAGGGACAACTGCAGCAGCAGGGACAACTGCAGCAGCAGCCAGGACAGCTGCAGCTGCAGCAGCCTGCCGTGCTGTTCCAGCCTCAGCAGCAGCTGCAGCTGCAGTTACAACTGGCCCAGCTAGGGGTGCAGCTGGCTCCACACCAACTGCTGAGTCTGGCCCAGGCTCAAGGCAACTTGTGTCTGCCGCTACTGCTGGCCCAGCAGCAGCAGCAGCAGCACCCGGCCCTAGCAATGCAGCGAGATGCTGCTGCGGCACCCAACAGGCTGCATGTTGCTCACAAAGGCATACAGAAGGACAAGCCTGAGAAGAAGCCAAGGCAGCCAAAGCAGCCTAAGAAGGCTGCTGCCGCTGCTGCTGCCGCCGCCGCTGCTGCCGCTGCTGCCAGCGCACACGGCGGCTTTGCAGACAATGCTGTTGCGGCGGCAGCAGCAGCTGCTGCAGAGGGAATGGTGCCGGGTGTTGTCGGTAGTGCAGGAGCCGCTGCTGCTGCTGCAGCAGCGGCGGCAGCAGCAGCAGCGAGGCCTAGCAACAGGCGCAAGGCTGCTCTTGGCAGGAGGGGAACTGTCAGTCGGTACAACCAGACACAGCAGCATGAACAGCCTTCAGCAGCAGGGATGGAGGTACCTTCTGGACTGTCAGCAGCAGCAGCAGCAGCCGCCGGGGCTCCTGCAGGTGATGACTCAGCAGCAGTAGCAGCGGCGGCTGCAGCAGCACTGGTTCCTGTAGCAGCACCAGCAGCAGCACCAGCAGCAGCGATGCAGGGTGTGCAACGTGCCAACTCGACAGGACCAGACCCAGCAGCAGCAGCAGCAGCAGCAGCAGCGGCGGCGGCGGCGGCGGCTGTGCACCCTGCGGCTTTGCCACCCGACGGAGCCGGGCTACTGCCTGGCATGTCCCCTGCTGATCACGCACTGCATCCAGGGCTTGCCAGCACAGCTGTTGACCCAGCAGCAGCGGCGGCAGGTGTGGACGCTGCCTACCTAGCTGCTGCAGGCATGGGTGCTGGCGCTGGTGCTGGTGCTGTTGCTGGTGTCACCAGCAGCAACAGCAGCAGCAGCAGCAGCTTCAAGAGCCCTCGGCTGCAGCAGCTGCTGCAGCTTCGTGAGCTGTTTACCTCTAGAGGCATCAACCTGACAGCCATGGGTCTGGCTATCAGGGACATGGGGCCCGAGGAAGGTGAGTGTTACAGCTCTCTTGACATGGGAGGGGCTGTTGCAAGGCACGTGCACACACTCTTTGACTGCTGTTCCTGCATGCTTCCTGCGGGTGTGTTTCTCGATGGCAGCCCTCTGGCTCACTCCTTCCAGCCACCGCCCTCTGTGTTGCCAGGCAAGCATAGCGTAATCCTACACTCAATAACCAACTCACTCACTCACGGATTGCTGATCCTGCATGCTCGCGCAGGTGTGTCCTTGACGGCAGCCTTCTGCTGCTGCCAGGCCGGCTGGGCAGACCCCGCGCCTGTCTTCTCACTCCTTTCATCGGCTTGCGACATCACAGTCACTCACTCACTCACTCACTCACTCACTCACTCACTCACTGCTATCCCCGCATGCTTCCCGCAGGTGTCTTCCTCGACGGCAGCCCTCTGCTGCTGCCAGGCCGCCTGGGCAGGCCCCGTGCAGAAGTAACCCGCCTCATAACATCCCTACAGCAGGCCGGAGAGAAGCTGGCCCGCAAGACCCGCTCACTCGCCAACACCCCAGCAGCAGTACCAGCGGCGGCTGGCAGCAGTGGCAGCAATGCCGACGGCAGCAATGGCAGCAATGGCGGCAGCAATGCTGCTGCTGTGCCTGTCATCAACCCGCACGTGCGCAATGCAGCAATGGAGGTTGCAGCTGCGGTTGATCACTGTAGGCGCAAGCTTGCAATCGTACCGACGGCTGAAGCGGCGGCTGCAGCAGCAGCTGCCATTGCTGCCGCTGAGGCAGCAGGGCTTGTGGCACTCCTGCAGAAGCCGCCAGAGCCCACACCCGCAGCAGCAGCAGCACCGGCAGCACCACCAGCAGCACCAGCAGCAGCAGTAGGAGCAGCTATAACTGAGCAAACTGTGGCCCCATTGGCAGCAGAAAGCAGTGGGCCAGCAGCACCGGCAGCGCCAGCAGCTGCAGGTGTGGGTGTTGCTATGGGGGCGGGAGAGAGCACCGCAGGCCCTGCTGCTGTGGCTCCTGCTGCTGCTGCTGCTGCATCAGGAGGGTTTGCAGGGGGCCAGGGTGATACCTCCCAACCACCGCCAGCTCCAGCAGCAGCGGCAGCAGCCGCCGCAGCTGCTTATGCTGCAGCGGCAGCCGCCGCCCCCGCTGCTGCTGTTGCTGCTGTCAAAGTAGAGGTGCCAACTGTGATACTGCCAGCAGCAGCAGCAGTACCAGCAGCATCAACGTCGGGGTCAGTGCTGCTGTCTCCAGCAGGGCCACCATCCTGCAATGCCTCTGTCAGGAAGGGTCCTGTGGGTGTGGATGCATCCATACTGGCTGAGCTCATGCGGCGCCCCGCCACACCCTCGGGGTCTGCTGCTGCTGCTGCTGCTGCTGGCACTGCTGCTGGTGGAGGGGCAGAGGTGGGTGCTGCTGCTGCTGCTGCTGCTGCTGGTGGTGGTGGTGGTGGTGAGGATAAGGGTGCAGTGGCTATTTCTGCTAGTGGTGCCCCAGCTGCACCCATCCCAGCAATGCAGGCAGTGCTTCCAGCTGCAGCAGCAGCAGCAGGTGCTGCACACACAGTCAACCAGCCGCCGCCGCCGCAGCAGCAGCAGCAGCAGCAGCAGCAGCAGCCTCGCTTCACAAGCTTCACCTCGCTGCTTCTAGACGAGCCACTGGTGACGAAGGAGTTTGAAACAGCTGCTGCCGCAGCTGCAGCTCCGCCTGTAGCCCCAGCAGCAGCAACAGCAGCAGCAGCACCAATGCCGCAGCAGTTTCTGTTGCAGCAGCCAGGAGTGCTGGCAAGCACTGTGATGCAGACTGGCCATGTTGGGGTGCCTGGTGGTGGTCCTGGGGGTGTTGCGGCAGCAAGTGACCCACAGCAGCAGCAGCAGCAGCAGCAGATGATGTTGCAGCTGTTGATGCGGCAGCAGCAGCAGCAGCAGTGGCTGATGCAGCATGCGCAGCAGCCTCAGTGATGGTGCCTGTGAGTCCTGCCGCGGTGCGGCCACATACAGGGGGAGTGTGGTGGGTTGCAGTTGTCCTTCTATGTGACCAAGCGTAGCATGGCGGTATGGTGGTTGCAACAGCTGGAGAAGGTGCTGAATGATGCGTGCGTGCCAGTGGCAGCCTGTATGTGTCAGCATGATGCTGCAGGGCACGGCAGCAAAGTGGGCCACAGGTGCACGTGCCTCGGCGGGCGGTTGAGACACTGGGGGTGGGTGAGAATGCAGCGAATTCAACGGTGTCGGATCCAGCGGGGTTATTGATTCAGTTCAATTTGCCCCATCAAATCAGCAAGTGCACTTTTCAACAGGGGTGACTGAGTAGACACATGCATGTTCCTGGCCCTGCTTGTAGGCTGAGAGACAGACAGACAGCCAGGCAGGCAGGCGGGCGCACTCCCGCAAGGGTGACAGAGCTTTGATTGGCACTTCCAGAGTGTCATGACAGTGTGATTGTTTGGGCGTGTTAGTAACAGACTAACATGTCCGTTATCGTTGTGTTGTTGGTTGCGTGGTGGGTGTGACAGTGTGTTGTGAGTGTGTTGACTGAGAAGGATACATGCGAGGCATGCATGCCGCATATGCAAGCAATTTTGCTGGGCACAAGGGTGCTCAGCATGGTGATTGGTGGTGAGAGCTGTTTGACAAGGAACCAGAGGGCCACTCAGCCACTTGTAGACGACAGCGGTAGTAGGTGTGATTGTTGACAGCAGGGTAGTGAGGGGCGGACGGTTGGACAACGCATCTGTTGTGCCAGCTGTGTCCTACCAGCCTCACTTCCCCAACTTGAGAGAGCCAAGCTCAGGCTGTTTGTTTCGTGACTGGCTGTTGGCGAGCCTGTTGGGAAGTGCACGTCTGCAACCAGTGCAGTTTTGCAAGCTGCCTGTCTTTGGAGTTGCCATTTACGGCAGGGCAGGGCAGCAACTGTGTGCATGTGTAAGTGTACCTTTGACTGAGCTGGGGTCTTGCTATCGAGCAGCAAGCATGCTGGACGGTCCAGCTGCCAAACCTCTGGCTAGGCTCCTGCCAGGAGCAGTGCTAGGGCGTGGTGGGGGCTTGGTGCTGTAGGATGGAGGTTTGCAGAACAGCCCTTGTGTGGGGCCTATGCCGGCTAGTGCAGTATTTGAGGGAGTCTGATGTTTGTGTTGGTGTGTGGCGCCGTCGCCATGGTCGTTGCTCGCTTGGGGTGACTAGAGCGTGTGGGATAAGGGGTGGTCAGGGTTGGGTCGGGTGGTTTGGAGTTGTCTCTTGACATGGATGGTTCATTCAATTCCGGGATGACCATGCGCCACAGGGGTACTACCCCACTGGGAGGTTTTTGAGGCTGCAAAGCCTCGGGCAGGACAGCACCGTGCCAGGCTGGCGTCTTGATGCCGAGTAAAGTCTGCCCAATTTGAGTCGTAATGAAGAGTGTGTCTGGCACCATAACGTACGTACTCAGCAGCCGCCTTTACGCCTTGTTTTGCTGCTGATGAATCACTCCCATGAGGCTGTTGTGGACACTGTCAGTGTTGCACTGTTGGTGTCGGTCTGCATGTGGAGAGCCTTTGAGGTGTAGCGTGTCAGCATCATGCTCATTGATGTGTTCCGGCTTTGGCTGGACACATGGTGAGATTTCGTCTCAGTCTGCATTTGGCTGATACTTCTGGCAGAAGGGGAAGCGCAGCAATCAGTGCTTCCCTCAGAAGGGACAGTGCAGTAATCAGGCAATCGTCAGTGCTGGTTATCAGTGCTGACTGGGTACTGTCCTACGCAGTGTAGGTGACATCACCCCAGTACTACTGTGACAGTTCTTGTCGGTTTGCAGCCACTGACCAGCCAGTTTGCAGCTGACATACTGTCGATGGTGTGCACTGGTTTGCAAACCAATCCACTGGTTTGCAAACCAATCGGTGCTGACATATCGGACAATGCATGAATATCTGATGCAGTATGTGGTGGCGTTTGCCAAGCACAGCCTACATAGCGCCTCAATTGTAAGGCGCTTCAGGTTCCTCAGGATCAAGCAGGGCTGTTTGAGTTTGCAAAGCTCATAGAGCACCCTAGCTGTGGTATATACGTTAGTACAGTGCTGTACATGTTGTGGGCATGTTGGGGGCTAGTTGTTTAGTGTGGGACCTTTGCGGCAAGCTCAGTCCTTTGTTGCTTTTGAGCTAGTTCCGGATGGGGCGACGGCCAGCTACTGCAGAAGTGGTTGCATGAGTATGTTGATGCTTTGTCCTGTGTCCATTGTGCACGCTTTGCTACCGTAGCAGGGTAACAAGCAAGCCTGGCTGCATTTCTTGGAATTGTCACACATCAACCAGCTCCATATTACACACAGGCACACAAACGCTCAGCGTCAAGAAGTCATGTCCACTGGGACGCAGGCAATTCTTCAAAATCAGGGGCAGCAAGTACTGCACTGCACACTTCCTTGCTACTGACACACATCAACACGCTCCAAGGCACACAGTAACACACAAGCTCAGCATCAACAAGCTATGCCAATGCTTCAGCTGCACATGCATATGCATCACTAATGCATTACTACTTCTTTTCGTTGGCAGACACGGCAGCTTCAGCCTCTGCGATCTTACTACAAAGCTATGCCAACTGGAACGCAGGCTGCTCCTACAATCTAAACAGGGGGCGGGGTCTCACCAGCTGGCTGTCACTGGGACCCTGGCTGTGCTTCTGGCTGAGCAATGGCTCTAGAATACACTAGCTGCAGCACATTCAGCACCACTCCCCCAGCAAAGGACGCAGCAAGGTTCTGCTGCGTCGCCACAAACACCACATTCGCCAGCATCAGACGCCCAGTGCCTTGGTTGGTGTTGTGCGGTATCAAAGTTGGCCACACAGTCACACAACCTCAGCGTCAACAAAGTCTGGCCACCGGGACGCAGGCTGCTTCTCAAAGACTGGAACGCCGCGACTCCTCACCAGCTGCGGTCACTGGGCCCCTGGTTGTGCTTCCGGCTGGGCAATGGCTCTCGAATACACTAGCTGCAGCACATTCAGCGCCACTCCCCCAGCAAAAGACGCAGCAAGGTTCTGCTGCGTCACCACAAACACCATATTCGCCAACACCAGACGCCCCAGGGCCTTGGCTAGTGTTATGCGGTACGCTAGCTGGGGTGGGGCACTGCCTAAGCACTCCTGCGACACCTTCACCAGCCTGTACTCTAACACTTCTGGATCAACCTCCCCATCTTCTTCCTCCCCTTCCTCCTTTTCACCATCCTGCCGGCTGCCTACTTCTCCTGCAGGTACTGCTGCTGCTGCTGCTGCTGCTGCTGCTGCTGCTGGTGCTGCGGGCTCTGAAGCCTGGCTGCCACTCCCTCCACTCGGCGCAGCTGCTCTCGCAGCGCTGCTCCCTTTGCTGCTTTTCCCGCCCTTTCTGCTGTTAGCAACTGCCGCCCCCGCCTCAGTATTCAAAAGCATCGCAGCACCCACACCAGCAGCAGCCTCCTCCGCTGCTAAAAAACAAAAAGGCGAGAACAGTACAGTAGCTGCCAGAGACGCTGCTAGAAGCCCGACCTCCGGCACTGGTGCCAAAACCCCCGCCGGGCAGGGCCACTAAACTCTCGACGCCCCCGGCATCTGCCTCGTAGAGTCGGTCAATGAGCCAGCCTGCCAGGGCAGTGAGGAAGAAGCCGCGTTGCAGGAGCTCCCTGGATCCCTCACGGGCGATGAGCAGCCCTGCTGACACCTGCACACGCATGCAGACATGACGAACAAAGGCATGAAGCAGGTTGGGTACTACCCATAGTATGCAAAAGGGTTGACACGGTGCAGCACATGTTCTGGGTCAACCCCCCCCCCCCCCCCCCCCCCCCCCCATGGCCATGACCACCCCCCCATGGCCATGACCCCCCCCCCCCCTCCCTGGCCATGAACCCCCCCCCCCCCCCCCCCCCCCCCATTGGCCATGAACCCCCCCCCCCCCCATGGCCATGACCCCCCCCCCCCCCCCCCCCCCCCCCCCCCATGGCCATGACCACCCCCCCCATGGCCATGACCCCCCCCCCTCCCTGGCCATGAACCCCCCCCCCCCCCCCCCCCCCCCCCCCCCCCCATTGGCCATGAACCCCCCCCCCCCTCCCTGGCCACGAACCCCCCCCCCATTGGCCATGAACCCCCCCCCCCCCATGGCCATGACCCCCCCCCCCCCCCCCCCTGGCCATGAACCCCCCCCCCCCCCCCATGGCCATGAACCCCCCCCCCCCCCATTGCCATGACCCCCCCCCCCCCCCCCCCCCCCCCCCCCCCCCCCATGGCCATGACCCCCCCCCCCCCCATGGCCATGACCCCCCCCCCCCCCCCCCCCATGGCCATGAACCCCCCCCCCATGGCCATGACACCCCCCCCCCCCCCCCCCCCATGGCCATGACCCCCCCCCCCCCCCCTGGCCATGACACCCCCCCCCCCCCCCCCCCCCCCCCCCATTGGGGCCGCCCTGGAGCCCCCCATGGGGGGGGGGGGGGGGGGGGGGGGCATATACTGTAAGCACAGGGTGCAGCACATGTGCAGTAATGGAAGCCGCGCCAAGGGGACTCCCCAAAATCCTCACGTGCCACAAGCAGACGCCCCACACACTCTTGAAGGTAGGCAGGCCCTGACTGCACCCCACTGCTGGTTGCACATTGTATGTCACACCACGCCCACCACTACAAAGTGTAAACACAGGTCTGAATATGGCCTGTCACATCAACACAGCAGCCATGCTGCCTTGAAGTGCAGCCTGTGACTGCAGCAGGATCCCAACTGTGCCAATGGAGCAAGGGGGGGTGCGTGCAGGAAAGTGCCGTGACACTGTGAAAGACCCCACCCTCACCTTCACCCTCACCCTCACCCTCACCCCGTATGGAGCACAAGGGCAGTTCGTCAGTGGGGTGGGCTATTCTTACCTGCAGAGGTAGCTGCTGCACCTGTGGGCCCCTAAGAGCTGCTGTCAGCAACGCTAGCATGAGTCGCCAACTGCTGGGGTCCCAGGCACTGCAGGAACTGACGGCTGACACATCCAGGAACCGCTGCTGCTGTTGGTCCTGCTGCTGCTCTTGTTGCTGCTTTGGCTGCGGCTGGGGTTCCAAAAACTGCTCTGGGATGCTGTAGTTGGGGAGGAACAGCAGCGCGTTCAACAGGATCAGGACCGAGTTGAGTTCAAGCGCTAGCTGGATATCCTGCAGTCGCTCCCAATGAAAGAGGCTGAAAATGTTGATGCCGCACAAGGCTGCTCCAGCTACTGCTACTGTTCCTGATAGGCCGACGGACGTGAGGGCTTGTGACAGAGCTATGTCTAGGAGGTCGGGTGGGGTCTGGTCTTGCTGCTTGGAGGCAAGCGTCACGAGGCGCCTGCTGCGTCTGCAGGAGACGCGTGAAATGTTATCACGAGTACATACGGATGCCCCATGAGCAAGGGCACTGCCAGGAGTGGGTGTGCGAAGAAGTTGCTGCATGGTGATCTTTTGATCTCTGTTGTTGACAGCTGACATGTCCCAGCCGTCAAGTGTTCCAGATATTCCGCAAGAATCTTCACAGCGTATGGCAACGACGAAAAGTTTGCATCTGGGTGCGACCTGTCGAAACGGCTACAGCCTGTCAGGGTGTGACCAGGACAGGTCAGCAGCTGCCTACAGTGTTTTCATCAGCAGCTGATTGCTGAGGCAGGCGAGGTGTAGAAAAAGGAACGTTGGCATCAAGCTCACTGCCCACACTCAGCGCAACTGATGCGCGTTGCCATGCCATGCCGTGCTCACTGTCCCAACCCATGGTGTGCACGCAAAGCTTGCACAGCGCTTGTGCACTCCTCAGACTGCTGACCAGATACAAGGCCGTTTGCTACAGCACCAGGTTATCGCCATTCCCAGCCCCGAAGGACACCCACTTGGCGTCTGCTGTTACAAAGTTCAAGCTGTCAACAGACGCCCAGCCTCAAGCTGCCGTCTGCTCAACTGCCATACACCCAGCAACATCAAACACTGCCCATCACAGCACTGCCATGATCCCCCGCTGCTGCGCCAGCAACTGCTGCTGCAGCCCCAGCCCAGCTAGTCAGGACACCTGACAAAGCCAGCAGCACCAACCAGCAGCTGCTCTCCAACACACACCAGCCACTGTAGCTGCTGCTGCAGCCAGCGCCAGCACGCGCAAAGAACAGCTGCGGCTTCGGTGCTGCTGCTGCTGCTGCTGACTCACAGGCGGCGACCACGGCGACCACCCTTCCTGCGGGTGCTGTCGGTGGGGATGGGGGTCACATCCTCTGCAGCACACAGCAAGGCAACAAACATCGCAAAGAGGGGCACAGCAGGGGCACAGTTACAGTGTGTGAGAAGTCTGCTGGCTTGTGGTTGCTGGCACGTGGATGCAATCCACTGAAGAGACACTGTGGGGACACAAGAGCCGGTGCTTGCAGCCCCAGTTATACCTCCCCAACCCAGCTGCCAGTACCCACCCAGTTGGTGACTAACCAACTGCCGAGGCTGGGAGTATCTCCTCCAAAACCTCTGCTGTACTGTCTGTACAAAGTGACAGCTAGGGTGTCCGGTCCTGCTACATTGGGTACGCTGACAGCCGAGCGTGCATCTGACCCCTTCCCACCCAACGCTCTAGGTCAAACCAAACATGCTGATGATGATGTTTGGCTGCGCAGCTGCAGCGCTGAGGCTTGGCAGAGTGGCTGTTATTGCCGCGGCCACTGTGAGCTGCTGCTGCTGCGTGCTGCTGCTGCTGCTGCTACTACTTTCACCATGTCCATGCTGCTGCTGCTGCTGCGCATGTGCCACTGCTGGCGCTGCTGGTACTGTAGCGTCCTGTGTCCTAGCTGCCCCCGTGTGCTGCTGCTCACCAATGCGGCCAATCTTCATGCCGGCACGTGCCAGGGCGCGCAGGGCGCTCTGTGCACCGGGACCGGGGGTCTTGGTCTTGTTGCCACCGGTGGCGCGCAGCTTGATGTGCAGGGCAGTGATGCCCAGCTCCTGTGGATGTTGAAAAAAAAGAGGATGTCACACAGAATGTCACACACGAGACATCAGCACAAGGTGTGTGCTCCAAGTATCATGGCGAAGTGTTGGTCTGTATAGTGTTTTGTTTTTGGGGTTGCTGTTCACTTCACTTTTGAGGCCTGCCTCCCTCTTGGGAAGAGGTTGATTCGCCCATGCGTGACACGGACGGGAGGGGGGGGGGCAGCAGGGAGCAACTGCAGACGTCGGACAGCTGCTGATAGCTGTTGCAACAGGCCTGATAACGAGGGTTTGTGCATGGGGGGTGCACTGCCACCAACCCCACCCCACTAGCAGCAGCAGCAGCACAACAGCAGTGTGTTGGTGAATTCCCTGTAACTCCCAGCCTGCTGCTGCATGCTCACCTTGCAGCGGGTTGCAACGTCCTGTGCTGCCAACATAGCAGCGTAGGGGGAGGACTCATCACGATCGGCCTTCACCTTCATGCCGCCGGTCACACGGACCAGGGTCTCCTTGCCCGACAGATCAGTGATGTGCACGAAAGTGTCGTTGAAGCTGGCAAAGATGTGGGCAACGCCAAAGACGTGCTCGCCCTCGCGCACGGTGGGCCCCAGAGTGACATTGTCCTCTGTCTTGGTGGTCTTTGCCTTGGGTGCCACTGCAGGAGGCAATACAGGATGGCTCAGGGGCAGGAAAAGGTTCAAAAGAACTGCTGTTGATATCTTTGTATCAACGAACACCTTGCCGCACCCCTGACGGCAGCACACGAGCAGAGCTGTTCATGGCTGCCCACCATCAGCAGCAGCTGCTGCAACTCACTTGTGCTGGTCTTAGATTGCCGACGCACGGATGGTGGCGTCGTCGGCGACGAGAATACTATAAGCACGATGAAGAGAGGGAGCCCAACAGCGCTGTCCAACCACTTGGGCAGTCCATCGAAGCACAGACCATGCCAAAACCTTGAAACCCACAGGCAGGGGGGGATGGAGAGCGTACACTAGAGATAGTTTGAGAGGAACCGCTGAGTCCATTTGCAGCTGTAGCAGCTCGGCAACTCCATCACCCTCTGAGGCACCTGATCATGCTGCACTCCTCCCTCGTTGCTGATGCTGCTGTCAAACTGTGCTTGGAAGCTTGTTGAAGCCTGCAAAGTGTTGATTCAAGCTTGATATGCTCTTCATGGCTCCAGGCAGCGCTATTGCGCCAGCATACAGCATTGACACTGCTGCCTTGCTGCACTTCCAGTCACGGATGTCCAACCTCGCCGCGTGTGGGGCCCAGAGCAGCTGACAAGCATGCAGGTGGACACTCTCAGAGGCTTGAGACAGCAGCAGAAGGATTCTGCAAGCAGGTTATGGCTGGTGCTGGTTGCAGACGCCCAGCAGGGCATTGAACTGTAATCAGTCAGCTCAACAAATCAAGCTGTGGGCCAAGCAGCAGCAGCTGGCAAGAAAGCTGCCCGGGGAGGGGTAGTATGTTGTTGAGCTGTCATCATGTGCTGCAGGCACACGCAGTTGCTTCAAACACTCTCCACAACCCTCCTTGGCTGCTTCCTGGGCGCACAGCACCTGCCAACTGCTGTTTCAGTGTGCACCACCAACAGCAGCGCAAGCATTGGCTGCACTATTCACAACCAACATCTCCCCTGGTTACCCAGTCAACTCAGCTGTAGCAGTGATGGTAGCAGCATGGTGCCAAGTGTGCAAAGGGTGTTGGTGTGTGTGGGTTGCACCAAACATGTTGGCTGGCTTTGCCAGTGTCTGTGTAGCAGGGCCCTGTCAGGTGGAGCCTCGTCAACCCGTGCCTGGCTCAGTGACTGGGAACAATCGTCCTATCTGCTGCTTCCTACGAACACCCCAACCCCAGTGAAAAACACTCGTGACGTGACACGTCCAGCCCCAGCCTATTTGACACTACAGCCACAGACGATACCGTAGTTGCTGTGTGGCAACTGCATGGCTCAAGTTTGCCTTCATGTTGAGTTCCACTGACTGAGGCACCTTGACCATCAAGTCTGCTGCTTTGCATGCTGCTAAAGAGGGCAGCTGTGCTTCTGCTGCGGACGTAGCCTCTGCAGGGTCAGTTGTGAGTGTGCCATGTGACCCCAAGGCAGGATCATCATGATCTTGCAGCTCACATGATTCCAAAGTTGATGAATGGTATCTATGACTGCTCTGCTGCTTACTCATGTGGCTGTGCATGACCCTCCTTGCAAAATTGCAACCCATTGCTGCTGCTGTCCTAACCCAGCAGATAGGACTGCCAGCAATAGGACACATGGGCACTGCAATCAGGAAACGTGCCGACGGATGTATACCACACATTAACATGCTTTGAGGGCCAGCAGCTGCAGCTTTAAGCTGGGCAGCTGCAGCCTGAAGCTGCTTGGGGAACCACGCACTGCAGCTGCTCCCGCTCGACATGGCAGAGCAAAATCACTTAGGGCTATGTCTGGTACACAAACAGCACGCATGGGAGTCATCTGAAGCAGCCCCACGCCCAGACGCGGTTGCTGCGGCACGATTCTGCTGCCATGAATTTCATTGTGGCGCCAATTGTGTATGAGAGCAGGCCAATATGGTCCAGTAAAAGTTGATATGGAATCATACATCCAAAGCATACCGTTCTGATGAAAAGTGTGAGCCAAGTCTGACGTGGAACTCGAAGCGTCAGGACGCGTCGCGGCCTGTGCTGCCTCATACTCATATACTGTGCAGCCCGTATCAGCCTCAGATGTTTTAACTTGTATTGACAACTTTCTTCAGACTCTTGTAGTCTCATACAAAGCCACCCAGATTGGCTGGTCAACCCTACAGCCCCATCCTGGCATACAGTGCAGCAGACGCCTGCACCACTTTGAAGTTTCTTTAATCAACAAACAGGCATCATGAAGCTCAGGCAGGGCTCAGCCTTGCTGCTAGTGGCCCTGCTGGCGGGCATTGCTGCTTGCTCAGCTCGCAAGACTCAGCAGCGTCCCGCACAGGGCGCCACAGGGCAGCCAGTTGAGATGTCCTCAATGGCAATTACATTCTACAACAGCGGTAAGTGCCTCGTGGGGCCTTGTAGGTGTTGCTGTCGTGCTTCCCGCGCGTTCAATCTTTGTGCAAAACTCGCTTGCATGGCTGCGGCTGTGCTCAAATAATCCTTATACAAGCTTCAAACTCAGTTCAAGCACGCACACGCACCCTGGAGACGCACAAATTGATTTCAATCTCCCTACTGCTGCTGCTGACTATCTGTCTGTGCCTCTGCTTGCTCCTGCTGCTGCTTGCTTCTTGCTGCTGTTGCTTTATCTACGTACCCTTTCCTCAACAGAGTACCAGCCTATGTATGGCAGCCCTATCAGCCAGTGCGAGCTCCTTGTCAGGCGTGCAGCCAAGCACGGCAGCAAGCGCATCCAGTTTGTCCCCACCCACTACTGGTACGAGAAGGCCAACGAGCAGTTTGCCCCCAACACCTGCCACGCCGACAACTGGTCCATTCAGAACAAGGTCGAGTACTACTGCCAGAAGCACGAGTGGAACAGCGACTGCGTGGCCTTCAACCCTCAGACAGTCAAGGTCTTTGCCGATGGCATCAAGTCCTGCTTCAAGGTTGCTGCCGAGCTGTTCGACGAGATCATGGTTGCGCCCCATCTGGATGAGGGCCTGAAGCGCGGCAAGTGGCGCAACATGCTGCACTTCGACCCCCTGTGGGAGGATCCCAACGGCAACAGCTACTGGTCCATCATGCTCAAGCCTATCCTGGATGCTGCTAACGAGGTGCTGCCTGCTGGCAAGACCTTCTGGTTCGGTGTTGAGGGTGAGTTGACCGCAGCTTCAAATTTGTGTAGTATGGATAGCTGAATAATATGACCACATACCATGTTTAGCTGGTGCAACCCTGGGAGTTGAGTGCCTGGCTGGACGACAGGACAGCGTTAGGGCCTGATACACCTTGCTGTGTGCATCACACTGGTTGCTGCGCCTGTGCAATCACCTGCAAACTGCCAAGCATGCGGCACTGAAGGCACCCTTATGCTGTAAGCATGCAACAGCAGAACCTACAACCTATCCACATCTTGTATTGCACCCAGCTTTGGAGCTGTTCATGCGTGCCTCCAACACAAGCAGGCGCCTTGCCCATAACCTTACCCTACAGGCTCGAACCCCTTGCCATCTCCCCACTCACCCTTTCTGCCACCGCTCGCCTGCCCGCCTGCCGCCTGTCTGCTCACTCTATCCCTACCTCCCACCCTACAGGAGAGATGGGCGGAACCGTCATGTCCCACCCCGCCAAGTACCAGCAGATCTACAACACCATCCGCAAGCAGTGGACAACCCCCGCCAACCTCAAGGTCGGCTTCACAGTCAACCACGCCTATGTCATGGGCTACATGAACCGCGAACCCGGCATCCCCTGCCTGCCCCCTACCCCCATGGCCCCCTATGATGGTGGCTTCGGCCCCGTCCTGCCCTTCGAGCAGTGGCCCAACTATGAGGAGGCAAAGAGGAACACCCCTGCTATCAAGAGCCTCATCGCTGCTTCTGACTTCATCGGTGTCTCCAACTACGCCAGGTGACGGTGGGAGTGTGGTGTGTGGTGTGTGAGGGATGGACTTATTCAGGGGTGCCTGGTGGGTGCAGGGTATGGAAAGGTGGAGGGTGCAGCAGGCTGTACTGTGAGTGATTGACACTCTCAAATGCTGCTTGATTGCGGTTGGCATTTGCAGCTGGTGTAGCATGATGATAGGCTTGCACCGGGCAAACAGTGCGCCGTGGGCATCTCTGCATGCCAACAGGGGCTTGACTGAAAGTGCTTGCTGCTTGGAAGGCTGCAGTGTACAGTGCACAACAGCTGCTAGACTCATGTTGCATGTTTGTACGGCATCCTGCATACCACTGCCACCCAATGCATCAATGCACACACACACACACACACACATCTGACCCGCTCCTGCACGTTGCTGTCTTGCAATCCTGCCATGTGTGTCTACAGGGCCTCCAACCCCACCGTCACCCCCTCTGACATCGAGTCTTCTACCCAGAAGATTGCCGATGAGCTTGCAGCACTGGGCATCAACCTGCAGACTGCTCTCAAGGGCAAGGTGAGGGATCGTTGCTGATGGTGCTAGCCTGTTGTATTTCTGTAACACATCAGTGTGAGGAGAGCAGCAGCACGTGCAGGTACTCTGGTGCCAGTGTTGATCCGTCCTGTGCAAGGGGTATTTATGGTGGAGTTTTTGATATAGCAGCAGCTCTAGTGCTCAGGCAGCACGGCGCACTTCCTCTGGCACCAGCGCAGCACTGTATCACATAGACACTGCCTGTCCAGCGACAGACCCTCAGCATTGGCCCAAGCAAGTTGCTGCGCAACGAGCAAACACATGGCACACCAACACCACCCTACACACAGCCAATATCCTCACCATCCTCACCCCTTCCTTGCTGCCAACCCGCGCCCAATCCTTCCCTGCCGTAGGTCTTCATGTTCAACGAGTTCGGTCTGGGAGGTGGCCTCTCCGAGTGCGGTGACACACCCGGTACTGACCACAAGATCGGCCTGTTCCCATGGCTGGGTGTTACCACCAGCTATGATGCCAATAAGGACCCCTTCAAGAAGAGCCCCGCTGCCAAGAACTTTGTGATGAGCTACTACCAGGCTGCCCTGCGTCTGCTGAAGCAGGGAGGTGGCAAGTGGCCAGTGCACCACGCATACATCTGGAACTGCGTGTCTTGGGACGTTCAGGTGAGGTTGCGTGACAGGATCAATGTAGCAGCACAGTATGTTACCACCGTAGAAGCCCAACTTTGTATAGTACTACGTGTGACACGTCACATGTCGCAGTGACAGACCAAGCTGCAGGTACAGCCCAACAGCTGCATGAAGAAGGTTTTCTTGTGGAGCAGCAGCGCACAGCAGAGCAGACACTTTTCTTTTAGAGCAGCAACAGAGCTGTGGGCATAAGCCTGACATCGACAGACGGTGTTGCCGCATGCATGTTTGGTGAAAATGCTCCACAGAACACTAGAACAATGCTGCGTATTACCTTGATTGTGACCGATCAGCTGTGCAGCAACTGGTATGTCACATACCCAGCCTCTTTATCCCAGCCACTGACTGCCCTGCCCTCTGCCGTGTGCTGCCCTTGTCTACTGCCTGTTTCCTGCTTCTATTGCCATCATACAGGGCATTCACACCGCATCCGCTGTCTGGAACACCAATGTGGACCAGGGAGACTGGCCCGTGCAGAACGGCTTTGCTGTGCAAGAGGTGATCGACATGATCAAGTCTCACAACAAGGAGGTCCTGCGGAAGTGAAGGCCGCAAGGTTTCACCGGCCTGAACCCAGGCTTCCCCGGCCTAAACCCTGATCAGCAGCGCAGCTTCCAGCCCAATGTATGCCCGGCTTGACTGTCCTGCTGGACTGCAGACGCAGTTTGGTGTGTCAGGTTGGTGTGTGCATGTGCAGCAAGCAGCTGCATTTGGGCTGCTGGGTTGTATGCGTGCGCAGGCTGGTGTTTGTGCAAGTGTGCCGGTGGAGATGTGTGCTGTCTGCATGCCTGCAGACGTGCGCAAGCTGCCGGTGCATGCACTGTAGCAGTCTGTGTCATGCATGTGTGTGTGATTGCGCGCGTGTGTGTGGACGTATTGGATACTTCACAGTGTGTGTATGTGGTGTTGTCGGGCATCGCAAGCTGCAGGACGATGCTTCTGCAATGCTGATGTTGCTGCGCTGTCAACGAGCAGCATGCATGGGGTGCTGTCAGTACCGGTGCAGCATTCCGTGCCGAGTGCTGCTGAGTCACCATGCAGACCAAATGTGATCAGCCTTCTGTCTTTCTCTTTTGCGTCATTGCTTGCACCCTTTTGTGCCTCGCAAGGCGCTACTATCTCCAGTTGTTGTTGTGTAGTGTTGCTCATGCTGTTGTAGATGTAGTGATTGTGTAGAGTAGTTGTCAGGACCCCCCGCAGGATGTTGCTCTTTTGAGGCTGCGCCTCACCTCGGATCTGTTATTGTTGTGCTCGGCTTTAGGGTGTGCGTGGCGTTCCTTGAAATACACGAGTGGTGTCACGTGATGGCAATCTGTCTCCTGACAGTGCGCCAAAGACACAGTGCAGCGCCAACAGGCCGCTTTCAGGCTGCACACGCCGGCACAGCTGCCGGCAGTTTTGTTTGCCCTGGGGCCCCTGGCATGGCCTCGCTGCATGCCGACTGACTTGCATATACACGCATTGATTTCATTCGTTCAGGAGTGACGTGTGGGTCGCTGGTGCCTTCTGAATGATCGGCTGTTCCGCCATTCAGCACTGTCGGTTGCAGGAGTGCGGCATGCTGCAATGCATACCACCAATTCAGCTGCCGGCAATGCAGCTACTGTGTACTTCAGGATGCGGCATGTCTGATGCTTGCACGTTATCACAGGGCAACTCCTGCGTGTGTGCCATTAGATTGTTTTGCAGCATGTGTACTACAGTTGTGAGCCACTTGCTAGCCCTATGCTTTTGGCTCAGTAGCTGCTGCTGTTAAGGCTGCCAAGCCCCAGCACCGTACTTTTGCCAATTAAAGTCAAATGCTGCAACATGCATTGACGGCGCACTCAGGCGCCTTGGTTCGTCACAACCTCCTGCTGCATCTGTGTGATTGCCGTGGGTGTTTGAGGTTCAAGTTGAACCCCCTACCTCTCTGCAGTTGTGCAGCCGTTGCATCCCCCCGGCATGGCATATCAGCTAGCGTGAAGCTAGTTGCAACACCCTCTGCTTTGGGCATTTTGTTTGAGATAGGCCCGGCAGCAGGAGTGGATTGGCTTGTACATGTGCGGCAGAGACGCTGTAACAAGTAGGCATTAATTTTCCAGGCTTCAGGGTTCAGCAAGTTTGCAAGCTGCAACACAAGCAAGCAAGTCTTGACTGTCTGCAGTGTTGCAACATCAGCTTCAGGCAGCAACCCAAGCCTAGCAAGCTGGTGACCAACATCAGGTGGCATGCCAAGCTTTATCCCACATCATAGCAGCCACTATGAAAGCCCGTGTTGTTGCAAGTATCAGAAGCAAGTGAGGCAGCATTGGAGCTTGTGACAAGCAGCAGCGCACAGCACTGGCAGCACCCCCATCCTTACAGAACTGCTGTTGAGCAAGCAGCAGCGCATGCCAGTGCAAGGTACGCCTCATCTTGTCAGTCATCATGGACCAATGGCATGGCCTAGAACAAGGTGGCAGCCCCTAAAACAATGAAACAGCCATGCAATCAATAAATTCCGCTGCAGTAGCCATGCTGAGCTGCTGCTTCATGTGCTTGCCCTCCTTCCGTGCATTTGGCCTTTGTTGCTGCTAAATCCTTTACAAATTACTTCTGCCCTCTCCATGACATGTGGCTGAGACAAGTTGAAGAGGTGTGTGGCAGGTGGGTTGCGCATTGCCGCCAAAGAAAGCCGAAGTCCTTGCAGTGTTCTCAGCCGATCTGTACCTTTACAGTGTCTGATGTGTCTGCTGGGGCTGTTTGGCATCACTGATTGCGCGGATGGCTTGCATTGGCAGTTTTGCACCATGAAGATGGGGAGCTCCGAGCTAGTGGGCCACTAGATTGCCAGCCGCTGCATTGTGACAATGCACAGCACTGCTGAGCTGCTGCAGCATTGGGTTGAGCTTTATTGACCTAGCAAGTTGCGAATCAAGCATGTATGCATTCAACTCCAGTGAAAAGCCTGCGCATTCTGTTGCCCCTGATCCTGATGTGCTCAGTGCATGATGGTGACAGTCAGCATTGGGCCAAACATGTGGCTTAGGCACCTTGGACGAGGTGCGTGGTAGGTGGGGTGCGCATTGCAGCCAGGGGCACTGCAAATACATTGATAAAGTGCAAATGCACCATATTTCAAGACTTGAAGCGTGGCCGAAGGAGCGCAGCGCCGCACAAAAGCCAGTCTTGCTGCTTGGCACAAAGCAGCGTGGGGATCGTGTCGGGGCCTGTCCACGTTCTATAAACTGCGACATACGCTTCTTCGGTGCCTGCAGGACAGTTTCGGAGCAGTTACAGTGTTACGCGTCTGCTGATGTCGTGATGACGCGATGTGTCGAGTGTGGCTCCGAGTATATAAGCTTTTCACGGCCATGATGGGTAAGCACAGTTCCTGTACATACGACCAATCCACACATCCAGCAGCAAGTTACTTTCTTTCGCTTTCAACAGTCGTCAGCATGTCTTCCGAGCGCGACTCCATCGCCCAGGAGGTGCGTTGGACATGGTGCAGCAGTGAATGATTTGCAGTGGTCGTGCAAGCTGCAATGTTCACCAATACTGTCGGTGCATGTACGCTCTGTGCGCGATTCTCAATCACTGATCAAGTGTGCATTGCTGTCCTCTCTGCTGCCGCCCCCTCCCTCCTCTTGATCCCTGCAGAAGTTTGGCAAGAACTTTGATGAGCTTGAGCCCATGCAGCGTGTGCAGGTTGGAGGCACCATCGGTGGAGAGCACCGCAAGCAACAGATGGCAGAGGTGAGGGGGGAGGGTTGCCGCATCCTTGAGATACTCCCACTATCACATGCAGCCTACCAACCAGTCTGCAGTGCTGAATGTAGCCAAGGACTCCTGGGCACTCGCTTGTACATGCATTCGCTGGCACCTGCAGCTTGATGCTTTGCGAATGCAGTCATGCAAGCCAGTACTGCAGTCCGCTCCATATAGGCGGGGTGCGTGTGCCTGTTTGCGCTGATCAACCATTGGCAAAGCGCATCATGCCCACCATATCCTATGTTGCATGGTCGGTGACCAACCAGTAGGCTGACTGCTGAGCACTCTGGCATCCACGCCCACGCAAAATCTCACAAACTAACCAAGTTGCCTGCCTATACCTACCCCTTCTGTTCCCAGGGCCAAGGTGGTGATGTGAGTGCTGCCTACGCAGAGATGGGCTCCAAGGGTGGACAGACCCGCAAGGATGAGATGGCCGAGGTGTGTTGCCTTGCTGCTGCATGGGTGCTGCCAGCACCACAGTGTGGGTGCCAGTGCACTGCCTCCTGCCTGTTCTGTCTGTTGCTGTTTTCTCGCACAAATTAGTCCAATCCGTATTGCTGCTGAGTCAGCAGTACCACAGTGTCATATCGTATCAATAGTGACTTGAGTCATGCCATAGTGGTGGCATTGTGCTAGCTGACCGGGCCCAGCCCTGACATGCCACAGTGCGCCCAGCCCTGACTGCTGCCGCTGCTGTCCCTTCCCTGCAGGAGCATGGTGGTGATGTCTCTGCTGGCTACGCTGAGATGGGTTCCAAGGGTGGATCTGAGGGTGGCTCCAAGGGTGGTCAGGCACGCAAGGAGCAGCTTGCTGAGGTGAATGTTATCTAACGGCTGAGTGTGCGCTGTCTACCAGCATGCTGCACTGCGCATTGCTCAGCTTGTGATGGAGCTCTGCGCTCATGCGCAATGCATACACGGCCTATGATGTTGCACTGCGCATTGCACAGCTTACCATGGTGACAGGGTGACTGCCTGAAGTTGAAAATGCAAACAGAGTGTATGCTGGTCAGGGCAGATGGGAGCTTGCGAAGCACCATTGGCATTGAATGGAAGTCAGTGTCCTGTTGGCCCTGCTTGGCTTGCACCCCGCTGAAGATGTTGCCAGTCACTGTACAGTCACTTACCAGTGGTTGGGGATCTACCATGCGACACAGTGACCTGACCATACTGCATCTGTGGCTGCATGTCCGTTGCGCAGGAGCATGGTGGTGATGCCTCCGCTGGCTACGCTGAGATGGGCAAGAAGGGTGGCCAGGCATAAGCTGCCAATGGCGCAATCCGCTGTTTCCTACGACTTTTTGACGGGCGCAATCAGTTTCTCAGACAGTTGGTCAGACATGGTGTCTGGTATTGACATGTACAGCCAGTCACATAGAAGCTGGTTGTGTTTGAGGTGATTTCCAGTTGACGCCGCAGGTTGTACCACTACCGTTGCCTGCCGCATGACAGGCGACTTTGATCAGGCGCTGCTCCTGATGTATACCATTTTTGCACCTGATTTTGTTGCCATGTATGCTCAGCAGTGCTGAGCATGTGCAGTGCACGTTATGGGTAGTGTATGCAGTGCACATCATGTGCAAGCCCATCACTGGCATTGTATTCTTGCGCACCAAGATGGAGGATGGACTCCATCCTCCAGTGGTCTGCGCTTTGGCATGCGCTCAGTTGTTGTCTTTGCCTCGGGCATGCTCCTGTAATGTGGTACAGAGACGATTGTTGATGGCTGTGTTCCTATGAATCATGCATGTGACCGGGTCACAAGGGTGAAGCTAGGATCACACAATTGCAAGCCTGCCTTCCGCTCCACGCTTCAATTGCTACAAAATGTACGCACACTTCACATGGCGCAGCAGCCTTCGCATGCAATGCATGCATGTTGACCAGAGTGCAGTACAGCTCTGGCCAACTTAGCCTGCAGGTTGCAAGCCTACAGGTTGTAAGCAACATCTTGTAACATGTGTGGTCATGCAATGGTGGCATCAGGCACGTGCGCAGGCAGAACTGGTCAATGCGCGAGGTACGCCATATGAGCTTGTGCTGCTCAGCTGAGCACAAGGCAGTGCCTGGACTTGTCAGATCAAACATGCGGTCAAGAGGTGCCCTTACAGTGAGAAGTAGCTGCTAGCCACTGAGTGGCACTGCCAGGTTGCATCCTTGAGGTCCGGATCCCCAAGCCCACCACAGTGCCGTTGAGGTCCCCAAGCCCAACACACTGCTGCCGTGGTGGCCACCACCAGCGGCAGCCAATATTGTGATTTGGCCCTCAGCAACAGTGTTTCCGTTACAGCATGGCAATGCAAGTCCTGAGTAATGGAAACTCCACAGGCTGGGGGGATTGTACACAGCTTCACATTGCCAAGCTAGGCCAGCCACATGCCCTTTGAACGGAAACGATCCCAACTTTTTGAAGCATTGCACAATGCAGGCAGCCTGCTGCCGGACTCCTGCAGGTAGTACCATCAAAACCTTGGACCGTGCTGAGGCACTGGAGCCATCTTGACTATGATTTAAGATGTTCTTGCTGTGCCTGCTGTCTTGGGGCAGTGCTTGAATAGCCTAGCTCACTGTCACCTGAATGCACTAATGCGGTGCATTTCCAGCAGCACACTGCCGGCGGCAGCTCGTACTGTATGGTGTGGTGCAACCCGTCAGAGCTGGCAAGTTGGGGATTTATGCATGCTTGCATTCTGAAATGAAAGGTGCATTTGCTTGCTCTCGTTGTCAACAAGCTGATAAGCAGTTGGTGCGCTGCTCGCGCGCTGCTGACATGGCGAAACTTGTGGCTGGCGTAACCCCCATTAGAAAGGTTCACCATGTGAAAGCCTTGCACTGCTCTCAGAGACATCAGAAGTACAATCAAGCGAAACAAATGCACTATAATGAGCTGTAACGGAGCTGTAACAGAAGTTCCCTCGTCGCTGCTGCCACTTCCAGAATGTTTGATCTGCAGCAATCTGCCAACCATCTGTCGCGCGCCCTCTTGCCGCATTCCAGAAGTGCACGACACGGTTTGCGCGAGATCAAGCAACATGTTCCGGACAGCTGGAGGCTTACGCACCCTGCTGATGTCGTGATGACGCGTGTGGCGCGTGTGGCTCCGAGTACATAGGTCGTCTCTGTCTGCATTCCGCAAGCACAGTTCACCCACGTCACCTCGACACACCAAGCGGTATCAGACAAACAATCCTTGCTTTCAATTCCGTGGCAATCGCCCAGCATGTCTTCCGAGCGCGACGCCATTGCCCAGGAGGTGCGGTGGCATGCTCGAGCCTTGATCTGTGCGCTTAATTTGTGCCTTTGAAACAATGGTGCAACCCTGTTGCTCGTGCTGGACAGGGCAGGTGTCAAGGCTGCTTGGTTCAGGCTGCCATTGCTCACATGCTGCCGCTTGACTGTCCGTCTCTGTCTGCCCCTTTTCTCCATGCCTGCAGAAGTTTGGCAAGAACTTTGATGAGCTTGAGCCCATGCAGCGTGTCCAGGTTGGAGGCACCATCGGTGGAGAGCACCGCAAGCAGCAGATGGCAGGAGTGAGGGGGAAAGCCAGCCAGGGTGTCTTGTTGGCACTGAGCTGAGAGTATGCGCATGTTACCCTGTCCCAGCACTCCCCATGTCTCACCGCTTCTTAGGGGAGGGGGAGCTTGTTGCTTTCTAGCATTGTATTGGGCCTCAGTAAGTCACTGACGCTGTACAATGCGTTCAGCAGCCCACCCGCCTTGCATTGCTGTGTTCATTTTAAGTGCATGTGGCATGCATTACCTGCCAGGTAATGCCGGCGGCAGCCTCTGTACACTGTTAATGTTGCTTCCTTCAAGTGGAGTGGTTACAACAGTGTTCCATGCACCTGTGCTGCCCTGGACCCCTCCCCCCCCTGCAGGAGCATGGTGGTGACGTCTCCGCTGGCTACGCAGAGATGGGCTCTGAGGGCGGCTCCAAGGGTGGGGAGGCACGCAAGGAGCAGCTTGCTGAGGTGAGTATCTGTAGGCCCTGCAGGCGGCGCCTAGCCTGGCAGCTTGGTGTGTGGCATGCTGTTGTTGAGGGTGACATCCCACGGGATGCTGTACATCCGTTGCCGTTTGCTGCACCCTCATAGCACAAGCTGGCCCGATGGTTGGCAGACTGCAGGGATGGGTGAATTTGGCCTGCCACCAATGCCAACGGCACAGCTGCCAGCATGCGTTTTCAGCTGCAACACTGGCGTGTTTGTGACAAACTGAGTGCAGCTTCGGTGGGTGGTTTCAGTTGCTGCAGTGCACCAGTGCGAACCCATAATGTTCACTCGAACATGTTGCACTTGCATTACCGCTGATGGCGTAAAGGCCTCACATTCAACATGTCTGCTTGCTGCGTGCGCAGGAGCATGGTGGTGATGCCTCTGCTGGCTACGCTGAGATGGGATCCAAGGGTGGTGCTGTCACCAAGGAGGACACTGGCAGTGCCTAAGCCTTAGGTGCATTCAAATTGACCTACTTTCTCGGACAGTGTTTGACTTCCCCGTGATCAAGGGATTGGATGCTGTGTACACAATTTTCTTCTCTTTTGTGGTCTCTAGTTGATGGCCGCAGGCTGTACCAATCTACTGCTGCCCTGCCGCATGACAGTTGACATTTGGCTCAGGGTGTGCGATGATCCAGCCTTGAATGCGTTGGGACACCACACGCATAGTGTGGCACCCTGGCCAACAGTTGGTTGTTGGACAGTTACTGTGGTTGTACAGCACACCCAGCTGCACCACGACTGGCTAGCTCACCTAACTGGGCAGTTGGCATGTACCCCATGCAGGCTGCACATCATTTACAATGCGCGTGCTGTGATGGATGTGAGCAGTAACACACGGCATTTGTTCAGATTGTAACATTTTCAGGAAGAGGTTGTGCGAGACCTTCACCTTTTCATGCAACCTTCCACCAGCCATTTGGGTAATCTGTCCAGGCACCGAAATATATTATGCCACCACAACGGTTAGGCATGCTTGTGGACAGCAACAAAAGCACCTGTCGCCCAGCAGTCGCAACCTGCCATGCTATAGATGCTGATATGGCAATGGCTCCCACAAAGCTGACCTCGGCAAGTGGTGGCCACCGTGCTGCGGTGCTGCGTCATGACACAGTTAGCCCTGTAAATGTTACATCATGGCCAGGAGGGGGTCTTCTGGAGGGGCATATGTGTACAACCACAGCACCCAAAAGCAACCTGTGAACCAGAAAATTCAGAGAGCGTATCGTTGGGCTGAACCCATTGCCAAACAGTGCCAACCTGTACTAGTCCAACTCTGCAGACTGCAGCTGTACATCTGCAACATGTTTCAGCAGGCTCTTGGTGTACCGGAGTTTCATTCTCGACCGCTTGACCTGCATGCGGATCGACAGCCTGCAAGGAACCCTATCGGTTCAGGAGCAAGCCGTGCGAGAGTTTCCTTGCACTTGCATGTACTTCGTCGGATCTGCTCGCCGCCAAACTGGCAAGCCGTTCAACAGGATAACCAAGTTGGTTCCCGCAGTCATAGAAACTGAAATGCACAGCTTGATCAGGCACATCCAGATGCTGCACATATTCGCAATGTTATATTATATTCCACGTGTGCAAATCACCGTCCAGAGAAAGTACACTGGTAATCACACAACTACTCTCTTCATTTATTGCTCGCAGCTCTTGCACCTCCATCTCATCCGCTTCCCAGCATCACTACTGGTTCCATCCTTGTTCCCTGCTGGCTTCGGCTGTCTTCTCTTCATGGGGGCGATGTGGGAGTGTGGCGTATGCTTCAGGGGTTACGATGAAGACAGCAGGAGGCCTCTGGCGCTGCCATGCGGTCATACATTCTGCAAGGCCTGTGTGCTCCACCTGCAACAGCAGCGATGCCCCGAGTGCAATCGCTGCCTAGCTGGATGCAGCCACGGCTTTCCCACCAACATTGCGGTGCTCAGGGTACGTCACGACTGGTGAAACTGCACTGCATGTGCGGTCAAGGGCATTGCTGTCATACCTGGCACTCTGACACAGTACACAAGTGCAGTGGTGCCCCCTCCATGCAGGACTGCATTTGAAGCATACCATGCGTTGGTGTGAGCCAACCTGCACTACAACAGAGGTTCCACTGGATAGCACATTCCACTAGCAGCACAACTTCCACGCTGTCCATTCCCCGACTGCTTGATTGTACTGCCAACCTCTCCTACAGGCTGTCACCACATCGACAGCACCACATCACAAAGCAGACACAGCAGCGGCATCAGCCAGCACTGACCAAGCTCCCCTCAGCCTTCCAATACCCATGCGAGCAGGACATGCCTCGCTGGCACCTGACCCAGCCAGCAGTAGGGATGCATGTGACACAACATCAGTGCCAGCACAGGGCCCTGCGCAGAGCAAGCCCGGTCGCACAGGGGTGTTGGGGCTGCTGCAGAAGCTGCTGCAGCCACACAGCAGCAGCAGCAGTGGTGGCGGCGGCAGCAGCAGCGGCGGCTGCAGGGACAGCACCGTTGTACAGCAGGGGCCCCCTGGTATCAGCAGCGAACCCATGTATCAGGTGGGTACCTAACCACAGCAGCAGCAAGGAACATGCTGAATATCTCATGCTGCTGAACATGTGGACATGGCAGTTGAGTGCATGTGCAGCTCACGGATCAAGTGTGGCGGTCAGGTGTTACACATCGTATCACACGTGTGTCAGCAGCAGGGCATGTCAAGTCCTTCTAGCGGCCTGCAATCACTGTTTCATGCACAACAGTGCTGTATGCATTGTGAGGCACCAGCCAGCCGGTGCCAAGGGTGGTGCAGTGAGTCCCCCGTTGCACTGAACTGGACTGAGTAACTATCGCCCCTGAGCCCAATTTCAGCATTCACTGATCAACGCGCTCCATCCTGCGCCTGTGCTGCCCCCTCCACAGGGCATGTTTCTGTCAGAGTGGATCGCCACGCTGCTCAGCAGCCCTCGCGGCAGCGAGCAGCAGCTCAGGGCAGCAGAGGCGCTGCTCAACTTCATGCAGCAGCCGTCAGGCTGCCTGCAGCTTCTGGAAGCTGGCGGTATCCATACGTTTTCCACAGTGCTGCAGCAGCTTGCTGAGAGCAATGCAGAAGGCAGCAGCAGCACTGGCACATGCAGCTCCTCGCCAGCACGGCAGCTTGCAGCGTCCCAGGATGCCTGCAGTGCCCTCCAGCACATGGCAGCAGCAGCCCTGCAGCAGATGATGCAGGAGCAGCGTGCCTGCTGGCGAGATGTGGTCGCTGCCGGTGCAGTGCCAGCACTAGCAGCGCTACTCAAGCGTTCAGTCAACGAGTTTGCCCAGCAAGCAGCTGCCGCAGCGCTCGAGACGCTGTCGTCCACTGCGGATGATCACGAGGCTTGCGCTGCAGCTTTTGTGCGAGCAGGCGTTATCCCGCTTGCTGTGCGGCTGCTGCTGAGCTGCAACCCAGCGATACAGGTGTCAGTTGCAGCGATGCTGACTAACCTTACAGTTACCAGTGAAGCTTGCAGGACAGCAGCGCGGGAGGCTGGAGGTATCCCAGCAGCACTCAGGGCTCTGCGCAGCACGCCGGCAGGACCCCCGTTCGCGATCGTGCAGGAATGGGCGCTGGCGTTCCTCAGTGTTGCTGCCAGCACACCTGCAGGAGCAGCCGAGGTGTGTCAGGCTGGGGGAGTCCTGCAGGTTGTGCGGCTCCTGCGCAGCCCCAGCACAGCAGTGCGGTGCAACGCAGCGCAGGCAATATGCGCCCTAGTGCAGAACGATACCCTGGCGTGTGCTGAGGTCCAGTCTGCAGGGGGACTCACTGCGCTTGTGCAGCTGCTGGGCAGCGGCGGCAACGACAGCAGGCTGTTGTCGCATGCGGTGGCTGCACTGGGGTGGTGCATGGCAAGCAGCAGCGAGTGCGCACATGCTGCTTGCAGCGCAGGTGTTGTACCGGTGCTAAGACAGCTGCTGAGCCATGCTAGCGACGAGGTCAGACAGTCGGCAGCTGCGGCGTTAGAGTGGGCAGAGGCTGCTTTGCTAGGGAGTGGGCCTCACTCTTTGTGCAGTGGTGAAGGTGGGAGTGAGGGGGAGCATGGCCTTCAAGGGGCTTGTCAGGTACCGCAGCAGCAGCTTTCCGAGCGAGTATCTGACTGGCTCAAGCAGGCGCAGCAGCCAATAGTCGGTATGTAGTGCTATCGTAGTACAACTGAGAAGTAAGGATACCACTACCCTTCGTTGGGTTGTAGTGTATGGGTGTACATGCTACAGTGTAGTCCGTACTGCAGTGGGCGGCAAACGTATGGAGTGCAGGGTTTTGTGTTGATGTGTGGGGTGCGTATGGCCTGTGGCCTGCAGCACTGTGGGGACTCCTGCTTGTTTGGAATCTGGCCTGGGCATGGCACAGCATCGATTGTGTATCTGTAGCCAAGTTGTTTCTATTTGCAAAAGTGATCTCAAAGGTAGTTGTGCTTTGTGTGGCTGCTGGCTTCCACTGGAACTGGGCCATGTTTTTTTCTCATTGCATGATCATTGTTGGCATCAACAGATTTGCCTTTCTGTACCAAGACTGATTGCATCGTGCGTTGTACAGCTGCATAGCAGCACTGTTTTGCATTGAGCAAGATCAGCAGCTCTGATTTTGTGACTTGGTGTAGTGCCTCGTGGCACATATGGTGGTGGTAAGGGATTGCAATGCATGGGGTTTGTACCTACTGACTGCGGCTGGGTCTGAGGGAGGGTATTTTGGGTCTTGTCAGGGTGCTCTGTGAATGTGCACGTGTGGCTTCAATTGTTATGTGACATCTTCATCTGGTACACGCCTGTGTGTCTGGCCAGCCTGCTGCCTTGGCAAGCAACACAGGCTTTCTGGTCAGGAGGTGCATGAGTTGACACAATGACTGTCACTGAGGAGCCGATCATTGATTGGCTGCGCCAGCAGCCTCAGGAGTGCATTATGGATGGGCCACGGCAGCTGCCTGTTGAGGGTTTCACCCACCCTGTACAAATGAGTAGTGAGCATGGTGTGACATTGGCTGCGTTCTGAGGTGCATCAGCTGACATGCGCACAGGTGTTGAGTTGAATCAGGCCATGATCATGATGCCAGTTACCACTGCAGGCATTCAAAGTTTGATTTTCAATCTTCTAACCCCTCAGTAATTTCAGCTAGCAAAACCACATCAAGTGCATATGCTGCTTCAATCCTGCACACCATGAAGGCCGCAACCTTGTACCAGTGATGGCGTCTGCATCACAAACTTTTGTAAGAGAGTACGTGTGCTGGGCACAAGTGCCTTCAAGCAACCGCTGCAGCAGCAGTGCAGACTTGCACTGTCCCGTGCCACTGCATCATGCAGCGTCGGCCACCAGCTGCTTAGCGTCACATGGGCTACGGCCTCCTTGCTGATCCTCATAGTGCCAACAGCACTGCTGTCACTTATCACTAAGTGTGTTGACGCACAACATCATGATGCATGATGCTACTACAACGTGCCACTAGCACGCACCAGCAAGAGCCAACAGCCTTGCCACGGCTGACAGTGTCAATTTCAACAGTAGTGTCAGTCATACACTCCCCGCCAGTCCTGAACATGCATGTGTGAGCCAGCACCGTGTGTGCCAGTTCACTAAACTTTGCCTCTTGAAGAGAGGTACAAACACATCACCAGGACTCCTGCTTCACAGTTGAATACTACCCCTGGCAAGCTGTCATCTGAACTGACAAGCACATGGATGAAAGCGCAGCCACAAGACAAAAACAATCATGATCAATCCACACACTTAAGGACAATTTGAGACCGCACTGACTGCAGTCTCTGATGTGTGCCGCTTTTTGGCATGACGCACACAGAGGCAAAAGCAACTGGCGCCATGCGGCTTGTGCTGCACACTGCAAACACCATGTCGCAGGAACAAACCTGCAGCGCCACCAACACATCTGCAGCTATCAAGCCCACAACAGCCCATCCATTCAACCCCTACAGTATGAAAAGGTTACAGACATGTAACTGTTGGTGACAGCGCCACAGCAGCAAGCCAACATGCACCACCGTCGCAATGTCAGTTGCATATCATGTGCTGATGTTCATGTACTGATCACCACAACCACCATGGGCCATGCAACAGATGCAATGCCCAATACCAGACTCAGTCCACGCCCATGTTGGTGCATCCGATGCAGATCACTGATCCAGGACCGTCCTGTGTTGGTGCGGGTAAGGTGGACCCTGATCATGCCTCAGCAGACGCTTGCGACCTCCTGTTGGGTGTTGTGCGCAACAGGCCGCTGCTTGGAGGCACTCATTTTGCTGCCGGCAGTGGTGTCAACAATGCCGTGGCAGTCCCCCCAGCACTCTTTGGCCTTGGTTGACACACCCACAACCAGCTGCAGAACAGTGGGTACCACTGCCTTCACAATTTTGAACACACACCAGATGATGAAACAGCTGTTCATCACAACCAGCACAACACCGATGGTAATGTGCAGAGGTCGCATGGTCTCTTCTCTAGCGTCAACTGCATCGTCAAACAGGGCGATCGACAGCCAAGCGTTGAAGAACAGGCACCATGTGGATGTCAGGTGCAGCCGATGCAGTTCGTTCTCAGCATACGGCCGTGCGATCAGCTGCAGACCCGCGCTCAACAGTAGGACGAGACACATAGCAAACAGGGCGTAGTAGGCTTGCAGCATGAAGTGAAACACGGAGACAGCCGTCAACAGCACCGTCTGTACTGCCCACACGGCTTCCCACCACACCCAGCGATCAGTGTAGTTGCGATAGAGGAACCCATAGTGCTCCTTGAAGCCAGCATCAGCAATGCTGTCCTTCTTGGCCCAAAGAAACAACCACAAGCCAATTGGGACAATCAGGCACAGAAATGTGATGGTTGGGATTCCAAAACCCAGGGCCCAGGGTTTGTGCCACCCAACAAAGCACGCTTGCTGAATGTCCTGCACCCAGTAGCCAGCCGTGTGGTTGAGGACAGCATACTCTGGGTACGGCTGCTTGAGCTTGTCATCAATGCGCAGGCAAGCAAAGAAGCTCAAGCTGGCTTTGACCAGGGTGGGGTAGGCATAGAACGCCACAACCAGCACTGCAACACGCAGTTTGCGCAACAGCTGGGTTCCACGCGCCTGGAACGTCTCGCCACGCCTCCGCACCTTGATAAACCGCTTGCACATGTGCACACAGCTCATGAGCAGCATGACAGCTAGCAGTATGCCAACAGCGACCACAAACAAAGCCAGCTGGCGTTGGACGGCTAGGGGCGGCTGCTGTCGCGGCACATACTTCTGCAGCCAGCAGTCAAGAGACAGGGCCTGACCTGATGCACCCCCAAACACAACAGTGGCTGCCGCAAACATCCCTATGAGAAACTTTGGCCAACAAACTGACATGCTGCCAAGGATGACTAAGTACTGCAGAAACTGTGCCAACACCTTGCACAGATCTGATGGCCTGACTGCCTTGTCCCCTGCCTTGTTATCCTGCCAGGTGAAATGCACCGTCAACGTAATCAACACCACAGTGACAAACACCAGCAACACGTATATACCAAATTGCTGTGCAGGCGGCATGCATCTGCCACACCTCAAGGGGAGGGTTTGACCATATCCCTTTGCGCAAGCACCACACAGGTTGCCTGTGTACCCATCAGCACACGTGTCATTGCCGCGGCAGGAAGTGGCAATGGGACAAGCATGAATCTGCACCGACCGCTCAGCAGAGTGGTAGTAGCCTGGTTTAGGCAACACTCGCGTGGCCCCCGGGCACTGTGCATTCTCAGGGCATGGCTGACATGGCGTGACACCTGCTGTGAAGCTGTATTGATGTTCAGGGCAGCACTGGCACATGCCAGACGCTTCATACTCCCCTTCCTGACAAGGCAGCCTGCCCAAATAGATGGAGCGGTCACACTTGGTGAGCGGCCGACCATCGCCAGTTACGTTGGGGTCGATAGACAGAGCGATTCTGTCGTAAGTGGCTATGTTCGTACCAACATACCCCACGTTCACACTGTTGTCTGCTAGTTCAACGCCTGGCCCGAGAGTCAGGTCGCTATCCAAACTCACAACCACCGCACCACCCGAACTGTAATTCACCCAGTTTCCAACAACCTGGGTAGAGCCAATGTACACAGAAGCATTCACATCGACAACCAACCCTGCACCGCCAACACGAAAGTATCCCTCGCAGGTATTGTTGCAGATAGTGGCATTGGTGATGTTGCCGGTGCTGTTGCCGCCAAACCTCAAGCCCCCACCACTTGAACCAGCCCAGTTGCTGCACACACTACTGCCACCTGTGATGTCAAGCCGTGCATCATCAGCAAGACTCAGACCACCACCAGAGAACTCTTCACTGGTGTTGTTGTACACTTTACTGGCACCGGTAATGGTGACCTGAGCACTTCTCCACAAGAACAGGCCACCACCACCTCTGCCTCTATTGTAGCGCACACTGCTACCACCAGTGATGGTCAGCCGGGCACTGTCATCAACGCTCACACCACCACCACCACCACCAGCCTCGGTCACACTGGTGTTGTTGAACACTGTACTGGCACCGGTGATGATCACCCGCGCGTTGCGTGACACCCTTAAACCACCACCACCACCACCACCACCACCACCACCACATGTGTTAGACACCACACTGCTACCACCAGTGATGGTCAACTGGGCGTCATCACTCACATCCAAACCACCACCATAAAAGTCAACACCGTTGCACATATTGTCACACACTGTGCTCCTGCCGCTGATGGTGACCTGGGCCCGGCCGTAAATGGCAACACCACCACCATGAACTGCGCTGTTGTTGCACACACTACTACCATAATCAATCGCCAACTTGGCATTTTCAAAGACAGCCACCCCACCACCACCCCAATGTGTACTGGTGTTGTTCAGAATTTGGCTCTTTCCGCTGATGGTTGCCGAGGCATTATGGTCGACGAGAACACCTCCACCAGACATGCCAATTGCCACATTGCCCATCACCTGGCTACGTGAGGTTATGACCAAAGTGGCATTACCATAGGCGTTGATACCCCCGTTATACTTGTTGCCAACATTGAAGGCAAGGCGGCTGGCAGCAACCACTACCCTTGACTGCCCCTCAGCAAGGAGAGCTGTAGCGTTGTTGTAGCTGACATTGGTGTTCTGCAACACCAACCTTGCTGCGTCGGCCGCGCACACAACAGCATCAACGTGCCTGCTCTTGATCCCGGCAATGCTGCTGTCCATGATCACAACATTGGTGGACCCACAGAATGTGAGCAAACAGCCAGGTATGCCACACCTGTCGTCCCAAACGATACCTTGGAACCTTGGCTTGAAGCCGTTCAACACCTTGTCAGCAGCCACCCTGACAGCTGTTGTGCCTCCCAAACACACCATGCTTGCTGCAGTGATGGTGCCTGACGGCGCACCCTTGATGTTGATACGACACTGGGCTGGCCCTTTAGAAGCGGCCGCGGGAGTGATGCTGAGGGGACTTGTAGTCAAGGGGGCTTCAGCTGGCAGGGCTGGTGCCGCTGCTGCTTGCTGCTGTGCCACAGAGCTCCCAATGCACAACAGGACAAGCAGCCACCTGCGGTGTTGCAAGGAGATATACAAGTGAGTTACACTGCTGAAATGCTGTCTTGTTGAAACAGTCTGTCCGACACATCTGGTGACACCAGATGATCACATCGGCGCAATCAGCCGGATGTCCAAGGCTCGCTGCTGTCTACGCACATGGCACCCACAGCAAGATCACACTGGCTGCCAACAGCCTGATGGGCACACAGCTGGAGGCATGTTCACACAGCTTGCTGCTGGTGCACGTACAGCTGCGATCTCCAGTCATGCATGCCACCCTGTGGCACTGCCAGGGCACAAAAAGGTATCCGCAGCACTCACATGATGCAAGCCCTCCGTACGTTTGTGTAATCTTGCATGCTGGAACAGATCCAGCACGTCTGCAGCAGCTTGTGCCTGCATGTGCAAAACAGCATATGGATGAAGGTCAGGGAAGGTCAGTCACCTGCACTGGAACATGCTGGGATGTGAACTTCTGTTGATATGTGCTGTTGTGGCAGGTTGTATGACAGGTATTGGTGCTGGCACAGTGACAAATGTGCCTCAAGAGGCACTGACACTTGGTGAAACAGCAGAGCACTGCTGTTGTAGGACAACAGCAAGATGGTGCCAGGTCACCTGATGCAGGTGATGCAGCCTCCAAACTCAGCAGAACATATTCAAGTGTGTGCGTCTTCTGGCCTGTCAGCGTGTAAGCTCACCTGGCACCTGTGGGGCCACCGAACTAGGGTTGCTGGGCTGCCCCTCTGGTGACGCTGTACTGCTGCAACGGTGACTGTTTGGCGACGGCAAATTAAGATTCGACACGTACGAGGAAAGGCGCGTTTGACTTGTAAGGCGTGCCAGATCAAGGCACGAGCCACAGCGCCCCAATCTGCTGCTGAGCCTCAAGGATCAGTGCCCAGCGCTGCTTCCAAAAGTGCACCTCATGCCGTGCTTGTCCACTCAAAAACACGTGGTGTGTCAAGCATCAGGTACATCGGTTGCTCGTGGGAGTTCCGATGATATCGCCTGTTCTGCTCACACCTCTGACTCAGTGAGAGGAGATCTTTCTGCATAAACGGCGCTCCTGCGCTACACCCGTCGAACAGGCCGCGGTGGGGGGTTTGATGCTCCTCTGGTTGTGTCTCTGCTGGCAGGTTAGCAAGGCAGGGGGGAGACCCCCCTTTGTGGGGGTGGCTTCCCTGTAATTGTGGGTTCTGCTGGCTGCACCTGATGGGGTTGCAGTGCTGTTGTCTTGTGTTGTTTCTGGCGTTGCTTTGGTGCCGACGCAGCTACTAGCAGTGCCACTGCCTCTTTTGTGGAGGGGGGAGACCCCCTCACACTCCCCGGGGAGTGTGGGGGACCCCCACCCCAGCTGGGGTCGATGATACACATGGTGGCGATGCAGTCGCAGCAATGCCCCATGTATGCACTCTTTCTTGGCATCAGTTAGCACCGTTAATTGTGAAGTGTGAGGGCCCGACAGTGTGGCGCAGGTGTCTGTTTCGGTGGCACGATCGTGGTGTTCCCTCGTGGTGTTCCCTCGTTTGGGTCGAACACATGTGCAGCAGCAGTGCTCATAATGTGCCTCGATTGCATCATTTTCTGCTGAGAATCACACATTTCGATGCCCTTGACTCTCGTCTGCCTCCTGCACGCGGTCCCGACAGACAGGTGGCAACGGTCTGTTGCTTTGCTTGCTGTTCGTTGCCGTCCTTCTGCGACCCCTCATGGTCTTTTAGTTGCCATTCCACGCTGAATGTGGGGTCTTCGCGTCTGAGTATGCAGGCTGCAGGAGGTCACACATTTGCCTTTCGGAAATTACTCGTTTTCTCACACATTTATTACTCTTCTGGGGGCCCCCAGTCACTCCGAAGGATCCTGCGGAATCCTTCTCCGAGGACAACTACCGGCATGACAACGGGATGAAGGATCAATCTCATTATGTCTGAGGAGATACGTTTGTGAGCTTAGTGACTGCACTCGGTGTAGCCAGCCCAGCAGGTTGCCTGTCAAGTCGCCTGCTGCATGGCGGACCCTCCCTGCAGGGTACTACAGAATCTGCAACAAGTGCCCAGCTGCAAGCATCCAAACATCCAACTGCAGCCAATTCTAGCCAGCACATAAACAATCAATGCATACACAGTTTGCAGCCCTTTACCAGTGTACCTCAACAGATGCGGACTTGTACCAGTGACAGCATCAGGACCAAGCATAAGAGTAAAACGATATGTCAATGATGTCAGGTGAGCAAGACACAAGCGCCTTCCAACCACTGCAACAGCAGGGCACAGCCGCTACTATGTTGGCTGCAACATGCATGCAGCCTTTGCCACCCACCTAGGCCAGCTGAACAACGTGTGGGCTATGGCCTCTAGGCCTAGTGCTGACAAATGCACAACATGCAACAGCAGTTTGCTACTGGCACACATCAGCAACAGTCAACAGCCATGTGGCCTCGTACTGCTGACAAATGCACACTGTGACAGCATGCTATACGGTTCTGCTATCAGCATACATCAGCAACGGCCAGCAGCCGGGACATGCATCTAGACGTTGATGAGCAGTAATTCATTTCTGCACTCCGGACCATTCTATGTAGTGCCAACGAGCCAGAGGGCGGCAACGTGCTGAGATCAGATCACATGGAGCCCCAATTTGATACACCAACTCCTGCCAAGCCTATCCATTCAGATCCATGAGCACGCCAATGATGGTGCAGCCACAAGAGATGAAAAGACAGCGTCTGCTTGAAGCACCTTGTCAACCAGCCCCGCACTGAGATGCCCTGGGGTGGACGCCGACTGCAGTCTCTGATGTGTGCCACACGCTGGCCCTGGCAACTGTTTCTCAAAGTTTGGCAAAGTCAAAGGAGAAAAGCGGCCATGCGGCTCCTGTCAATCACTGCTACCAACTGGCCCATGCACTGCAGCAACGCATACATGCAGGCCATCAGCTGACTCTGTATTTACCAAACCCAGCAGCATAGCAGCCCTTCTATCTAAATCCTGAAGAGGACATTCAACGCCAAAAGCGTGGCAGCGTGCAACCATGCGTCACTCTTGCAACGTTGGCTGCAGCTCAAGTGCAAAAGCTGATGTACAGATCTGCGCAACGCAAGATGCACCGCCCAAACCAGGTTGGTGTGTATATATGACAAGCAGACTGAGTCTATGCCCTAGCCGCTGCATCACTGGTGGCTGGCAACCATGTGGTATAGTTCACCCTCATCATGCAGATGCAACAGACGCCATTGAGACCTCCCGCTGGGTGCTGCGCCCGACAGGCCGCTGCTTGAAGGCACGCACTCTGCTGCCTGCAGTGCTGCGCACGATGCCGTGACAGTCGTCCCAAAGCACCTTGGCCTTGGTTGACACACCCATCAGCAGCTGCAGAACAGTGGGTACCACTGCTTTCACAATTTTGAACACACACCAGATGACAAAGCAGCTGTTCATCACAACCAGCACAACCCCGATTGTCGTGTGCAGAGGACGCACCGTCTCTTCTTTAGCGTCAACTGCATCATCAAAAAGGGCGATTGACAGCCATGAATTGAAGTAGAGGCACAATGTGGATGTGAGGTGCAGCCGGTGCAGCTCTTTCTGGGCATATGGCCGTGCCATCAGCTGCAGACCCGCACTGATCAAAAGGACGAAACACATATCAAACAGGGCGTAGTAGGCTTGCAGCATGAAGTGGAACACAGATACAGCCGTCAACAGCACAGTCTGAACTGCCCACACGGCTTCCCACCACACCCAGCGGTCAGTGTAGTTGCGGTACAGGAACCCATAGTGCTCCTGGAAGCCAGCATCAGCAATGCTGTTCTTCTGAGCCCACAGGAACAACCACAAGCCGATTGGAATAATCAGGCACAGAATTGTGACGGATGGCACACCAAAGCCCAGGGCCCAGGGTTTGTGCCACCCAGCAAAGCACTCTTGCTGAATATCTTGCACCCAGTAGCCAGCCGTGTGGTTGAGGACAGCATACTTTGGGTACGGCTGCTTGGACTTGTCATCAATGCGCAGGCAGGCAAAAAAGGCCAAGCTGGCTTTGACCAGGGTGGGGTAGGCATAGAATGCCACAACCAGCACTGCAACACGCAGCTTGCGCGCCAGCTGGCCTCCTTGCCAGCGTAATACCTGGCCACGCCTCACTACTTGAGTAACCCGCCTGAACATGTGCACAAAGCTCATGAGAAGCATGACAGCTAACAGTATTCCGACAGTAACCACAAACAAAGCCAGCTGGCGTTGGACGGCTAGGGGCGGCTGCTTGCGCGGCACATAGGTTTCCAGCCAGCAGTCAAAAGACAGGGCCTGACCTGATGCACCCCCAAACACAACAGTGGCTGCAGCAAACATGCCTATCAAAAACTTAGGCCAGCGGACGGACATGCTGCCAAGGATGACTAAGTACTGCAGGAACTGTGCCAACACCTTGCACAGATCTGACGGCCTGACTGCCTTGTCCCCTGCCTTGTTATCCTGCCAGGTGAAATGCACCGTCAGAGTGATCAGCACCACAGTGACAAACACCAGCACCACATAAACACCAAACTGCTGTGCAGGCGGCATACATTTGCCACACCTCAGGGGGAGGGTCTGACCATACCCCTTGGCACAAGAACCACACAGGTTGCCTGTGTACCCATCAGCACACGTATCATTGCCGCGGCAAGAGCTGGCAATGGGGCAAGCATGCATCTGCACCGAGCGCTCAGCAGAGTGGTAGTAGCCTGGATTAGGCAACACTCGCATGGCTCCCGGGCAGCGTGCATTGTCAGGGCATGGCTGACATGATGTGACTTTGGCTGTGAAGCTGTATTGATGCTCAGGGCAGCACTGGCACATGCCAGACCCCTCATACTCCCCTTCCTGACAAGGCAGCCTGCCCAAATAGATAGAGCGGTCACACTTGGTGAGCGGTCGACTGTCGGCAGAGACGTTGGGGTGGATCAAGAGAGAGCTGGTATGGTAAGTGGCTATGTTTTCACCAACGTAGCCCACGTCAACACTGTTGTCTGCAAGTACAACGCCTGGCCCAACAGTCAGGTTGCCACCCACAGTAACAGCAATCGCACCACCTGAACTGTAATTCACCCAGTTCCCCACAACCTGGGTAGAACTAATATAAACAGAAGCATCTCCATCAACAACCACCCCTGCACCACCAACACGAAGGTATCCCGTGCAGGTATTGTTGCAGATGGTGGCATTGGTGATGTTGCCGGTGCTGTTGTCGCCAAAGGTCAAGCCCCCACCACTTGAACTAGCCCAATTGGCACACACACTACTGCCACCTGTGATGTCAAGCCGTGCATCATTAGCAATATTCAGACCACCACCAGAGAACTCCTCACTGGTGTTGTTGTACACTGTGCTGGCACCGCTGATGGTGACCTGAGCACTTTCCCACATTATCAGTCCACCTCCACCTCTGCCGTTGTTGAAGCACACACTGCTGCCACCAGTGATGGCCAGCTGGCCTTCATCAGCTACTGCTACACCACCACCAGCACACTCCTCACAGGAGTTGTTGCACACTTTGCTAGTGCCGTTGATGGACACCTGGGCCCGGCCATAGATAGCAACACCACCACCATCACCACCACGTGCAGTGTTGTTGCAGATAGTGGCATTGGTGATGTTGGCGGTGCTGTTGCCATCAAAGTACAAGCCCCCCCCATTTGCACCAGCCCAATTGTTGCACACACTACCGCCACCGGTGATGTCGAGCCGTGCATAATCGGCAACAGCCACACCACCACCGGAGAGTTTGGCACCGGAGTTGTTGAACACTGTGCTAGCATCGGTGATAGCAACTTGAGCCCTGCCATACACTAATAGTCCGCCACCACCACCCATGCCGCTATTGAAGCGCACACTGCTGCCACCAGTGATGGTCAGCTTAGCATCACCACCAACACTCACACCGCCACCAGCCAGCTTGTCACTGGTGTTGTTCAACACTGTGCTGGCACCTGTGATGGTGACCTGAGCCCTTTCCCACAACATCAGTCCGCCACCACCTGTTCCTGTGTTGCAACACACCCTGCTACCACCTGTAATGGCCAGCTGGGCTTCATCAGCTACTGCAACACCACCGCCAGCACACTCCTCACAGGAGTTGTTGCACACTTTGCTAGTGCTGTTGATGGACACCTGGGCCCGGCCGTAGATAGCAACACCACCACCATCAGCACCTGCAGTGTTGTTGCAGACACTGCTGCCACCAGTAATGGTGAGGTTGGCATCGCCTTCCACATACACACCACCACCTGCACCAACAGTAGCATTGTTGGCACATATACTGCTAGTGCCGCTAATGGTGACTCGTGACCGATCAGACATACTAACACCACCACCACCAACACCAACACCTGCAGTGTTGTTGCACACACTGCTGCCATCAGCGATGGTTAGGCTGGCTTTCACAAATGTCACCACACCGCCGCCCGTGCCATTTGCGGCATTGTTGAAGCTCACACTGCTAGCACCCTGGACAACAACATGGGCCCTGTCAGTGGCAACCAGCCCACCGCCTCCAACTCCTGTATTGTTGCACACGCAACTCCCGCCACCAACAACCAACTTGGCATCATCAAAGACAGCCACCCCACCACCAGACCACGCAACACTGGTGTTGTTCAAAACTTGGCTCTGCCCAGTAATGGTGGCCCGCGCGGAATCCCGGACGCGAACACCCCCACCAGACACATTTGCTGCCACATTCCCTACCACCTCAGTTTAATAAATTATATTCAATGTTGCAGAACCACCAGCAAAAACACCCCCATTATACTTGTTGCCAACATTGTAGGCAATGCGGCTGGCAGCAACCACTACCCTTGACTGGTTCCAAGCAATAAGAGCTGTAGCGTTGTTGTGTGTGATGTTTGTGTGCTGCAACCTTAACTTGATTGCGTTGGCCGCACACACAACAGCATCAATGTGCCTGCTGTGGATCCTGCTGATGCTGCTGTTCACAATCACAACATGGGTGGACCCACAGAATGTGAGCAAACAGCCAGGTATGCCACACCTGTCGTCCCAAACAACACCTTGAAGCTTTGACTTGAAGCCCTCCAACAGCTTGTCAGCAGCAACGGTAACAGCAGCTTTGCCTCCAGAGCACGCCATGCTTGCGGTGCTGATGTTGCCTGAAGGTGTACCCCGGATGTTGACTTGGCACAGGGCAGGTGAAGTGCGAGCTGCAAAAATGCGAGTACTCCCGGGCGGGTCTGTAGTCGAGGAATCTACAGCTGGCAGGGCAGCTGCTGCTGCTGCTGCTGTTGCCGGTGCTGCCTGCTGCTGTGCCGCAGCACTCCCAATGCTCAACAGGACAACCAGCCACCTGTGGATTTGCAAGGAGACGCGCAAGTCAATGGCACTGCTCACATGTTGCCATACCTAGCACTGTCTGCCATAAGGTGGCAAAGCAAGCACAGTGTGCCGATTGCGTATTACACCCATATGAGGGCCCACTGCTGTCACTGCGCACATGGCCAACCACCACGAAAAAGGCTAACGACATGCAGCAAAACTGTGGCTGACAATGGCCTGGTCGGCCACAGGTGGCGGTGTGATCAAACAGCATGCTGTTTGTGCTTTTACAGCTGCAATCTCCAGTCGTGCATGCCACCCTGTGGCACTGCCAGGGCAAAAAAAGGATCCGCAGCACTCACATGGCACAAGCCCTCCATGCGTTTGTGTGATTTGGCATGCTGAAACAGATCCAGCACGGCTGCACCAGCTTGTGCCTGCATGTGCACAAGACAGCGTGTGGATGAAGGTCAGGGAAGGTCAGTAATGTGCACTGGAACATGCTGGGATGTGTACTTCTGATGATATGTGTTGTTGTGGCACCTTGTATGACAGGTATTGGTGCTGGCATAGTGGCACAAGTGCCTCATAAGGTACTGACAGCAGGGCATACAGGCACAGGTGGTCACTGTCCCTCCCTGATTGACAGGAGGGACCGGTCCAGGCAGAGCCCCAGGATGCGGTCATTCAAGCAGCAGCTGATCGCCGCAAGACAAGCATAATAAGCATAATATCTTACATACAGCTGTATCAAGCGTACCTGTCGTTCCTGAAGGGGCCCATCGCTGAAATGGCAACAATCAGAGTTGGAGAGCCCTGTGGTGATCAGCAGCAGGTCAACCAGCTCGCACAGGCCTTCGGCTTCTGCCGAGTGACTTTGGAAGAATAATGGTTGGCCTTGTGAGCTGTGTGGGCGTCCGTGAGCGGCAATGCTGGCTCTTCGTTAGCCCTTCGGGCCCGACATGGCACTATGGACCCGATATGGTTTCGAGATGCACCCGCCTGCAGGTGACGGATCAGGCGCATATGTAATGTTGTAGTACGTGAGATACGCTGCAGCTCTTGGCTTAGCATTGCAGCTCGGGCACATGCCAAGATGGAACCAAGTCAAAACCCGCCCAGGGTCCAATGGTGGGAAATACAGCTGAAGCAAAGCTGTTATCTTCATCAGCTAGATGCGTCTGACCTGCGGCCCCTCACGGCATGCTGGAGGTAGCTGGTGGGCTGTTGGCAGCACCTGTGTGTGGGTCGAACAGCACAATTTAAGGCTGTACACACTGGAGCTCTCAGAAGGGATCAATCGCCAGCATAAACACTGCTGACAAAGAGTTGACACTGCTATGGTGACCTATGTCTGCTAGGTGTGAGTCACTTTGTCAAGACTGTTCCAACTAGCTGCTAGTTTGCGGCCAGATCATCCTGCTGCTGTTGATGATGGTGGCTGTACATACATGTCTGGCAGTGAGCTAGGCTGTACAGTGCTCTACCCTTGACCACGACAGACAAACACAGCACAGAGTAGCTGCTGGGGGTGGCACGGCTCACTGGTTGTCAGTGTTGCCTGTCTCCGAGGCTGTTCCTGTTGTTGCTGCTGTTGCTGCTGCTGCCGCCGCCGCCATTGCTACTGCTGCTGCTGTGTCAATGCGACACAGCAGGCTGGGTTGTGGGCCAGCATAAGCCGCTTGATGGCATGTACGATGGCATCGTAAACCAAACACATGCCCCAGGGCTCAGAGGCTTGCATGTCCTGCCACGTTGCTGTACCGTATGTGCACCTGCACCTGCCTTGTCACGCACAGCGGCCATGGGAACACGGTGACACAGCGGCCATGGGAACAACAATAACGGCACTGGCCAACACCATGAAACTGCACCAACTGAGCGGTACATCAGTGCATGTTGGACATCCAATCCAAAGATAGGGTGGCACTGCAAGCACCAAGTTGAAAACCCTAATTCAGCTGCAACCTGCTCACACATGCAGGTTTGACATCAGCTGACATCACTTGACATCACACAACATCATCAAAAGCAAAGCACACATCTTGTACTATTTTTGGCATGCCATCACTCACTCCAAAAGCCTGAATCACAGCTTGAACACAGGCATTGCAAGCACCAAGTTGAAAACCCTAATTCAGCTGCAACCTGCTCACACATGCAGGTTTGACATCAGCTGACATCACCTGACATCACACAACATCATCAAAAGCAACGCACACATCTTGTGCTATTTTTGGCATGCCATCACTCACTCCAAAAGCCTGAATCACTGCTTGAACACAGGCACTGCAAGCACTGGCAGGTGTGGTTGCAGACAGTGGCCTCGCCTGCACATGAACATGTGCACCAGCTGGAGCTTGATTGTCCGCACTACCAGCACACTTCACCCCATACGCTGGCAGGTGACACATACACATGCTCATAGCAGACATATACACGACAATGCAGGGGGCAGGTGTGCATTGGGGCCACTGACCTGCTTGAGAGGAGAGGTGACACACAGCAGCACTGTATGCATCATGTTTCTATCAAAATGGGGGGGGGGGGGGTAGTAAACATAACTTCAACCTTCAATAAACTGCAAATGATGTCATGATATACAGCAGCGCATGCTGCTCCCAAGACGTGCAAGTATTCACCAGGTGGGTGGATTATTGGCGGGGTGGATGAGATTGTGGTGTCAGCACCTGCAAGGACTACTCAGGTGAGACGTGTGCAGTGGCAGCTGTTGCAGGTGCCTTCTTGGGTTGTGCTGTGCTGCGCCGTGCTGCCAGCATGGTCCAGTGCTGTGCAGTGCCACAGTGCATCCTGTCTTAATTATTTCAAACAGCAAGTTTCTGGCAGAGCCTCAATGTGCCGCAACATTGAGAGCAACTGTAGCGTTGACTTCTGACGGTTCTGCACTGTCCTGCTGTTGGCCCATGCATTTCTGGCAGGGAAGTGCTCCTGAGTTGCTGTCATTGGGTGCCACTCAGGGCACCTGGTGATGCTGAGCCTCAGGGCTCGTGTCAAGCAAACTCGTCATGTTTGCACCTGCGCCTGTGCCCCTGCTGCCATGAGCATAGATAGAGCACCTCCGTGCCTTTAGGCATCACGCCTGATGGTCATGGCGATTTGAGGCAGAGCCATTAGTTTGGGATGGATGTTGCACTGCGCTTAACTGCCTTGCGGCTGTTTTGAGGCAGGCCCCGCACTACTGCGGTGTTGCTGGGGCTGGGTGGCCCTGACTGTGTTGCGCTCTGCAGCATGGGGCAGGGGGTGCAGTCATGGCAGTCCGCATCTTGAAGTGTGCAGAGCGTCAGCTCACAAACATTTGCTGCAATCACTGCACACTGGTCTAGTATTGAGCTAGAGTGGGTCCCTGGGGGAGTCTGCACTAGGTCTGCACAGCATGCCAGGCTGGCACCGGTGCCAACACCCTGTCCAACCAAACAGCCCGGTTACGTACCATAGTGACAGTATGATGTGCACTATGCAGTTTTTCGACACCCACGCTTTTTGGTTAGTTTAAACCAACTTGGAAAATTTCCAAGTGAACTGCGAGTATGAAAAGGTGATGCATGCACAAGCTCAACACGGAGCGCCTCTCAAGGCCTGGAAAAGTGTCTGGTTTGCTCTTTTGGACTACCTCGTTTAGACGGAGCCGGTCTAAGCACCTCAGCAGAAATGTCAGCACTGTTGGTCCCCTCCATCATCCGCTAACGCTGCGTTTGCCATTCCAAAAATGACGACTCACAGTGGCTTGATCAATGGACCGAGCCTGCAACGGAGGGCGCCATGGATCGTACTTGTGCTGCTGACCATCAGCTTTGGTGCTGCAAGGTGTGTTCTGCATCAGCATCCTGTCCGTAGCTGCCTGTGTGCTCCCCTCATACCATGCAATAAATGAGCTTCTTCAGGAGGGGTGCATTGCCACGCAATGTTCAGTGCTGCTCAAATCACAGCAGTTGTGCAGCCCAGCGTCACAGCGCAAATTGACCCACCTTGGGACACATCATCCGCCGATAGCCCATTACAATATGTCGGTGGTCTTCAGATCGCAAGGTCTGGGGATCGAATGCTGGCAAAGACACTGGCCAGGCTGTGATGTCCGCCCACCCTTGTAGCGGCTTGCAGTGGTGAAGGGGTTTCGGTGGTTTACCCTTCACGCGTGGTGATACCAAGCTTCGGCTTCGGCAGTTAACTAGGTCTGGAGAGTACCACTATGTGGTGAAAGTATCCAGTAATGAGGGAATGACAGCACAGTGGCAGCATATGCAGCGGCAGTTCCATCTCCCCTTCCCTCCTTATTATTGAGTATCTGCCGATACAGTGTACCAACTGCGGCAGCAGAGATATATGTGAACATGACCTGCTAGGTGCAAGGCATGAAGGGTGGAACTTCACCCCGCCAGCCCCCCAGCCTGCCAGGCGTCGTGGGCATGTCTGTGCAGTTGAAGCGTCCGAGGCGACAGCAGTTGCATGCAGTGGATTCAGTACCCACCCACCCACCCACCCACCACTAGCATCATCTTGATGACAACATCTTGACAAGCTTCCAGCACATAAAAGTGGCAGCGCTAGCAGGAAATTTTGATAATTGCGTATCTGTGTTGCTGCAGCACCACGCAGCTGTCGCAGCGAATGCACTGCTTGCAGCACAGCATACATGCACATGCAGCATTCGTGTTGCCTCAACCCTGCTGTTTGATGCTACAGGTGCTCAGCAGCCGCCCTGTCCACCCCATGGCAAACACTGGAGCTGACAGACAAGGACAGGTGTGTGACTCTGTGGCCCTTGTTTGTGGGTTATGCTCGATGAGCCTAGTTTGGCTCCAGAGAAGGCGGTCAGGCGTGGCCCTGACCCAGTTTTGTAGTAGTTAGCAGCTGACAGTAGTGGCAGTAGTAGCAGTGACACACAGGCTCAATGCCACGGAAAACCAATGGTTCAATGTTTCAACGGTTCAAGTTGCTGTTGTCTGCAGCAGCTGTGGCCACAGTGTGCAGATGCAGCCTATGGTTGGGACAGGGCACGCTGCATATCTGGGTTACTGCGCCCTGCATCACGGCATTTTCCAGCAGCAGCTCAGCACCAGCAGTGCAGCACAGCACTGCACAGCACAACGCAGCAACTTCAGCAGCAGAAGCCACTGTGTCATGTGCTTGCCTGCACTTTCTGCACCCGTGGCAGCTTTGCTAGCCATACTTTGCTCCCACATTCCTCTACACGCATGGCTCCTGCACAATGCACCGCAACCCACACGATTGGTGCACGCATGCAAGCCAACACCACCTCTACACTGCACACAGAGCAGATCCTCAATGCGCATATGCGCACAGAGCTGATTCCACCATGCTGTGCTTGCTGCTGTTGCTACTGATGCAGGGCCATCTCAAGGCAACCCTGGGTGACATATGAGAGCAGCAGCATCATTGGGTTCCACAGCACTCAAGCCCCCTTGTCTACTGAGGCAGCTGTGGATGCCGCAAACTACCTGATCAGCCAGGGCTCAGGTACGCACAGGGGTTTGGGTTTGGGGGGGTTGTAGGGTTTAGGGTTCTGATGGTGCTGATGGCGCGTTCCATGCAGCAGGTGCACTTGCGAACCTGTCGGCTACTTGCTGGCTGATGCGCATTTGGGGTGAAAAGGTTTGGTTGTGCACTTGTCCCTGCGACCCACCTGCGACAATGCAGCGTGGAAATCTTTCTCTTCATGAAGAAAAGAAGGGGGAAAGGGAAGAGTCTTGTTTTCTTGCGCCAGTAAGCTCCAGCCAGCAGCTGCGCCACAGCGTCACCTTGATATTTTGCAGAGTCTACCTTGGGAAGCAGGGCATGATCAAGCTAAATATTGTCAGTGACATGGGGGCTGCAAGATCACTGATAGTGTCAGTAACGTGGGGGCGAGCGCAGGAGACACAGCTTGATAAAGCTGCAGTAGCACCTCCTCCCCTAGCAACACTGGCAAAGGTCACCATCATGTTGGCCACTTGCGTGTGAAGCCGACGCTGGCCTTCAGACACCCATGAACTGCATAGTTTAGGGTTTCTCAAAACCTACACCCTAACCCTCAACCCTTTCCATGCCTGCTGTGCTATCCAGAGTCGACCATCGCGATCGCCGAGGTCAGCTACCGTTCTCGGCTGCTGTTCTTGAGCCTGCGTGCGACAGTCAACCATCCGGACCCCATTGCATGGGGGCATCACGTCTTCCTCAGGCTGTCAGCACCACTGGCAGCAGGTGTGTACAATGTGACAGCAGCAGCGGCTGTGTTTGGCCGTGAGGTCACTCTTTTGCTGGCTGTGGATGAGGCGAAGACACTCAATGAGAACATCCATGTCAACCAAGTGAGTAGTGTGGGCAGTCATGCGCAGCCTCACCAACTTCCTGCATACATGACGTTATTTACGTAATTGCATAATATGCCACCAACAACATGTTTGATGGCGTTTTGCCCTGGCACTGTCAGACGGCATGCTGGTTGTACCCTCTCTCTTCCCAGCCACCTTTGCCAGCCAGCCTGCCGCCCTCCCGCCTGTCCGTCCGTCTGTCTGGCAGCCTAACAACGCACCCACGCAGGCAGCAACCACCACCACCCACTCACTGTAGCATCGGAACTGTTGCTACCCGCCGGTTTGGTGGATTCCGACACATCAACAGGCACCATGTGGTGCACCACTTTCACAGCTGCCGTCACACTCTGTGACTTAGTAAGGCTCGGCATGATCTGACTCACTCCCGCACCACCTGCACACCTGCCCACCTGCGCGCCCACCTGCGCCCGCGCCTGGGCAACCCCCAAGGCATCAGCTCTTGAGCTTCACAGCTACAGGCGTAACTTTCATTTGATCCGGCTTTCATCTGAACCCCCATTCCAACCCTTGCATGACCATCAACTGCATAGGTTGGGTACCCGCTTGCCGGTCCCAAACGCGCCATTGTCAGCTCCTGGCTTGGATCCAGCACAGCATCAGCACCCTTCATCCAGACGACCCTGCGGCTCCCTGGCGGCGACACCAGCCCCTTTTCTGTTGTGGATGCCGTCAGCGGTGCAGAGGTGTTCACAGGCACGGCCAAGGTGTTTGGGGATGGCGTACTGCACGAGTACTTTAAGCAAGTGGCGTACCACCTGGACTTTTCGGCACTCAACACACCTGTGAGTATGTGGGGGGGGGGGGGATGTGACACGTAGACACAGTGGCCACACACCAAATGGCATTGCCTACCAGGGTTGCGCCGGCTGAAACATCAAGGTGGGGATAATCCCCGCCCCGATGTATGCCGCTTTCACAAGCAGCCGTGTCACAGCGCTTTGTCGCCGATGCATTGTTCTGAGCAGGCAGGTGCAAGGCTCATGGCAGTGTCAGGTGCCGGCAGTCAGGAGCTCTGGTGCAGGGGGAGTTGTGGTTGCTCGTGCTGGGTGCGGGGTGCAGGTGCAGGTGCAGGTGCAGGTGCAGGTGCAGGTGCAGGTGCAGGTGCAGGTGCAGGTGCAGGTGCAGGTGCAGGTGCAGGTGCAGGTGCAGGTGCAGGTGCAGGTGCAGGTGCAGGTGCAGGTGCAGGTGCAGGTGCAGGTGCAGGTGCAGGTGCAGGTGCAGGTGCAGGTGCAGGTGCAGGTGCAGGTGCAGGTGCAGGTGCAGGTGCTGGCTGCTGGCTTCTGGCTTGTGGCTTGTGGGTGCTCGTGGGTGCGGGGTGTGGGGTGCTGTGTTTGCTCGTTTTGGTGCTGTTGCCGCAACAGTGGTGCACATGCTGGTACTTGACTCTGGTGTATGAGCCGACACCCTCCCCTCCATCTGCCTCCCGACTGTCCCCACATGGGCCGCTACAATGTCCCCCGCCATGATAGTTCCACATGGGCCATGTCCATGATGAGCCGACACCCTCCCCTCCCCTGCCTCGCTGCTGTCCCCACAGGGCCGCTACATTGTCAAGGTGCTAGGCTTGGGTGTGTCTCATGCATTCGTCGTATCAGACAACGCCCTTCGCCCAGCCCTTGGAGCACTGGCACGCACCTTCTATGGTCAGCGCTGTGGCGTGGCCCTTGACAAGGTGTGTGTCAGCAGAGGGAGTGCATGCGTACTCATGCATGCCCACTAGGATCCGTGTGTAGCTCCCCTCTTTCTGTCATGGTCGCTGATCATTTGGTAGGGAGGACAGGGTAAGGCGCCAGTGTAATAGTCCTCTTAGGGAGAGTCTCGAAGCCCTTGCTGCTGCTGCTGCTGCGTGCATTCTCTGTGCATTCGTGTGTTTCTGATCCTGTAGAAGTGGGACTCCCCAACAAAAATTTTCTGACAATCCCAACCCGACAGCTTGTTTGTATGTCACTGCTGGTCCTTCTGCTTCCCTTGTTTTGTCATGTTCAGGAGTTTCTGTCCCCCTGGGAGAGGCCTGAGGCCTGCCATGCAGACGATGCTCAGGTTATGGAAGTCAGCCCACCCCCCAAGTGGTTCACAGACAAGTGAGTGGCAACTCTCTGGTTTGATCCTCAGTGTTTGTTCCTTCCGAAGTGGTTTGTTCGGCCATCTCCGTGATATCAGTGCATGGCTGGCATGAGCTCTTGAGCTTCATAGCTACAGGTGTAGCTTTGCTTTGAGCGGCTGGGACATAGTACTGCATCAGTTGAGCCAGAATAGTTGCAGTACACTTGCAGAACAATTGCAGAACACGGACTGGGGTGGGAGGTGTTTGGTGATGCATGCATGAGATTGGTTGTGCAGTTGCAGTCACTGCACAGTGCTTGGCACGGCAACGCTGTGCAACCTGCCCAGGGAGCCAGGGGTACATGGGTTTTTGTGGCCTGCAGTTCAACTGCGTCAGTGACGCCACAGTGATGTCAATCATTCTGTCAGAGTCTGGTTTACATCCAGCGCAAGCCTTGCAGTGTTCACCTCCAATCCGCGCTTCAACCTGGGTTGCGGATACAACTTCAATGGTTGCATCCACCCCTCGGGTCATGTCAGAGCTACTAATGCCAGCAAGCCACTCAGGCTGTGCACCCCGTCTGCCCCTTACACCTGCAGAATGCCCCTGCCCAACCAATCCAACACCACAACCTTACCTGTCAACCCAGAGACAGGCTCATACTTCCTGCCCCAGCCCCCAGGAGGCACGCGCCTGCAGGTGCGGACATGCAGCTTACTTGAATAATTGCTCAGTGTGCTGTGGACTGGTTTTGAACCTCTGGGCGGTACTCTCCAACAGCGTAAGAGCACATCATGATGGCATGTGATGGTGGGGAAAAACCCCACAGTGTGCGTTGCCTGGGAGCCTTCCAGCTAGCAGCTTGCCAAGCTTGAAGCATGTAGTGTTCCAAGCATATATAGCTCTTTCAGAATCTCAGGCATTCTTCCGACGTCACTTTTTGATGATGCTCGTTTCCACAATAAGGTTGACACATGTGTACGTATGTCACATGGCTGCAATTTGCTTATTCCAGGTTGTTGGCGGCCACCATGATGCTGGTGACTACGGAAAGTATGTAGTCAACAGCGGCAGCCTGATTGGTAACTTGATGAATGCACTGGACGTACTGGGGGCTGACAATGACGACCTGCCCTTGCCTGAGGCAGGGGATGGCATTCCTGACATCTTACAGGTGCGAAAAATACCAAAAACCTGGTTTCACACTCAGTGTTGAGAATCACCAGAGTTGAGAACTGCCAGTGTCGTTTGTTTGCTGCTGGCAGGCTTTTGGAACATGGTAGTCATGCATACTGTCTGCCAGGCACAACATAGGCAGCTCCCGCCATACTGAGCAGCAGTAATTTCTAGGGCTGCATTGGCTTCACACGCAGGCTGTGTGCACGGTCGGCGGCTCATGGCATCGCCTTTTGTTGCAACGGTTGCAGACGCACTGGTTGCAGACGCAATGGCATTACCAAGGATCGGCATGCATGAACTCTGCAAGGCCCAGAGTTGGCTTTGGTGCACCTATTCCCTAGTATGGCACAGACAGAAACCCTGCATTGTGTGTTGTGTTGTGTGACAATGTTGCAGATAGTGCAGCACGAGCTGAAGTTCCTTGAGGGAATGCAGGACAGTGATGGAGGTGTCTTCTGTGTGGTCAAGCCCAACACCGCCAACGGGGAGTACTATGAGTGAGTCAGAGGAACTATACACACATGTTTGATAACAGCCTGTCACCATCATCAGCGTCATCATGGTACTATATTGGATGTTGAATGCAACTCATGTGTTCAACACAGCCAGCAGCACCTTTTATGAGTGACGCTAGGCAGCTGCATCCTTGTTACGGGCTGGGGCGAAATGCAAGCCGGTGCTCACTAGGGCGTCCTGGTCCGGAGAGTGGTAGAGCACTTGCATGCAACCCCTGGCACATTTTTGACGGTGATCGTGCCTGCAACTTGCAGCTTGTGACACAAGTACACCCTATTAGCCGGGCTGTATTACTCCTACAAGTGCAATGGCTTGTCCTGCTGCTTCCTTGTCCTGCAGGCATCACCTGCCTTGTGGTACTCCCAGCAAAGACACCTGCAACTTTGCGCCTGACAGCCCCATGCGTGGCGCGCGCATCGCATGGCCCAAGGATACCACATGCACGGCGCAGGTACGGCCTTGCACCAGCCATCCACTGTGTCCTGAGTATCACTAGTGGCGTGCGCGGCTTTCTGTAGCCTGAAAACGTCACACCAGCATAGGGATTATTGACCTCCACAGTTGCAGTGGCCATATACATAGCCGCTGCATGCATGGCAACCTCCCCCTCAGGAAGCACAGGGCCTGTGCTTCCAGCCAAACGGTGCATTTCAGCTACCTCAGTCCACTCTGACAGTCAACACTGCATCTGCGTGTCTGTGCTGCGAAATGATGATGTGCCGTGCAGTTTGCTGGTGCGATGGCTCGCGCAGCTCGCTCGCCCTGGATGAAAAGCTTGCGCCCAGATGATGCCGCTCGCTACTTGGCAAAGGCAATCAAGGCCTGGGATTACCTGGCGGCTAAAGCCCCATTTGGAGCGCTGTGCTACCACTTTTACGGATGCATCGGAACGATGTCTGCGGCTGAAGCGTCCCCGCCCCCTTGGCACAAAACGTACAAATGCTACGACCCACAGGGCGATCAGTCGCACGATGAGAGAGTCTGGGCAGCTGTCGAGCTGTTTGCAGCGACTGGCGAGAGCAAGTATCACGACTACTTTTTGCAACGGCACTGCCCCAGACACAGGAGATGGGGTGAGTCCGTGTCCTGTTTTTAATTGGGTTTATCGATGCATTACGAAGGGCTTCGCGTACGAAGCTGTGCTTTCGGTACAAACGTCTTGGATGACCTATGCACTGCCACTGGCGTTTGGCTTTGGGCTGCGCTTGTGCGAGAACTGAAACCTGCTGTTCCAAACAGGCTGGTATGGTTGCCCCGCTCGTTGATGCTGCTGCTGCATGCAGGTTGGGTGATGCTGCCATTCAGCTATGGCCTCGCAACAGTAACGTATGCACAGCTGGCTGTGCAGGCCAGGAAGGCTGGGGATGCAGCTGGCAACACCACCCTGCAGGTGAGGTCAACACGTAGCTCAAAAGATTATGGAGAGAAATATGTATATGTATTTGGTCATTTAGTTTAACTGTTTTTGGTCATTCATTGATATAAGAATTATAAGAATAAGAATTGAATTATTTGTTCATAAAATACCGAAGTTCCCACCAAACAGAAGGACCTCTAACAGCTGCTGCTGGACCTGACCCAGACATGTTGGTTGGATTGCCTTGTCAGATGCCGCCAGACGCAGCTGGTGTCTACCGGCGCTCTCATGCTGCTGTCCAGCCTTACAACAGCGCCGTCTGGGCAAAGCATGGTGCCTTGGGAGCTTTCAAAGCGTCTAGCCTATAGGCTCGAGCATGTGGTTTGGTCGACTGCGGGATGATTGCAGACTCTGCAGTCATCCCTTCGGAAGGGGCAATCCACATTGTGCAGTCACTTGTGTTGTGTGCTGCCTCCTGCATCCATCTGCAGTTGGACACTGATATGGCCACCAAGTGCCTGAACGAGCTGGCGACTGCGGGGAGGGGCTACACTGCGCAAGCACAAGCGAGCCCTTACTTCCTGGCTATCACGGAGCGCAGTGCGACAATCTACGGCTACGGCTGGCAGTTTCAGGCCTCAATTGCTGCCCATATGCTGCTGGCAGCGGAGCTTGCCGCCAGCAATGCAACGGAGGCTGCGCTGTGGCGAGACATGGCGGCAATGCAGGTCAACTACATCATGGGGGTGAGTAGTTTGCTTGTGCGATTGCCCCATGTGCCTTGTTGGCTCCCTACGGTGTGTTCAGGCTCAGTCGGAACCATGCCATGTTGGACAGTAACAGTGATTCTGGGGTATGCTAGCCGCAGTGCCTTGAGTCCTATACCTCACCATTGTTGTTGTGGCAGCGCAAGTGTGTGCCGCAGTTTGTGTTTTCCCTGGCCGCGTTATCCATTGTTCAGTGCTCAGAATCCACTGGCATACGACTTGGACCAAACGGTTCGGTGTATCTCCTGTTGTGGGTACAGTCGTCCGTTCTGTATATTGTAATTCTGACATTCCAATTTTGATGCGCTTACAGGTGAATCCCCAGGGCTACAGCTTGATCACTGGGCTAGGAGGCAGGAGAATTACCAACCCTGTGGATGACGAGAGCGTGTACGATGATTGGGTAAGTGCTGCTGTCAGCCTGAAGTGATGCTGCGGCAGCATCTGCAACTTGAGGCTAGTGGTAGCCCCCCCCTCCCACCGCACTGACCGGGACACAGACAACAGAGCTGGTGCCGCTGCATTCAGTCCTGTAATCATGAGCCAGCCCCAAACCCTAACCCTTCAGCCAAACCTTTCAGGTTTGGAGCCTCAGCTGCCAAAGAGCCGCACAAACACCCTATCGGGCATGTGTCATCTGTATCCATGCCTTGCGCATGCCAGCAGCGACTGTCCCGGATCATGCACTGCAACAACACTCCGAGTGATGCGTGACCCTTCTTGACCTATTTGTATGGTAGAGAAAAGACAGCACGCAAAAAAAGAAGGTTAATCTGTTCAAGTCACAAAGCACAGAGCACAGAGCACAACAAAGCAGTCCATTTACTCGGTACCTTTCACAGGTGGCACCTTCTGTCCATGCTGCCACTGTAACCAGGATGCCCCGTGGCCCGGCCAGCTGATCGGCCTTACAAGTGGCTTCAGTTGGCTCAATGAGTATGGTTCGGCGGTGGGGAAGTCCTTCCCACCAGGCAATGACTATGCTGTGTTTGATCGTATCACCGATGCCTTCAACGTCAACACAGAATACACAGTGCCTGAGATGGCCCTGGCTCTTGGAGCCCTAGCTGTACTGACTGGGTGAGTGGTCAAGCCTGCTCTGCGCGCTGTGGTGTGCTGTGGTATGGTGTGTGCTTTCTGGGTTGCCACATGTGCTGGCCATTTTAGCACCTGATCCGTCTGTGTGGCCAAACAGCGGTGGGTCTCATGGTCTATTCCTGTCGAGTAGCTCAAGCCAGCAAGAACATACAGTCACATACCTCACGCATCGCATCTTGTGTCAAGTAAAAATGGCCCTGGCTCTTGGAGCCCTAGCTGTACTGACTGGGTGAGTGCTGAAGCCTGCCCTGCGTGCTGTGGTGTGCTGTGGTATGGTGTGTGCTTTCTGGGTTGCCACATGTGCTGGTCCTGTTTTTAGCACCTGATCCGTCTGCGTGGCAAAACAGCAGTGGGCTTCATGGTCTGATCCTGTGCAGTGGCTCAAGCCAGCAAGCAAACACTCAGATATCTCGAGCATGGCATCTGATGCGGCGTGTCAAGTGGGTCAAGCCTGAGGAGGGGCCCTCCTCAGGCCGTCAGTTTCATGCCATGTTGTTTCTGTTGTGTGTGCCTGACTGCAGGAGGAGCACATTGCCCCTACCGCTCAAGCCGACACTGACCGTGGAGCTTTCAGCCACTAGCGGCCCCACACCCATCACTGTCAACTTCCAGCTGTCAGTCTCAGGTGGGCTCTGCTGTTGCCTGGCTGCGTTCCTGTCCGAACGTTTCAGGGTTTAGGGTTTAACGTCTGTCTGTCAGCACAGGCGGTAATGGATGCGTTTGCTAGCCAGTCCATTGTGACTGCAGAGTGCAGCACTTATAAACCAGGCATCCGGTGATTAGATAAGCTGGCGGACAGAACCAGCATGCGCAGGCTCCAAAAGCTTTCCGTTTTGTTTTGCTTGCGCATACTGATGACTTAGATGTCTAAGATCCTGCCTGTGGCTGCAGGTAGTGCTACGGACATTGCCACAGTGGAGTTTGACTTTGGTGATGGAGGGCACTCATACCAGGCCGCCACGGAACACACCTACACAGAACCCGGCCGAGTGTTCTCTGGCTTTGCTACTGTGGTGGACACGAGGGGACAAGCTGTCACACAGGTGTGTTGGCCACCTTGCAGGGCCAAAGCTATGCTTATGTCTGGCGGTAGGTGCCTAAAAGCATGCAGCTGTCACACTGTTCGCAACTTGAGCTCCCAGGATGCTGCAGATGCTGTAGGTGCTGCCAGCATCTACATGATATGCCTTCATCCTTCACAAAGGCGACAACCAGAGCCGTCTGTGGCCCGAGTGAAACTGCCACACCACGCTGCACTCAAGCCTCCTGAGGATGCTACCAGGCTGAGAATGGTAGACCCTTTGTCAGCCGCTGCAAGGCCTCTACTGCTGCTGCTTGTTGATATTGCTATTCCGCAGAATTTCTCTGTCTCAACAAGCTTTGCTGCAGCGCCTCTGCTTGATTACCCCCCTGAGCTGCAGCTGGTGGCTTTCGTCGACCGCACAGCGGCAGCAGACAACCAGTTGCCTCCGCTGCAGACTGTTGCAGCTCCCCTGGTGCCTGGTGTCAATGCCAGCCTGCCCTTGAGTGTCTCCGGTGAGCTGGAGTGTATGGTGTTTCCAATGGTTGGTGCTTGCAATCACAGTTGTGGACCGTACGCAGTGTGCTGCTCCCGGAAATTTGAGTCTGAGATTCCCCATGTATCTGCATATATCCGAAGTGGAGGGTGCTGTGTGGCAAAAAGTGCTACTGAAGTTGCGCCCATTGTAGTTGCACCAACTACCAGCACTGCAGATTCATCCCAGAGACTGCAGTCCGGATCATGCAGGGCACATCAAGCCATCAGGGCCGTATGATGCCGGATGTAGTGGAAATGGTGCCTGCAGGGAAGCCTGTCTGGTGCTGCTGCTGCTCCTTGCGCCCAGCCTTTCCCAAACACCTCACTACTGCATGCAGCGTGTGCCAAGTTGTTTTGAGTCTTGGGATGGTCGATGGTGTCGCTTGTCTCAATACAGACGTGCCAGAGGTTCTCACATGCTCTGCTTGCTGCTGCTGCTGCTGCTGCTTCCATGGTGTTGTCATGGTCTTGTATCTGCAGCGGCTGCTGCTGCTGGCATGTCTCCTGCCACAGACAACCTGGCGTGGCTTGGCCCCAAGGAGGCATGGACAGGCGCTGCCCTGCGCGCTGTACGGTATGAAGACAACGCCACATTCAACATCGCTGCTGCAAGTGCGCCCGCAATGCAAGCACTGCTGGCAGCAGCGAGTGGCGGCCTCGTTCTCGACTTCAGGATGTATGCTAACCGGTTCCTCACTTATGGACGCGATAATGTGCCTCTCGTGGCGTTGGTGCACGCGAGCCGAAACAAGGCCATCTTCGGCCTTCGAGGTACCAAGTGGTCAGGCAACCAGCTGGTAGCTGGTGAGGCCGGGATCATCGCAAATGATTCCCTCCTGAAGCCCGCCCTGACATTTGGCAGATGGCATTACGTACGACTTGCAGCGCTGTCGACTGGCAACACGACCGCGCAGTGCAGCGCATACGTGAACGGGCGCCTGGTGTCTCAAATGGATTGCCAGCTCGCGAAGATATTCGACTTCTGTGCGGGGTCAGGCCAGACGCTGCAACTTGTCGTGGGCATGTTCGACGGGTGAGGGCGACTGAGTTAATGCGCCTGACGTACTTGTGTGTTTTTCCTGTCTTGTACTAACACTGACAATGGTTGCAGCAGGCTGCGTCATATTTTGCTATGGTCATTTTGCCCCTGCACATGCGGCTTTGTCCTGGCCTTCTTATATTTGGCCCCCACACCATCCATTTGGATGAAGGTGGCTCATGGACCCTCGTGTAACTCCTTGCCTGCATGCAGGTATGTAGATGACGTACGACTGTACGCTTCACCAAGCGGCACCTTGAGCACCCTCTGCGGGCCTCGACCTACGCCACCTCCACCCTCGCCATCGCCCGCCCCTCCGCCGCCCGTCCAAGTCTTCTCGCCCTACACCGTCAACCAGGCCACCATCGCCCTCATGAACGCAGACACCCTGTGCGGTGCCTCAGGCGACATGGTGAACAGCAGCCTCCCCCTGCGCCTCTACAGCTACGGTCAGCCGACAGGCACCTCTCTCAAGCCATTGAAGGTATGCACTCAGAGTCTGCCATTTTGCATGCGTGATGGGGCTCTATCACCATTTTCAATGTCTGTACGGTACGGTACGGTATGGTACGGTATGGTATGGTACGGTACGGTATGTTACGGTACGGTACGGTACCGTACTGCACGGGCAGTGCAGAGGTGGAATGATGCCAGGCCCTGGGCAAGACAGCGCATGCTCAACAGAGTGGTGCCACCAAAGTTTCACTCGAGGGCTGAGTGTCTTCACCATGTGCAATGGGGAAGTCATTGATCACACAAGTGTGACAATGCCACTTGGCCTGCCTTCTTTGCGCAGGTGTCATACCCGTCCGGCCTATCTACTGGTGCCGCTGGCACCAGCACATGGGGTGCTGACACATCTGGCTGCAGCCTGCGCCTTGGTAGCGATGCAGTGCAAGGCGGCAACGCGTTGGTCAGCTGGCGCCTACCCAAGAGCCTTCTCCAGCCTGCAGTATTCACCAACTGCCTCACGATCGAGGCAAAGGTGTTTGTTGAGAGCTGGCGCAGGGGCTACAGCAAGTGGAATTCTGACGTCTTGGGCATGTCTTGCAACTGGGATACGTTCTTCAAGTTCAGCCATGACATATGGAAGGGGCCTGCCGTGCTGCTGTCAACGCCCAGTGCAAGCGCAACAGGTGCATTTGCGGGCACCCTGGGTAACTCCAGTGTTGTAGAGTCTGCAGTGTTCCCAGGCAGTTGGCATCACGTCGCTCTGACTGCCAACGCTACGACATGTGTGGTGTCCGTGGACGGGGTGGCTGTGGTGTCTGGCAAGTGCGCTGCAGAGAAGCTGCTGTGGCAGACCAACATCGACGTGGTTGTGGGAGGCTTTGTGGGCTGGGTGGATGATTTTGCAGTGTCTGCTGATGCGCCACCCACTCAAGTGAGTTACTGCTTGCAGTCATCACCATCACACGTTTTCCTAGCAAGTTCCGTGTGCGTATAGCAACAATTTTACCTGGGTGCCATACAACGCACCACCAGCGTCGCTTTGCAGTACGGTGAAAAGTTCGCTCACTTTGTGCAGATGCGAAGGCGCTGTCTGTGCAGACGTTTGCGTCCTTGTTGGGTGGTTTGCTGTGTGGCTGTGCTGTCTTGATGTGTCTGCCATCCAAAAGAGCGACACATTCGAGGCAGGGCGCGTGTTGGCAGCGCCCTGCTCGTACCTCCACATGTCCAATTACAGTCACACTACTACTCCTCATGCCCGGGGTGCATAGAGTGTTGCTACAGCCGTAGAAGGTTGTTACCTGCATTTGATCGACATGCATTTCCGCTGATATCATGTCACGGACAGGCTGTGCCACTCTCGCCCTTCAATCATTGGGGGGTTGTCAACTTGTTCAACACCCGCCCTGCTGCTGCAATGCAGGTACCCAACACCTCAAACTACGTGCTGCCACTGCCACCACCGCTGCCATCCTTACCATCACCATCACCCTCTCCAACTCCGCCCTCACCATCTCCCGCACCATCCAAGCGCGACAACCGCTTCGCCCCGTTGGTGCCTGATGCTGCTACATTGGCAGTCATGAATGCAGACTCATCTTGCGGTCTGACTGCAGAAGCAGTGGCAGCAGCAGACACTGGGGTGCCTTTGGCATACTACAGCGGCGGCCAAGCCACAGGCAGCTCCCTGACTCCCACTTCTGCCACATACACAGCTGGGCTGTCGGTCAGCAGCAGCAACCCTCGCTGGATGCCGGATGGGGTCACAGCGGTTGGGTGCAGCTTGCGAGTTGCGAGCGAGGCGGTCGCAGGCGGCAGTGCAGGGCTTGCTTGGAAGGTAAGCATGTTCTTGATCTTGCTGTCTCATCTGTCGCTCTCCCTCTTCCCTCTTCCCTCTTCCCTCGCCCTCGCCCTCGCCCTCGCTCCCTCCTCCCTCGCTCCCTCGCTCCCTCGCTCCCTCCTCCCTCCTCCCTCGCTCCCTCGCTCCCTCCTCGCTCCTCCCTCCTCCCTCTCCTTTTGTGCTCCGGTCCGACATGGAATGGCTGGCATGAGCTTCTGGGGTGTCAGAGCTCTGTAGCTGCCAGCATGTATGACAATCAGTCAAATTCACACAGTGTTGACCCCTTTAGCTATGAAGCTTGAGAGATGTTGCCAGCCATTCACTGATACCACGGAGATGGGACAACACATCAGAGGGAACCACAACACAAGTTTAACACATGCCTGCTTGGCTCCCTTGTGGGTTGCACCCTTGTGGGTTGCATGGCTTTGCCGTGCCCACTTTCACTTTTTTCTGTGACTTCAACTATAACATGCATGCATGCATTGTGGGTTGCTCAGCTTTTGCTGAGCCAATTACTGTGACTGTAACTCTAACATGCATGCAGGTGCCCAGGAGCGTGCTGCAGCCCGCCATCAATGCAAACGCCTTCACAGTTGAGGCAAAAATCTTCCCTGAGTTGTGGCGCAAGGGGTACAGCAAATGGAACGCGGACGTCCTGGGTTCACAGTGCAACTGGTAGGTCCGACCTACTTAAGGACTTCAACTTTACAGTGCTTGCATCAGCATGATGCCATTGCCATGGTGTGCATATGACTTGAAGGACGTAAGGCTCCAAGCCTGGTGGTGCATGCTGGCATCCTCACTGCACTGTTGGAATCAACTCATAATGTTGACATCAGCGCTTGAGCAGCATGCTTGCTGTGGGTGAGCGGCCAGCTCCTACCCTCAGTGCTGCTTGCAAAACAGCCCAGGCCTCCCTGACCAGCACCATATTGTGTGCCAGCAAGTTGCTGGCAGCAACCACGACACCACTTTCTGCAGCAGCCTGCACCATGCCTCATCCTTCGCTGCATGTTGGTCTGCACACCATGCAATATGCGCTATCCTCTCCCCCAACATCTTCCTGTTCCACTGCTGTTGATCACTTTAGGGACTCCGTTTTCAAGTTCACGCACAATATCTGGAACGGGATGACCGTCCAGCTGAGTACTCCCTCCGCCAGCAATACAGGAGCCTTTGCTGGCACCCTAGCAACCACAACCCTCGTCGAGGCTGCCTTGCCGCCAGGCATGTGGCATCACGTTGCTCTCGCGGCCAACTCCACGACGTGTGTGGTGTCGGTGAATGGAGTGGAGGTGGTGGCGGGGAAGTGTGAGGCGAGGAAGCTGATCTGGCAGACTGCAACGACGTTCTACATGGGCGGTTTTGTGGGCTGGGTGGATGAGATGGCGGTGTCAGCAGCTGCAAGGACCACCCAGGTGAGCCCCCCTCCCCCCCCCCCCACCCCCCTACCCCCCCCCCCACCCTGCACCCCCCCCCCCCCCCCACACACACACACCACACCGGCGGTGTCAGCAGCTGCAACTTGGTCGGACCACTCAGGTGAGCCTTGTGGGGGAAGAAATTGTTACACGTTGACACAGTCACCACACATCAAAGGAGGAGCATCAGCACATGGAGGCTGATGCAGTGGTCTGTGGGGTTGCGATGTGCTGCACAGTTGGTGGCCAAGCTGTGCAGTGCAGTGCTGCAGTGCATTTTGTCTAATTATGATGGGCCAAAATGATGATGGCAAGCTTGCTGTACCAGTGAGAGCAGATGTTGCGGTTCCCTTGCACTCCCAATGGGAGTGTGCTGTTTGCTGTGTTACTTGGGGATCTGTGGCCCAAAGATGATGATGGATCATTGCCCTGCTATTTGCTCATGAGACATGTGCAGGGGGGAAACTTGTGGTGGATTTTGTGGGCTGGTGATGCTGACTCAGCATGGTGCGGCACCAAGACTGGCTAGCTAGTGCAGCACACTAACTTAGTTTAATTTAAATTAATTGAATGTCTGTGTTGCTGTCATTGCAGGTGCCACTTCTGCCCTGAGCACACACCCACAAGGCGGCCTTCAGGCATCAAGCTTGATGGTAGGCGGGTTACTCCTGTTGAACAAGCCTTGGCACCCACACTGCTGAAGGGGTGGCACACTGCGCCTCCCGATAGCTGTGTGGGGAAAGGCCTGCCCGTGGCCCACGGCTAAGCGGCTTAGCAGTGGGCAGCTCAGCTGTGTACAAGGGTGGTGCTGATGGGATGTCTGGGATATGTTGTGTGCCACGGCAGGATGTGGCGTTGAGATCATGGTCATTTTTTTGGTATACCAAGTTTACCAGTTTGAGATCATGGTAGCGTGCAGATCATGGTAGCCTCCTGGCGGCCAGGAAGCTGGGGTATTGGCAAGGGCATTTATACGATAGATGCTGAGCGGCTCAGCATGCTGGCAACTGCGTGCTGAAGGGATGCTTCACTGCGCAATGCAGCGCTGCACCGCACTTGCCTCAGCGCAGCTATTCGGGGCAGAGCGCGCACTGCTGGGGGGGTGCCTCTGGGCAGGCATCATGTTTTTCACTGCACAGCATGCAGCACTTCACACCATATGTGTTTGTGGTGATTTGTCCTACAACACGCGTAGTGCACCGCTTGGAGCAGGGTGTGCACTTATGGTAGCCCGCATGATTTGGGAGTGTCACATTACGACTGAATGCTGCAATTATTGCACACTGGTTGACCATCGTGAAGAGGTCAGTGTCTGGGGCCCAGAAAGTGTCCTTCAGGCTTGCCAGGCATTGGGTAGCTGTGCGAAGTTTGGCAGCTCTTTTAAGCAGCATTTTCTGAAAGCAGTACGTGAAGTGTGAACGAGAGTTATGTTGCATTGTGCGTGCGCACAGGGCTTTCTAAGTGCAATGCATTGGGCGCCCCACACAGCCGACTTGGTGGTTCATATCAATGATCATTCCCTTTGTGGTGGTGGTGGTGGAGACAACATGGTTGGTCATTTGGTGCAGCTGCCATGGTTGGCTATTTGGTGCAGCTGCCATGACGGACAGGCCTGCGGGGCTTGCCAAACGGGTTGCAGTGTTGCACAAAAGTTGACATTGGGGAGACAGGGGGCATACTTGAACATGTCCCAGGCAGATGAGGTTGCAAGCAGATGGTGATGCAGAGTCAGCACGTTCTTGGTGACTGTGGTTTGTTTGGCTGGGCAGGGGACTTGCATTGACATGCTCTCTTCATGCTGCCGTACCCTCCTGGGTGGGCTGTGCATTTCTTCCGAAGGAATGCAGCTGCGGTAGCTATATGAATGCACTGTGCCTTCCTTTTTCACAGCTCTACGTCATGATGATCAGTGCATTGGTTGACAATACGTTGGATGGCTGTCTTGACATGCAGCAGCAGTCCACCAGTGCCATTGGTGCCATTGGCACGCAAGGCTTGTTGGTTCACCTGGATGGCAGCTTGGCCACTTTGAGCAAGCAAGGCAGCCGTGTGCTTTGGGTGGCACTGAGAATGCAGCAAGCATGATGCTTTTGTGCACAGCAGCCTGCCTGCATATGCTGTACGTTGCTGCTATTGCACTGGGTTGAACGCCAAGCACTGCACTGAGTGGCGCTACTGGTATCTGATAAGACGCCTAGTGGACTGTCACAAGCAGAGTTTACTTGTAAGGGGGATGTGGTATGGTGCATTTGGGCAGTCTTGACCAATGCAGCCTTTGTTTGGGTTTGCGGGCGATGTGCAGCTGCCAACAAATGGCTCTGCAGCTAGCACAAGTGAGCTGTGTGGGCTGCATGTCTGCTGTGGCTCAAATGCATGTCCATCTTTGGTGCATTGCCAGTCATGTGGGCTGCCTGAACGGCTATTGTCAAGGCTGGGTGGCTCAGTGAGTGCATTGTGGGTTTTGCCGTGCGCATGTGGATTGTGCTGGTCGACCAGCAAGACGTCTTGGTCTGTATTCGGCAGGAAACGTGGTGTATGGCTACTGCTTCGGCCAGCAGAAGCGCATGGGAAGCTGCACGTAAGGCGTACACATCATTCTGACTCTTGCGAATCCAATCGTATCGAGCTTGTAAGGGTCAGCAGCCACATGAGGCGATCGTGTGGCTGCCGCGCAGTCCGAGGATATGACGTGTGCGGTGTCACCCTGACGACACATGGATCGCCCAGATCACTCGATAAAAAGTCGCGCAGATTGTTAACTATAATACACAATTGCGCTCTCCAACATTCGAACATCTCAAACTCTTCAACCTTCAACAAACCAGCGACCATGTCTGACATCCAGCAGGAGAAGAACCAGGTGGCTCAGGAGGTAAGAAACAATGCGTTTTGACCATACAAGCGTTGCTCTAGCTCCGAAATGCGCAGCGCTGGTGCGCGCATCTGCTGGTGTTCATCAACGCCGCTGTTGTCGCATCCCGCGCTTACAATTTGGCCCATCTCGCAACTTTGCCCCTGCAGAAGTTCGGCAAGGAATTTGACGAGTTGGAGGGCCGCGAGCATCAGAGCGTCGGTGGCACCGTTGGCGGACAGCACCGCAAGCAGCAGATGGGGGAGGTGAGCCTCTGAGTGCCACAAGACACCCTGCTGCACCCCTTTTGCAGCAATGCAGTCTGAGAGTCTGTTGCGCAGTAGATTGCGTGTGCCAGCAGATGGGACCAGGCTCGTTCCCTGCATTGCAAGCCCCTCTCATGAAGTTGATGTCACCAGCATGCGGCGTGTGCAATGCCTTGAGCGTGGTGCATTGAGGCTGTGTGACAGCAGTTTGGTAGTGACAGCTGCTCCCGACATGGTCAAAACACATGCATGTTGCTGCCCCAACAGCTGCACCTGCATACTGCACCACATACCTTTATGTTCCCATTCTGACTCAATTTGCTCCTGCCTGCTGCCCTTCCTTGTCACTCCCACCCATCCACTGCTTGCACAGGAGCATGGCGGTGATGCCTCTGCTGGCTACGCTGAGATGGGCTCCAAGGGTGGCGCTGTCACCAAGGAGGACACCGGCAGTGCTTAAGCTGCTGCTTGTCGTGGGGTGTTGACAGTTATGCCATGTGATTCTGGACGGGAGAGCGGTAGTGGCTGTGACGCACCTTGTACAGATACAGTTGCACAATCGGCGGCACAGCTGTGCATGCAGTGCCCTATAAAGTTGACCATTGTTGTTTGCCACACCGCCAGTGGACCATCTTGCCACTGCTGCGGATGTGAGATGCGCGTTATTGTGGGGTTGACCCCTCAGCAATGTATCACTAACGACCTTACATATGGTACTGTACCTATGTGGCATACTATGCCACATGGGCCATCGACATCAGCATATTTTAGTCGCCATGACCATCTGTAATACAGCTGCACATGCAGTCATGCAGACACTGGTCCGTCTGCTTTTGCGTGGTGCTTTTGCGTGGTGCTGGAGCAATGGTGATGCTGACTGTGTATGGTGTGCCATGTATGTAACAAGCCAAAAATTATGCAAGAGAAAATGTGGTGGTAGTCAGCCTGAGCCAATGCCACACCGGGTGTTTGCCACACTGTGGCACACTGTACTGTGGATGCATACAGCAGATCAGGCCATCTTGTCATGCACCACGATGCTGTTGGCGGCAACACAACCTGATCACTTTCCATTCCATGTACATACACAATACTGTATCTCTCATTTCCGATCGTTTCCAAATCTTTGCACGTCAGTATCATCCAACACACACCTCCAGCAGCTCTGACCATATGATCTACAACAGAATGGGCATATTGTGCACCTGACGCAACATGCAACATCATTCAGTCAAAAAACAGTCCCTGCCACCATCATGATGATGCACAGCATGCCATGCTACAGTATACCTGCGCCAGTTGCCAATCAGCACAACTCAGTACCCTGCAACAACAACAGTAACACGGTGACATGTCAACGTTGCAACAATGTCAAGCCAAGCTGCAATTATGCAGTGACTGGCCTCCAGTGCAGCAGTACCGCCTTGCGCATGCTCATTGAGGGGAACCGGTTCTATCAAGCAGGCAGGGTGACTGATCAAAATCGGCTGTCACAGCAGTGCAAGGTCCCTGTGCCTTGCTGCCTGAACTGATTCGCTTGATGGCGGCAGGTTGGCGGCCATGCTGCAGATGCTGGCATGGAAGCCACCTCAAGGCGAGTGTGCATTCACAACCGCAAGCCTGTATCACAGCTGAACATGCATTTGCATGGCTGGCGACAAAATCTGCCGGTGCAGTTTGAAAAGACTTCACGCCGTTTGAAATTCTTGGCACCCAAACCCTGACTCCTGGATCCAAGGAGACTCCTGCCAGGAGCTCAGCTGGCCTGCTGCTCAGAATGCACCTGGTCCCAACCAGCTGCTGTTCCGGGACGGAGCTGCCTGCAGCTGCATCAAAAGCGACATATGCCTATGGCTTTGGAGGTACACGCAAAAGGGTACCAGGGCCTGCCTGGATGCGCAATCTGCAGTGTGTGGCCCACACGGCGGAATGCTGTGGGGATCCGCCTGTCATGATGTCAGGGTGACTCACTGAGAGTGAGGGTCCTCACACTCCGGAGTGTGTGGCCGACCATCACTGCAGTGGTTTATCACTTGCGTAATGAAACACTCAACAGTGTGCCAGCCTGTCCTTTATCCGCGTGGAGATGCAGCGCTGTCTTGCCTTTCTCAACAATGCATACTAAGCTTTCAAAGCAGTGGTGTTGATGCGCATGGCCAGGGTCGGGCTTGCAGACCCTTCAAGCAGCAGAAGTGCAGCCTGCACAGATGATCTGCAGATGTAGGGTATCTGGTGTGATAATTCACTACAACCAGCGGCTGGAACTCCGTGGTGACTAGGGAATCCAGCCAGCAGGGACACTGGAGTGAAGCGTGGCCTTTGCTGTGTGTGGATGTCAGGGTATTGTGCCAGCAGTAAGCAGTGTGGCCCAGATTGGGACTGGAAGCTTGCGGAACCAAAGACTTTGTGGCGCACTGCCAGTGGCTGCCTGGCAGCTATTCAACGGCTGCAAACGACTGGCAGTGTAGGCTGCGCTGCTGTTGCAATTGCAGCTTTCAGCCAGACAAAGCGTGACAATGCACTTGCAATTGTTGAGCTTGGTTGCATGCTTTGTTGTTGGCTGGCATGCAGGTTTGACCGTTGTGCATTGCCTGTCCTTGGTGCTGCAGGTTCGGCACCCAGTGAGTGTTGGGTGCCAGTCGTCATGCGCCAACTTTTCTGCCCTGCACACTGAAAATTACTTACAAAGCAGCAAAAAGTCAAAACCACGACCGAGCACGGGAAACTGCAAGCTACACATCATTCTGATTCACGCGCAATCTTGCCAAATCTAGCCGGGCACCACACGATCGCACCCAAAGCGAAATTGTGGCTGCGGCGTCGTCCGAGGACATGACCTTATTTGTGTCAGCTTGACGACACCTCCGGGCCTAAACTACTTTATAAGAAAAGGCGCAGCGTCAACAACAGCATTCAAGGCTCTCGACCCTCACGACCAACGTCAAGCCCAACTTCGACTCTCCACGCATAAACAACCAGCAACCATGTCTGAAATTCAGCAGGAGAAGAACCAGGTGGCTCAGGAGGTAAGAAATACTCTTACTGCAGCCTTTCACGACTGCCCAGGCCTGCGCGCTGCTACCCGCAGCGCTTGCCGTCCTCCACTGCCTCGCGCTGACCATTGAACTTCATTGCACCCCGCAGAAGTACGGCAAGGACTTTGACAACCTGGAGAGCCGCGAGCGCCAGAGCGTCGGTGGAACCGTTGGTGGACAGCACCGCAAGTCACAGATGGCAGAGGTGAGCATGAGCACCATTCTGTTCCTTCGCAATACCGCGTGTATGGCGTGCTGCAGCAGCTATGCAATGCATGTATCAAGGCGCTGCAGCAGGAATGCACTGCAGGCAGAGTTTCACTCTGCAATGCATCATGTCTGCATTGATGTTCAGGAGCCCTGCTCAGCAGGGCGCAGTGCGCGACACCAAGCGCATTGCGTCTTGAACCTGCGCAGGCATGCCTGGATGTGCAAGAATATGTGCAGGGTGTGCTTTGGCATGCTTTTCAGCATGTCCTATGTGGCGTGGCGCCACAAATGACTCATCAAATAAGGTCCTGACTTGTCCCCACCTGCCTGCTGCCCTTGCTTGTCGCCCCCACCCACCCACTGCTTGCAGGAGCACAGTGGTGATGCCTCTGCTGGCTACGCTGAGATGGGCTCCAAGGGTGGCGCTGTCACCAAGGAGGACACCGGCAGTGCCTAAGCTGATGCTGTTGTGAGGTGTTGACATCTATGGCATGTGATTGTGGACGTGTGGTTGGCATGGGCTGTTATGCACACCTACTTTCACAGCTTCAGTTGCACACTATGTTGTCGCCTCATGTGACTCACTGAGTTGACTTTCTTGATTTTTTTTGGACACCTGTTGGGTGTTACAGTAGCGACCTAGATATTATCCGTCACAGGTTGCAGTCTTCGCACCAGCACGTTGTTGTGCCACCCACGTGTGCACCCTACACCAACACTGACTCATGGGGTATGTGGGATGGTGGGTTGTGAGCCAAATGGTGGCTGTGGGTCGTAGAAGTGGTCACATTGGAAGCATGTGTGGCTGAGCAAGCAACCATGCACATGTTGCATAACCTTGTGCTGGCTGAATATGGCAGATGGTTGCCTGTAACATGACAGTTGGATTATCATGCTGGGACCAGCCTTGCAGCAAGCCAAAGCTGCACATCTGTGCTGTACAGGCAACAGAATCTACTTCATAGCATGCCAGTTCAGTGTACCATTGCTTACAACACCGTATGCGCAATGGTCAGCACCAGGGCAGCATCATTCACCTTCATACAACCTTATGCAACCATGTGCACCAGACAAATAAATTGAACAGGGCAACACCACAACTCAATGCATGCAACAATTTACCAATGCTAGCTCCAATTGTTCAACACATCACAACAAATAGGCCAACCACAGCAAGTCACAAAATCAATAGCAGCATGTTGCAGCTGCTCAAATAGGCAACAACAACCCATGACAGTACCAGTTACAGGCTTTTAAAAGGGGAAAAACTGGGAACAAAATGAAAGAGAGATTGAAGAGTACAACAGACTGGGTGCAACATCCTGCTTTGCACCTTGGGTGCTGCCTGTGCCTGTTCGGAACAGAATACAGCACTTGAGCACAGCTGTATGGCAATAAGCCTGCAGGTATGCAACACTGCACACACATGACCACGCAGAAAGCACAACAATGGAGGTAAGCAGAACCTGTGGTAATGCACTCTGCCAGCCAGACATGGTGGCCATCCTGCTGCACGTCATGTGCTTACACAACAAAAGCACACATACGCCATGCGATGTTGTTTCACACATGGCCTGTGTCACAAAGTCAAAGTCACTTGACCCAGGGGAGTCCATCCTGCTTCATTTGCTTCCACTTCAACTCTGATGGAACATCAAGCAGCACAGCCAAGCCCCTCTGGCTGTCTACAGCAACATGTGCCTGCAGAACACCCCCACCGCTGCTCCGCACGTCACCAACAACAGTACTACCATCAATACTGCTGATGTCAGCAGCCAGGCGTGCAACAGTACGTGCATGTCTACTGGGCGCGATGAACTGCTGCAGACGCCGGCCTGCTTCTGTTTGCTTCAGTGCTGCCTGGTTTGCAGGGAGAGCCACAGGGCCACCCGTGTACGCAAGCGGGCCTGCCGCCGTCGCCGCTGCTGGACCTGCTGCTGCCGCTGTCTGCCCCGCTGCCACCGCTGCTTCTGCTGGTAGGGGCCCGCCAGGCAGCACCAGCTGCCCTCCCGTCCCAGCAGCTGCCGGCGGCTGCACCACCAGCCCCTCCCCCGACAGCCCTTCACCACCACCACCGCCACCAGGTGCAGTACGAACCGCACCCCCTGCTGCGACGGTGGGTGGTGCCGGGGCCAGATCAGACACCAGCGGTGCATCCCAAACCCCGATTGACACCTTCCACACTCCTGGAGCCAGTGTTGGGCTGCCGTCAGTGCCGCTAGCAAGCATGAAGTCCCGTCGACTGAGTAGGAAGGTCAGCTGCTGGGACTCTCCCGGCCTGAGAGGGTTTGTGCGGGCTGCTCCACGCAAGGACTGCTTTGGGTTGCCCTCAACGCCCTGGAGCACAGGCAGCAGCAGGGGCAGGGGCAGAGGTAGGGGAAGGGGCAGGCGCAGAAGAGGGGTGAGGCCTGAACAAGAGTAACCACCACATGCACCTGCTTGCTGCTGAAGGTACACAGTGTGGACACACAATGTACCTTCCGAGTTGCAACTGCCTACAAACTCTGCTGCTGCAGTAGGTCCTATTGCTGCCATGCAAACCCTGGCGACATGGGAGCCCATGCATGTCAGCACATCTTGACATACGCAACAAAGCCTGTATACCACCTTTCACCGCAGTTGAGAACTCTTACCGCAAGCGTCGTGTGAGTGAGGTACAAGGGTACTGCATGCTCCGCCGGTTTCTTGAACCCTGAGCCAGCCGTGTTTGTGACTGTCAGCACCACACACACAGCTGGGCCCTCCCCAGGGTTCAGGCAGCCCTCTGAGCCTGATGCCAGCACTCGCAAGCCGCTGTAGCTGAAGGTTGTGTAAGAAAGGCCGTAGCCAAAGGGGTACAGCACGTAGGAGCTGCTGTCTTCAAGGAACCTGCAGGTTGCAGGTGCACGTGTGTGTGATGATCAGCAGGTGGTGAGAAGAAGGTTTGCGGCAGTGACAGCAGGGTACGCACATGCATCAGGTTGAGGGTTGAGAAAGCATGCGAGCGGTCAGTCCGAGCAGGTGAGCTGTGTCACGCAACATGATGTTGGCCCACAGACGTGGTTTCTGTACCTAGAAGCATACACAGTCTGTTGGGTTTGCTTGTTGACCCCGTGCTTGGCGGCACCCTGAATCACAGACCACTGTGCCACTGCTGACATATGCCAGCGCAACTCATGCACGCTTGCAGTGCATCAACACCCATATGATATGGGCCATATGTATGCACATCCGCTCAGTGATCGGTGCCCTTCACACCCACCTGTAGCTCCTGCCAGGGTGGCCTGCCTTCAAGTCAGGCCGCATGTTGAGATTGAGCGGTGAGACAGCTGCCGTGTAGCTGTTGCTGTACCAGGTGATGGGCAGCCGACCTGATGGGCTCTGAGAGCCAAACAGCAAGTTCACCAGAGCCTTGCCGCCCTCCTGAACATCGGACAAGCAGCATTTGAAGCAGGACCTTTTGTCACATGCAGACCCTGACTCAGCTGTTTACCAAGCGGCCATGTGGCATGGGAAGATACAACCAAGAGTGATACACACACTAGGCTGCAGATTCGGCAGCTGTCGCGAATGCACCAGAGTTACTTGCTGGGGTCCAAAGCAGGTAGTGACACGCTGAAATGCTGCCCACAGCCCACAGTCTCGTACTTTTGAGTCTACCTAGTAGCGCATGTACTGCACCCCCCCCCCCTGCCCTCTGTAGTAGCGCATGCTCTCCCCGCCCTCCCACACCTGTCCAGGGAATGGGACTGACAGGATAGCTTTCACTGCAGGGATCTGCTGCATCCAGGCCACATCCAGCCCGCCTCCATGCACCAACACCACCACAAGGGGTAGGTTGGGTGCCCTCCGAGCCAAGGCCTTGATCAGATCAGACTGGCGGCCAGGAAGGTCCAGGCTCATACGGTCTGACAACACAAAACACCACAGCACACGCATCATCGTCATCAGCATAGAAGCGCTGGCTCCCCTATAATTCAGTTGCCATTGCTCCCCACGTTTTGCTACCAGTGCAGTGCATGCTGCTGCGGCCGACTGGGCGTCACTTAATACCAACCCATCTCCACCCACTGCCCCACGAGCACCACTCACCCAGTCCCTCTCCCTCTGTTGCTGGCTTGAAGTCCCCGTCTGAGCTCTTCTTCAGCTCCACCATGCTGCTGCCAACAAACACCAAGCCTACGTCAGCATCAGCACATGCCTGCAGGCAAGGGCCAAACAGCAACGCACAGCACAACACATCACAAAACAGCATGGGACGGAATAGAACAGCCCCTACTGCTGCAGCACAGTACAGCTTGAAACAGCAGAGCGCACTGGCGATAGGACATGGGAACTTCATATTGCACTGGCAGCCTGTGACGCACCACCATGCATGTACCATGCATCAGGGGGCTGCGGCGCAGGTTATCTTGCTCACACATGCATTTGAGGCGTGTGGCTGTCAACTGGGAGGTGCTGCCCTCAAGTGCGCTGCTGGCAACGACTTGAGTGCCACACAGCTGCACTGAGCAGCTGAAGACAAAGGCACACTGAATCGCCACACAGGCCGCTGAAGCTTTTGCTGCTGCTTTTGTTGCATACTAGCATGTCACACAGTCATTGCATCCACAACCGCCCACCTCAAGAGTGGATTCCAGGGGCCAGTCATAATGGATCTCTCCAACAACGTCCATGCCTCGCGAGTAGGAGACGTTCACACCAGCCTTGGCTGCAAGCAGGGCATGCACAAACATTGCAACAGCAGGAGCAAAATCAGTCGCGAGGGACGCTTGGTAGTTAACGTTGGTGTCACACCCCAGCACACCGCATGCATGGATGTTGAGACCTGGCCCCTCTCACCACCCCACCAGCACAGTTGGCATTGGCACTGTTCAGCAATGATATTCCAGCCGCCCCCTCCCCTGGTGCTGCCCCCCAATCCCCCACCTGCCCTCTCTCTTTGATGTTGAGACCGCTTGGCCCCCCACCCCCTCTTCCACGTGTTCACCCACCCACCTAGCTCCTCCTTGACAGCCCTCTTGGGTGTCGGGGCCGCCTCCCCGTCCCACTTGCCATAGTAGTTGCCCATCAAATGCTCACGCATCCCCTCACAGCAACCCTTCAACACAAGCTGGCATCACTCACTCTCCAGGACCTCCATGTGCCCCCACCCCCACGCCCACGCCACCACGCCTGCATGCGCAACTCAACTCATCCACCCTGCAGCCCGCCTGAACCATGCCCCTCCTTCGCATCCACAGCCACCCACCTAGCTCCTCCTTGATAGCCCTCTTGGGTGTCAGGGCCGCTTCACCGTCCACTTGCCATAGTAGCTGCCCATCAGGTGCTCACCTGCCCCCTCACAACACACGCTGGCATCACTTCTCTTCAGAACTTCCAGATGAAAGCACCCCCCCCTGCACCATTCCCGCCCATGCAACCACGCCTGCAAACACCACTAAGCTCATCCACACTGCGCCCCGCGTCCCCCCCCCCTCCCTTCTTCACTTTGACCGTTACCCACCTAGCTCCTCCTTGATAGCCCTCTTGGGTGTCAGGGCTGCTTCCCCGTCCCACTTGCCGTAGTAGTTGCCCATCAGGTGCTCGGCAGAGTCGGCCAGGGGCCCGTGATGCACAACTTGCTCAGTGCACCCTTGTCAAGCGGCAGCACAGGCGTACTGGTGCCAGGCACCATGTCATTCTTGAGGAGCACACTCCCTGCAGATATGCATACGCAGGTTTCAACACCGCCATGGCAGGATCAGAAAGACACCCCTGCCTGGCTGCACAATACGCTTGCGAGTTGGCAGTGTCGAGTGTGCGGAAGCTTCCAGCGTACGGCAGAAACCACTCACATGCTGCATGCTGTGTTATGTGATTGTCGCGACTTGTTGCTGCCTGGCGTCTTGCACAAGCAGCTCATGCTTGTTGGAACTGCATGCCGCATGATGAACCCTGAATGTTTGCTAACACAAGTACTTGTCAATGGAATAAACTGGATGTTTGAAATTTGGAAAATACCCATGAAGCAGCCAGCTTTGCCCACCTTTATGCACCACCTGCCGCGCCAACTTCCTGTGCTCCCTGCTATTGACTGTGCTGACAGGCAGGCTGGCCCAGGGGTTGGTGGAAGGCGGGTCAAACTGGCCCGTCAGGAAGCGCATGCGCAGGGTGTTGGTCAGGGCAACATCCAGGTCTGCCTCTGTCAGGGTTCCTACTGCAACTGCCTCTCGCACCTGCGGGAGTAACGGATGCAGACACATGCATTCTCGGCGTTCAAAATGGTTTTTATCTGGTGAAGGTTGGGGTCGGGGCACAACCCCGCCTTAGGGTTTCAGACAGCTCGATTTCGGTAGGAATGCCATTGATGTGTGGCGACTGTGTCTCCATTGTAACACTTTCTGCCCCCCCCCCCCCCCCCAACTGATGATCAACACACGCTATCACTCCATGACTATCCTGGAAGCATGGCTTTGATATGACACGCCTGCATCCTCTCTGTCAACACACTGGCACCGCAGGTGCATCACTCATGGTCAAGTTGCTTCAGTGGTTTGTGCCCTTGCAGGTGGTGATGATCTTCCTTACTCACCAGCTCTGGTTTGTCGCACAGCATGTCAACGCCAGCCTTGACTGACGCAGCAGCAGCCTCTGCATAGTTGCTGGCCGTCCGGTGACCCCATGTGAGCGCAGCAACTGCATTACAGTCGCTCACGACATAGCCTGCAGGCAGCCAAGGCATACACAACATGCGGTCTTTCAAACGCCCCTAAGAGCTCGGCAGGTGCACACTTATATGCCGCTATTCAACGGCCTGACTGTTGCGGAAACAACAGCCGCACATTGGCCTTGTGTACGTATGATCCAGTAGCACATTAAGGAAGCACTGGCTTGCAAGACATCAGCCTCTCAGGCGCAGCTACCAAAACACTTTGTCAGGGTCAGCAGATATGAGCAAACCATGCAAGGGAGCCAGCCGCTCAAAGGGGACCATCACGAACACTCACCGTCAAAGCCTAGTCCGTCACGCAGCAAGCCCCGCAGCAGGGAGCTGCTGGCACAAGACGGCTCTCCATTCACTGCATTGTAGCTGCACATGATGCCCTTGCCGCTCGCAGCCTGCAGTAGCAGGAGACAGCACAAGTGTCACTCTGCAGACAGCCATACAGCTCAGCTTGAGGAGAGAAAATGCATGACTGCACTGCAGTTCCAAGTGTCCCCATGCCCCTGGTGCATTGGGCGTTGTGGGAACAACAGTAGGAGATCGCAAGGACCAGGAGCGAGAGGTCAGAGTCCACCCCAGCACACACTCCCCCCTCCTTACCCGCACACACGCCTCGAAAGGAGGCAGGTCCGTGTCTGCAAGGTCCTGTGGTGCCAGGTTGAGGTTGTGACTGTACCTGCTGACGCCCTCAGCACCCTCCAAGCCATAGCCCAAGAAGTGCTTGCACGTAGCAACAACCTGACAGCAACAGCCACAGCACAAAACAGCACCTGGTCAAAGGGAACACTTACAAGACAAGCAGAGGCAGGGCTGCGGCACTTGGCGAAGCTTCAGGGATGCAGCTGGTGCTTGAATGGTTCTGAGCTGCAGTAGTGCTGGTGCATGGCATGTCAGCTTTAGCTGTCCCCAAGCGCACCCATACGACACAGCCCCATGCAGTCCCTACCAAACCCCACTCATCAACATTTCCCAGAGTATAGATGTAAGGCCAGATCCGCTGGACCGTACACTGCGCATGCACACCACCCTGCTGAAGTGATGACGGCACCTATATACCACCACAATTGCCCTCCCACCTTGGTGATCGATGGTTCCTGCCCCTGCAGCCCCCTGACGATGTTCTCTGCAAATGCTGATGTTAGGTAGGGGTCCTCCCCAAACGTCTCGCTGCCCCTGCCCCACCGCGGGTCTTTGAAGATGTTGATGTGGGGCGTCCAGCATGTCAGGAACCTGTTACGCACACAGACATCAAGCGCAGTGGCAGGAACAGGAGTCCGTTTGTTGCATCCTTATGAGTGCCATGCAGTGCAACGCACATGCACACGTTCAGCGCACTGCACAGTAAGCCACACTCACGAAAGTGTTTCACCTTGGGTGCTGTGGCAGGACTGCACCTTGGCTGCAGGAACTGCGGAGCACTGCTTGACGCATTTGGCGCTGAGTGGCTGCTCACTGCAGAGGCACCCCTGCACTTACTTGTGAATGCCTGACTTGCCCATCTCCACGTTGCTCTTTGCACGCAGCTCATCAGATATAGCTGTGAACACCTGCCAGCACACAGGCGCCGCAGGGTGATGCAGGGCATTGTAATACAATACAGGTGCAGCCTTGGCCACCGGCCAAGCCTGTCGTCAACGCCAGAAGCGCTGTGGCAGGTGCAGCATCAGCACATCGCCGGCTGGCAACACACACACACTCACACACACACAGCAGCAGCTGTCTAGACCACTGCAGCAATCAGTGGTGCCCTGGACCGGAGGGAGATGGCAGAGATGCACCGACATCAGACACGTATCAGGTGAAACAATTCCATTATGATAAACACGTTTACCAATATGTGCGTGTCGGAACGCACTTTTTAAGCCTGTCGTCATGACATGCACTTGATGTGTTTAACACACACACCCAACACTATGCAACTACTGTTCCCTGCATGCGCACACTCAGGTGCAACCGCTGCAAGCCAGCACCTGGCGCTGACAACCCACCCGAGTACTGCACAGAGGCGACACTGGCCTGGCCAACAAAAGCAGCTGCGCATCCTTTGGACTATGTTGCTTCTGATTGTTGATGCAAAATGGCAGCATCACAAGATAGCAGCAGGCCCCAAGTTGGGATCCAGCGCCCCGTACCTGGTACGCCAGCTGGGGGTCAAAGGTTCCAGCGAGCATGAGTGGCTGCGGGAAGATTGTGGGCAGCGCCATCCCATCATAGCGCTCCTGGTGACCGTGCAAGCATTCTGGGGCAGCAGCAACGCAGCAGCACGGCAGCGCAGTCCAGGAACACACAGACCACTCAGTTGCTTGACCTGGGTACCTGGCTTGACTGAATCGACATAAGGGGCAAGCTTCCAACTGTGCCAACAGAGAGCGAGCATATAGCCACTGCAACAAGCGCAGGCTGTCACCTCATCAAGACAGGCAACGCTAGGGTTTCAGCCCTGTCTGGGGGGCTACAACATGGACATCAAGCCAGCTGCAGTCCATTGCATATGCCAAAACTACTGAAGCCTGCTGCTAAGGTGCCTGAAAGCCTGCACAATGCACCACACACCCGCACCACGCAGCCCCCGCAGCATGCAGCCCCTGCTGTGCAGTGCTTGTCCTCACCAGTCCAAAACTGGAACGGCGGCAGTCCCAACCGGGGCACTCCAGCCTGCCCATGGATCATCATGGGTATCTTCTCCTCCAATGTCAGAGCCCGCAACAGGCTACTGATGCGCTCTGGCAGCGGCAACGCAGGGTTGAGCCACGGCTGCGTGTCTATACCCTGCTCAGGTGGCAGCGGCTGTGCCTGTGCCGGTGGTGGGTGCGGTTGCTCTGCTGCTGGGGGTGCTGGCTGGGTGCTGTCAGCAGGGGTGCTGTCAGAGGGGGTGCCGGCGGGTGGAGGCAGGAGCTCGGAGTTGTCGTTTGGAGGGGTCAAGTCTTCCTCCGCAACTGCTGGCTGCTGCGGCTGCAGTTGCTGGGCTGGCAGCTGCGGTCCAGGACTGGCTGCTGCCGGTGCCTCGAAGGCGTCATAGTCACCAGGTTGAGGTGGCGTGCCTGCTGCCACTGTGCTGTCCTGCAGCAGCTGTGGTGATTGGCTGTGTGCTGGTAGCCCAGCTGCTGCATTGGCGCCCACCCCAGCAGCTGTGTTCTGGCCAGGTGCTGGCTCAGCTGCTTGCGCTGCGGGGTTAGCAGGAGGGAGCTGTGTGCTGGGCTGTCCTGCAGGGGATGTGTCCGAGCTGATGGCCTGCCCCAGTGCTGCTGCAAGTGCTGCTGCTGCATCAGAGGGTGGTCCTGCTGCGTTTGGGATCAGCTCTGGAGGCAGCCCTTGAGTGTATGCTGCTGCATCAGCGCCTGCGGGGTTGAGCTGCTGCAAGGTCCTTGCGCCATGTTCCCGTGTGGGGCCTGTCTGCAATACTCTGCTGCTAGCTGCTTCGATGTGAGAGGTCTGGGTTTGTGTGATGGACCGGGCTGAGGAGACAGGCAGGCAGCATTCAGTCAGCTGTTGATGCAGCAGTACAGGCCCTGAGGAGTGCACTGACAGCGTTGCTGCATGTGGAGCAGCGTGACTCACCCGCAACGTTGAGTACCAGTAGTATGACAAAAATACACCTACAGTATGCTGTGGTATGGTGCATTTCCGGCTGTGCAGCTTCCCATGCGTCAAGTCAGCTGAGGAGACAGCTGAGAGCAGTGATGGTATGGCTACTGTACTGTATCGACACCGACCAGCAGAGCTGACGTTGCTCAGTGCAAATACACCAAACAGCTGTTCCAAATTGCATAATCAATGGAGATAAGGACACGTACACCCCCGCTACCTATACCGCGTGAATTTCCTTGCGCGCTGTGCAAGGGCCTGAATGGAGACTGTGGATACTCTAAACATGCGTTTTTGATTATTGGCACATCCATGATACACAAAGGTTAGGTTTGTCCAACATATGATCTGCTGCACCACTGGATCCCTGCAAACCTTACCCAAAGCTGTCGACCTTCAGAACCATGTGAGCCATTGATGCAGCATCATTCACGCTTCTCTGGCAGCCTCCAGCAGCGCCGAACCCTCCCTGTACAAAGGTTACCATGGTAAGCAACTACTTGTAGAGCACAGCGTCAAGGTTGGTCCATGCCGTGATCTCACTCAACTTCACAAGCAACACTCAACTTCACAAGCAACAAAACAACTACTAGAAGAAACATGCCATACCAGACAGCAAGAGTGCACCGCTGCTGTCCACGCAACACTGCAGAACCACCAAGGTCCTCTTGCTGGGAAGAGGTATGCATGATGGCAGTCCAGCCTGGCAGGAGTCAGTGCTTAATCGTCTGATGTACATGCACAGAGGTGCTGTCATGCAACAATGCTGCCACTGAGGCCTGTAACCCTTGCAATCAAACAGTAGAAACTTGTAATCCATGCAGCACCCATCATAAGGGACATCAAGTACCAGGCACGGCCAACAGTGACAAAAGGTACCCGGGGATTTGCACAGCAGCAGCTTTCCTGCTGAACACCCAGTGTGAACACTGCAGCTGGCACAGACAGAACAGACCTTCGGGCGGCCAAGTAAACTGTTAAGGAGCTTCCTGAGTTTCCTGCTAACGTCAGGTCTTCAAAAACTGATGTACATGCACATGTGTGCTGTTGTGCGACACTGCTGCCTCTGAGGCCTGTGACGCCCACAATCCATCAACAGTACCAACTCAAGGTCCATGTATGCAAGTGCAGATGCAGCCGCTGCATCAGGGGCCCATCCTGATGGCACACCAAACAACCTTAATCCTACCCAGCACAGCCGGGGCTATGCAACGGCTTTCCTGCTGAATACTGACACTGCAGCTCAGCACACACAAAAGAACCCTACTGGCGACCCAATACACTGTTGAGGAGCCTCCTGAGTTTCCTGCTGACGTATGCGTCACGTCGGGTCTTGTCCTCCTGCGTCGCGGCTGGCAGCTGCATTGCTCGGTGAATGTACTGCAGCACAGACAGAGCACCAGCAGTAGCAGCAGTGGCGGCAGTTGCGCAGCAGCACAGGGCCAAGTGAGCGGCAAAAGTGGAAGCAGGCATCGAGAACGGTGTCCATATGCCCACAGCACTACTGCTTGTATGGAGTTCGTGCGAGTCTCTCCGAGTATGCTCACACAAGTGCAGGTGCACTTGCAAGCAGCAGCCACCCCCTCATATTGTTGGAACCCAAACTTACCGCATACTCCTGCCAGAAGGTCTGCAGCTGCTGCGCTCCAGTCCCCAGGGACTTGAGGGTGCCCATAGCATCTTCTAGGTCCTCTAGAAGCTCCATGGTGTTGCACAGTGGCAGCAGGGTGCGCTCAGCCTGCACCAGGCTTGTGCCTGCACCCGCACTGGGGCCTGAATCCAGGGATGGGGCCTGTGCGGGCGCTGGATCAGCACCAGCTGCTGCTGCAGCAGCAGCAGATGAGGTGGCCACGGCTGCGGCTGCGGCAGCAGCTGCTGGTATTGAGGCTGCAGGCGTTGCAGCTGCTGCGTGCGCTGGTGATGCTGCTGCAGCGGCAGTTGGAACGGCGCCTTGGGCTCCAGCTGCAGCAGCTGCGGGCTGATGTGAGGCTGTTGCTGGTGCTCCTGCTGCCGTGGCACCCTGTCGACGAGTGCTGCCTGGTCCAACAGGAGCTGCAACTGGTGTGTCTGCTGCTGCCTCCTCTGCTTGCCCTGCGGCCCCTGCCGCCCCTGCTGCTGACAGGGTCGCCCTCATGTCTGTCACCTACATTCATTAGCAGAAGACAACGGCAAGCCTATGATAAGACTATGATAAGACGCGCACTTTGTGCTTCAAGCTCGAGTGGGCATTGCCAGGCAAGCCAAACTGCGACCCAATTGATGAAGAGGCATCAAATCAACCATAGGTGCCGACGCTCACCTGCTGCTTCATCTGCTGCACCTGCTGCTCCCCCAGCACCTGCTGCACCTCAGACATCTCCAGCAGCCTGCACATGTAGCCGCAGTACTTAATGCTTGATTTAAGAGTGATGCCAGAGCGGCCAGAGCTGCTATTGCTCCAAAGGTTGAGGATGGCCGGCAGGTGCTTCGGCAGCTCAGTCAGCAGCACCCCCTTGCCATCATATCGCCCGTTTGCCAGCGCTGGCAGGGCTGCTATGGCTGCCGTCCACTCCATAGATGCTGCCTTGACCTGCGACTTCTGCTCGATCAACCTCCTCAGAGCATACACATCAAAGGTGGCTGGATCCACCTGACTGGTGTGCGTCCCTGGCCCCGCTGCCGCTGCTGCCGCTGCTCCTGCTCCTGCTGGTGCTGCTGGTGCTGCCGCTGCTCCTGCTGCTCCTGCTGGTGCTGTCGCACTTCCACGCCCTGCCCGGCCTCCTGCTGCCGCTGCTGCTGGTGCGGCCGCACCTTCCCGCCCTACCCTTCCTCCTGCTGTCGCCCGCCCTCCTGCTGCTGCTGGGGAGGGGTGCACAAGCGACTCTGCTACTGCTGGTAGAGCGGCCTGACGCTGCGTCCTCTGAGCAGGGCCGCTCTCAGCTTCATCCGTGTCTGAGTCAGCACCACTGCCACCATTGCTGCCGACTGCTGAGGGCTTGGCTGCTGCAGCACCTCTTGCGCGCTTTGCTGGTGTGATAGGTGGCGGCATGCGCTGCTGCTGGACCCCTGCAGGACTCCGCAGTGCGGCTGCTGCTGCTGGAGGTGGTGCTGCTGCGCCTGATCCTGCTGTTGCCTTGATGTGCTGCTTCTGCTGGTGTAGGGTGGCTTTGATCTGCTGCAGCTGCTGATCTGGCAGGATTTCACCCAGGTTGTATTCGGGGATGGTCAGGAGCCTGCTCAGCCTGTCTATGTGCCCAACTGCTGTGTCTGAATCCAGGGTTTTGCTGCTGACTCTGTCCTGCAGGTACTGCATGTAGGGCTGTACATGGCCCAGCAGCACCGCCACCTGCGTGGAGTCCCTTGCGTCCCTGTTTAGCCCCATGAGTTCTGTTGCAATCTGGTTGAGGGGCGTCAAGGCGTCCCTGGCCCTGTCTTTATTGCGTTTGACGCTTTCAATGGTATCTCTGAGGCCTTCAAATGTCACACCTTGCGGAGATGCTGCCGGATGCTGCATTGCTGTGGAGGTTGGCCAGCGACAGCACAGCACGCAGCAAGCACACCGCGGGCAGCAGCCCAGACGAGAACGCAGCATGATGGTGCTGTTGAGAATCTTACTACGTGTTCGCGACCATCGATAATCTCAATCCCTGGGCCACAAGCAAGAACAACTGCTGGGCTGGGCTGCAATGCATCGCCGAGCTGTGCACACAAGGCTATTGAAAGAAAAACCCGAGCTCACTTTGCAAGGTGATGCCACTCCGATGTTGCCTGTGGCCGTGAGAGCGCAGATGTTGGGGTTGATCCTATTCTGCTGAAGAAACATGCAGGAGCGACGATGGGGGCCTACACAGTCGTTTGGTACCAACGTGAGCATTCTAGAGAATGTTCAGAAAGGGGACGTTCGGATACCAACGGCACTTGCAGGTTTTATCCGAGGTTTCTTTGTCAGGGTGGAGTGAAATGAAGGCCGTGTTTCGAGGGCCAGACGTCGTTTGTCCAGACGTACACAGGCACAACAAACTACGCTGGGGGCATCCGATAGGTTGGGACCCCGGCCAGTTTGTCCAGTCAGCAGTCAGATCAAACGCTTGAATTGGTCATATGTACCAGTGTGAGCGCAGAAGCTGACTTGTATGCAATATTGTATGCACTTGACGCGTACTTCAGGATAAGCACTGCTCTGGGGAGCTGCACATTGAAACGTAGTACCCTGACAGGCCCAACCACCCCAGGTGGTGCCCCCACGCTCAGCCATGGAATGCATTGCAGCAATAGACCAGGGCACCCAAAGCACGCGCGTCTTCATATTTGACAAGTCATCAAAGCCCCTGGCGTCACACCAGGAGCAGTTCAAGCAGATTTACCCCAAGGCAGGGTAAGTAGCACATACTGCAGCAGCTCGTCAACCCCAACAGGCACTACAGGTGGCTTTACACCAAAGCTGTTTGGACACTTGAGGCAGCAGCAGTGGTGTCACAAGCCTTGTGTGGTTGAAGACGTATACAGAAGGAACCCAGGCTACCTAACGGCCTCGAGGAACCCCTGCTACTACTGCTGGGGCTGACATGCCATAGTTGCAGGCTTCAACAGCAGCACATGTTGTGCAACCTACATATGTGTTGCACTGTGTGCTGGTCTTGCTGCTGCTGTGTTTCGCAGGTGGTGTGAGCATGATCCTCTCATTATCTGGGGCAGCGTTCAGCGCTGCATGCAGGAAGCTGTGGAGAAGGCCACTGCAGCAGCAGTTGCACCCATCAAGGTGTGACAGCCGCTCTCTGCAGCACATGTGCTGGGGTAGGGCTGTGCCTTGTAGTCGCATGAGCTTCGCGGCAGACAGTGCTATTCCAGCAGCGGTCAGCCTGGCATAGCGCTTGGCGTACATGCAGTCGCAGCCGCAGGAGCAGCACCCAACAGCAGCGTCCAGCACCTGTTTGGACAAGCCGGCAGCAGTGCAGCTCTGCTGTCCTCAACAGTTGATACAGATCGCCACAAATACTTGCAGCACAGCATCATCATAGAGCGTGTCATCGTCTTGAAACATGTTGGTGTCCAGGCGAATGTCATTGGGCGGCATGGGATACACAGCAGGTGGCAGCAGCGAACACTTCTTGACAGGCATTACAGCAGGTAGATGGGTTACACAACCTTGCAGATCTCCCAAAGGCCCATCGCCGTGACTGTGACTGCGTCACACTTGTCGTTGCTGTGTGGTGCGTGCAGGTGTTGGGCTTGGGCATCACCAACCAGCGAGAGACAACATTAGTATGGAGCCGCAGCACCGGCCAGCCCCTGTACAACGCCATCGTCTGGCTGGACAACAGGACAAGGTAGGTCTTGGGGCTGTACGGCTGGGAGGGGGTTACAATGGCATGTTTGCGCTGCCCACTGGCCTGAAGCCAAACGAGCTTTGGATTGTGTCCCACAGCCTTGGCCTCTCCTGTTGTGTGTTGCTTCAGCAGCCCTGGTGCATTTCAGCGGTGTCAGGCAGCTTTGGGCACTTGGCGCAGGGTCAGTGTGTGGCAACTGGCATGTGCCAGGACAGCAGTTGTGGCAGTGGGAGCTGGCGCTCCCCGGCGGATGTCCGGCGGGCGTGGGCAGCCCTCCGGCAGTGGCACACAGGCCACATTGGGCGGGTGGCAGCTCGCGAACTACCACGCAACAGTTGTCTGAAAGCTATGGATGCTAGTCCACCAGCTGCCAATATTGTGGGCTTGAGCACATAGCAGTCCACCAGCGACAGTGTGTGTGCATGCACGTATAATGCCGCAGCAAGATCTGCCGCCGCTGGGAGGTTGAGCTCGATGATGGCAAGGATCACTTCAGGCCCATCACTGGGCTGCCCATCAGCACATACTTCAGCGCCTATAAGTTCCAGTGGCTGTTGGAGAATGTGCCAGAGGTGCGAGGCATGGGTTATGTACTGCCGGGCCAGGTTGTGGGCCGGCCATTTGGTGTACAGTACTATGAACAGTTACGGTGGTTGCCTGAGCGGATTTTAGGTCGAGTGGCATGCTTGATTTGCACTGGTTGCGTTGTTGACAGGAACCGCTTGCTTGTGGTCAGCACAGCACACTGACTAAAGCAGCAGGGGTCATCATCTGGTACCTGCATCAGTGCCACTTTACAAATAGCCGACACAACACAACATGTTTGTCCTGTTTCAAGTGTATACAACTGCATTCTGTCGACTCATTCCATCTTTACTGCAGGTTGCTGCGGCAGTCAAGTCTGGTGATGCTTGCTTTGGCACCATTGACAGCTGGCTGATCTACTGCCTGACAGGAGGGCCAAATGGCGGCGTTCACGTCACTGATGGTGAGCAAGCTGTGTGGCTATTGGGTGGTACTGGTGGAACCTGCAGGAACTTCTCATACATCCCGATTGGCAGCAGCAGCTGGTGCAGTGACTGCAGGCAGCCATGGTTGCAGCAGGCCAGCATGCGGTCACTGTTGCAGCCTGCTGACAGACCGGCTAGTAGCAACAGTGGCTTGCGCGCCCCTCTGAAACATCTCCCAACACATGTCTTTCATGCCTGTGCTTGGTTTATGCGTTTTCATGTCTGCAGTGACCAACGCCTCCCGCACCAACCTGATGGACCTGTCCACCCTCAACTGGCATGCACCTTTTTTGGAGCTGTTCAAGGCACCTGCTGGCATCATGCCCCGCATTGTCAGCAATGCAGAGGTGTACGGCCACGTGGCTGAGGGCCCGCTGAAGGGTGTACCCATTGCAGGTGGGGGGAGGGGGGGGGAGGGCACCCAAACTGATGGAACGGAATCCATAGCTAATAGACTCAAGGAGAATGAACTAGGGAGCCATAGGTGAACCAGGCAGCAGGCGATCTCCTGTCAAATGACTCCTGTGTACGCCAGAGCGTGCAGGTTGGGGCAGGTGCTTGTGGCTGGACAAATGAAATCATAGTGCTGCCAACATCGGATGCACTCTTCTGCCACCATCGTGTGCTGTGACGTCTTTTCAAACACGTTTTGTTTTGTGCTGTGCCCTGCCGTGCGGTGTCGCAGGTTGCCTTGGGGATCAAATGGCGGCCCTGCTGGGTCAGCGAGCAGCACCAGGGGAGGCCAAGAACACATATGGCACAGGATGCTTCATGCTGCTCAACACAGGTGTGGAGGGGGGTCCACATCTGGTGAATGTAACTGTGCTATGGCCGTGCTGCCCCTTTCGCGTGTTCGCGACCAGCGTTTTGCTCATGCTCATCAGAGGGTTCATTGCAGAGCAGCCACAACAACCTTCGGTTGATGCTGTCTCACTGAACATGCCCGTCTCTCCACGCTGTGTTGGTGCAGCAGCGCAAATCGGCGCATACATGAGGGCGAGGCCTGGCACTTCAATAGGCTCCACCCAGGGTTCCTAAGTGTCACGCCAAGCGTTCTGCTACTCAGCATCTATCAAAAGATTCACAGTGTACCAAACAGACTATGCCGTGCTCTTGCTTATCATGCGGGTACTTTTTTGTGCGCAGGTTCCACCCTCACCCCCAGCAGCCACGGCCTGCTGACCACCCTGGCTCACCGGCTGGGGCCCCAGGCCACACCCTGCTATGCTCTGGAGGGCTCTGTGGCAGTAGCAGGCCTGGGCATCAGCTGGCTACGCGACAACCTGCGCATCATTGACAACACGGCAGAGTGTGAAGACATCGCCAAGTCGGTGAGTGCACTATGTACTTCTGAGTGAAGGGTGGCAGCTGCAGGTGCACAACACCGCAGAGTGCGCAGACCCCCCGCCCCCCCTGAGAAACATCGCAAATGGGGTGAGCGCTGCCCTGGTTGGTATGAACAAGGCCAGTCAGAAAGCTACCTGTTCACAAATAGCTTAGTCTTGATCAAGGGTGTGTGGCTGCTGCAGGTGCCTGACACTGGGGGCGTGTACTTTGTGCCGGCCTTTGGTGGGCTGCTGGCCCCTCACTGGGAGGAGGATGCACGGGGCACACTGCTGGGCATGACAGGTGAGACACAAAGTCACTAGCGCCTGCGTTTTGGGTTGCACAGATGTGGTATTGGGCCCAGCCAGGGTGTGCATGTCTTGAACTTGAAGGAGCACGCAAGCACACCCGCTTTCAAGGCGCACAAACCCTCGAGCGGCGGACCCCTGCGACCCGTCACGGCCTGCTGTATTGCCCTCCCCCCTGCTTCCTCCCTCCTATGTCACTTTGCCGTGCGGCATACTACTCGCCCATGGTTGCTGTGCAGCCTTCACGACGCGCGGGCACGTTGTGCGAGCTATGCTGGAGGCCATCTGCTTCCAGACTCGGGAAGTGCTAGAGGCAATGATCCTGGACACAGCAGGTATGCACACTGCAAAGCAACTGGTGCCGCCCTTTCGCCGCCATGCTTGCCTGTATGGCACCTTCAATGATTGTTTGTTGTCAGCAGGTGGCTTGTTTACTGGCTGTTGAGCCACGTTGTTGAGTGTCGCGAGTGTGGCAGCATGCACATGCCATGTGCACCGCAGTGCGGTGGGAATTCTCGGGGAGATCTGCGGCTGTCCTTGTTGACAGCAGGTATGGACCGAGCAGTGCTGGAGAAGTGCTAGAGGCAATGATCCTTTGCCCGGCTGCTGCTGAGGCTGCGGTGGTGGCCGCAACAGCTCAGGGGGGCCGGCAGGCTGGCCTTGGCCCTGCTGCTGCCGCGACGGCTCCTGCGGTCGCTGTTGCTGCTCCTGCTGCTGCTGCCGCAGCTGCCCAAGTCCCCATGGCCGCTGCTGCTGCTGTTGCAGGGCGGGGGCTCCCTGTTGAGACCGCACCAGCCATGCTAGGGCTGCCTCGACCTCACTGTCGGTGCTACTACTGAGTAGCGTGATGCCGTGTATTCACGCTGTACAGTAGTAGCACCGACAGTGAGGTCGAGACGGCCCTGCGGCTGGTGCGGTCTCAGCAGGGAAGGTTTGTGGTGCTGCCCTGTCGTTGTCATGCTTGCCTGCATGACAACAGTGGTTTGCCAGCAGGTGGCTTGTTTTCTGGCTGTACATGTACCTTGTTTGGTTTGTGGCAGCTGCGCGTGGTGCAGTGGGAAGTTGGGGAGTGTTACGTGAATCCACTTGGTATACTGCTGTCCTTATTGATCTGCCCAGTAACTTCCTCCCGGCCAACAGCATCAGGGTGCACCAGAAACTGTCGGTGCTGTCACACCATTACGCCACACAAACCTGTTTGAGTGACAGCTGTCATGTGCAAGCCGTGCTGAGCTCCGCCTGCTGGCAGTATGCATTCTACGCTGAGTGCACACGTGTGCCTACACACACGTACTCTGTGTCACATACGCACTCTGTGTCAAGGATCAATGTGTGCTGTGTTGCTGCAGGCATGCAGCACAGCGCCAGCTGTCCAGACCTGGACCCAATGGCCCTGGAGGCTGCAGGCTTCAGTGGCAGCAACGGCTTTGCCAAGTCACGGCTGAGTTCGGCATCAAACTCGATGTCACGCTTGGGGATTGAGGACAGGTGGGTTCGGGCACTCGCTGCTGTGCTTGCCTGTGTGTGGCGTTGTTGTACGTATGTGTGTGCTGGCCTGCAGTGAGGGTGGGAGGGGGTGGCGGGGTTTTGGGGGTACATGTCAACAGTGGCAGGTGACGTCTCGGGGCTCAAACGCTCCACGCGTGTGCTGTGCTGTGCTGTCTCATGTGCTGTGGTGTGCTGTGCTGTGCTGCAGGTCGGCCGTGGTGTCAAACTCCATGCCACCCACAGCCACCAACCTGATACCCAGCCTACAGCAGCACCAACAGCAGCAGCAGCAGCAGGGTGGCGCCGTTGCTGCAGTCAAAAGCAGGGACTGCAGTGGTGACGGCGGCGGTACAGGGGGTCGTGTGTCTATCAGCTCTTGGGGCAGCAGCAACCAACTCCTTCAAGGGGCCTGGGCTACCGGCTGAACCTGTTGCGAGTGGATGGAGGGGCAACAAACAACAACCTGCTGATGCAGCTGCAGGTGCGGAAGGTGTGGGGTGGCCTTTCAATGCCCAGTCAACTTACTTCATCGGTGGACATTTTGGGACAGAACCGGCTCCTATAGTTTAGATGCGCTACTTCTGCACACACAGGATAGCCTGGTGGCTTGTGTCAGCATCCCCCAAAACCCTGGGGATTTTTGTGTAGTCAGTTCGGCTGCTTACAGATGCACCACCTGCTCTGCTTATCACTCTTGCCACGCGCCCCTCCCCCTGCCACCCGCCTCTCCTGCCTGTTTGACTGCAGTCGGACATCCTTCAAGTCCATGTACACTGGTCTTCCTGGTGTAGTTGCTACTGACAGATGCACCACCTGCTCACCTTGTCACCCTTGTCGTGCCAACCCATGCCGCTTGCCTTCCCGCCATGTTTGCAGTCGGACATCCTTCAAGTCCCTGTACAGCGGCCACACTTCCAGGAGACCACAGCCCTAGGTGCAGCACTAGCAGCAGGCTATACGGTGGGGTTCTGGGACATGGCCTTCCTTACAGACCACCCACCGGACGAGGCTACCACATTCACGCCAGAGGTGACGAAGGATGCAGCTGCCAGGCGCTTCAAGCACTGGAAGAAGGCAGTTAGCAGGTGCCTTGACCTGGCAGACTTGGCAACGTGAGGGTATTGTGACCATACATCTCTGTTGGTTTCGTGCTGCATGTTGTGTTTGCACAGTTGTGCAGAGGTGTGGCTATGCTGCGCCTGGCACTGGGGTTGCGTGGCATAGCCTGACGGGTTTGCATGCTGCACAGCACTGTGTGTGGTGTGCCAGGAGAAGGGGGGCAGCCTGCCTGACTTGGCCGACCTGGCAGCGTGAGGGTGCCGTGATTGTTGCTGCTGGTGGCACAGCTTGGCCAAAGTCTGCCATTGGGTGTACATGGTGTGGCAGGTGATGTTGGCACTGTTGACAAGACTCAAATTCACATTTGTGATTCTCAGCAATTTATCTGCCAAATCCTGCATGTCGTTGTCATGTGTTGAGGGGTGCCTGTGCACACCATATTGCTCCACTATGCGCATGATGGCTGTCACACCTGCCCGCCACCAGAATTTCAATTTTTTGGGGCGGGCAGGTGTGACAGCAACATGATGAGGGGATACTTTTGAGATGCATATGATGAAAAAATAGCTGACTGGCGCCCTGTACCGCTTCTGTTCATTCCACGGCTCCAACCATGATCAACCGCCATGAACATGCACCATTCAAATAGAGCAACGTCAAAGTACCCTCTATCCTCCCACGTTGCGGAGTATGTCTCTCCCTGTTCTGTTCAAGGCATTCGACCGAAGAATCAAGCCACAGCATACAAAAATCGCTCAATGAGCTTCTTCCATCCTGAGCTGCATCAGCTGCAGCAGCATGCAGCCTTCTTTGAGTATGAAACGTTTCAGGGGCCCTTGTGCTTGGCATGCTTCCTTCACAGCCTCGCAGATGCTGCACAGCTGGACAGCAGGAAGACCTTCGTGCTCAGGTGTGGTGCTGCTGCTCATGAGCATGCTGCACTGTACGAAGGTCTCACAGCAGCAGGTTATGCATGCACTCCTGTGGATTAAGTGTTTCCAAGCATAGCTCCAGCTCAACTGGGTGTTGCTGCAGGGAGTTTGTGAGGGTGTTTGGGCCAGAGGGCCCTGACGGGGCAGAGCCCCTGCGGCAGTTGTTGAGCCAGCATGCACCTACGCTGGTGGACGGGCTGCTGGCTGCCTGCACAGCCTCTCAGGATGTGGGTATGGGCTCAGCAGTGCAGGAGGCTGCTGCAGCTATGTGCAGCAGCGCACCAGAGTACCTGCCAGAGCTTCTAACTGAAAGGTGAGCTGCGTCCTTTGCACAAACCCTGCATGCTCACATCACATAGGGCAAAGGTCATCCCTTTCACAAGCGCACATCACCTTTTTGCATGCATCACATTTCAGAGTAACAGCTTATATGGTGGCACCAAGATAGTGGCAGGCTTTTCACCCTGAATCGGCGTTGAGCCCCTCCTGCAATGTCTGGTGTCCTGTGCTTGGGGTGCAGGATACTGCAGCAGCTGCTGAACCTGCAGTGGCCCAACAGCTCCTCTCTATCAGACTCGAACACCCACTTAATCCAGCACAACCCCCAGGCAGCCGCCTATGCAGCCGCAGCAGTGTCCTGCTGCCTGTCCATCCTGCATCAGCTGGTCAGCACATACCCTGCAGCTGCTCGGCTGTGTGCTGGGACACTGGCGCAGTCACAGGATCTGGCGGCTGTCATGTGTGCTGGACTCGGCTGCCCACTGCCAGCTGTTGTGTCACCTCTGCTACAGTGAGTGTGTTGCTGGCAGGTGCTATGCGACAGTATGCTTGCAGCAGTTGTGGCCATATGCTTCCAGCAAGCATGACGTGTTGCAGGCATGCTGGATAGAACCTCATACATCTACATGTGTTGGCTGCAACATCTGGCAAGGCTGATGCTTCAGCAACAGGTTATTGCGCAACGTCAGCGTGTCGGACAAGAATCACTGCCGCCGTGCTGCTGAAGCTGCTGATGCTTTTGTTGCTGCTGTGGCTGCTGCTGCTTTTGCTGCTGCTGCTGCTGCTGCCGCTGCAGAGTCTTCTCAGTGCTGGCTTGCAGCAGCCCAGGTGCGGCAGTCAGCACAGCCACCCTGGATGCTGGCAGCAGCAGCGGCGCTATCACCCTGCCCGCTGCTGTTGTGCGTGAGCTGTTTATTCAGCTGCTGCTGCTGTCACCCCAGCTGGCCTGTGTGGAACTCAGGGCGCTGCTGCTGCAGGTGCTGCAGCACCTTGTGGCGACAGGTGGGTGGTTGCCAGGGTCTGTCTGAGTGCAGATCTATCAGCATAAAACCTCGGGGCTTGGTGACTTTTTGTTACATGTGCTGAGATGCAGGGTTATGTGACAACTGGGTAACGCAGTGCAAATGACTGACACACCCACGCCATGCGTGCATATGTTGCTGCATGCCCTCATGGAATCTGCGCGTGTGCCCCATACTGTGCTATGCTGTGCTTTTGCCCTGTGCGCAGGGTATGCTGTTGAACAGGCGTGCATGCCTCCCAACCAGCCCTCAACAGCAGCCGCAGCACCTATCCTCACCCAACATCCCTCGCAGCTTGGCGCTGGGTACTCCCAGCCACAGCCCTACAGTCAACAGCCACACCACCACCAGCAGCAGCAGATGGAGCAACACTCTGCCGCACTTGCATCAGCTATCATGTCAGGCCTCAAAGCATCCCTGTTGGACACAGACCCCTCCCTCCAGCTGCAAGGCTGCAGGCTGCTGGCAGCTGCTGCTGCTCGTGCACCTGCACTGCTGCTGCAGCAGCTGATTGCAGCAGACTGCTGTGAGCATCTATTCGAGGTGCTGAGAGGAACATTGAGCAGCTGCAGCATGGGTGCAAGCATACTGGCGCTGAGGCAGCAGCAGCAGCAGGAGCCTGGAGGGGCTGCAGTTGGGATGATGACAGAGGATCTGCAAGCAGCAGCAGTGTCTGCCCTGCAGTGCCTATCAACACAAGGTAACTGCAACTCCTGCTGCTTTTTCTGTTGCCGTTGTACTTGCAGTGTCCCGGCTGCCGCTGCCGCTGCTGCTGCCCATGCCGTGCATCAGCCAGGCCTACCTAGCTGTGATGCATGCTCAGGACAGCTCCTGCCTGCAGCCACACCAACCGTGTCAAAGGGACCTGAACATCTGTCAGCTCCCTGCATGAAGCGGTCACTTCGCGGCTGCGCCTTGTAGCAATTACTGGACGTCTGCTTTCAACAGTAAGTACGGATATGTACGCCGCTGTGGTGGTGCTGTCTGTGTTGCAGGTCCCTACTTCCTTGAGCATCTGCACTTTGGGCTTGATACTTTGACAGACCTCCTGCAGCATGCAAACACCACCTGCAACAGCCCCTTGTTCAGCACAGTCCTGGCCCTACTGTACAGCACCCTCAGCCCTCAGCAGCAGCAGCAGCAGCAGCAGCATGCGGCCGCCGGAAGCAGCAGCAGTGCGCTGCTGCCGGCAGCAGCGTTGGGTCGTCTGGCGGCTGCAGTAGCAGCAGTGCTGCCGACAGTGTCACCAGAGGAAGCAGCAGCAGCAGCAGCAGGCGGCCATGCTGGTACAGAGCTGCAGCCCACACCAGAGCTTCAGCAGTCATATCAACTGTCCTGCAGGTGTGTGTTGCTCTGGTTCTGTACAGGGTTTTTTCCATGTGTCTGCAGCCCCTCTTCAAGCACAGGGCAGCCAAAGAGGTTGTTGCGCAATCTCAGGCTATGGGTCAACGTTGGGGGCCCCGGTCTGGGAGCAGACGGCCAGCTGCAGGGTCAGGAATCTTTGAACTTGAAAACCACAAACACATCCTCAGACACACTTGTGTTTACTGCTGCTGTTGCCATCTTGCCACACCGCAGGCTGCTCTCCCTGCTGTGTGCACAGTACTGCCTGGCAGACACACACAGCACGACCTTCACCACCAGTAGCAGCAAGGCCTCTGCTGCCAAAGCCCTCACACCTCACATCTTGTCAGCAGCCTACAGGGCTCAACTAGCATTGCCAATCCTCAGCAGCAGGGCAGTGGTCAGTGGCTTCCTCACAGCTGCTGCTGAGCTGGTGGTTCATGCAGTGCAGTTGCTGGCGGCCCCACTTGCTGCTGCTGCAGCCAGCAGCACCTCCCAGCAGCAGCCACACAGTCAGCAAAGGCTGCCATTACAGCAGGTGGCTGGCCAGGCGGCACAGGGCCAGGCAGCCAAGCAGCAGCTGCTGCTTCGTGGGAAGGGTGCGGGTCAGAAGGGCAGCAGCAAGGGTGCCCAGCAGGCCAAGAAGGGTAAACAGGGTCGCCAGGCAACAGCATCGCAAGACAGATTGTTCACGCGCAGAGCACAGCCCCAGCACGCCTCCAGCCAGCAACAGCAGCAGCAGCAAGAGCCGTTGTCACAGGGTCCTTCATTTCCTGCATCAGATGCTGAAGTCGATGATATGCTGTACCTCTTTGAGGCAGTACTGCTGCACCTGCTTCCTGCTGCAGTCAGGGGCTGGGATGCGCTGGGGTTGGCTGCGGCAGCAGCAGCTGGGGGTGCCGCTGGTGCTGGCATGGGGGTGTGGCCCCATGCAGGAGACCTGCAGGAGGAGCAGCAGGCTGCAGCGGCCATGCTTCAGGCTGTGCTGAGAGTGCTGGCAGCTGTGTTGGACGCAGGTGAGGTGGGAAGGGAGGTAGCATTATGTATAACTGGTAGCATGAGGGGTCTTACAGAGCTCCTGCCTTGATGCCTGCATGTGTTTTGGTTAGTTGTTCCATCGCAACCATTTGTATTGGTTTTTGTTAAATCCTGCAGCTTGGTGTAGTGCTGGCCAGCACACAGCACCAGCATGTCAGCCCAGGCACTACCCTTTGCTCATACACATGCTGTTTTCAATGCAAAACACCCAGCTTGCTGTTCCCACACCCTGCCGCGCGTTCAAACCAACAGTCCGCTCCATGCTGTCTTTTCCTGCAGGCACCTCATGTGCTGTGGTGGCCCCATTTCTTCCCGCCTTTTGTCAGCAGCTGCTGTCAGGCAGCAGCATCAGCTGGACCAGTGTCTGCCTGGACCTCCTGGCCCTGCTGCCGCTGCCTACCTCCCTCTTGACTGAGGCTTGCGGGGTGCTGCTGACGGCAGCTGTGCAGCTGCAGGGAGCAGCATTCATGCCAGGTAAGGGATACGATGTGACAGTGCACAGTGCAAAACAAAGGAGTCCCTAGGCTTGGATGGAAAACCGTCAGGGCTGCGGATGCAAGTGGGTTCAGTAAGTGAAGCTTCAGCACGCCTTGCTGACTGTGTGCTGGTGCTCATCTTGTACATGCAGGGTCGCCCCCAAACCTGGCTCCAGTAGCCGCTACCTTGGCCACACGTGTCAACAGTAGACTGGGGCTCTTGGAAGTCCTATGCAGCAGCCCAGCACAGCACAGCACACAGCAGCAAATCGCAGCACAGCACGGCCACAGCAACGACAGCGGCGGCTCCCGCAGAGGCAGCGGCAGCAATGGCAGCAGTAGCAGCCGGCATGGCAGCAATGACATTCGGCGCTTCTGTGGGGTGTCAGAGCTCCACAAGGCAGCACTGTGCATTCTTGCTGCTTCCCTGTACTGTGGTGACATCTGCTGGGATCTGGGCGATGTGCTGACTGCTACTGATGCAGCTGTGGGGCATGCAGGCGCTGCTGTGCTGTCACAGCCTGAGCTATTGCTGAGTATCGTCCAGCTGTATGCTCAGGTTGAGCAGCAGCTGTTGTCAGACCTCCAGCAGCAGCAGGTGCTACAGCTGCAAGCTACTTCCGCAGACCCAGCAGCAGCAACAGCGGTCGCTGGTGGGGACCATGGGGTGAGGTCAGCACTGCCGCCTCCAGCTGCTATAGTGCATATGCTTGAGCGCGTGACACCTGCACAGCTGGCATCACTCAAGCCTGATGATGTAGCGGCTGGGTGGATCTTGGGACAGGCGGAAGTCCTGCCCAGCGCTGCGCGGCTGCTGCTGCAACTTTGGATGCAGCAGATGGTGGCCGCACCGGGTGTGCCTGCAGCAGCAGCAGCTACAGCAGCAGGGGAGCCTGGTGCGGCACACAGTCAGCAGCAGCAGCAAGAGGAGCTGTACGAGCAGCAGCAGGAGTTGTGTCATGCTGTGCTGGCAGCACTTCAGCAGCAGCCTGCAGCCTTGGCAGCTGCACTGCAGCTGCTTCACAATGGTCTGGACCCTCAACAGCAGCAGCAAGGACACGGTGCTCAGGCAGCAGCATGGCTAGCTGTGCTGACAGCAGTCCTGAGCAGCAGCAGTGAGCAGCTGACACATGCACTCTCCCGCTATGCCCAGCAGCAGCACAGTCTGCAACCGCATGAGCCTACAACTGAAGACACCGACATCGCCTCCAGCTGCAGCATACTGCAGCAGCTGCTGCTGGGAAGCCCCAGCAGCAGTTCCATCGCTGTGGGGGCAGCAGGAGGAGGAGCAGGTGGCAGGACTGTCGGCGTGCTGCAGTTGACAAGAAAGGTGCTGATGTCAGCATGTACTGGCGGTTGGGCCGGCAGCTGGGCCAGCTGCTATCTGCTGCTGGCCTGCTGCAACTGCCTGACGGCGGTGGCAGCAGCTGTGAGCGGTGGAACAGTAGCGTCCTTGGGGGCCAGCGGGGCAGACAAGCAGGAGCAAGAGCAGTGGCTGCTGCAGCAAGGGGTGCAACAGGTGCGACGTGTGTGGCTGTCTGTATGAAGCTGCCCAAGCCCTTGTTAGTGTCTTTCACTATGCCGGCTGAGTTGACTGAAACAGTGCTCTGCAAGTCTGATGGCAGTGGCGCATGTAGTTTATCGCTGACCTGGAGGATGGTCAAAGCCAATGCCACAACCACATGTTGCAGTATTGTGTGACTCCATGTGTCTGGCCCTGACAATGTTACTGGCTTAGCGTTTGTGTGGCTGTCGCCCAGCCAACCTGCTTGAAAACTGCAACAATTCTCGCTCATGCAGCTACATTGCCACTGCCACCGCTGAAAAGGTTTCTGTCTCTGCTGTTGTGCTGGCCCTGCCGTGCATCCCACTGTGCAGGTTACTCTCCTGGCCACACGCTTACACCACCTGCCACCAGAGCACCAGCTGCACCAGCCCCTGCTAGCAGCTGCGGCCAATGCAGCAGCAGCCTGGCTTCACGCAGCATCGGTGTCAGCAGCTGATGGTGAGTTGCTGCTGCAGCTGGCCAGTAGCTCTGATGTGAACCAGCTCATGCAGCAAACTGCAGCAGCAGCGCCAGGTACCAGCACACTGCAGCAGCAGCAGCAACAGGATGGTGCAGTATCCTTGCAGCTTCCGACACAGACCAATGCAGAGGCTGCACTTTGGCAGCTGCTGGCTGGTCTGTATCAGCGGTACAACATATTCCCGCTGCCTGCAGCAGCGCCCGCTGCACTTGACCCGGACTGCGAACCCCACCTGTCAAGCAGCAGCGGCAGCAGCACGCGCACAGGGCTACTTGTGCCAGCGCTGGTCTGGGATGCGGGGTTGCTGTGGCTGCAGCTGGCAGGGTTGAGCCCGCCAGCAGTATCACAGCAGCCAACTGACAGCAGCAGGAATAGTGGGCTGTCATTGCTGCACATGCTGCTGCTGGTGCAAAGCCAGGGGTCGTGCCTGTCGTCACTGCTGCTGCTTGACACTATCACACTGTTGCTCCTACAGCAGCAGCAGCAGCAGTGTGCGCAGGGAGAGCAGCAGCCGTGGAAGGAGTGTCTGACAGTCCTGCAGAATGCGGTCACTGCTGCGACTGTACCCGGCAAATGCAGCTGGCAGTACACAGCAGCAGCAGCCAGCTGCCTGGCAGCGCTGTATGCTGCTGCAGAGTCAACACTCTGCAGCAGCAGTAGCAGTAGCAGCAGTGGTGGGAGTGCAGGTGTGGGCATTGGTGCTGTTGCCAGTAGTCCTTGGAATGCAGCTGTGGTGCAGGCAGCTGTTGAGAGGGTGTGCCAGAGGGCTGCAGAACTGAAGGCTGTTGCATCAGCAGCAATGGCAGCTGAGGCTGGCAGCGATGGCAGTTTCAGGCTGAGTTACAGGTGTGCTGTTACTGCTGTGCATGAAGCATTGAAGCTTTGATGTTCCTGTGAGGGCAGGTGCGCATTGGTAGCCTGCATGCAACATTGCCCCTGCGGTTCTGCATATGCAGAATGCAAGATTTGAGTGTGCAGGGGTCCGTTACAGGCTCGGCCCAACAGATGGCGTGCAAATAGCATTGCTGTGGAACAGTGCATGTATGTGTTGTATTTTTGTTGCATTTTTAAGGTTTGTTGCCGCTGCTCTTTATTGCCATCACTGCTGCTTTGTGATCTGCTGTCACTGCTAGGTGGTTGGCTGGGCAAGACACGCAACAATGCTACCAGCAATTTGTTGCAGATGCGCAGCTGCTGCTCAGCTTCATCACCCTAGCAACCACAGCAGCAACAGTAGGCAGCAGCAATGCAGCCGCTGGTAGGGGTGGCCTGGGCTTGCAGCAGCTGCAGGCGCTGCTGGTGCCATACCTAGAGCAGCAGCAGCTGCTGGCTGTCCTGTGCTGGGGTGCAGGACAGTGCTACAGCTGCTGCCAGGCGCTACTGCTTGACGACCAGCAGCAGCAGCAGCAGCAGGAGGAGGCAGCAGGGATGGCTCAAGGGCTCTTGGCACACAAGGCAGCAGCGTGCTGCTTATCCATGCAGCTGTCAGGTGTGTGTGCCTCACTATTGGAGAGGTTGGTCCTGGCAGGGTGCTGCAGTAGCCAGTTGGCACGTCTCAAGCAGCAACTGCAGCAGCAGCTACAGGCCATTGTGCTATTCCAGCAGCAGCAGCAGCTGGGTCATGGGCAGGGCGGCACTACAGCAGCAGTGGATGCAGGGCTGGATGGCTTTGTAGCACAGTGTGTGTCAGCGGGAGCCTTACAAGTCCTGGCCGCTGTTCAGGGTATGGATGGCAGCGCTGTTGGCAGGGTGCAGGGTGTGTCTCTGCAGCTGCTGCAGCAGGTGTATGCTGGAGGGCAGGAGTTCAGCCCTGTGATGATGGTGAGTGAGCCCTTGGGTGTTGCTGTTAGGCTGCAGCAACTGCTGCACCACTTGCAACGTGCATAGCTGGGGGCAGGCGCGGCGATGTGGCTGCTGAGGCACCTGCATCACCTGCGCAGCTTGCATAGCTGGGGCCAAAGGAGGCAACAACGTGGTGGTGACTGGCGAGATGGGGTGCAGATCTGAGGCATGTCGTCGGTGGGGCCCGTCTGAAATGTTGCCTCTCATTGGATGGAGTCATGTTCAGAGGTACATGCTGCGGCCAGCTTGTGGGGTTGATGCGTGCCTTCTGAAGCCCTGAAGGCGTCAGTGTGTGGGCCCCATTGTGAGTATCTGTGGGTCCCCACTTTCAATCATTGGTCTGCTGGCGCATTGCCTCATATTACCTGCAATCGCATGTACGTATCAGCTGGCTTGTTGCTTCAAAACCCGCTTTCAACTGCTCATCTGGCAGCCTTTGAGGCAGTTTCATGGCTCTAAAGCAGATCTGCATGTGTGAGAGAGACACCTAGAGGGCAGTCTGGCTACGGAATTTTTGCTTCCTGGTAACCTGGTTGGCAACTCCTCCTAGCTCCAGCATTGTGGTCGATCCGATAATGCAAGACATACGTGGGTTTGTAGATGTGGTATAACCCAGACTGTTGTCGGGTATGGATGGGTGGACACGCATGCTGCACAAAGTTTGTTGCAAGTGAGACACAAACTACTAGAGAGGATCACAAGTTCAGATGCAGCTGCTACACGGCATGGGGCAACAGCATGTGTTGCAGCCAGCAACACACTAAAAGGAAGAAAAAATACCAGGTCTGGCAGTTCACGCCATATTGAGCCAACCGGTGCGTAGTGATGGGCGCGCCAAAGCAAGGGAAAAAGTGCATGACCAAGCAACAAATGTGCAGGAGTCTTGCTTTTGTGAAAGGACACATAGGTGAATGGCCCTATATGGCCATGGCAACATGCCTGAAGAGGCCTTGCCACTCTTCACAAAACATCAACAGGAGCAGCATTGCCCCACCAAAGCACTATCACTGCGTGCAGTCATGCTGAAATCTGTACGCGCCCCGTTCAAAGCACATGTGACGAAGTTGAGGGCGCCACTTTGGATGGAGGAGAAAGTGATGTGCCACGAAACACAAGTGACTGAACAGGAGAAACAGCCCGCGAACGGTTGACGGGCGCCCGACACAAAAATTTGACATGGGCCCCAAGGGCCTTCAGCGCGTGATGGATGAACGTCCCATAGAGGTGATGAGTGTGAACTGTGAGAAACTGCACTCATGCCAAACAGCCCCCTGCGCCTGGCAGCACAGGAAGGCCACATGCCATTGCTTCAGCCCAGCATCACACCACACGCATCCTTCCTCGGCATCAGGTGGGGGGGGGGGGGGCAACAGTTGCCAAATCAGGCCTACAAAAGGAACCTGCATCCCCAACGTGTCATTCATCTGGCACCCCACACTCGGCTGAGTCCAGTAGCCGGGGGAGTCCGTGCAGGAACGTTGAGGAGGGTGATTAAAGTGAGAGCACTCCTTGGAGAGGAAGCAAAGGGAACCGCCGCCGGCCTTCAGAGGCCTCCACTTGCAAGCACGCAAAGGGTATGCACAGACCACATGCAACAAGCACACGCACATTGTGACATCACCACCTCCATTACTAGAGGCCCGTTGAACGCAGTGCTGCTGGCACTATGTGGGCCTTGGTGTCGCCTTTCCAAGAGGCCAATATGACAAGCCAAGGTCAAGGCCAGCTAGATTGCACACTCTCCGTCTGCCTCAGGCCTGAATCACACTCACAAACAAGCACACACACCCATATGCCAAGCTTGCACATAGAAAAGAGTATGACATCGGATGAGTCATGCCAGGCTGGGTGCGGCGAGCAAGCTGCCCAAATAGATCTAGACAGGCTTGATCCTCAAGATTCCTACAAGGGTCAAATCTGGGAACACAATCGACCCATCGGGCGCAGCCTTTGGGTATGTGGGGAATGAGAAAGACACCAAGCGAGCCGCCACTGGTGTGGTGCCTAGTACAGGGGTAGGCTGAACGTTGGGAGGGATATTATCCTCTGGCTGGCGGCCTGCAATCCTGTGCACACCAGCGCCGTCAACACACCAGATGCACCCGCCCCCGATGTAGTCAGCCACAATGTAGTCAGCCACAAATAACCTGCCTTGGGCATCAAATGCAATCCCCATCGGATGCAACGGCCCGCCTAAAGTGGGGCCTTGTGACCTTGGTGGGATGATTATGGCTTTTGCCGTGGGATGATGGATGTTGAAAAGTGTGACTGAGTGATCCTCAATATCACTCACCGCCAAGTATGTTCCATCGAGCAGAGCTAAGCCAGAAACTTGCTTGCCGGCTTGAAACAGCAGGTCCCTTGTTTGCCAGTTGTCAGCCGCATTCCAGCGATATACTGCTGTCCCATCAGAGGCATACAGATTGCCGGCAGTATCAGCCACAATGTCACTTCGAGCAGGAGTATCAGGGTCTTCTGTCGGCATCTCTCGCACAGTTCCATCGGGTCTGGCATACCGGAGGTGCCTCAAACCGTCGGCCAAAAAAAGAGTAGTACCATCCGCTGTGATAGCGGCATTCACTGTGTCCACCTGACCGTACGTTATAGCCGTCACTGTCGCTTCAATCAGGGGAACGTTGTTGCCAGAGTGGCCATTGACACCAAAGTTAGTCACTGCTGTGACACGCTCTGTTGACGCAGACCACCGGAAAAACCCATGATACAGCTGCATGAGCATGAAGAGGCAGCAGTGGTTGGGATGTTGCGTGAGGACATGCAATGGCCGGCACTTACAGACTGGTAAAGACTCACACCAGCCCAGAGAATGCCGAAGGCAGATGCTATACTGAAGCAGGACTGCTATGCAGCCATATGCTCTGCGTGTGCCGGTGTTGATACTGCAGTGTTTGTTACCTACGGCCTTGGTGGCATTCCACCCAAACACCTCTGCATGTCTCGTACCTGGTCTGAGAAAATGATGTCGCCAGTGCTCTGGTTGACTGCAAGTCCCCAGGGCCGTTGCAGCTTGAAGTCTGCTGCAGGAATGCTGTCAGTCACGCTGGCCATAGGTGTCGCGCCTTGGCCCAGGACTTGCGTAATTGTCCAACTCCCACATGGGGGGACTGCAGGCAGGCACAAACCTCAGGTGTGTTGCCAATTGTTCGACAGGCCAGTTGACAGACTGCCGGGGTTTTTGGCCAATCATGTGCTTGACTTGGTCGGCAGTTCATCTGATGCATACGGAGCGCTGCAAACAAGGCTCTCAACATAGCACTGTGTCAAGATCACATGGAACTGCCATTGTGATTCCAGATCACTGGCTGCCATGCCTCAACCTGTTGTACATGCGCAACCCGTTAGCCACTTACCTCCAGCAAACGGGTCAGCACAGGCGCCGCTCACGCGCCATACTCCCTGTCCCCCCACATCTTCGCACAGAGCCTGGGGCACTCCTATAAGGCTTTTGTTGCCGACAGTGTTGCAGGACCCATAGCAAGTTGTGCCAGCTAAGGTGCTGTCACAGGAGAAGGTACCATTGGTGATAGTGGGGGTTGTCAAGCAGTCTGCACATCACACAACCACAACAAGTGGTTGAAGCACTTAGTGACTCCTGCCATGTTCCACAGTACGGTCATGTAAGCAACTTCAGCAAATTGGCTAACTCAGAACAGTGCAAGATGTGCGGCATCTAGCCATCGCATCATAAGCATCCTGTCAGCTTGGCATGCAGGCACTGCCAAATAGTCTTTGCTTGGTCACTCACGGGGCAACATGTAGCATGTGCCTTGCACTTGTTGCCATTGTCCTTCTTCACCACACGTCACATTTGGCCTTCCACGGGCGCCTTCAACACAACTTGCAAAGCAGACCGCACCAATCGCCGTTGTTTCATCACATGCAAAGCTGCCATTGCCCCCTGGAAGTTCTGGGCTGCCCTGACACCCTGCGGCCATGAAGCAATTGTGCACACACAAATGAGGTCGTGAACTTGCAAGCTTGCAAGATTGCAGAAGCACTGCTGGCAGCGAACAGGGCATATTGGCAGTGCTGCACAGCAGGCACTGCAGGAATCACCAAGCGATCACACATAGCCTTGGAGTGGTAGTACAAGTAGAAGTAAAGTAGACGTAGAGTAGCAGCATCGTTCTGCTATCAGAAAAGGAAACATTTTTTTCTGTCTGGACAGTACCACCAACCGGCGGGGAGAGTATCTACTTGTCCTACCCCCTTCCCCTGGTTTGTTCGGTTTCTTTGATTAATGGGCCTGTTCACCCCATCACTCAGTGACTGGGTCAGAGACCCTTGCACCTGCCCGCACTCACTCGGTGGCTGTTGGCATGTCCCTTTCGCAGCCTCCCAGTTCCCTCCTTCTCCACAAGTCACATTTGGTGACCCGATGTAGCCTTCGGAGCAGTTGGCAAAGCAACTGCCGCCTATTGCCGTTGTCGAGCCACACGCAAAGTTGCCATTCCCTCCTGGGACTTCTGGGCTTCCTTTGCACACTGCACACAGCAACACAGAGCACACTGTTTATGTAAACACAGCATGCCTATCCAGACCGCTCCGGGGGGGGGGACACCTTGCTTGTGTGATGTGCAACTTGCAGCAGCAACGCCGACACAACTCTCAGGATTAGGGATGGCAGGGTGATACTTGATTTACTGCATGCAGCATGACCTACATGTCGTCGACATGTCAACTGCACAGCCAGGGACTGCTAAAAATCAAGATCAAGGCAAGTGCAACTAGACCCCCATGCATGCATGTGATGAGCCGCCCTCATAGCACGCGAGGCTAATGGAAGAAATTCTATAGCGTAACTACACCAAGGGGGTGTGTAGTTAACTTCAATTTCAAGTTGGTACAGAACCTGCTTTGCACCACCATGCAAAGTCACTCACTTGGCTGGCACGTGCAGCTTGCAGGTCCCCAGGTGGCGCCAGCACCGCAAGTCACAACTGGCGACCCAAGAAGGCGGAAGCCATCGTCGCAAGTTGCAGTGCACTGGCCACCAATGGGTGTCCTTGGGCCGCATGCAAAGCTGCCATTGCCTCCTGGAACCGGTGGGCTGTCAGTGCACACTGCAAGTGCAGTTGACAGACATGGTTGCACTCAGCATGCTAGCAACTCCAGTTCTTTCACTGTTGAGAGGACCACCCAGTGGTGAAAGTATCCACGTGAAACACCCACACCCACCCATCCACTATCATTGGCAATAATGCAGCCCAACACCATACGTATGTCATACCCTGCTCACCTTTTCATGTGCAAAACATGACACGCAGAGGAACAGGCACACCCCCAGAGGAACACCAAAGCTGCTGCATGTTGCTGAAAAAGCCGCTGCAGACATACACAGGTGCGGGTTCTGCCAGAACATACAGTGTATGTGGCCAAGTCACCACATCACAGCATGTTGACTTACTTGGTGCAACAGCGGTCATGCCCGTGCATGTCAACTTGCGGATGATGATGTTGTTCGGATTCCAAGTGATGGCATCTGCAAAGTAGACACTGCCAGCTACATCTTGAGTCATAGCCCAAGTTGTTCTCAGGGTGGCTGCCTTTGCAGGCCCACCATCTCCCGTGGAGGTTGCATTCAGCTCTTGGCCCGCAATGGTGACCAGCTGGCCATCTTGCAGCCGTGCAATCCTGTCAGTGCAGTACAGCATCAGCCATTCAGTGAAACTGATTAGCATATTAGTTGGTACTAACGTTGCAGGGGCTGCGTCAGTCGCATTCGTTTAGTAGTTGAGGATGGTCTTGCTGCCAGGGGTGGTGTTTCAGTCTATCGTGCACAGAGTCCCAGTAGTGAGCTGCCTGCTGCTTTGCATGTGTGCAACAGCCATTGAAGTCACTTGCACACTGTGTGTGCAGCATGCCAACGCGCATGTGTCCCTTGGCAAGTTGTTTATGCTGAGGTCTTGCTGGCGCTGCCGTGACGCTGCTGTGACGGTCACACAATCTCTGCAATACTTCATTCACCTGTTGGTGTCGCCAACCCACACATCATAGCCATTCAAGTCCCACATCAACTTGACGCCCATTGTTTTCGTTGTCACGCCGTACACGTCAAATGACTGCGTCGCGTGCTTGTATATCTTGATGTTTTTGACCCGGTCACTGAAAGCAAAGTCGCCACATTTGCTCCTGCTGAAAGGTCCAAACCCGCCCTGCACGTGTGTGCACGCTACAGCAGATACTGGACACAGGGCGTTCCCGATGAAGGCGGTTGTCATAGTTTGCGTAGCAGCATCCAGCCGATACACTGCGCGCTCAAAACCAGTGACAAACATGTTCCCCTGCACACAACCACAGCAGCAAGCCAGTTCAGCGCAATGGGGTCTACATCGCGCCAGCGGCCACAACTGCATGTGGCATGTCCATGTTGAGGACCAAGCTAGCCAGCACAACTACACTTGTGATGTCCTGACTGGGTTGGCAATTCCTCACATTTGAATGCAACGTGCACTGAGCTCAGATCCGGGTGCCGTAGTGCTCAGCCATGGTGGCTGTTGAATTCTCCCCAGAGGGGATATGTATTGCGGCCCACTTCTCATCATTGCTCTGTTTTATAAATTTGGCTAGGAATGTTAGTGTGTGAACTGCCCCAGTCACTGCAAAAGGCAGCTCAACCTGCACTACCGATGGGCAGTGAGGCCACACATAAATCCCGAGTGAACAGAAAGGGTTGTAATGCTTTTATGTAGCATGAGTCACCTCATGTTGCCACATCCACATTTCACCTCGATAAAATGTCTGTGGACGTGACAGTCTGCATACAAACCCCTTTTCACCAGGGTTTTGGGACTGCCAGGCTGTTCACACACTAACAGGAGAGCCACCCCCAGGGTTGGGATGGGTGGGTAATTTGACACAAAGGTTGATGAGTGAAGAAGGATACTGTAGCCAGTAGAAACTGGCTCATCCTGTTGGTTCACTAGATCTAGTGTCCAGTTGGTTGAAGGTATTGGGTTTTTGACAGTGTTTGACTACGTGCCTCTCTGTGCTCAGTGCCCTCACTCAAATCTTTTCAGATTAGCCGAGTACTCTCTGCTAATCTTACTCATTTGAATGCAACGTGCACTGAGCTCAGATCCGGGTGCCGTAGTGCTCAGCCATGGTGGCTGTTGAATTCTCCCCAGAGGGGATATGTATTGCGGCCCACTTCTCATCATTGCTCTGTTTTATAAATTTGGCTAGGAATGTTAGTGTGTGAACTGCCCCAGTCACTGCAAAAGGCAGCTCAACCTGCACTACCGATGGGCAGTGAGGCCACACATAAATCCCTAGTGAACAGAAAGGGTTGTAATGCTTTTATGTAGCATGAGTCACCTCATGTTGCCACATCCACATTTCACCTCGATAAAATGTCTGTGGACGTGACAGTCTGCATACAAACCCCTTTTCACCAGGGTTTTGGGACTGCCAGGCTGTTCACACACTAACAGGAGAGCCACCCCCAATAATAAGACCCAAAGGGTGAGACGACCACCCCACCAACATGCGCACGGTGACAGCAGGGCGCATGTCCCGTGTTGTCTGCATGTAAGCGCGGATGGCTTTTGAATGGAGGAGGGAGAGAGTGGGTAATTGTTCATATCCCTTGTGTTGGATGTCGGGTCGCTGGGTGAGGTGCCTGCCTGCTTGCGCAGGTTAGGCCACTGGCTCACGTGTCAGCGATCCGAACACCATCCGGTGATGGTGGCGACAGCTCTTCGTCGCGTCTGTCGTTCTTCGATTTTCGAATTGTGATTTCTACAAAGCGTACACCGTTTAACAACTGTCCCACAGTGATGTCACGCATTTGCAGAGCGGTGATCTTGGAACCGCGGAGCATGCCATAGAAGCCTAGCACAAGCCAAGTGGCGTCACGCATGAACATGTCATGCATAAGGGGCTCGATCTGGCCACGTGCATGCAAGAGCTCAACACCAGGCGGAGGGTCTCTTTTGTGCATGCTTGTTTTGATTACAGGCATGCCTTGTGGGCCCTGCTATGCTCTTGTAGTGTTGAGCATCTGCCGAGTGTTACATGTGAGTGCGTCATACCGAATACCATCCCTCTGTCCTTGTGCCAGTTGATGAGGGCTGGCACTGTGTTGAGGGTGGTGTTGTATCTGCAACGGCTCATGGCCCACCCTAGGACTAGGTGGATGTCTGCCGTGTGCCTGCTGTCTGCCCCCTCCCCTAGTGGGAGAGTATGGGACAGACGTTTCCTGCCAACTTCTTGCCAGACCTTGATGTACATATGAAGGGATGAGACGTATGTTTGCTGTGAGGGTTTCACGAACCCCTGTGTCACGCAACACACTACCCTATGTGCAGCATCTTCTAATGCCACCGGTACATGGTCTTGGAGTTTGGCTAATGTCCTTCGCAATCTACACATGTGAACAACGGCTGCATATGCGTGGTGCCCAAATCCCAAGCATGTGATCTGCACTTGTTTGTGGCATTCTAGGCAGCTGAGTCTTCTGCTGCGCGCGGTAGTGTCCAGCCATTGTGGAGCCGCAAATGGAGCAGGCCAGGGCACGGTCATGGGGCTCAAACCCAAGCCAAGTGAAGCCTGTTGCGCATATACGCAAGGCGAAGTAGTAGGTGCGCGTGTGTATCCGACCCGACCGTGGTGTTGGTGTTGCGGCTTATGAGTTGCTGCTACCACTAGGGGGTATACGGCATCTAGCAGCTCATGTACAAACAGGTAGCCCCAAATGGCACACACGGCTTGTGCAGAGCAGCTTGCCATCCAAGGATTCCACCTCCTTGCCAGGCACCTTGTTGCCCATGACATGTGTGTGCACGGGTGCTTGCAGTTCCTGTGTGTAGGGCATGCGTTTATCTTCCGGCAGCCTTGCTTCATGATTCTTTGGCGTCCATGATGAGCCCACACTGCTTCTGTGCTAGTGAGAGGTTGGTCGCGCCTGACGTCTTGTTAGGGTTTGATACTACCCCCAACCTTTCCGCTTCTGTGTCCATATCAGCAATAACCTTAGACCATATCTTCGTGTGTATGTGCAATCAACATACACTATGGCTATGGTATGTATGTTTTGCCCCTTGACAATGCGGTTGGAGATGGCGCACCAGCTTCACTATCAGCACAGAGAATGAGTGGGCTCTGCTTAGTGCCTTGTGGCAACACCATGACCGGGCAGGCTGCCCTGTGGTTGTGTGCCCAAAGGCCATGTGACGCCGTGCAACTGGGGCAAGGGTGATGTGGAAGAAGCCGCTATGCAGCTCTCTTTTGCCTAGTACACCGGTGGGCTTGATGTGTTGCATGATGTGCTCAGTAATGCGGTGCTGACACGACCGGGTTTGCATGTATTCATTGACACCTAGAAGTAGGGGTCTACTAGCATGCGAATTAACCCTGCTGGGCTGACTCTGGCGCCCAAGGGGGTGACATTTCATGCAAAGCTGTGTGTGTTGCCATGTGTGCCGCAGCCATAACATTCAGTCATACCCATCTTTGTCATCCTCGTCCTACAGCTGCCCCAGTTGGGCAGCGTGGATCATGCTGACAAATGGTTGGGCATGTCTATGGATGGCGGCAAGCTTTGTCCTGTCCCAAGTTCAAGAAATCTGGCCCATTCACCCGTAGGGGTATGGCCCCATTCTTGGAAAAAAAACCGTCATTGTTCAAGACCATATCGTTACCACCATATCTATCGCACAACTCAGGCACACTGTATACACATGCCCGGCAGATGCCTCATCCACTACATGTGCCATGCCAGGCCACTCGTGATGCACCGCACTAGAGAGACTATACTTGCAACGACGGCTATGACGGATACAACCGGCGGAGGGACCCACCTGCGGTGCCACGGGCAGCCCGCAGGCATGGGCCAAAGTGCAGAAACGCACTAGAAAATTGCTGTCAGCACATTGTTCACAACATGGTCAACACCTCTGCACGCTTGAGCTGCTAGTTTCTGCTTGCCAGCGCTGCGGCCGGCACTGCCATTATCCTTGCTATTGTACCCATGGTGTTGCCGTGGCCCCCGCCCTTGGTCCCTCCTTGCCCGAAGGCTCTCATGACCTCATGACCTCATGGCTTTCACACATGGCTTTCACACAGCCATTGGCTGTGAGTGCCTCAGTTCATGCAGAAGGGCCGGGTGTGGCGGGTGCACTGTCCATGTAGGCATCACGAGCCGCAAGGAATCCCACTTTGTCGCAAGCATCGAGGAAGGGATGGGTGGGTAATTTGACACAAAGGTTGATGAGTGAAGAAGGATACTGTAGCCAGTAGAAACTGGCTCATCCTGTTGGTTCACTAGATCTAGTGTCCAGTTGGTTGAAGGTATTGGGTTTTTGACAGTGTTTGACTACGTGCCTCTCTGTGCTCAGTGCCCTCACTCAAATCTTTTCAGATTAGCCGAGTACTCTCTGCTAATCTTACTCTTGCTGTTGCTGCTTGAAGGTTGTTGGAAGGGGCAGACCAACCGCACACAAACAGCATAGTGCAGCATTGACTAGCGCTGGGTAGTCACCCGGTCTTTATTCCACTTACAGCTTCGTCAACTGCCATATCCGAGCCGGGCACACCGATACCAAAGTCGGTGGCTGCCGAGCCTTCAACCTGACCTCCATCCTTCTTTCCAGCAACCTCATGCAGCAACTGTGTTGCCAGGTTGATCTTTCTGATCTGCGACCATCAAAACAGCGGTGTGCAGCACACAGAAAGCAGCCAATAAGGCAGCTGCAAGAAGTACAACGTCATGCAAGAAGTACGTCGACAAGCCGATAGTTGCGCAAATTATAGACATGCTGCTCCCTTTTGTGCCGCACAATCAGTGATCCCGTATGCTGACACATGCTGCTTGAAGAGATCAGTCAATTGCACCAATGGCGCCGCTGGTGTGTGACACAGCAGGACGGATCGGCTCACAAGGCACCCTGGACTCACAATATGGTTGCCCTCCTCAGCCACAAACACCTCGCCATTCAAGTAGTGAACTCCTGTTGGCTGGTACATGCGTGTCGTATGGGCTGGGTGGGTGCCTGGAACTGGGTTGTACACACTGTAGTCGCCTGTCGTGACAGCAGCAGCAACACAGTGACACGCACACAATGTAAGAGTGAGCCAGGTGCAGATGTGCAACTGGCACAGTGTTGGACGGGTTGCAAAGGCTACAGTGCCGCGTGCAGGTATTATGCAGTGCACCATGTTCGGTCTGCAGCTTATTAGAAGAGTGCTCAGCTGCAGTGCCAGCCAGTAGGTTCTGCCCCCGGGGCAGTGGACAACAAGTTGTTGTCCGCAACAAGGACACTATCGTCCGGCCACTGATGGTCACTACCTACCAGCGGGAGGTGGCCCAGGTTCATAAACTCCTCCAATCATCTGTATGAGTCCAGTGGCAGCTTCCAGCCTCAGCACCGTTCTGTCGGCTGTGGCCGTCATGTACAGATCGCCTGTCTCTCTGTCAACATGGATAGCCCCAAGGGTCGTCAGCTTGGCTGACTTAGCCGGCACAGCAACTGTGTAGTTGGTAACTCGAGTTTGGCCGCCCCCAGCAATCGTGTCGATTGTGTAGGAGGAACACCCTGAGAGGCATGCACACCAAGGCATTGCGTGCATGCTTTGCGACATGATGGTACAAGGCGCTGAAGCATTCAGGACTGCTTTGACAGTAACCAGTGCTTTGTTTCATGAGGCTGTGACGATAAACTGCAGCAGTGCAGTGTCAACCATGCAATTCATGAGACGCAGATGCTGATGCTTCAACACCGCCCTTACTTCCGCCACTCAGAAAAAGTGACCGAAGTTGCTGTCACGGTACTATCAGTTGACAAAGTAGGTAGTGACTTACGGAAGGCTGGTCTTTGGCCACCGTAGGGCCCGCAAGCCTTGCCGCCTAAAGCCACACCTGCGCCAATGTCCACACCGACACCATGCTGTGAGTTCATGGTTTCCTCTTTAGTTTCATGGTTTCCTCTTTAGTTTCTGGGCACCTTCATGATGCCCTGGCTCGCTGGCTAGTGCCGAGGTTCAACCTAAGTTAGGACGCTGTCCCCAATTACTGTACTGTACTGCACTGTGCGGGGTTCAAGCAAACGGTCAGCATGCAGCTGGACAAGCATTGCGTCCAACAGGATGATGGGTGTTCAACACCTTGAAATGGGGCACCAACACAGCAGGATGTCAAATACACCATGCTTGGCTGGCCAGCAGTGCCAGTGCCATCGCCCTGTGCATTCAATGAGCTTGGTGACAACATGTCAACTAAGATGCAATCAAAACACTATTTTTGATTGGACTTGCCGTTCTGGTGAGCTGATGGGATCACTGTGTGAGTGCATGTGTAACAGCGTCACTCACTGCATTGGCTTGGCTCGTAGGCATGAGTTGATGCGGTCATGTTGCCTGCGGGGCACCTTTCACACCTCTCCGTCTCTCCTGGGGCCCATGTCCCCATCTTGCAGGGCTCACACACCTGCTGGCCTGCAGTGCCCTTCACACAAGCTGCATGCACATACACAGAGACAGAATGTGAAAGAGAGACGGGATATCATATCATGATATTGGTGGTGGTGGTGGTGGTAGTGTAAGGGGGGCAGTTTGTGTTTCATCCAGTGTATGGCTACCTGACCGTGCCAACTTGGTTGCCTAGGCTAGGCATGCAAGTCGAAACAGTTGGCAGTCATCACGTTTAACTCACAATGCAGCCTTTGCAAACACCTGAACGTTCCGCACGTGAACAGCAGGCGCCTTAGCACACCTTAGCAAGACCCCACGTCACACCACCCTTCAGTTGGAACGCTTCACTTACTCAGGTTGCTCAGTGGAAGGCTTGTTGTCACAGGCTGAGAGGGGTTCTGGACGTTGGGCGCAGACACTGTCACCACAACAGACTCGGCCTTGCGGGTGGGGTAGCACTTGAAGACCTGCGTGGTCTGTTGCTTCTCAACCGAGCACGACAGCGCGCCAACTGGCTGGGTTGCCAGGTTGACTGACATGAGGACCGGCTGATTGGCCTCCCAGTATGTGGCTGCGAACAAGAAGGGATCAAGGTCGGCCCTCGGCCTTTGTTCAAGTGTCAGGCTAGCTGGCTTGACTTCGTCCTGCTGCACGACACGTTCCACCTTGACACCTTCCAATGTCTGAAGGCCCTCAACATTCCCAGCGTCTTGAACTGTCTCGATGATGGCGGGCAGTGCTTCTGTTGTCCCAGTGAAAGTAACCTCGGTCGTCAGCAGCATGGTCCCGCTCTCACTTTGAAGCAGGTGCCTCCTGGCCCCCTGTACATGCGATGCAGCATACAAACCACAACAGCTGTATCGAATGCGTGCACAGGTGGTCATGCCCAACAGCTGTGCTGTGTGACGAGCCTCGTCAGTGCAGCCTGCCGCTTCTTGATGACGGCAACACATGTGCTCTTGGCCTCTGGCTATATCATCACAGTTGCCACAACTGCCAGTGTCACATTGCAGTACTAGTGGTGACCACTGCATGGATGGCCGTCGCTTGCAGGTTGATATGGAGCAGACTTCACGTTGATTGTGTGACTGCCTTGATGGCCTGCTGCTATCAGCCAGCTACGTCCTTGTGCTGCCATGCAGGAAATTCTGCACTGGTCTCTGTCACCCTTGCCCCCCTGGAAGGCACGCTCACCTGTTCCTGAGGTAAGTTCATGCAGTCCACTGATACAGTCAGGGATGGTGCATAGACCCCTGCAAGCACGACACATGCAGACATACGTCCTAGCTGTCAATGGTCGGAAAGGTCGTAGAGCGGACTCCCGGCAGACACATCCGCGCGACAACAGGCTGGCGGCATGTGCAAACGTGAAGCGACATTGTCATTTGGCCTTTAGTTTCCTTTGATGATACGGAGCTTTTGCCCTAAACACGCATGTCTGTTGAGGCAGGCCCGCCCATTGAATTGCAAGTGCGTGCGCACAGCAGCCCAGCCCACACTAGCTTACCGAATGCAGTCTGCGGGTTGGTGAAGAAAGCCGTAAAGGCAGCCTTGACTGTGTCGATGACCTGGGCGCTGCAGGTGCCGGTGGCAGTCAGCAGCAGCACCACAGCTTGTGGCGTTTCCACCGGCTTGCAGGGAGATGCAGCATCACTGGCCACGAACCCACTGGGGCACAGGAAAGCAAGGCGCAGATTCAAACGCTGGAGCGAAGTGCGGACCATGCTTCGCTTGAAGACGCCTGGTCGCAAGTCTGCCTTGACAAAGGAGCATGTCTTGCCAATCTGCGCCTGCTCGACAGTTGTCATGAAGGACACACCCACGCAGGTGTCGCCAGCATCGTCGCAGGCCTTCATGCAGTCCTGCACAGAGTTGAACTGGTCACGACCCGGAGCTGCTGCCTGGATGCCGACAGCAAGAGCCTGCTCCTCCTGCAGACAACGCAACAAGAGGGTCCACATAGACAAACACATTGTTGTGTTAGCCCTTGATGGGATGCAGTGTGGCAGTCGAGCGCTGCTGTATTAGTCAGTTGGGGCCCTGGGATTGTTTGTGTGACCACTGCCAGTGGTTTTTGAGGTACGTCCACCAGTGTAGAAAGTGGTGAGTACATGTGTATCAACTGTATGTGACCTGCGTCGTGTCCAACAGCTCTAGCAAGCAATCAAGCAGACTGTCCAGCAGCCTGCTGGCAAGGCTTGCCTGGTAAAAGATGTAGAAGCCACTCGCAACACCCTGAGCAGCTGTGCGGCCGCTGTCGCCACTGCCTTTGACGGAACTGGTAGCGGTGTATCCAGCAGACAGTGCCTTGAAGGCCACCCACGGCATCCTGTTCGCACATGCGCATCCAAACAAGAAGCAGGTTGGGCAGTTGTCAGGTGTTGCGCCCCAACGGCCTGTCGCCGTCAAGTTGGACCTGGTCCAACTTCGGTTCGGGCCGAACACACACAACACCCATGAGCCCAGCTGCTCGCACAATCAAGCCCTGCAGCATGTTGCTCACAGTGTATATCAGGATCACTGACACTGCAAAGCTGCAAGGCCCTTGAGCATGCGGCATGCTCATGTGCAAAACAAAAGTGGCACACAGCTAGGACCCCACTTTTATCATCAGAAGGCCCTCACCCTTCATACACAGGTGCTACTGACACCCGGACGCTGCACTCCTGCAGTCTGTAGTCGTAAGTGAGCATTTGGCACTCGGCTTGGTCACACAGCGTGATGCACTCGGCAAAGCTGGTCACACCATTTGTGACGGTCACACCAACGTCACTTGACAGTGGGAGGTAAAAGGCGCCGTCTGTCATCTGGGAGTACTCAGACAGGCACTCTACTGCTGCTCCTGCGCCAGCCCTACTGACAGTCCTGGAAGTGTACATGTCGTTGCTCTGGTCCCTGCAGGACAGGTTGTTGAAGAGTGTCAGAGTTTGTGTGACGTCCAGCAGGTACTCTAGCGCTTGAGACCAAAACACTGACCAGCAGATACCTCAAATTGGGTCTGGAAAAGATGGGAATCACCGTGACTGGGGACACTTCAGTCACTGAAGATACGGTATCTCAGCTGGAGACGTGCACACAGGCAGGCAGAAGCCTATGTGCAGGTCATGATGATCAACACCCACCAGTTGAAGCTGTAGGTGGCTGTCTGTCCAGCAGCAGAGCAGGCCACACAGTCGGCATTGACAGCTCGGCCAGCGGGGCCGTAGGTCGCATTGCCGCCCACACCACCACACAGGCTGGAGCAGCCAGTGCCTCCAAACCCAGGTGCACAAACTGGCAAGGGCAGGCAGCACATTGGAAGGAATAGCATGTCATGTGCAAGGGCCACAATGCTCGAACATTCAACTACAGCCACATGCCGCATGCCGTCACGGCAACGGCGTTGCTGCATCACAGCAGACTCCGTCTGTAGTACAGATGATGCCATTGTGGGGCGGGGGTGGGGGTGGTTGTGAGGGCAAAAAAATGCACACTGACTCAGACAGCTTGAAGCTATGTATCGCCAGTCTCTAGGCATACTTGGTGCTATTGGCATCTGCTTGTGTTTCACTACGTAGTATACAGGCCTCCGCCAAGCCGCACTCACGTTGGCAGTCACTGATGGAGTCGGAGGCAGACTTGGATGTGGTGAGACCAGCAGGGCACGCCTTGCAAGCCGTTGTTGCATTCACTGCCAGCTGGTCGTTGTATGTGCCTGTGAGTACGCACAGCATACGTGAGGGGCTATGCGCCTATGCAAAGAGTGCAAAGAGTGCATAGGGCTCAGACTGTGTGGAACACAAGTAGATGCAGAGTAGTCAAGCAGTGAGACGTTCGTTGCAACATGCCCGACTGCATGTGACAGCACACGTCACAAGCCGCTTTTCTAGCGGCTAGCAAACCCCACACATGGATGCAGCAGCAACCACACGTGACCCAAATGTGCACCCCGGACTGTTGGTTCCAATGCGCACTGCTGACAGCCCCCCGCTTTCAAAGCAAGGTGGCACCTTGCAAGCACCACACCAGCAGTTTGTTTCACAACGCTTTGGAGCCCACTGGGGTTCATGGTCAGGACCTCCACTCACCCACTGGGCACGGTCCCATCACTCCCTTTGTCACACCGTAGCCCAGGGCAGTCCTGCAGTCTGCGGCAGTGATACCCACGCCAGGAGCCGAAGTGGTGTAGCCAAAGCTGCAGGGCTTGCAGATTTCCCGGTTGTTGCCAGGATTGTACGTACCTGCTGCACAGGGTTGTGCCACCCTGCCAGAGAGCCCATAGCCTGCACCATTGACAACGCAGTATGCATTCACAGAGCAGTCAGCACTGCAGTGAACAGGTCAGACCTGGTTGGCCCACTCCCACTGTGAGCATCAGCCAACCGGTGGTGTGGTGGCTTCTTGTATCTACAGCCCACATGCGGTGCTGACGACATGTCGTTTGCTACCAACCCTACCAATATCAGCGTGGGCCCCACCCGATCGAGTCCGATCGCTCAACTGCCAAGCAGGCCTGCCAGCTGCGCTCTAAAAAATAAGTGCTGCCTAGGTGCTCCCCATTCGACCCTGGACCTCGTATATGCACAACCTCACACCCACTTCTTGGACAAATGGATATTGTCACCGGCACCCTCTTCCCCGTCCCTCCCTCCCATAGGCCCCATCAGCAGTCCTCACCTGGCTTTGTGACGCACGCCAGCTCGCTGGCAAAGCCCCCGCTGCCATCTGCATTCCTCACAAAGTGCTGTGTGCTTGCATTGTAGGCAATGCTTGTTGACGCCACCATGCCATCTGGGCACGCTCTGCAGGGGCTTGCGCTGAGGCCAAATGTGGCGTTGGTCGCTCCATAGCTGTTGTTGTTGCAGTTCTGCACCCGCCAGGTCTGTGTGAGGGTGTTGTAGTACAGGCCCTGGCCTGCTTGGACGTCTGGGGAGAGATGCAGAGGGTGTGATACAGCAGGGGCAGCAGGGGCGGGAAAACAGAGCTTGGATGCTCAGGCAATGGCAGGCGAGTGAGTAAGGTTATGTCAGCGAGCAGCATCACTGACACGAGCACTTGCAGATGCAGCACCTTTTGAGCGCCGCTGAAGAAGCATCCCAACGCTTGGTAAGACAGCACATGCTTGGCATGCAGGCAGCCGAGACGTCGGTAGTCACCAACAGCACCATTAGCGTTGCCCTCCAAAGCCCAACCAGCCACTCACAACAGTCGTCGGCGCTGCTCATGACAGGTACCTCCAGAGTAGTGCCGTTGTCCAGGTACACCATCAGTCTGTCTGTCTTGAGGCCCTGCACACCCTCGCCACAGGAGGTGCATGATGCAGCCTGTGCTGCTGGCTTCCAGTCTGCCCTGAATGAACCATTGGGGCAGGCTAACGTGACACCGTTGACTGTGAAATGGCCTGGAGGAGTCACTGCAGGGCACAGCAAGCACGGGGGGCAGGGGGCAGCTCAACCAAAGGGTATGCAAAGTCTGTTATCATACCTGTGTTTGTGCAAGCTCCTTCACTGAGTACGGTACTGCCTTGGTGCACAGGAGTGGCACTGCAGGGTCCAAGGGGCACGGGGGGGGGGGGGGGGGGCAGCATAACCACAGGGTATGCATACCCGGGCCATATGGCCCATACCCGGGGTTTTGATTTGTGGTTTTCTGTGTAAGCTTGACTTCCTTGGTGCACAGACGGGGCTGCTCGCAGTGCATGTCAATCTTAGCCCAACCACACTTTCTACCCAGCACACGGCTGTGCATGCGCATGTGATTTTGGTTGCTAGCAGCATATTTGAAGGTGCTGTGCTAGTGACTGTGTGCCTCTGCATGCTGAGCACATGCTGCCCCCCCCTCATCCCCAGCTGACTTCCAGAGTCAGACAAGACACTTACAGCACTGCCGCAGGTCGGTCGCTCCCAGCTGCTCCGTCAGCGTGCCGTCCGGGCAAGGCGTGATAGTGCTGGAAGGGTCATCAATCTGGCTTGCAGCGAGTCCAGCTTGGTGGGGTGTACCTGTAGCGTCAAGTCGGTTGGCACTTTCAGTGAGTACGACCACATCCACCGCCTCACTACCAGAGTACCTAATGCACATGCATCTTGTGGTATAAGAAGCGCACACTAGCGGCATCTTGTGGCACTAGCGCTCAGCGCTGGACTCAGAGTTGCACCAGAGGTGGGCATGCTGTTCTGCTGCACTGACTCAGCCAGTAGCCTCATTCACTCACCGCCTGGGCAGACAAACGACTGGGGGCACACTGCTGTAGCGTTGATGGCACCAGAGGCAGAGAAACTGACTGCGTAGGAGCCAGGAAGGAGCACTGCAGTGCAAAGCGGGGTAGGCAAGCGTGTCTCGTGCAGTAAGCCACAGGATGCATCTGCCAACACCCGGCAGCTGTGTGCGTGTGTGTCTCCTCAGCTGCTGCTGTAACCGCAACCCTCATGCAAGCCTTTTCAGTCTCACACTCATCAGTCTCACACATCTGTGGCGGGGTGCCAACAAATAGTCTGCAAGCACAGCAGGCTGTAACATGCGACTCAGGCAAAGAAGATCAAAATATGGTGACCACACCCAAACAGTAGCAGGCAACATCGTCTGGCAGCCACTGATGATCCCGGGGTGCAACCCCACTGCACTGGTGACCAGCAGGCTGCTGCAGCCACAAGGGCATCGCCCACCTGTGCAGTCTGCTTCTGATGTTGATGCCTCATTGAGGGTAGTGACAGCAGGTGCACAGCTGGTGCAGTGTGCACTCGCATTTGTGGAAGACTTCCACTCCCCCTTGGGGCAGGGGGCCGCTATGCCAGGCGCTTTCAGGTAGTAGCCAGCAGGGACAACTGCAGGCACAAAGAAAGGACAACGGCAGCAACCAGGGCCATAAGTGAGGCCTGATTTACTGACTCATGTGTCAGCTGCCAGGCCCTGGCAGCTGACACATGAGTGTGTTGGCTGTACTGCACGAGGTCAGTGGCGTCAGACCATGTCTGAATGCGGCCGCCGGCCGCCGTCTGCGGCAGATGCTACATGCCAGGGCCTTTTCAGGTGCATGCGCAAACCTTGTGCCGCACATGTGTGTACACACTAGGGCCTGCCGCAGGGGCCCGACCTTCAAATCTGCACCGCACACCAAGTCCAACTAGAACCTCACGCACTGGCATGTGCCCATCAGGCATCGTTGTATTTCGGCACACAGGGGCTTGGCATGGCCTTCAAAGTGGTGTGTGCAGCTGTGTCGGCCAGATTGACTCCCACCATGGCTGAGTATTACTCAGTGAGTATCTCACCGCATGAAGTTGGCCGTGTCATGCCGGTTTTCCCGCTTGTCGAGAAGCCGGTGGGGCAGGGCACACAGGCGCGCTGCTTCTTGTACCCAGTAGAGTAGGTGTCAGAAGGACAGCGGGTGGCGCCTGGGACACTAGCAGCATCGAGCGTGTAGAAAAAGCCAGGAAGATTGACTGCGAGGAGCAGCAGCAGCAGCAGCAGCAGCAGCAGCAGCAGCAACAACAACAACAGCACCCCTGTGGGGTACACAAGCAGCAGCCATCATGACGGTCATGATGTCTACACCAGTGGCCTGGTGACTGCTCCACAAACGGCAGCCGTCGAGCGTGGCAGCTGCCTCTACCGGCAGGGGACGGGACTTGCTTCAAGCTCTATTGGGCAATGTAGCATCCGCTGGCTGCAAGGGATTCAACTTGAAGTTGCCAGACCATCTGGTTAGGTGGGTGGGTGCATCTGCATAGTATCTCAGATACAATGTGTGCCCTTGCGAAGGCCTCGAGCCCCCCAATGTCCCACTCACCGCAGCTTCTGATTGATGTGCTGCGTAACCCAACGGTTGTCATGTTGCTGGGGCAGGGCTGTGCCTGAGGTGGGGCAGCGTGGCTGTACACGCTACCTGGGCAGAAGCTCCCCTTGGGGCAGTCACTGCACAGCTCCCGCTTTGCAGAATACTGCCCAGCAGCACATGCTGCGCCGCGCAGGGGCAGGAACAAGGGCAGCAGCAGCAGGAGCAGCAGCAGCGTCGTGTCAGTTGCCAGGTCACAGGACTAGGGGCTTTCGAAGTGCCACTTCAAGTGGCACTCAGGCTGAGAGTTTGCATGCCCCGGCGCAGATGGTACCCACATGCTGCAGCCGCTGCGGGCTGTTGAGGTCCCAAGCTGGGCAGGGTGCACTGAGTGCACACTGGCGTGATTCATGGAGCTGCCACTGCACTATCATGCAGAATTTCTGCTGTGGTGTCCCTGTGGCCAACGGCACTTCTCCCTGTTGCGGTTTCCATGACAGGACCACTGTGGGATGGCCCCTGCTGGCTCTAGTACGACAGTCCACACACATGCCTTTGGTAGCACACACCCCCAGGCTATCAACTGAACTTGTCATGCATCACACCAGGGATGCTTGGTCATGTCAGCCTGCGCACAGCTCAGCACAGTTCACATGCGCAGATTGCTGACTGTCCTGCTGCGAAGGCGGGAACTCTGGTCTTCATGACCCTCCACTCACCACAGCGGCCTGTTGCCTTGTCCACTAGAAGGTTGTTGGTGCATCTGGTACACCTCAGCCCTCCCTCTGTGCTTGCCTGCTGGCAGAATCCATCTGCACAGCCATCGGGGCAGTAAGCAGAGCTGCCACCCCCTTCGAGCAACTTGCGCCAGGGCGCATGGGCGACAGGCGACCTGTGTGTTGCAGCAGGTTACTGCATAGTGAGCTGATGCAGAGTGCTGGATACACACAAGGATAATCGAGCATGTTGATGGGGTTGCCAGCGCATCACTGCTGCTCTGGTCTGATGGCACAATGAGGCATCAGGCGCAATGCTGCTGCGAACAAATTGCTGTCAGACAGGCTTGACGCTAAAGCTGCAGAGCCTGACTGGCCACTGCAATCAGCTTCAAACGTTTTTTCGACCGTCAACCACACATTTGAGTGTCTGCTGCTGCTGCCTGTGCTGGTGGATGGCTGCGGCACTGCTAGCATGCTCTCCCTGTCCAATCTCACCTGGCTGCTGCCCGTGGTGCAGTCAGCACCAGACAAACAACAAATAACTCTATAAAGGTTGTGTGCCGCATCGTTCACCCTGCAAGCAGACCAGGGCGCGCCATCATGCATGTACGGTCCCGGCATGTGCGGGGAAGTTCATGTCAGTCAGTCAGTCGAGGAGGGAGCGTGGGATTGTTCTGGTGATATTACAGTAAAATCTGACGACCCAAAGATTGCTGACTCGCGCTACGATGGGTGCCCTTGAGCAATTCACAGCAGTGAAGGATGTGTGTCAGCTGATCAGTGAACTGCAGTTCACCATGCAAAGCAGAACAGAGGCTGCTTCCTTGAGTTGCCACATGCTTTCTTCAAGTACCTGATACTCACGTTGTGGCATCAACAGCTTCACACCGCTCCCAGCCAGGGACCTAAAGTTTGCCTGAGATTGTCTGTCAAGCACCTAGCGTGACTTTGGCTTGACACTATGGTAATTTGTGATGAACAAAATCCACTTGTCCTTGGCTGGAGCCTCCAGATGCACTGCTTGTTTTGCGGAACCTCAGCAGATGACTGTCGGGGACTCCTAAAGAGGGAAGTTGGGCGATCTGTATACATAAACTGAACTTCATTGGTGCTATCGCGCCTGGAACATCATAAAACAGCCAGCCTTGTGACGTGCTGCTTTGACCGGCTTGAATTCATGTGTCGTACACTTTGACTGGACGTGCCCTTCCGGGAGCCGCTCATGGTGTCAGTTCCTTAGTTTTTGACTGGTAGTTACATTGCGCCGCACGAACATGGCTCAAACAGTGTATCTCGAGATCCAGTGTGTTCCTGATGAACTTTCAAATCAGGTTGAAAGAAGGGTCGGATGCGTGACAGGCTGTGTTATGATAGACACAAAATTTTCAGCCTAGACAGCGATGTATGTATATTCCTGGCGTCCCCTGGGGTTCCTCCACCCTCATCTCCAGACACAGGGGGCCTGCAGCTGCAGGTGCTCAAAGTTGCTGGCTTGCACCCCCTCCCCCCTTCAATTTGGGCTTTTGAGCGCGCAGAAACGTACCCCCTCATTGGGCAAAAGCAATAGTCAAGCTATAAGAAATGCCCAGGGCATGATGATGAGTTGTCGCCGTACAGAATCCAGTATCAAGCTGGGTTACCAGTATAGCAATACCAAGCCCGCGGGTGTGTGAACCTATGCAAGAGTCCCTCATGCACGCGCGTCTGAAGCTTAACAACCACTCAGTCCCCCTCCCAGCCCCCTCCCACCCTCCAGGCATTCCATCCACTCTAACCCCTCCAACCCCTCCAGCCCTCCCAACCCCCTCCAACCACTCAGGAATAGGCATCAGCTTCTGCCTGATTTTGCTAGCGGAGCCAAGCCAGAAACCATGTTCCTGCCACCATAACCCTGACTGCTACACAAAACCCTGACACCCCAGCACGCTGGTTTCTTTGGTGGTGCAGCAATTGGTGGTGCAGCAGTTTGCAAACGGCTGTGGGGTACCGTGGAGCCCGCAGGGCTCCACGGTCCACAGCCGTTTGTTGCTTCCCCTTGCTTAATGTCTAGCTGCCTCCCAGAGGAATTGCACTGTACACTGTGGGCTGCAGCTGTGTCACAGTGCTTTCTTGGCTGGACTGGATGCATCACACATGGCTCATATGCAGCAATAGGATACTTGATTACGTTCAGGCTCAACACAAGGATGACTTCCACAGGCCCGAAACAGCCACCATCTGTCACACGCCAAAAAGTTGCTGCTGCCTGTGCCAGGGCAGCAGTGACATGCATCCACGAGACACCAGTTGACTAAGACCGCCATGCCGCACTGCGGTGTTGGCAACATTGCAGCTGCCTGGCTAGCGTCTGCCAGCCTGGCAACAATACCATGTGCCTTGCTGTGCCTGAACAAAACTTTTGCCAACCCAAACAGTGGGACCCAGCAAGTCTGAAACCTCCATATCACCATCATGGTGGAAAACGCCTTGCTAAAAGCCCCTCAGAAACTCCTTGAGCGTCCAGAAGGGCTCTCAGGTCTCTGACAATGTCAGGCCGCCTGAGTCAGATCCAAGAAGGAAGTCTCACCGCTTGCAGGCGCAGGCAGAATGCGAAAGCCCTGCAGAAAAAGCCTGGATCAGCAGGAGGCTTCAAGCCTCTGGCGGCCAGAGAGGCCGCTCGATGGCAAGAGGCCCTGAACGTCCACCAAGATGCAATGTGGTGCCCAATCAAGATGATTGCTGCAAGCATTGATGCTCTACGCAATATGATAGCCCGCTTCCGGGGCTATCCAGAACCACATCCTAGTCTAGTAGGCTGACACCAGGCACCTGCCTCCCCCCAAGTTGGCAAGCTGCGAAACGTTGCAACGACTGTTAGGACTCTCAAGCTGGCCAACTTGCCCGCAGCTGTGGCCCACTGTGAGGCCACGGGTCAATTTCACAAACATGATGAATTCGATCAGGCTGATGCACAATGATTCCTGCCCACACCACCTCAGGTCTTGAAGACAAAGCTTGTCACAAGGCAGTGCCTTACGATGCTAGCAGCACGGCGCCCCGGGCAGCGGTTGCAGTGACTACGTGCTTCGGCCATGGACCCTTCCACCGTACGGCCGCCGTGGCACGTGTGGGCCCCTGGCAGGGGGCCACAAGTATGCTGCAGCAGGCCAGCAAATCATTGTTGAACAAGGCCACAGCTTTTGGGCTGCGGAGCTGCCAGTGGTCACCAGTGACTGGTCATGGCCAGTGGGTGAAGTTACTTTCTCAGGACCGGCGATAGGGCTCCTGCGTCACCGTCAGGGGCAGTTGACATAGCAACCAGAGTCCACAGCTTGGCTGGCCTGGGGTTGGGGGCTTGTAGTGTTGAGCGGCTCCTTCTGTGGCAAGAATGATGGCTCATATGTTGAACTGTATCCACCGTAGGCGCTACCAAGCAACCTGCGATGACTTCCCAGCTGCGCTGCCTGCTCTTCGTTTCGTGCTATACGCAGTGGGAGTCGGTCCCCAAGGGTTAGCATACTGCGTGTGTGCTGCGGCTGGGCAGTTTGAACGCACTGACAACAGATCACGACAGCTATGACAGCCACAAGCAGCAGGTTTGCCATTCTTCTCAATGACGTTTATGGTGTTGAGGATGATGGACGTGAAGGTGAAGCACAACTTGTTGAACCTGACAGAGATGGGTGGAAGCAGGTGAGAGGGATGGTTGGAAGTGTGCCAGGTTGAGGCTCAGTGACTGGGAAAACGAACCCCAAAGCGCCAACCTTTCGCTCTATTTATACGTGGAGACCGGTGCTGCGATTACCGACAGCCCAATCGGCCGACGGCATTCCGTAAGTCACAGGAAGGTCGGTCGATCTGGTCGCGCCCTCATAGTGAGCCTGCAGACCGCAAGCGACTGATGCAGCCCTATTTCAACTCATGTTCATTCGTTTTTTTAAGCAGAGCCGCAGGTCACCTACATAGCCGCATGCTATAACGGTTATAGCATAACCCTCGCTGAAGTCTCTTGCGCAGGACTAGTGCCACAGACAGTGTCTCCAAAGTGCACCCCGGTAGCAAGAGCCTGCAACTGCCGCCACTCGCCCTGTCCTTGGGTCTTTCAAAGCCCTCTCTGACTGACAGCCCACAGCACAGTCGCGGCCAGAGACAGTCGTCAACCCAAGCAGCAATACATGCTGACTTGTTACACCACGCACAACAAGACACACGCCCACTCCTCTCATTCCGCACCATCCCAAGATGTTGGGCAATCATGGCAGCTGCTCGCTGCACCAGCAGCCTGCGACAGTTCTGCCGCTCTTGCAGTAAACCTGTTCATGGCACAACGCTGGCATGCAATGAACCACGTGCACCACTGGCATGCAATGCACCATACCTACCCCAAACTTCCCAACAGCAAAGCCGCGTTACGACAAAAACCAAGATTTTCACCCGCTGTGTTGCGCTTCAACCCTCGCAAGGCCTTCCTCATTCCATGGACACATCATTTCTACACTACACTGTGGCACACACCCGACAGCACATGCACCCTTGTATGCACCTCAAAAGTGAAGTGGGACAGGAGGAAATGCCGCAGACCCGAAGCATGCATGTACTGCGCCATGCTCTTGGGTGCGAGCCCAACAGCAAAAGCCACAAGGTACAAATGTGCCACTTGCAATGCACACAAGTGACACGCATGGGCTTGCGTGTCAATCCTGCCCAGCAGCAGACGGTTTCAGATGTCCCACTTCTTGACCTCAGCACCCTGCAGGCAAAACAGACCAGGCAGCAAGCAGAGCGCAGATGAGCAACTACAGGACAGATGCGCAGGAAGTACCACCTCAGCCCGCACGTGACTGTGCTGAGTCGTATCAGCCCTTGTCTTCATAACATGTGCTGCAAGATGCCTCGGCTTTGGTGCGATAACGCATCCTCAGCCCATCGATGCTACTTGCAAAGACCCATCGCCCGGCATTCTTGGTGCCCGCTGACAAGTCGCAAGCTAAACCGTGTCTTGGTACTGCTCAGTGGTTGGATGCCACCCGGCGTTCACTGGTCTGTTCAACCACTGAGCTGCACTGTCCTACACATCAATTGGTGGCTGACACCCCCTATGGCTTACCTCTGGCGCCTTCCACTCCACAGGCTTGGCTCCCACCTCCTTCCAGTTGGTGGACAGCACAGTGCCGTTGCTCTCAACAAAGCTCTTCATCATGGCACGACGGGTGTCCTCATCCGCCTGCAACACACGCCAGGGGCAAAAAAGCAGCACCCAGGGCAGGTATCCGCACAGTCAGTTGCGTCAACCCATCAACGTCCCAACGTCCCATGGGAAGTCATGCCGTTAGCACTACGTTGGTGCTGAGAACGGTCACACCCCTGTGATGGCAGGGTGCCTGCCCCCCCATTCTAGTGCAATGCAGTACAATACAGGAGAACAGTCTTGAGTCACCCCCAGCCATATGTGCGCAAGGGATGGTGCACATATGATAGCGCAACTCCCCCAGCCCTTACCCCTCCTAGCGCAACTCCCCCAGCCCTTACCCCTCCTAGCGCAACTCCCCCCAGCCCTTACCCCTCCATAAATCTTCTTGAAGAAGCTGTTGAGTGGGTCACCATCCTCCAGCTCCCCCTTCTCCTCCAACTCCTTCACCTCAGCTGTGATAGCCAAATGAACACGGCACAGCACACAACAGCAGCACAGTCAAGCAACACATGCTGCATTTGCACAGGTGGCCAAGTCCGAGACGAACAGGTGCCATACGCCACACATCCAACTGTCATGGACAGACACACGGGGCACAGTAAACAACAGCAGCACAGTCGAGCAGCACATGCTGCATGGCATGCAGAAGTAGAGTCATATCTGCCAGTGCGCTCACCCAGGCAAATGCCCCCAAACACACATTCAGCTTGGCGAACTTCAGATACACGCATAGTGCTACAGCCAAGGCCCGCGCAAACGTCAAACTGTGCGCCCCTACAGCTCACGGTCTGTGCACAACGCAAAGAGACGGCTTGCAAGCCCTTCGAAAGCAATGGCATCAGCCAGCACACTTACCCTCCACCTTGCTCCAGTCCTTGGGTCCTTTGCTGCTGGGGTACTGGCGCACATTGGCTGGCTGCGACTGCCCCTGCTGAGGTGGTGCTGGTGCTGCCACGCCTGCTGCTGCTGGACCCTTGCCCTTCTCTAGCGTATGCCAGTGGATGCTGGTGTTGGCCTGGACGGAAGACAACACACACAGGCAGCAGACAAACAAACATAGGCAGCATGTCCTTGCAAGGTCAGCTGAGCATTGGTGTGAGGTGTTCAACATGCTGAGAGGTCGCTACAGGGTGAGAAAGGAGCTTGCATTGACAGAATAGAACAAAGAATAGATTACATAACTTGCTTACTGGTGTGCAGCGTTGCACAGGGTCTACAGGAAGCCAATGGCGTTGACATCAGGGCAAAAACAGCCGGCTGTTTGTCACGTGGTCTGCGTGTCACAGGTCTTACATGTTGGTTGCGTGCATACATGTGTGTAGATAACAAGCAAGGGTAAGCTGCTCGTCATTTACACACATACATGCACACATACAACATGCAGGACCAAAGTATTGGGCAGCCAGGGGCGAGAACAGCCGACTGTTTGTCACATGGTCTGTGTGTCCCAAGTCCTACATGTTGAGTGCGTGCATATATGTGTGTAGATAACAAGCAAGGGTAAGCTGCTCGTCATTTACACACATACAACATGCACAACCAAAGTATTAGGCAACCAGAGCGAGAACAGCCGACTGTTTGTCACATGGTCTGTGTGTTCCAGGTCTGACATGTTGAGTGCGTGCATACATGTGTGTAGATAACAAGCAAGGGTAAGCTGCTCGTCATTTACACACATACATGCACACACACAACATGCACAAGCCAAGGCACACAGACCCGCCCTGTGCACAGCCACCTGCTCCCACCCTGCAATTGCTGCAATGCATGTACTACACGTGTGTCGCTGCTCGTGTGTCTGCACCGGGTTTGTGTGTTGACAATGCCCCAAACCCTCATTAAGTTGACAACTTGCATACTACACTGATGAGAATCCTTGCTGTGAAACCAACAGCTTGCCCAGCCGACTGCCAGACTCCACTGCGTAGCCCAAAAGAGCGCTGGTGGTGAAGAGGTTCCAAGCGCTGGCCTGTGCTTGTGCCCCTGCAGGCTTACTGTTGCTGCTGCAGCCTTTATACAGCACGTGGGTGGCACAAAACAGCCAATGCTCACCTTCACTAGTGTGATCTCCACCTTGGTCCGCAGCACTTCTGTCTTGATGGGTGTCTCAGCCGACACCTGCAACGACAGACGACGGAACGGAATACAAGGTCGGCGTTTGGATGCTGTTTCTGGCACCGTTTCTGTCCTGTTGCAAGATAAAACATCCTAAGCCGCATCCAATCAGCCCCAGTGGAGTCGACACAGCCGCAAAACTGTGCTGCCTTGCCTGTTGCTTAGAACATTGAATAAAGGGCGCATCAGCATGTTGATCCAGCTGCAAGCGTCAGACTTGCCCCACAGCGTATGCATGTTTCAAGCACTACTGATAATCGTGCGCTTGCAACGCGGCGCGGTGGCTGCTGACTGGCTGCTTCTGTGCGCCCCCTCGAAGCATCCCCCTTTGCCCCTACCATCCCAAGCTAGCCACATCATACCTTGTCAAACAAGTGCAGGTCCAGGACATAATCCTCCTCTGCTGCTGCTGCTGTGCTGCTGCTTGGCTGCGCCTTGACGGTAATGTTCAGCTTGTCGTTGTCGCTGCCAGACAGCTGCACCGTCACTGCATCCTTTGGCAGGTTCTTCGCGTACACGTCAATCACCACCTTGTTGCCCAGCTGGTACCACTGGTGCCTGCAGCACATCACATCACAGCACAGCACATCACGGCAGGGCATGTGATAACACAGCAGGGTGATCGATGATGCTCCAGCAAATTCAATATGAGTTATGCTGACAGCCACTGAACTTGCGGCAACATCCGTGAATGGTGAGCTGGACAGTGCGCTGCTTGTGCAGCACGACAGGCAGGCAATAATGTGTTGTCAGAGTGCGCTGGCGCTTGTGCACCAAACTACTACAGCCAGGGGAATTGTTGCCAGTGAACCACAGCAAAACATCCCAGCAACAAAACGTGCCATGCAGCACAATGCCATGCAGCATCACAGTGCTGGACCAAGCACAGGCACTGCACCAAGCAAGGAAGGACGCACCTGTACTTGCCAGTGAAATCCTCTACTGCCATGGGTGCGAGGTTCTTACTGAAGCCATAGTCGCTGATCAGCGCGTCTGCAGCCTCTGCAGACGGCGCCGCCGGTGCTGCCGCCGCTGCTGCTGCTGCTGATGGAGTGACTCGCGCAGGTGCTGCCTTGCTGGCGTCTGCCTTGCTTGATTCTGCCTTGGACTCTGCTGCCTTGCTTGCTGATGGTGGGGGTGTGGGTGGCAGCACGACTGTTGGGACAACCTCTGTGGGGGTGACACTGTAGCTGTCACCTGCGCAACAGCACATGCAGAAAAAAGGCAGCACGACCATGCTGTTTCACACACGTGCGCGCATGCCAACTGCGCGTATGACAGCTGCAACACTGCATATGTGTATGGGTGCTGGCGTACGCCTTGCTGGGGACACAATCCCTGCATGCACGCCATGGCGCTGGCTGCCCTTTTGACCCCCCTCTGTTGCCGAGGGCCCCTGCTGGAAGCCTGCTGCTCTTTGTTTGCCCAGCTGCTTTCAATCAAGGCAGCTGCTTGACCCAGTACACACCTGCAAGAGCGATCCTGCACTTCTGCGCCCAAATGCTGAACTGTGGGTTCTTGTCCCCAGCCTGGGTGCCACCAGCCTCAAATGCTTCCAGAGCGGTTTCGTACTCCTCCAGTTTGTAACAGGCCATCCTGCAGGTGTTGAAGGTGTTCACCATTACAGCAGTCAGCGAACATCACACTTGCACTGACCTCAACATGCAGGTCCCATGCAACCCATGTGACTGCAAGGCGAAAATGCCACACGCTGCAAGGAAACCATGCATCACCTGTCCTGACTATCCGATTCCGTTGCTATCACTTGAAGAAAAACAGACCAGCATGTGACTGACATGAGCTGCAGCAGCTGGCTGGTTGCTCACCCCTTGCGGAGGTATGCCTTGATGTTGCTGGGGTCCAGCTCGATCGCCTTGCTGGCATCCTGCACTGCTTCCATCCACTGCTGCAGCTTGATGTGGGCATAGGAGCGGGCCTCAAAGACACCAGACGGCGAGTAATCTCCTAGCTTGGCACCTGGCTCCAAGGCCTGTGGTTTGGAAGAACACAGGCAGCCTGAGAGGAAGACATCCCACCCGACCGGCCTTCCAGGGCCATCCCACATGCCCACATGCTGCCCAGAACGGCAATCAACTGGGCATACTGCGACATCATCAGGCATGCACTGTGTTGATGCAGCAGCTGGCGCACTTCTTGCTTTTCAGCATCTGATCCAGCTGACTGTGCCCAAAGTGCAGACAAAGTCCCTTGTCCTCACCTTTGTGTAGTGCTGTATGGCAGCTGCATAGTCCTCATCAACAAACGCACGATCTCCAGCAGCAGCGCTCTGCATGGTGCGCAGAACCGGAAGGCTCTAGATAGGTGGGAAGAGCAGTAGGCAAGCAAGCTTTGGCCGGCTGGAACGTAGTGTTCTACCGCGCTGCATACGTTTGAGGCTGCTGATCCAGGCGCAACATCACATAATGCTAGTTCATGGTAGAGTGACTTTCAAGGGTTGAAGGGTGACAGCTACATGGTAGCATGTTCCTCCTGCCCCCTTCTGGCTTTCAAAGACGTTGTTAAGGTACAAGGATGTGTTATGTGGCTTCTTCAGGAATGAAGCCACATTCTGTTCATCTGACCCCCCCCCCCTGCAACTTGCAGGGGGGGGGTAGGCTGCAAGTACCGGTACTAGCGTTCACAAGGTTTGCATAGGGCGTCATGATTGCCTGCAGATGATTCAAATTGATTACTTTGTTTCTGTCCCCAGTGTCCAAGGCTGTCGATCAGTGGCCCTACCATTTCGGCTGGGTGCATGTTGAGGGGGCTTTGGGGGCTGGCCACTGTCGGACAGCTACGTGTCCCATACCAGGCAGGGCATGAAAACTTGCTGCAGCTACAGCTTGCCCTACCGTTCGAAGTAGCGGCTTGGACACCAGTACAATGCTTGATCCAAATACTCAGCTACAGGCTGCAGTCACCAGGCATGGGTGCTCAAGGAACTGGCTGCATCCTATTACTGGGGGCTGCCGTGTGTGGCCAGGGACAAAGAGCTGGCAACAGCTGGGTGTAGCTGGCTACATGCTAGGCAGTGCTGTCTGCTGGCAGCATCATTACATGCAGCACAACACAGCTACAAGCTACAGCACGCAAGGGCTGTCCTACGAAAGCTGGCTGTACAACAAGCTACAGTTGCGTGCAAGCTACAGCTGTACAGCTGTAGGTGTCTATTCAGAGGGCTTGTTGTGTAACTGACCTGGGGTTGGGGGCTGGTTGACCTGAAAGTGATGACTGCTGCTACAACCTTTGCTGCAGTAAAAGCTGTTGTAATAAGATCGCAGAGGCTGAAGCTGCCGTGTCTGTCAACGAAAAAGAAGTAGTAAGTGATGCAGATGCATGTGCAGCTGAAGCTAGACGAGCTTCGGGGCCCCCAAACCCTTGGCTCACTGTGACCTGAAGGTGCCTGGCCGGTTTCTGTCCTCCTGCTGGGCTGGATGTTGCATCAAAGCTCCACTGTGATCATCAGTGCTGGGTCATGCTGGCTGTTCCTCCTGCTGGGCTGTAAAAGCTGCAGCTGCAGCCAGCTACATGGCTGCCCCAGGGGTGGGACACATAGCTGGCCAAGTGCTCAGCCCCTTATGAAATGTGGTTGCATATGTCCACAGAGAGGGATGTGTGTGTGCAGGGTATATGGAATTGAGCATTCAACTTTATACAGCTTTCACTTAAATGCAAAAAAGGTAGGGTCGCCAGTACAAATATTGTGGTGAGTTGCACAAGCAGGTTCACATAAGTTGATGTGCTGTCGGAATGCAGGCGGCGCCAAGCCTGATGGAATGCCTTTTTGGCCGTGACAGCAGTTGAGAGAATCAAGATGGCACTCAATCATCAGGTAATACTCAACAGCTGTTCTTACAAGCACCACAACACATGCACCTGGGCCTCGGCAAGCACACCTCGAGGTGTTGCGGAGCTCCGCAAGACCGTCTGGTCACCACGCCACACGCTGCATATGCCAAGCAGAGGGTGCTGACAATGCAGCCAACACCCTGTCCATTGTGCCCATAATACCATAGTACTTGTGATACACCTCCCCATTTTCAATGGTACAAGGGCGCTGTACAATCTCTCAGCAACCTGCTTTTACACTACTTGGCGCACTGGTGTGACACCACCACGACAGTACGCCCTGAAGCCCACATACAAAACGTGCTTGCTGCCAGATGAACACACTGCCACTGCATGATTCTAGTACAAACAGCGCAGGCTCAAGTCTCATGGGGTCACAATATGGCAACCACCAGTCATGGGAAGCATCGCAGCACTGGAAGCATCAACCAGCGTAACAGCTCTTGTATTATAGGAACGGCAGACATCCACCAGAGGCAGCAGGAACCAACAAGGACATGGCATAAGACTCTCTCCTGACAAGGGATTACTCATGGAAGCAGCATTAGCCAAGCACACCATCAAAACAATGTGGGACACACCTGGCAAATATACTCCAGCTTGCAGCATTCTACTTGCACCAAGCTTGATCAAATACTTTAGACATAATGCTTGCTCAGCATATGCCCATAGCCAGCTATCACATGTTTGCACAGCAGACAGTGTGTGCGCTGCAGCACAGACTGCAGCTCAAGACAGAACACTCCTTAACGTGTAAAGGCTGCAAACCACACACCAGACTGAGAAGTTGAGGCAAGACTGAAGGCAGCCCACGCCAGCAGCACAGGAGTGCGAACCAGCACAACAAGCACCCTAGCCAGACCCATTATTGGGTACAGAAGAGATGACATGATACAGCTGACCATCCCCAGCACACCGCCATGGCCACATGCACAGCATGATCGGATCAGCACATCAGCAGCATAGGACAAACACCAGCAGGCAACACAGCACAGCAACCAGATCTCATCAGGCCAACATGCGCATGTGCCACTGCTTCAGCTCCAAGTGACAGCATGCACACACAGTTGCTGTTGCCCATAGGCGCCAAGCAAAAGGGACGTCTCACTGGGCTGCCGCAGGGCAGCCCTCCTCCTCCTCCCCCTCGCTGTCACCACCCTCCTCCTCGGAGCTGCACTCCTCCTCGCTCTCCTCCTCCTCGCCTGTGTCCTCTCCTGCCTCGTCCACGGCCTGCGCTGAGAACACGTAGAACTTGTTGGGCTGCGTCATGGCGATGCCGTTGAAGTCGCAGGCCCCTGCCACGGTGTAGGCGCCAGAGTTGACAAACATCAGCCAGTCGCCGTTGCGCAGCTCGGGCAGCTGGACGTTCTTGTAGAGGTAGTCGGCCGAGTCGCATGTGGGACCCCACAGGGTAGATTCAAAGGTCACGGGACCCTCAGCGCCAGCGGGGTGGTCGTCCACGCGAGGCAGCACAGGGGAGCGCAGCACCTGTGCGGCACAGTCGAGCATAGCACAATCTAGGTCAGCAGCTATGCAGGCATCGACGATCTCCCTCTCCAGGGAGGCGAGCAGCCTTTGGCGCACAGCCAACAAACTGGAGTATGCTCATGCGATCCAAACTCAAGTTGACAGTAAACAGAGCACAGCCACGAGGACTGCCAGCGACTGCTGCTCACCAGTGGCTGTGGCTTCTGGTCATCGTACAGGATGCAGTTGAAGCTGCCGTACAGGCCGTCAGTCAGCCAGTAGTCCTTGTGCACAGCGCCAGACTCGCCAGCCCTGCACAGCAGCACCCAACGACAGCCAGCACGGTGAGGGACTGGGCACAGCAAGTGCAGGCAGGTTGCCAGACTCAACAGTGCTTCAATGAGCAAAGGGCACACCAAGTGCACGCAGGTTGCCAGATGCAACAGCGCCTCGACGGGCATAACACTCAAACCCGGGCAGTGCTTACGTACACGAGCATCATCTGAAACATGCCATGCAGCCCTGCCACTGCAGCTGCTCACCTGTCGCGCTTGCCGTACACAGGCACCAGCAGGGCTGCGCTGGTCTCGGCAAAGTAGCGTCCAGGCTCAGCAATCACGCGCACGCCAGCGTCTGCAGGGAAGTAGGCGCTGATGGCTGCGTTGATGGTGCGCGCAATGTCTCCAAACATCACGTGGCCGTGGCTGTCAAAGCGGCCGCTGAAGCCACCACCAATGTCCAGCAGGGTCATGTGGTGGCCCAGGGCCTCCCCTGCCTCAAACACGGTGCGTGCCGTGGCGATGGCTGCATCATAGGCGCTCAGGTTCCTGCAAGGAAGAGCAGAAAGCACCCAGACAGAAGCGCACAGCACCGAACGAGGGTCAAGAGGGGTACTGCAAGGGTTGTTGATGTCGGCTGGCCCTTGGGATGACCAGTTCAACTGCAAGCGAAGGGATCGGACCCTTGACGGTCACAAAGCTGCAGGATTGCACGCACACCCTCGTCGCTGAGCAGGAACAGCTCACCACTCCTGCAGGAGTGCACTCACTTGCAGCCACTGCCGACGTGGAAGGACACGCCCATCACAGACAGGCCCAGGTCAGCTGCGGCCTTGAGCAGCTTCTGTGCCTCTGCAGGGTCGCAGCCGTACTTGAGGCCCAGGGGGCAGCGGGCCTCTGGGTCATCGCAGCGCACGCGCAGCACCAGCTTGATGCCCGGGTACACGCCCGCCACCTTGCTCAGCTCGCTCTCAGTGTCAAAGGTGGTCATCTGCGTCCCCAACAGCAAAGGCAGTGTCAGCGAAGAAGCAAACACATTCCAGTGCTGACTAGCAGGGCATGCGCGCATGGCAACGGTAGTGCTGATTGCATGCTGCCACCACTGCCGCCACAATAAAATTGCGCTATGATTGCTGTAATGAGTGCACTTTGTGGTAGCAGTGGGTGGGCATGTGTGCTGGCCAAACGCACACAGAGCAGCGCGCGAGCGGCAACAGAACCAATGAGTGCGTCTGATTGGCCCTGGAAGTTGCCACAGCCTACACACCTGAATGCCGGCATCGCGTGCAAAGCGCAGATCGCATGCGCGCTTGCAGGGGTGCGCAAAGATGATCTTGTCCTTGTCCACGCCCAGTGCCAGCACAGCCTCCAGCTCAGCCTTGGAAGCGCAGTCAAAGCCCGCACCGAGGGAAGCCAGCAGCTTGAGCAGCGCGGGCTGCGAAGGGCAGCAGGCAGTGCACACAGTGTCAGCCACACAGTGTGCTGTATCCCGCGCCTCTCCACTCCTCCACGCCGACAGCAACTGCTGCTGACACCAGCTGCAGGATACTCGTCATGTAGCGAAGTTGAATGAGCATAGGGCAGCTAGCATATTGAGTTTGTTCAAGAGCCCCCCACTGTGACGGAACAAGCGCAGCCCACCTCTGGGTTGCACTTGACGGCGTAGAAGGGCATCACGCGGGGCAGTGCACCACGCCAGGCCTTGAACAGGCGGGTGGTGTTGCCCAGGTCATAGATGTAGGTAGTGTCATCCAGTCCGTGAGCCTCAATCAGTGCAGTGGCCTGCAGGACGTGCAGGAAAGCCACTTGAGCGATAGCAAAACGCGGCATGACTGTTGCAACTCTGGCAGTCACATCAGACTCAGGCAAGCACACTTCGTCTGCAGGATTGAGCACGTCCAGCACAGCCGTTAACAGTGAAATCTGCTGTATGCCACTGCTGCACCTACCTGCGCAGCCAGGCCCTCAGGGCCGCCAGTGGGCAGGCGACGTGCGCGGAACTCGGCGAGTGCTGCAGCTGCCTTGACAGAGCCAGTTGCCTGCATGCAGGGGACGTCACAGCAGCAACAAGAGGCGGTAAGAGACAAGCTCACATTCACATCTGTCCCTCATGCAGTGTGCTGAGCAGGTAACTGCCAAGCTGCGTGCTGACACCGGCGCAGCAAGCAGATTGGCTGTTTGTGCAAGGCAGTGGCTGTGCTGCAGTATCTGAACACACCTTGTACTGCCAGGACGCGCGCACGATCTCGTTGGCTGCGCGCAGCTTGGCCAGGCGCAGTGGGTCTGCCACCTGCGAGCTGGCATTGTTGCCAGTCTGTGGGCCAGAGAGGGAGCGGCCCGCCACCTGGTCGCCCAGCAAGACGAGGTCAGGCAGCGCAGTCACACAAAGGTGTTTTGAGGAGAATGCAACCTCCTTGAAGGGGACTGTTTGCATCAATCCAGAAGGCCTGCTTGCGAGATGATGCGGCTGCAACTTGCCTGCCGCGCATGTAACCGCTAGCTGCACCCTTGTTCCTCAGGCATGCCCGCTGCCATAATACTGTCCAGGCCAGGCTAATGCTGCTGCTCAGCACGGCTGCTGGGCATGCAGTGCCTGCAGGCATAGGTGTCAAGCACACACCTGTGCCTTCTTTGTGGCTCCTGCTTTTGGCTTGCCAGGTCCACTGGCAGCCTTCCTGTTGCTGGAAGCACCCTTGCTGGAGGAGTGGCCGCTGCGCTGCTGCATTGGGCTGCGCTTGATGAAGCGGGTGGCCTCGTCCAGGAAGGAGTCCAGGGGTCCAGAGCAGAACTGGTCCAGCTCAGACAAGCTGGCAGCTGGAGCAAGCTCCAGGGGCCGTGGGCTCAGGATGGTTGAGGATGCCATGACTGCAGCTGCTGACGTGCTGCTGGTTCAGGGCAGGTTCACAACCTTGGGTGGGTGAATGGGATGCGCAGCACAGTGGCAGAGGCAGCAAGGACAGGTTCCAAAGTTATCAGCCCATGCTTGATCCATTTATCAAAGGCTGAACAGCTCAAATGGTATCACTTGTGTCTGCAGGTGAGCAGGGGATGGACTAGGGCCACTGGCCCAACACAACAGCAGTTCTGCTTCTCTTTGATAATGGGCTGGCTGAGCAATGGGGGCGGGCTGTGCTGAGATCATACGGGAACAGTTGTGGTGCAACAAAACAAGCAGCTGCACCGTCTCGTAGCCTGCCACGTCAACATAGTAGCCTGTTCCGCGGGGCACCAAAGCGAGCAGACAGCTGCTCACGGGGACGATGCAGCCCCGATAGCCCTCTCACATGCACTAAATGAAGTTCTGTTGCCCAACCAGCACCAAATGCCACTATTTTGAGCAGGCTGCAGCATGGCCACCCTCCATCCCTTGCACTACCCACCTCAACGAGCCTGAGGAGACTGGGCTAGGTCTCAAGCCACCAGGTGGGCGGAGCCCTCCCTCTTGGGAAAGGTGTCTTGCGTCGACCAGTCAGCACGAAGTGTTGTTGGTGGTGGAAGGCACAAGACTATCTATAGGTTGCAGTGTATTGAATGCCTGTGGTTTGCTGTGTATTTTGTTTGATCAAATTTGTAGTGATGCTGGGTGCATTACAGCGATGCCCACCTTTATGTGCAGCAAATGGCAGAACCCGCCGAAACCTCGACCTCATTGCAGTGCAGCTTCTTGTATGTCACACGAATTGCAGTACAGCTTCACAGCCTTCACACACCCAATCTAAAATTATGAATGCTACACGGTGTTGAATGCGGGCCGTGCAGGGCTCCGCAACAGCAAAGCATGTACAGATCCTGGTGGGAAGAGCAAGGGCCTCCCCTGTCACCATCTGGTGAGGATCATCAGTTGCTCGGCCAGTGCACCATCCGCAGCAGGCTCTTGATGTGGTCTCGAGCCCTGCAGCACATCAGTGGGGGAAACGGTGGGGCATGCCTTGAAGTGGGGACGGTCACTGCAAGCTCTGCTTGGGGAAGGCACTCTTTTGGTTTCTGCTTGAATGAAATCAATGCTTTGTTGGTTGAGTCAGCCTCGTATAGGCACCAGCTCTGTACAGTACAGCAACACTGCTGGCGGCAGCAATGCACCAGCTGACTGGCCATGGACAACCATCGGATGCAACGAACTCACCCTCTGTTCTGGCGGGCCAGCTGCTGCACTGTCTGCGCCAGCTGCGCAGGGATGCTGTCATTGCCTGGCAGCAACTTGACGTCTGTGCAGCACGTGTTGGTGCGCATCGCCCTGCACAGCGCCTTGGCACCAGCTTCACCGACCGCATTGTGGTGCAGCCAAAGCCGCCGCAGGCTGCTGCTGCTAAGGCCGGCAGCCAGAGCTGCAGCTCCGTCGTCACCTGGGTGGCAGTCATACATATGCATGTGAGGGTATAGGATGGCATGCAGCGCCCCAGGTCCCCAAAGTATAGGATGGCATGCAGCGCCAGGTGCCTGCAGCCTGGCCTGTGCCACCTCGGTGACAGTTTTAGGTGTGTGGCACCAACAGCTTGAACTGAAGCTTGACTTCAGACTGCACACGTGCAGCGCACGCTGCCCATTCTGTAGCATTGAATCACAAGTTGCTGGGCTTGATTACAGGTTTAGGGGCAACCCTTGGCCAAGCTTACTTACATATCTGATTGTGCTGCAGGCACAGAGTGCGCAGGCGGCTGCTGCAACCAGCAGAGGGCCGCAGCAGCTTGGCCAGCACCCGAGCCCCGATGTCACTGATATCGTTGTGGCTGAGCTCCAGGTGCTGCACGCTGCTGTTGACCTACAAAGACATAATGAATGGAAATCACAGAGAGGGTGTGACAGACCCTTTCAGAACAGACCCTTTCAGTCTCTCACGAGGGTTCAACCCCAGCTTCAGCATCACGTTCCTGGCTATTACAACCAAGCATACACATCGCACCCCAGGTGCAACAACTTTGGCTGTACAGCCAGGATGTAGTGGCTGGCCATTCTCTCTTTTCCAACACATGTGCACCTCACCTTCAGGGCATCCACCAGGTCACCCACTTCCTGGTCTGTCAGGCCCACACCCACCAGCACCACCCTTTTCAGGTGCGGGCACAGGTAGCACACAGCCCCAATGCTGCGGCAGCACCCAGGCGGCAACTGCATCTGCTGCAGCAGCAGCGTGCTGCTAGGCTTCTGCGGCCGCCGCCAGCGCCTGCGCTGCTGGTGCTGGTGCTGTGTCCCAGGGCTGCTGCGATCACCTGCCAGCCCCTCGGCAAAGACTTTGGATGCCGTGCTGCTCAGCCTGGCAATCGCAGACCCTGGGCGAGAATGACCTGGGCTGCTCTTGCCGCTCTGGCAGCTGCTGTCCCTGCAGGAAACCAGTGTGAATGATCCTGACCCACCCGCCGCAGCAGCCAATGCGCCAGCCATGCTGACTGATGCGCCTCCGACGGAGTTGATGCCACCACACATGCTGCTGCTGCGGCTGCACGGCACCTGCTCGAACCCCAGAGCGCTTGCCAGCACAGCGGCCACCTCTGCGGATCCTGCTATGCTCAGCAGCTGCTGCTCTATGCTGACCTGCAGCATCCCTGTGCCTGAGCTTCCTGCAGGTTCGTGCATGGAGGCCCGTGCTGACCCTATGCATGCGTTCTGCATGTTCACATACTCCAGCAGGCTGCTGCATCCTGAGCTGAGTGTACGTGCCAAGCTGTCTCCGTCAGACGGGATGCTGCTGCTGCTGCAGCCATGTGCTCCCGCTGGGAGGTGGAAGGGCAAACTGGGCAGGCCTGCTGCTGCTGCAGACGCAGGGCTGCCATTGGGGCTGCCTGACGGTGACCGACCCACAGGCGCCACCTGCAAGTAGTATTACGCACCAAGCTGTGACTTGTCTTTGCGCCAAAGCAGCAGCAAGCTTCACACAGGAAGCCACCTGGCAGATGTGCTACATGTACACCGGCAAAGTGAGCTGCAGCCATGTTGCAGCACCAGTGATGCTGCTACCAGCCACCACACACAGCAGACAGCACACTGAGCCGCGGGCTGGCAAATCGCAGTAGCAGCACCTACCGGCAAAAAGAACTCGTCATCACTGTCGCCAGCATCATCCTCCAAGCACACACTGTGGAACTCCGTCTGCAAAGCAGCATGCGTCTGCTCCTGCTGCTCCTGCTGCAGTAATTGCAGGCCTGCTGCCAAAGTCCCCGCAGCCGACTGCCGCTGCTGCTGCTGCCGCTCCGCACCAGCTAGCGGCAGGTTGCCGCCTTGCGAGCTGGACGCAGCATGTGTCCGTTTGTTTGGGCTACTGCTGCGGGGCCGGGGCATGTCATAATCCCGCACCTCCTGCTGGTGCAGGTGCTGCAGGACTGATGCCAGCAGTGAGAGGTGGTGAGCCTGCCAGTGCGCAAGCAGCACTTTCAGCTGCTCAGCACGCACCAGCATGGCTGTCACTTCTGCTTGCCAGTCCTGCAGGTCCAGCAACAGCAGTGTGTTGAATCCTGGAAACCAGGTCATCACTGGCGGTGCCATGTGCCAACTCAATCAGCGTTACTGTGGCACGACGGGTGCTAGCGAGTGCCCTCCGTTCAATCCTGACAGCCACCTACCTGCCCAATCAGAAAGCTGTGGCCGTTGACCAGGACAAGCCCCTGCTTGACTGTGTCACACAACTGCTGCAGGCCTGCTTGCTGACATGACTGCACCAGCAACGGGCACACCTTGGTTGCCTGCAGCACAGTCGGGTACAGCACAACAGGGTGGGATGCTCCTTCTGCTACTCAAGTGAGACCAGCTGCTGCTAGCAGGCAGTTGTCTCGCCACATGGTGAAGGAGGGCCTTGCAAGAGCCCCACTACTGCTGCTTATGTGACGCGCGCTGCCCCAGTGGCATTGGGTGTGGACGTGTGCGTGAGTGGTTATGTCAAAGCCCAGCTGAAACGTACCTGCCGCCGGAACTTCTGCACAATCTGCTGCTGTTGTGCTGGGAGCTGGAGCTGGCACTTGCTGCACATCTGCCTGCTGTCTGCTGCCGCCTGCAGCTGCTGCTTGGCTGAACCAGTTGCCCCCGCTGGGGCTGCTGCAGAGTGCTGAGCAGCAGCTGAGCAACATGGCGTTGGCTCTGACCAAATCTTGTGGAGCAAGGCACGTGTGGCGTCTACACGCCACTGGTAGTGTGCCAGCAGCTCATCTGCTGAGAAAAATGCCTCTATGGGGCCCAGGCTGCTGACCCTGCTCAGTAGCTGCAGTGCTGCCTCCAGGCATGACCTGACCGCGTGCAGCTGCTCATCCTGCAGCAAGCAGCCACAAAGTACTGTGTTGTGTGTTGTGTTGCAGCCCAGCCCGGATGGTGGGAACATGTACTGGCATAGGCCAGAACATGCATGGACCCTGAGATGTTCATGAAAAGTTCATCAGTGCAGCCCAAAGTTCACGGGTGGATCCAGCAGGCACCACCAGCAGTCGCACCTCCTGCAGCTGCACAGCATGCAGCATCACGTGCTGCAAAGCCTCCAGCAATGCTGCGTTGAAAGCTGTTGGCACCAGCTTCTCACACTGCTCCTTAGACGTCAGAGCAGCCTGGTACAACTGCTTGCAGAGGGCTAGGATTTGTCCAGACATGGACAGATCGAGGGCGAGGGCAGACTGAGGTGACAGCAGCTGCTGGCCAGGTCTGAGCAGCCTCAGAGGGATGCAGACGTAGAGGCTTGACTTTCAGACATAGAGCTGGATAGAATGTATCTGCTGTGGCCAGACTGGACGCGGAGTTCAATTCTGTACGGTCTGTTGTTGCTCAGTCAACAGCTGTTTTTGTGTCCAGGCTGTGCTTAGCACTCCTGCGGGGCCAACGGGTCACCGCCACCTGGTAGAAAGTTACTGTGGAATGTTTTGATGCTTTAGAGGACGCTTTCGAGCCTCGCCTGTTGATCAGTTGACCTGATCACACTCGGCCGAGGAGTGAGCACAACTCCCAAAGGAGACCTGGTTCGCTAGTGGTGGGGTCTCACATCGTTTTGTGCTGAGACGCTTGTTGCCTCGTCGGTGTGTTGCCCAGCCTTGCACTGTTCTGCCTCATCGAGGTGTCCCCCACCACATATCATCTGCTCTGGTCAGCAGAGGACAATGCAGACTGTGCTTCGGTCAAGTAGCATGCAGGGGCTGTGTTTGAGGCACCAAACACATCAACACGCATTTCAGCCAGTGCTACAACCAGCAGCAGTACCCCCCAGGAGGCACCACTGCCCACAACAGCAGCAGCAGCAGCAGCAGCAGCAGCAGCAGCAGCAGCAGCAGCAGCAGCGGTGTGTGCATGCAAAAGCATTTCAGTTCAAACAAGGCCCTGATCCAGCAGACAAGGTGCTGGCAGCCATTCCATATCTGTTGCCGTTGTTGGACGCGTTGCCGTATGGTGAGCGAACAGGCTGTGGCAGGGCAGCGTGCAAACAGTGCAGGTGACATGGTGCATCATGCACACACAACTGTGGTAGCATTCTTATTGCAATGTGGTCAACTGCAGGTCGGTATATCTTCTTGGACTACCCATTCGTGGCCCGAGCCATGGCACCCCTTGCACCCCTGGCATTCCTGTACAACGGCATCCCATTTGCACCGTGAGTATGCAGCTGCCTTGCAGGCCCGAGGCAGCAAGCAGCAACTGTGCCATCGACATATACCCCACAGTTCTGGTGGCAGCCGTACTGCAGTAGTGCTTGGTGCCTGTGCAATCCACAGAGCATGGTCAGCAACTGCTCCAGCAACTGCCAGGCTGGTGCTCGTTCGGCTGCCTTAGCCTCAGCTTGGCCCTACTAGTGCACTGCAGTGTCGTGAGGTGTTGGTGTGTGTTGGCGGCAAGTGCCCTCCCAAAGTCATGACTGGTGCTGCTGGTGGCGCTGCATTGTCATTGCTGCAGGTTCCTGCTGTTCCTGGCTGTGTATTCTTTCATTGTGAACAATCAGAACCTCAGCAGATTCATCAGGATCAACGCAATGCAGGCGGTGCTGCTGGATATCTTGCTCATGTGAGTAGTGGCTGTGAGTAGTGGCGGAGGAGAGATAAAAGAGAGAGGGGATCACATGGCTGGGGGATTCCGAGCCCAAGAGTTCAGAGGGGGCAGCAGAGGGGGCATCTGCAAACAGGACACATACTGGGGTCACTGCTACTGACCCAGCATGCAGTTGCAGCTAGCAATCAGACTGGAAACAATGCTGACCTGGAGTGGTACTGTGTGATGCCCCTCTTCCACATATTGTTGCACAACATCAGCCACTGTGACATTGCATGTGCGCATGAATGCGAAGGTTCCTCAACCCAGACTGCTGAAGCTTCCTCGCTGCCGCTGCTGCTGCTGCTGTCCGCTGCCATGTGCTGGCATGCAGCATCCCTCAGGTGTTGATGGATACTGTGCTGCACCCCCCAGAGAAAGGCGGCCCAGCGATGTCCCTGTACGTCAGCGGCACCAACACAATCTTCCTGTTCGTGGCTGTGTGTGTCGCGTACGGCATGGTGAGCCCGCCTACTGGCTTGCTGCGGCGAACGCTGCTATGTCTGATAAATTTGACAGCGATGTCATCTGTTTTGGGACTGAAAACAAGCTTTCCCAGCACTACTGCAGCAGCGGCGTCCTCACTCCTTGGTGCTGGCAGCAGCAGTATCCGGCTCTTGCGCCTTCAGCGGCATCTGCAAGCCTCGTAAGGCCACAGCGCAGCATGTCAACCTGCCGCACCGGCTGCTGTTGCTGTTGCTGTTGCTGTTGTGTGTTGACTGGCATGCAGGGCTCTGCTGCTGTTGGCCAGACACCCAGGCTGCCGCTGGTGGCCAAAGCAGCAGACTCGCAAATACGGGACGGACCATCGGGCTTCTGAGCAGGCGCAGGCAGCTCAACATGGCCACAGCCCTCCAGTTGGCAGCAGTCATGCCTGGCGGCAGTGCAGTCCAGGGGGCGGCTTTTGAGCAGGTGCAGGCAGCTTCAGTTGCAGCAGTCGCGCGTGGGCGCAGTCCAGGTGGTGCGGAGAGATCAAGGTTTTGTCCAAAGCGCAGTTCGCAAGGCACCCTTGCTTGATTGGTTGTGGCCGGGCCTGCTGTTCGGCAAAGAGTAGAGGTCCAGCATGGACCAGCATGGTATGCTGGCATGCATGGCCAGCGCAGTGAGAGAGGTGTAGAGAGAGGGACTGTGTGTACAGGTGTCAAGCGCTATGGATGTGATACAGCAGCCCCTATGCTGCTGCGCTTGCGTCAGCCATTGGCCGTTGTTTATGTGCAGCAAGGACTGTTCTGATGGGACGCTGGATCGACTTGAGGGCGTTGTCAGGTGTATAGTACTGTATTTACAGGAGATTGTCTCAAGCATGCACTGGTTGCCTGTTGGTGGGGCACCACCGTTTGAGCACTAGATTGTGCACAGGCTTATATCCTGCATATGGCAGCAGTGTGGATGTGTGGTGCATGTGTGGGGTGGCTCTACGTGGTCTGCGCGCATTTTGCAAATCGCATGTCATCTGGTTTTAACTGCATAACGTGTTGAAATATGTCAGCAGCGAGCAACCCTCTGCGCAGAAAGCCTCGCAGAGAGCGCGCGACGCCGATGACAGGCAGTGACGTACGTCTCTCAGGCGAGTGAACAGAGAAATTACGTTGCCAAAACTCGTAAACATGCTTCAAACATGCTTTCAACTCACGAAGTCAAAGATTGGATCCCCAGAACAGCCTCAGGCCATACCAACTACTTCTTGACAGTTGACAGCAGCACTTGTGCTTTCATGACAGGCTGAAGCCATGCAGGGCGTGACAAGCCCTGAACACACAGCAGACATGGACAACACTGTACTGGATAACACCCAGGGCAGGCCCCAATCACAGGTGCTGTCTGCCAACGATCAACCCGCCGAGCAGAGCGCCACAGAGCAGCAGCAACAGCAGAGCTGTCAAGGCAGCGCCTGTGGACCTCCTGTCAGCTCTGGCAAGGATGGCACGTTGCTGCCCAGCAGCAATCTGGGGCCAGTGGATGATGCTTACCAGGTGATCTGACTTGACATCAACAAATTTGCCCCGGGTTTGGCGGCCAGAATGTGTGGCTGTGCAGCGCACTGAACCAGATCACCCACACCCCTGTGGCTAAGATCAGCATCAGTGCGCATGCAGCTGCTGTTGGGGCAGCTGCTGTTGGGTACGATAACTCAGTGTCCAACACACTGTTTTTGGTTTGCACACAGAAGCCCCCCGGTCGGGGCCCGACTGTACCCGATGCAGCAGCCCCTGAGCACGCACCTACGGACGAACCATGTGGGGAGTTGAAACTTGGCAACCAACCACCTACACCACATATGTGTGTCAGCACAGAGCGCACGTGAAGTAGTAGTGCATGCGATGCCAGCGTGCGCGTGTCTGGGTGTGCGATCATCGGCGGCCACCTCTTGCTACTGTGTGTAATGGTTGCGCAGATGCTGCGCTTGGAAGCTGCGACCCAAAACGAGACGCGTCGGCTGCTGGGGGCTATGGATGTCGCCTTTAGACTGTCTGTTTTTGCCCTGCTGGGCTACCTGGTGCTGCGGTGGCACCCTATAGACAGCAGCGGCACCATGTTCATGTGCACCACCGACTTCAGGTGAGCACTGCGGCAGATTAGTCAAATGCGGGTTGACCGGGAGCAGCATGCAGGCTCACCAGCAAGTTGCCATGTGGTGGCCACCAATAGTGCCGCTCAGGCTGTCAAGGTTGCAAACCGGTGCCAGTGGCATGATATGCTCATAAAAGCTCAGCGGGAAGTTCAGAAACGGCGGGTGGCCCAACCTGTGACAGCAGTGCTGCTGCTAGCAGCAGCAGCTGCATGCCATGCACCAGCCCTTCAAATTCTTTTGGAGGTCCTGGCAGCGGCAGCTGGCATCCGGCAAAGCATTGGCCAGCACCAATAGCTGAAAACGCACCGTGCCAACGGTTGGCACTGGCCAACCGATGAAAGGTGTTGCAGTTGGAATTCTGACTGCAGGCATGTGGCGACTAATGCTAGCGGTAGGCACACTCTGATCCACAGTGCCAGGCTGGCCGTCAGAGCAGACATGGCCCCCTGTCAGTAAGACCTGATCTGTGATGTGCTGTAATGTACTGTACTGTGCTGTGCTTGCAGTGTGGTCAACCTGGCCTTTGCTTGTGTGCTGTTCCCAGCCACCGCCAGTGCAGCGGCTGTGACAGCTTACAGGGGCTTCAGATCGCTGGCAGCACACAAGCGCTGGACGCAGCGCAGGAGGCGGCTGTTCGGCCTGTATGCTCTGCAGGTAAAGGGCTCAGGGGAAGCCTAGCAAACCCCAGCGGGGCTATGAAGCACTGCTGGAGGGCTTTAGCACGGTGTCCAGCTGTATGTCCAGCCCGGTTGCCAGGCTCAGCCTTGGGAGACAGCTGCATGTGTGTGTGGAATGCTTCTTGTGTGCGCTGTTGTGCGTTTGGTTCATCCAGTGCAGCACTGCTGTTATACGGCTGACATGTATGTTTGCATGATGACAGCACTTGGTCGCGGCATGAGACACATGTTGAGATATTCAGGAACCGCCACACAGTGCCAATGCCGATGACATGTTTGATGCTGCATGCAGCTGGCTTCCGCGACCGTGGGCATGGCCTGCTACCTTGTCAGCAATGCCTTGGTTGTATCCCCCCTCAGCTGCCAAGGAGGAGCTGTCCGCACCACCATCTACTGGCTGTCATTCATCCGTTGGACCTGCTGGAATACAACGTTCCTGGTGACCACAATGAAGGTTTGTCACCCAGGGCATCTGCACACCGATGTCGATCGGCTATCGCTAGTAGCGCAGGGTAGTACATTGGTGCTGTGCTGGCGTGCTCAGCTAGTCACCCATTGCGACAATGCTGACCAGAATATCCTGGGTCGGCCAGCCTGCCGGAGCGTGTCACCATACTTCAAGTACTGCCAGTGATTAGTGCTTGTGACAGCATGCTGAATAGTTGTTGCTAACGTCAAAGCTAAGCCTGTAGTTGTAGCACTGAGTGTCAGCTTTGAGATTCAGGCTGTTGCCACTGCCGCAGCGCAAGTCATGAATTGGTCTGAAGCCGTGGATTTCTTGTTGCCCTGTATTGTGACAGGCACATGCGACCACTATCGTGCCGCCCAAAGCAGCCAAAGCAGCTGCTGATCACAGCTGGTGGCAGTTACTCTGCCTCGCATGGGAGGCTCCCCTGGGCTTGTTTGATCCCAAACAGTGGCAGCAACAGGTGGATCAGCAGCAAGACAGCAACACCCTACCGCGTAACGGCCAGCCTCCAGACCACAAGCAAGGGCTTACGTCTAGAGCTGAGCACGGTGCTTCAAAGGCCGAAGGCTCCCCTGCAGATATCGAAACAGGCTTTGGAGCGGACAATGCAGCAGAGCAATCACCAGCACCAGCACGCGGCAGTAGGCTAGGCGGGCCACTGTCTGCTGCAGAAGCTGAAGCCTCTTCCGCTCAGCCTGCCAAGGGTCTCGGCAGACATGGGCGCCAGGAGAAGCCACAGCGTGACGACATGCTGGTGCTTGACCTGCCCTGGGTGTACCATTGGCCCAAGCTGATCGTGTGGCTGCTTTTTGAGGCGTGTCACGTCGCCATTGCAGTTGGAGAGACACAGGGCGAGGCTGACGGTGAGCTTGCGCGTGCACACTGGCATACAATGCACGGCGCTGTCCTTGTGCAGGGCACCCACCTCTGGCGGACAGTGGAAGTGCAGAGTCGTGAGACTTCCACTCCCATGAACTGCCTTCAACTTGTTTATGTGCATTGCGATGTTTAGCTTGTTGCTGGTTCGCACATTCGGAGAGGCTTGTTCCCACTTTCCATGCGGTTGAGCAAGCTGGCATAGGCAAAGTTCTGATAGCTGGATTAGAAGTCGCACGTAGAAGTCGCACGACGTGCATGTTTGTGTACGACCATCACGTATGACTAGTATACACCCCGCCTGCCGCTGGCATGTGGTGCACCGCAGAGCAATGCCGCGTCATCGAGGACACCTGTGACCTTGCCAGCTGTTGGCCTGCTAACTGGGTAAGTCATGCCTGAGAAACTTGCAGGCAATAGCAATTCATGCCATGCGACAGGCAGCTGAATGCACCCCACGCAGCAGGGTGCGTGCAAAAGCCCTGGCAGTTTGCTTGGGGCAGGGAGCATGCTCTGTCACAGCTCCGTGGTTGACAGCGCTTTGAAGCCTATGCAGCAAGCAGCAAGTGTTTCCCAACCAGCTGTTTGGGATTTGCCCGCAAACCTAGTGTTGGTATCAGTGCGCTCAGAGCGCATAGCTGTGGAAGGTCAACCATCCCTGCTCTGCAAATGCCAGCTTGTGATCACTGACGGTGTATATTATGCCTGTGCTTTCCACCTGCTGCAACTGCTTGCTGTGCAGCTGATCGCGGTCCTGTCATCTGAAGTGGCACTGGCACTGACTTACTATGCAGGTGAGCACACATGGCTCGCTGGCTAGCGCCGAGGTTGGAAATCTGTTTTCACTTACTGTACTGTACCCTCAATTACCCCTGGTAAAACCCAAAAAATAACTGCACTGTACTGTGCATGATATGGCCCTGCTCACACAGCGTCAAACGATTCAACAGACGGCAGTGGACTGTAGTACAGCCTGTAGTAGACGCAGGTGGCGTGGGTGCCCCTGCATGACCCCTATCATAGGCCCGGGTTGGTAAGTTGCCATACTCACTAGTGGGCCACTACGCTACACTGGCAAGCTGACACACAAATTGTCACACTAGAAGCGCCGTCTGGGTGCTTGAAGCTGATCGCATCAGCACTGGCTTCCATGACAAACCTGTTGTTGCTTGTCTGCATGTTTTTGCACCTTCAGTGTGGGTGTGGCTGGTTGTGCGCAGCAGCCGTCTGCTGCATACACGCCCGTGGCAAGCCTTCAAGGTCGCCAACCTCATGCTGCGACTGGAGGTAAGCAGGCAGGCAGGCAGCCACCTCCAGAAGGCAGCCATTGCTAAGCCATCTCATCACTAGGCGCTTCTCCAGGAAGAGGGGCCCGGCTGTGCAAGTGAACTACTTTGAGGGGTTTACGGACATCCCTTCACACAAAACGTGCGCGGTAGGTTTCCCCAAAGCCCGCAAGTGATGAAAGGCAGAAAGCTTGTAGGCACTTAGTGAGGTGCAACCACAAGCAGGCAACTGTCACAGTTTGTTTGCTGGCACACAATTTGGCGTTGTCACAGTCGCCTGCTTGCTGCACTGTCTCTGCTGCAGAGGCGCTTGGGTGTGTGGGCCTACACACTCATTGTGGTGACCAGCGTGATCTTTTGGTTCAGCAGCCTGGCTGACTGCAGCAGGGCTGCATTCCAGTATCAGGGACTGCCCGTGACTGAGGTGGGTCAGGGTAGCAGGGCTGCACCTCATTATTGCTAAGAGTGGGAGCACTGTTGTAGCACTATCGTGCTGACACTGTGACCATGTTTTGCCAGCGCATTTGCCACCATAGTTGTCTTTTTGCAGCTGTGCATTCATCGAATGCAGAGAGACAGCCTGTGCATGGTTAATTTCCATAACGAGTCTCAGCTCAGCTCAGGTTTGTCAATGCAAGCACAGAACCCAACTGTGGTTGGCACTGTCCAGTGCTGGGTTTTTGAGGTTAAAGGTGGCGCTGGTGGTGCTGTGCGCTGCTTGCTGCTGCCTTTTGCTGGGGTGTAGTTGATGTGGGCTGCCACCTCCATCATAGGGATGATGTTCATGCAGCCGACAGACCCCAGCAAGGCCAACCCACGCACTGTCGTGCAGCTGCAGCAGTTCAGCTGGACAGAAGGGGCGCTGGAGGAATCAATAAAGGTATGTACACCAGTTTGGTGTTCAGCCAACCATTATTGAGGACATTGGTGAAGATGTACAACAGCAGTGGCATGCCACATCCTTGCACTGCCACATGCACATGCTGTCACCCGAGCGGCGCTGTTTCTGTAGCATGTAGGTGATTAGTCAGCTCCCACACCCTACCTACCTTGGGCTGGCCCTGCAGTGCACTGTGTGATTGGATGCGACTGTGCCCTCAGTGCAATGCCTGACTTAGTTGGCTGCTGCATGCAGGCGCGCAATGCTGCCGCCAAACCGGGCAAGATGGCTAATAAGCTGGCCAAGCAGCCCATGTTCTGCTTCGAGACTGCAATCAAGATGTTCTTTTTCAGCAGCTTTATGTACGCCGACTATAATGCGGTAAGTGGGTGCAGCTTGCTTCGCATATATAGTATGTACTGAGCAACCAAAGCTGGCAGCCTGCATCAAGTCACTTACGTGAATGGTACTCATGTGCAATGGCACATGGCTTTCCAAGTGCTTGCGGTGTGATCAGCTGTTGTTTCATTTGTGGGCTTCAGGGCTGACCTGCACAGCTTATGTATGCTGTGCCTTTTGAAGCGCTCAATGCCGGGCGCTAAGTGACTGATCAGCTCTTGAACCACATTGCCTGTTTTCACTCTCTCACGGATGGCCCAAGGCAGAAAATGTACGGTCTGCAACTCATGAAGAATAGAACGTCTAACGCCCCCGTGGCGTCAGTGCGGCATCGACCTCTGCTGGGGGAGGGGGTTTGCCAGATGAGAAATTGGTGTGTGCTCTGTGCAAAATTCTCTGCGCCTACCAAAACCTGCATCACATGCCCCAAAACCATGTTCTTGAGTCGCAGCAATTTTGCACAGACAGACCGCTCAGTGCAGCAGTGACTCTGTCACTGCTTCATGCTGCATGGGGACTGGTGGTCTGCTGACCAGCTGGCGGACGTTGGTCATGCTGTGCATTTCCTTATGACTTTGCATGTTGTTTCTTAATTGTCAGGTCTCCAGCTGGTGGGTTCCCTGACTTCCCCTCCCCTTGCCTGTCCGATCGCAATCGCGGCAGAACATGACAGTACCGTGCTGCATGTTCATCTTAGGTCCGTGGTGGACCAACAAACAGCATTAACCTTTTGGAATTTTGGAAAACCTGTGAGCCGCTGGCAACCCGGGATGAGTCCCAACCCGGGATGAGTGACAACCGAGTGACAATCAACGGAGGGAGCAATAATCGCTGCAATCGACTTACACGTGATGAATAAGCATAAATAAGGCAACCATCCTGTTGCTGCTGCACCTCGCGCACCACAGTATTGCACCCCTACATGCTGCCATTCACTGCGATGAAGGTAACAGAAGTCATAAATATCAGTAAGACATATCTTAGGCGGACATGCAGGGCCTATCTCGCAAGGAAACACGTCGGTGTATTGCCTCCTTGCGAATTGCAACCAGCCACGATGAAGCCATTAGAGGAAGATGCTAATGAGGCGGTCTGGACATCCCCCCCCCTCCCCCTCGGGGGGTTGGTCAAATAGGGAGGACAAACCGGCCGTTGGCAGACCGGCTGCGTGCAAGGCGTTTGTTAACATCATAAAAGCGAAGAATCCAATCCGTTTGAACAGCAGCAGTGCGTTGATCGCGCAGTCGAAATTGCAGCTCACACATGGGGCCACCAACCGAGCATCCCTGCGACCAAAAGTTTGAAATTGTCTTGCTGTCAATGCTGAAGGTGGCCGTTTGGCTTCATCGTGGCTGGTTGCAATTCGCAAGGAGGCAATACACCGACGTGTTTCCTTGCGAGATAGGCCCTGCATGTCCGCCTAAGATATGTCTTACTGATATTTATGACTTCTGTTACCTTCATCGCAGTGAATGGCAGCATGTAGGGGTGCAATACTGTGGTGCGCGAGGTGCAGCAGCAACAGGATGGTTGCCTTATTTATGCTTATTCATCACGTGTAAGTCGATTGCAGCGATTATTGCTCCCTCCGTTGATTGTCACTCGGTTGTCACTCATCCCGGGTTGGGACTCATCCCGGGTTGCCAGCGGCTCACAGGTTTTCCAAAATTCCAAAAGGTTAATGCTGTTTGTTGGTCCACCACGGACCTAAGATGACCAGGCAGCACGGTACTTTCATGTTCTGCCGCGATTGCGATCGGACAGGCAAGGGGAGGGGAAGTCAGGGAACCCACCAGCTGGAGACCTGACAATTAAGAAACAACATGCAAAGTCATAAGGATATGCACAGCATGACCAACGTCCGCCAGCTGGTCAGCAGACCACCAGTCCCCATGCAGCATGAAGCAGTGACAGAGTCACTGCTGCACTGAGCGGTCTGTCTGTGCAAAATTGCTGCGACTCAAGAACATGGTTTTGGGGCATGTGATGCAGGTTTTGGTAGGCGCAGAGAACTTTGCACAGAGCACACACCAATTTCTCATCTGGCAAACCCCCTCCCCCAGCAGAGGTCGATGCCGCACTGACGCCACGGGGGCGTTAGACGTTCTATTTGACCAACCCCCCTCCCCCGGGGGAGGGGGGGGGAATGTCCAGACCGCCTCATTAGCATCTTCCTCTAAAGAGGTCGATGCAATCACCGTGATTCTGTGACGGTCACAGCCGGTGACAATCACCTCGTGTTTGTTGGTGTCTGCAGGCACAGGATGCAGCCCCTGGTGGTGCAGTTGGTGTTCCTGAGGTGCAGCTGGAGCAGCTGCTGAAGGGCATGGCCTTGTACGGCCTTAACGTGCACAAGGTGGGCGCTCAGCTCAGGCTGTGACAGCACAGAGATTTGACCAAATCTGTGCCCAGATGTGGGCTGCGCATGTGTTACATGAACTCAGCAGGCGGGGCACTTGCGTGCGTGGGGTTGTCAAGCTGCCAACCTGCATCACACTATCTGGTGCCGCTGCAACCATTTGAATCCCCTATAGGCAATGTTCAAGCTAGGCAGTGTTCAACAAAAGCTGTACTACAGTAGTACGAGAAGGCATGACAGTTGGCGCTGACCACCGAAAAGTTTGTGCCACCCAATGTGTCACAAGGTGTGATCCCGCTTGCTGCATTGTACTGTCAGGATTGTTGCCAGCTGGCACCATACCCACACTGTGCAGTGATCCTGCACCACAGCATCGTGTGAACTTGCAACTGCTTGTAGGTGATCTATGACGATGACAAGGAGCTCAAGGTGCTGTTTGCCTGGAATTCTGACTGTGTGGTCGTGGTGTTCCGGGGATCAACAACGGCAGCCAACTGGATTGCGGATGCCATGGTGAGATGCCACAAAATGAGCCTGTGTGTTTGCCTTTGTTGGCCCAACAAGAAGTTCTTGATGCCAGCACTGCAACCCTTTTTGCACGACATGGTCGGCTATGCGCTAAGTCTCATCATGCTGCAACCCTTTCAAGTCGTGTGGCTAGCCATGGACACGTCCGCCACGCAACAACATCAACACCCTCTGGTCTGACCTGGGATGTCCAAGTTGCTTGTGATCCCCTGCAATGTGCCGCACTGGTGCGACATCAAATCCTGCTGTGGTCATGCAGATGTGGCGCTCCGCACACCCTGGTTCAACTTTGGAGAACAAGCAGGCTCAGTGGTTCAACAAGCCCAAGATACACTCAGGGTTCCTCAGGTAAGTTGTGTTCTTGTACGACTATGTATCTACACACGTATGTTTGAGATAATTAACACTGTTAACACAAGTTGTGTGGCATAGTGTTTGCAGGTACGGCATTGGGCAGATCACACTGCCACCGGGTTGCAGCTGCCAGCAGCTGCCAGCAGTTGTCGCTGGCAGCATTTACAGTGCACTATGTCACACTGTGTGGTGGCACCTGCTAGAGATGCTGTGTTCAGCTCACTTTATCGTTCACTCAGCCAGCTGTCACCATGGCACAACCGCTGGTCCACGGTGGTTGTCATGAAGACAGCCGAAAATCGACTGTGCCTAGTTGCCTACAACCAGGACTTGGTGCTGCAATAGTAGCATGAAGCTGTCAGTACACAGTGTGTCGCCCTTCCGGCCCTATTGTCCAGCGGCAAGTGGCAAGCAGCAAGCCAAATGGTGCATTGCATGGAACGTTTGCTTCTATCTGCACACAGTCTGACCGTCATTGCTTTTCTTGCTCTCGCCGGTGCACACGTCTACTGGCATGGTACTCCCAGGTGCTGGTCCGGCACTGGCCTTGACGGTCGTGTGCTCAGCATGCTGCAAAACCTGGTGGACACCTCACTAAACCCTAGCAAGCTCAAGATCTACCTCACCGGTAAGAAGGCCGAGTCAAGCACTTCAAGTAAAGTTCTGAACTGGCTGACCCCATTGACTGTCTAGAGTGGTCCGGCTGCCTGTGGCAGCCGTCTTATCCATTAGCGTGATTGCTGGCATTTCGCACACCTGCATGCCTGCTGCTGACTGCAATACAGAACAGATCCAGATGCAGATAGACATCTGGGATGTATTGCAGCATCTGCTGGTAGCAGCGGCCAATCATTGGCAATGTCTCTAGTGAGAAGTAATGCTGTGGCGGTAAAACCTGTGATCACACTGTGTGTGCTGTTCAGGTCACTCCCTTGGGGGCGCACTCGCAACGCTGGCAGCATATGATCTGGTGCAGAGGTGCCCCAAGCTGGACAGCCTGCGGCAGGTGCGAATGACCGCAGTGGCGTGCTTACTGGGAACGCTTGTCTTGCCGATACGCAGTCTCTCAACTCATGTCAGTAATGGGGTGACCATGAGCCTAGTTGAGCTTGCAAAGCTCCATTAGCTTGAGATCTGCATTGCAGCGTGCTGCACATGCATGATGTCAACATGAACGGTCAGGATCAATGGCTATCGTGGCCAAGCATCTTAGACTCTGCCGGGTAATGCTGGCATTCATGCTTTCAGGCACAACAGAAAGGTAAGCCTGGATGTGACATCCAAGCCACACCGCCTGTGTTCTGCGCTGCAGATCTCTGTGTACACGTACGGTGCGCCGCGGGCAGGCAACCACAGCTTTGCTCGGGTCTACGAGCGAGTGGTGCCAGACACCTGGCACGTCATCAATGACCAGGTGGGCAAAGACAGGGCAGACGCTGCACGTATGCTGTCGCTAGTTGCTATTATGCCATAGTGTGCGGCGCACACTAATGCACAGTAGCAGCGGCCTTTGTTGCCATTGTAGCACCACTCAGCCTGGCAGTGGCTGCTCACCCTGCACAGCTCAACTTCTGCTGCTCACCCTGCACAGCTGAACTTCAGCTTGAAACTTCTACCCCCTCGGTCCATGTGTCCCTGCCAATCGGCAAGCTCGTCACTGACATGGGTCGGCTGCATTGCCACACCCCATCAGCTGTGACCATGCCCATACGTGTCCATATGCGTTGGCTTGCCCACACCAAAGCTTGTTGGCACAGTGCGCTTTCAAATTCAATTAATCAATTAATCAATTAATTAATTAATTAATTAATTAATTAATTAATTAATTAATTAAAATAATTAAATAAAATTCACAGTGTGTTGTGTGGCTGTGCAGGACACTATCCCCAGGGGAGGCAAGTTCTTCAGTGCCTACAAGCGCAACGGCCATCGCGTTGTTGTGGACAAGATTGGAGACATCGTGGTGCGCCCCACACCCCTGGAGGCCTCCATGCTGCAAGCTGCTTGGGGCAGCAACCCGATGCACCACCTGCTGCAGTCTTACCAGGTGCGTAATGGTAAAGGTTGGTTGTAGAGTGTTGGCTGAGACCGCGTCTCACCCTGCCACCCTGCTTCTCACTTCTGCTTCTTCTGACTGGCATGCAGGCTGTCAGGGGGGGGGGGTGCCACTGTTGGTCCCCGCCAGGGACCAACAGTGATGTGTTCAGCCTCCAACAGGATTAGCATTGTGTGCAGCAGGGCGCCGTCTGTGCACCTGCCTTCTGTGCAGCTGTGCGGCATCAATAAAGCCAGTCTTGTAAACTGTTTGCTTGAAACACTCAACATGTGATATCATGTTACCCACACTGCCGCAGGCTGCGCTGACGTCTGTGGCACTGGGTCAGTTGGATCAGCTGAAGGCGCTCCCTGGAGGGCCCCAGGGCCTGCTGGACCTCATCAAGGAGTGCCCCATCATGGCGGAGGTGAGGGCTGAGGGGCACACATGGGCAGGGACGGAATCGGGCAGATCCCCGGAGGCATGCATGCATGCAGTCGTAGGGACGCGGTTCCCCCGGGTAGGAACGTGGTTTGATACAAGTTGGATTGGTCTCGCATACCACAAGTAGCTGCCATCAGCCGCTGCGACCCGTCCGCCAAAGTTTGGTAGCAAGAATGCAGCCCGCCGACCGGTGACCAGATTCCATTCATGAATAAGCTTGCCTTTACTGCTGGAAGCTGGGGGCGCTGCTTGTCGGACCAGGAAGATTTGTTCATAAACTACCTCGGCTGCATGTGCTGCTTACCTCTTTTGCTTTGGTAACTCACCTTTATTTGTTTCCGGCATACCTGCTGCCACTCCCCGCAGAGCATGTACCGCTACGGCAACAAGCAGAACCTCATCCTGTGGGTGGGCAGCAGGGTATGGTACACCATCAACAGCCATGCCCCCCTAGAGCTCCTACGCACCCAGGCCCTCACAAACAAGCTGGTCAGCGACCACGCCCTGGAAGCCAACGGGGCCGGCAGCAGTACACCACCCGGCGGCCACGCTGCTGCCGCTGCTGCTGCCAGGCGCGCAGCAGCGCGGCAGCGACGGCTAGAGCTACAGCAGGTCAGGAAGCAGCAGCAGCGGGAGCGGCGGCAGCGGCAGCAGCAGATGCGGCGGCAGGGGGCGCTGGCTGCATCGACGGCGCTGGATTCGGTTGATCTGGGGCTGGGGCAGCTAGCTCGCGTTTTCACCAGGGATTTGGATGCACGGCGTGAGGCAGCAGCGAATACTGGCTCTGGGGAGGAAGGGCTCCAAGCAGCAGCTGCTGGGTCAGCCGGGCCGTTGGCAGCAGCTGGCAGGGCAGTCTGGTGGCTCACAGGGGGGCTTCTTGGGACCAGGCCGCTCCAGCATACAGCAAGGGATATGGCTGGGTTGCTGTCGACACCAGCCCGCATGGCAAACAGCACTGATGCTGTGCAGCTGGTGCCGCTTGCTGGCTCTGCGGGTCGTGGCAGCAGCAGTGTAGCCGCCAGCGGCCCTGATGGGGTGCAGGTGGCAGCAAGCGGCCCTGAGCAGCAACAGCAGCAGCCGTCCCTTCACCAGCAGCCAGCTGTCAGCAGCAGCAGCAGCAGCAGCAGCAACAGCAGCAGCAGCAGCAGCAACAGCAGCAGCAGCAGCAGGAGCAATGGCTGGCAGACACAACAGCTGCAGCAGCAGGGGAGCACCCCGCCTGCTGCAGTTGCTGCAGGTCAGCCTCCTGCTGCTCATGGCATGGAACTGCAGGCCAAAGCGGCTGGCCTAGCAGAGCCTGCTGCTGCGGCAGCAAGCAGCTTGATGACTGCTGGGGACCAGCCTGGGGATGCTGTCATCACAGTGCTGCCTGTTCAGCAGCAGGAAACGGCTGCCTCACCAGCAGGTACCAACTTGCACCCAACTTCTGCCGGCACCGCAGCTGCTGTGCCACAGGCAGGGCCAGTACCCCAGGCCACTTCCTGGATGACTCACCCCACCACCACCAGCAACAGCAACAGCAACAGCAGCAGCAGCAGCAGCAGCGCAGGCGGCAGGGGTACGGTCAATGCAGCTGGCAGCAGCATCAAGCAGCCCAGTGAGCGCAGAGGCAGTCCTGGTGACAGCTCATGCGCCCACTGCGCCCTGGGGCAGCCTGACCCCCTGGAAGCTGCAGCGGCTGCCAAATTGCAGCAAGTGCAACAGCAGGCTGCACTAGACAGAGTGTCTGGTCCTCTATCTCAGCCGCTGTCTCAGTTCATGGGTTACCTGACAGGGGTGATGCCAGCCTGGCCCAACATGACAGCAGCTGGGCCAGGTGGCATTGGGCCAGGGGGTGGACCACATGGCAGGCCAGGTGGATTTGGGCCAGGTTCTGGGCCAGGTCCCCAGCAGCACCAGCAACAGCAGCAGCACCAGCAGGGCCAGAGGCGAGTGCTGCCTGGTGTGCTCCCCTCAGTAGGGGGGCAGTTTCAGGCGGTGCACCTGCAGCCAACAATTGCAGGTCCACAGCTTCAAGTTGTTCCCTTGGGGCATGAGGATTTGATCTGCCTGAGCAGCAGCGGCGGCAGTGGTGACAGAGACAAGACCGGCAGCGGTGGCGCCAGCAGCAGCAGTAGTGCAGAAGTCAACGGTGATGTCTTTTGGGACGTGCAGCAGTCAGGTCACTTCATCGACAGCAGCAGCGGCAGCATATACTTTGATGCTGCAGCAGATGATGCTGATCCAGGGGTCACACAGCCCTTCAGCAGCTGGGACAGTGAAAGCAGTGTGGTTGCTCCCACATACAGCAGCCACAGAGACCCAGCAACACCTGCAGCAGCCTCAGCAGGAGCCCAGAATGCGGCGGCTGCTGCCGCTGCTGCCGCTGCTGCTGGGCGCTTTGGTCGCCTGCCAGCTGCTGTTGCAGGGCTGCCCGCCCATGTGCCAACAGGCCCTCACACTGCCGGTCTTGTCAACCCTAGCACCAGCAGCAGTACCAGCCCGTTTGCCGCTGCAGCATCAGCTGCTGACAGTACCACCCTGGGCAGTACTCAGCAGGCTGCTGAGCCTCCAGCAAACCACACAGCTGCTGCTCCCGGCCCGGTGACCGCAGACGTTCAGCAGCTGCCCGCAGCTTCACCCTCTGCCGGCGGCCCCAGCAGTCCCAGCAGCATCAGCAGCAGCACAGCCACCGGCGGTACCACCCCCTCGCCCTTTGCTGCTGCTGCTGCCACTCCTGCTTTGTCCTTGATGGACTCTGAGGTGCCAGTGACCCTGGCAGTACTTCACAGCGAGCAGATGCAGGACAAATCCCCAGGCCCTGCAGGCACCTTGACTGCTACAGCAGCCAGCCTGGCAGGCCATGGCCCTTTCCCGCCCAGTACCAACCCTAAGTCAGTGCCTGGTGGCTCAGCAGATGCTGCAGGGGCCCCCAGCACAAACACACACACCATTCACACTGCAGGCCGAGGCCCTCATGCACCTGCGCCCGTCAGTGGCCTGCAGGTTGAGGACCGGCAGGCTGCCAGTTTACTTGCATCGAGCAGCACAGCAGCAGTGCTCGACTCCCTGCAAAGCTTCAACCCGGTCAGCAACCTCGGCCCAGGTGGTGCCACTGCCATGCTGCTAAACCCTGCACGCACAGCCCCCCAGGCCCTGTTCAACCCTGCCGCAGCATTGGTCGGGGTGAGAACACCAGGGGATGAGGCAGCTAAGGAGGAAGGGACCCTCAGCAGCATTATCAGCAAGGTTGTGGGCAGTAGTGGCAGCAGTGTGTCAAGCCGGGTGAGTGGCAGCAGTAGCCCTGGCTCCCGTTCCAGGGACAGCAGTTTCCGAGGCCCCTCACGGCCCAGTACCAGCAGCGGAGGGGCGGGCGAAGGGATTGTGGATGCGGTTGAAGGGGCAGGTGCAGCGGTGGAAGGGGCTCTTGGGATGGCAGGGCTCAAGCCGCCAGAGCATGCAGCAGCAGGGGCCATGACGGACACTACTGGTGGCAGCAGTGGCGGCAGCAGCCGCCGCAGTAGGGTTGGCAGGGCAGTAAAGCGGCTGCTGCCGGGGCACTCTCATAGCAGCAGTGCCGACGACAGCAGCAGCAGCAGCAGCAGCAGCAGCAGCAGTGCTTTAGGAGGGAGCAAGCACGGGGCCGACAGTGGTACAGACTCCGCAGAGCAGCGGCGGTACTTGTACAGCTTGGATGTGAGGAGGTTGTCGCTTGCGTCACCGCTGTTGCCTGGCAGCCAGGCTGGCGACGCTGCTGTGATGCAGACACGCATGCATCTGCCTGTCCTGATGGAGGAGGGGGAAAGTGAGGCGTGAAGTACGTCAGCGGCTGCAGCTTGCCAAGTGAGCACGCAACCCTAGCATTTGGGTTTCGGGTTTGCTTGTGGCCTGCATTGTTCACGAGGGTATGTCGTGATGGGGGGACGGTTCTGACCCATGTGTGGCTCTGACCTGTAAAATCCCTCGGTGGCTTTTCTTGTTGCAGCAATCAGGGCTCAGGCCTCCTCAGAGGACATGATTGATTGTCAATGCTTTCTTGTGATCAATGGCGTTGTGTGGTACCCTTCATGTATATCTGGCTGCATCGGTGGTTTGGATGGCACCATTTTTTCATCATGCACTGTTGTGCACAGCGCTGCTTGTACAAGTTGTCTTGCCTCCTGAGCCTTTTGGGGCCGGAATATGGCTCCCTTGCGGCGACGCATGCGCAGCTATGCGTCGCCGCAGAGCAGCTGAGTTACCCAGTCAGCAAACTTTGCTTGCAGCTTTTGCCTCCATTGGGGGTGACATGACGTTCAGAGACTGTGCCAGACTCCACACCATGCAGTGTAGCTGCACAACACTGTACAGCATGTCACGCTGTAACCTCAAGTTTGAGCTCAAGGTTGGACTGACACGCAAGCTGTGCTTATCAAGGCTGAGGCTGCTTGTAATTCTGCTTGTGCAAGCGGTTTGAAGCGGAAACTGCACTGGCATAAGTTGCTTGCTGGGATGACAGCTTGGGAATCTGTTGCAGTGAAAGGCTTTTTTCCTCTTGGGTCAGGATTGACCTTGACCAATGGCTGGCCCTGACCCACACAGCTGGCACCCATCATGGGGCCATGGCATGGCCAGTACGTACATGCAGTCATGATCATGTAGCAGTACTTGGGGTCAACCTGCCTGGGTTGAACCTTCTGATGGTAACAGATGCAACGGAATTGATACTAGGGCATTTGCCACATAGCATAGCTGTTGGCTGGTACCATTGTGCACACGTGTGCACTCATGCATGATTGCATGTGACATGATCATCTGCTTGCCCTCAGCAGCCGCACCTGCTCTGGGTGCTCCAAGCACCAACATCAAAAAAGTTTACAAGTTCAAGATCTCCAAGCTGTTGAGTGTTCCCTTGGACTGGCTTCCATCCCAAACCTCAGGGGTGATCACCATAGAACCGCAAGGTGCCCTGAACAAGAGCAAAGATCGGAGACATATCAACCCTCACATGGTACACGGTTCGCTAACAACCCGATACAGTAGCTCACGCCTGTGTTTGGGCAATTTCCACCCGGACTCCGAAGCACGGAGCAACAGGGCCCCAGCCTGCCTCGTACTGGAGCCAAGATTGCTGTTGTCAACCCAGGTATCATTGTTCAAAGTCTTGTTTGCGCAGCGGGGCCGCTGGCACGAGTTTTGATGTTGAAGATCGAGATTCTCCGAGCAGTGTTGCGTTTGAGAGACTGATACGCCGCAATGCCTTCAGTCACAGTACCTCATCCTGTGTATGTCTTCTCTGCGCTCACCGTTCGGTTACCTGAGGGCTGCCTGTGCTGTCGTGCTGTGCTGCTGCAGCTCGTCTGCCATTCCAGCAGGCCAGCAATGTGGCCCCCAGCAGGGCCCCCGCAGCAGCTCACCTATGCAGGCCTCAAGTCCGCCATTCAGCAGTTCTTACGCAACCCAACTGAGCTTGAGCTCAGTCAAGCACTCCAGCCCCTCACCCAGATTGCAGGCACCTTAGTGGGGCTGACAAGGCCTGCAGCACTGGGCGCTGCAAGGGTGTTGGAGCTGCTGCAGCATGTGAAAGACTACCCGGCGCTTCTGCAGACAAAAATCAGCATGAAGGCCCTGGATGCAGTCAGTGCAGTAGCCCTTATAGATCAGCTGCTGTGGCTCCTGGAGCGCCCCGGGAGGCTGGGTAACCTCCTGCCTCAGGAGCAGCTGAAAGAAACCCTGCAGCTCCTAGACAAAGCCAAGCAGGGGTTCATAGCCCCAGGTGCATCAGCGTCCGCACCGGCAGCACCAGCAGCAGCGACGACCGCCCCAGCAGCGGCACAAGCAGCAGCACTAGCAGCTGCAACCGCTGCAGCAGCAGGAGCACCAGCACCTGCACCAGCACCAGCAGCACCAGCAGTGGCAGCACCAGCAGCGGCAGCGGCACGGGCAGCGACACTAGCAGCTGCTGTTGCAGTGACTGCTGCAGCTGCTGCCCCACAAACTGGACCAGCAGCACCCCCAACAGCAGCAGCACCACCAACAGCAGCAGCACCACCACCAACAGCAGCAGCAGCACCACCAACAGCAGCAGCAGCAGCAGCAGCAGCAGCAGCTCCCCAGCTGCAGCCCCTCAATATTCCTATGGACTTCCCAGAGCCCCATCTGCAGCCCCCAGCAGACCCCCAGCACCAGCACACCTATGGGGACATCAAGCGTGCCATTGCAGGTGACCCTCGCCTGGCAGACAGGGTCCGTGACGCCCTGTCACCCCTGAACCAATTGGCAAAGCTCATCAGTGAGTTCCCTGAGCTCAGCCGTGCCAATGTGGACGCTGTCACAGTGCCAGCACTGGTGGGCTTTGTGGATTCCTACGTACAGCACCTAAAAGGCAGGGTCAGCGGCGGTGGCCTGCAGGCAGGCACAGCAAAAGGGTATGCAGCCAGGCTGCTGCTGCTTCTGCAGCACCCTGCTGTGGAGCCGCTGCTGTGCGGCGTGCCTGCACAGGACCTGCAGCATGCACAAGAGGCGCTGACCCAATGCTGGGTGCACTTCAAGCCTTTGCAAGCAGCACCACCAGCAGCGGCGGCAGCAGCACTGCAGCAGCGGCTGCGCCCAGCTGCTGGTAAGCGCAAGCAGCGTTCTCCCAGCCCCTCAACTGCCGGCAGCACAGGCAGCAGCGGTGGTGACTCAGACAGCGACGGGGCTGACAGCGGCCTTGCTGGCAGGCAAAGGCTCAGGGAGCCGTCCATCGACGCACCCATCTTCCCTCCCCCAGCCGCAGCCGCCACAGCTGCCGCAACAGCAGGAATGCAGGCAGCAGTGCTGCCAGCGGGTGGGGCGCCAGGGCGTGGCAGTGCAGGAGCAGGAAGGGGCAGGGGTCGGGGGCGGGGACGGGGGCCGGGACGGGGAGGAGCAGGGCGAGCAGCAGCAGCAGGAAGGCACGATGCAGCGGGACCGGCAGGGCATGGTGGTGCAGCGGCACCAGGGAGGGGAAGGGGAAGGGGTCGCCCCAGGGGAGGAGCAAGGCAAGCAGCTGCTGCAGCAGCAGGGGCAGACATCTTTGATGTTGGCAGCAAGCGCAGTGCCCTGGGTCGGGTGCTGCAGGAGAAAGCAGAGCACGAGGACACTCCGAGCATCAAGGACTGGATGGCAGCCCTAACAGACCTAAAGAAGCTTGCAGTGCGGACTCCTGCTCGGACCAGCAAGCCCAAGCCTAAGGTGCCGCTCTCAGCACTGCCGCAGCACCTGCCAACCATCCTAGAGGGGTGGAAGGCGGGCAAGAATCAATGGGGTCATGTTGTCCGGAATAAGACAGGCAGGAGCTACTGTGGCCACCTGCTGAACCTACTGGACCTTCCCAAGGTCTAGCAGGTGCTGGGGGCACAGCATGTGGAGCAGTGCAAGCAGCAGGTGCTGGATGCCCGGAAGATCCTGAATGCACAGAGGGCGGGAGCAGCAGCAGCAGCACTGCAACCAGCAGTGGAGGATGCAGCCGGGGGGGGGGGGGGCGGCTGCAGCAGGGGAGGAGACTGGAGGGAATGAAACCACAGAAGCAGCAGCAAGGGAGGCAGCAGCAAGGGAGGAAGCAGCCAGGGAGGAAGCGGCAGAAAAGGAAGCAGCAAGGGCGGCAGCAGCAAGGGCGGCAGCAAGAGAGCAGGCAGCAAGGGAAGCAGCAGCAAGGGAGGCAGCAGCAAGGGAGGAGGCAGCAGCAAGGGCGGCAGCAGGAGAGCAGGCAGCAAGGGAAGCAGCTGCAAGGGATGCAGCAGCAAGGGAGGAGGCAGCAGCAAGGGCGGCAGCAGGAGAGCAGACAGCAAGGGAGGAGGCAGCAGTAAGGGATGCAGCAGCAAGGGAAGCAGCCGCAAGGGAGGCAACAGCAAGGGAGGAGGCAGCAGCAAGGGATGCAGCAGCAAGGGCGGATGCAGCAGCAAGGGAGGCAGCAGCAAGGGAAGCAGCAGCGAGGGAAGCAGCAGCAAGGGAGGAAGCAGCAAGGGAGGTAGAGGATCACCAGGGTACTGCAGGCGATGAGCAGGAGCCAGCAGCAGGCGGTGGTGCTGGTGCTGGTGTTGGTGCTGCTGCCGGTACTGCCCACCCTGCTGCAGCCTGGGCCGCAGCACTTGCTACTGAAGCTGGTGTGGGCGTAGGCGCTGGCACAAGCCTTGTGCTTGCCCTGTCACCCCCAAGCGCCAATGCATGGTTTGCGTTGATGCAGCTGTGCATCAAGCTGGAGCTGGCAAACACCCAGGATCTGGTAGAGCAGCTGATTGACGCTAAGCGCCACCTCAGGTCGCCAGCTGGACAGGGGCAGCGGCAGGCCTTCTGGGAAGAGTATGCGGTGAGTGGAGAGTGGTGCTGATAGCTGGCTGTGACAGAGCCGTCGGCCGTCTTCCACAAGCAGACACGTATATGAAGTGCATGTACACTCCAGGTCAACTAAAGCCATGCCGCAGTAGACGATCTCATGTGTGTGGGTACACCGACCTTTGAAAAAGGAGCAATTTAGAAAACCTACCCAGAACCACTGAGAATTGTTGAGCATCAGCGCAGGCTCTGGAAGTCGGCAGACCTGCGAGCGATCGCCTGACCAAAGCTGAATTAGGCCGTGAAGAGCCACAAGCATTGACCGGCAGCACAGCATCATGGTGGTATCAACACTACGGTTGGCTGTGTTGACTGCGCACGTGTGCAGACTTGTACCGCACTGCTGCATAACAGCCACATACTTCTGCCCTGCTGCTGCAATTTCTCGATTTTGTGAGGCAGCTGATGCAGCAGGAAGACCCCAGGTGCAAAACCTTCCTCGCCAAAAAGCTCGGAGATCTCCTGAGGCGTGTGCGGCCCTGTCAAGAAAGCTCACCAGCTGCTTGTGGCACAGCTGCTGCGCCTGCCACAGGCCCTACCACCTCAGCTGCTGCCACTGCTGCAGCCGCAGCCATTGGCAGCACTTCACCTGCTACTGCCGCTGCCACAGCACAGGCTGCTGGCACTGGTGTGGGCGCTGGCGCTGGCACAAGCCCTCAAGTTGTGCAGGCCCCTTCCCTCCCAGGTTTCCGTGAAGTGTGGGTGTTGCTGCAGCTGTGCACCACCATGGAGCAGGTTGAGCAGTTGGACATCGCTATGCACCACCTCAAGTCGGCTCCCGGACACAGCCAGCTGCAGGCCTTCTGGGAAGAGTGTGCGGTGAGTCACGGGTTGTTCTGATGGCGGGCTGTGACGAGCCTTCTCACAAGGTAGCACTGCAAAGCCCCCTAAATGTGTTATTTTCTGATTGTGTCAGGGCACACGTTGTCTTGTATATCGCACTCATTTGACCAGATGTCGATGCGAAGCAAAGATCACAGTGGTTTCGCACATACTTGACGTGACTGATCAGGCAGCATGCACAGTTTGAAGGTGGCAGCCTTGTCATGCCGTACATGTGTGTGTTGCCGAAATAGCAGTACTGTCAGCTCAGCAGTTCAGCTGTGCACTAGCAGCAGTTGTGAAGCCAGTGTCCAACTGTGGTGAAGAAGCAGCAGGAATAAGTGTTGTTGGTTGCTTCATGCATTGATTCAGTGTTGTAGCAGCTTGCAGCATGGTCGCCTGTCGAGTTGTGCTGCTTCAGTCAAACAAAACCGCGAGTGACACTGGGTTCAGCGTGCTGTTCTTGCTTCAAAAGGTTTGCCAACGCGGTAACGCGTTGGCCGGTGTTTGGATGCTGTCTGTAGCTTGCTATCGCACTCAGCGGTTGTCAAGTCCAGTTGTTCTGCAGCTGGAGCCTCAGAGCAGCAGTCGCTGTGTGGTAGAGTCTGTCTGTGCGTCGCTGTAATCCCGTGTTCTCTCAAGTGCAATCTTTGGTCAGTGTCTTCTTGGTCAGTGTCTGGTCAGTGTCTTCTTCTACTGGAGCTACGCATTATCGCGGGCCCACTCAGGTCAGAGTCTGTCAGGTCAGGTCGGTTTCTCTCAGCTGTGTTCTAACAGCTCAACTGTGCTTCTTACACAGTTTACACTCTCACAAAGACATTTGCCCAGCAGACAGCTTGCCCTGAGGCCGCAGCAGTTCAGACTACCGAGCCCACCATCTCTTTTTCTGGTCTCATCTGGTCCCATCCGCACACTCTCGTGCGCAGTGTCAGTTTGCTTGTTGCAGTAGCATTATCAGCTGCAATTAAAGCAGTTGCGCAGGCGTCAGCATCACTCAGCGCCTTGCGATTTCATCTGGTCCCAGTCGGTCACAGATAACGTGGTCACAAGCAAGTGGTCCCAGTTGTGTGGAGCAATTGGACACAGTTTGCAGCAAGTGGATTGCTGTTTGCTTGCACATATCAGCAGTTGTCAGTGGCAATTGGCCAGTCTTGTTCTTACACTCTCTCTCTTGTTGCTGTTACCATGGTGTGGCCACACACACACACACACACACACACACACACACACACACACACACACACACACACACACACACACCACACACACACACACACACACACACACACACACACACACACACACACCACACACACACACACACACACACACACACACACACACACACACACACACACACACACACACACCACACACACACACACCACACACACACACCACACCACACACACACACACACACACACACACACACACACACACACACACACACACACACACACACACACACACACACACACACACACACACACACACACACACACACTCTTTGCATCGCCCAACGCAGGTTCCCTGCTCAGTTTGAGTGGCCCCTGTTCTTATAGGGAAGCTACAGCCTGGTAGCATCTTCTCCCCTTCCCGACCGTCCATCCAAACACCGGCCCTGCTCACTACTGCTGTGTAGTGTATGTCCTCGGCAGTGACAGCTAATTGCGCACGACAGCCTCTCCGCCTTCTGCATCACAACGCGATCAATGCACTTTGCAACTGTGCACAGTTGGCCGTTTCCCACACTGCTGTGTCACACTTACCGCCGCTGCTGTTGCTGTCCTGCTGCTTCCCTGCTGCTGCTGCTGCTGCTGCTGCTGCAGTTCATCCACCCTGTACTAGTGCCGGCGAGGCATGTGAACGAGGTGTGGCGCAAAAACTACCTCGCCAACAGGCTCCAGGATCTCCTGAGGCATGTGCAGCCCCCTCAGGGAAGTTCACCGTGAACTTCAAGGCTTGAACAGCATGCTCAAGCTCATGTATGCCTTTGAGTGGAGCTAGCAGCGGAGGTCTGCAAGCCAGACACTGTATGATATTGCAAGCGCTGGGCAGCTGTGTTCACCATCCTGCCATGATGTCACCATGGCAGGGTTTCAGTGACAGCAGTCCAGGTTGCATGTGGGTTTGGGAAGTGTTGGTGCGTGTGTTATGAAGCTTGGGCATGCTGGGTGGTTATTGGTGTGCAGCGGATGATGTGGACAGGGCTGCATGGTTGTGGTTGACACGCATGCTGCTGTCGGAGAGCTTGAATGCATGCATCGAAGCCCAGGCATGCTGGGTGATGTTTGGTTGCAGGTGCCACCAGTGGATGACGGGCTCAGGGCAGCATGGAAGTAATCTGTTGTCGGGGAGTTTGGGTGCATCCCTTGAAGCGTTGGCATGCTGGGTGGTGATTTGTGTGCAGGCGTATAGCATGCTAGGGACAGGACAGCATGCTTGTAGTCAACACGCATGCTGCCAGCAGTGTCAGAGCCGGCTTGGATGCATGCCTTGAAGGCTAGGCATGCTGGGTGGTGATTTGTGTGCGGGTGGAAGCGTGTTGGGGACAGGGCAGCGTCGTTGAAATTTGGGGACACGTTTGCTGCTGTTGGACAGCTTGGGTGCATGCCTTGGAGCCTCGTCCTGCCAGCAGTGCTGGCTGGTGATTCGGGCGCATGCAAACCTGAACTGCTTGTGGCAAAGCGGCCAATTACGGCAGCAGGTGGTGGGTGTGTCAGGCTGGGGGCACACCTGGTATGCCCACTTTCAGCTGCCGGGTCTGCTTGAAGCCTGCTGTGTTGTGGTCTCCTCTGCGGCCCTGCTAGCAAAATTCACAGTGGTGTTGCATGCCATCACGTCAAGCTGGCAGCTGAGTGCTGCAACTTGCAGCGCTTGAATCGAGCCTGCAACGGATACAGCAAGCGCTAGACGGTTGTGTTCAGCACCATGCTGCCACTGGCATTGCACCGTTGGCCCGACAAATGTTGTTGTGTGCCTGTTGAGTGTGCTGTGAAGCAGTCCAAGTTATCTACCACATGCTGGGTGCATTGGGGGAGAAGTGATATGTTAGGCCCCTACATGTCCACAGTTGCGCAGTTTCAGTGCTGGAGGCCAGCATTGGTTGGATAGCACCAACAAATACTTGTTGCCTGGGCTGCATGCCATGTGAGCAGGAGGGGGGTTTGTACTCAAGTTGAGTTGTTGTACTGTGAGGTCACATTGGTGCACGCTTGGAGTCTTTTGGGTGCAACAGCCAGCAGTCAGTGCCAGCTGCCACGGCACAAGAGTGAGAGGTAGACTCCACCAGGTGCAGTGTGAAGTGGTGCTGACAAGGAGCCTTGCTTACTCTCAGATGGTGATCATCATCCTGAGGGTCGGGATGCCATCAAACCAGAAGTACATCAATCGGTGTCACAAGTTGTACAAATGTAACAGTACAGTACACTACGTTAAACTACTGAGTGCCGACGTCATATCACAAGCAGTACCAGCAGGTGAAAGGTGTGAAAATGTTGGGTTGGCTGTAAGTATTTGATCAAGCAAGGAGGTAGGTGCCTGTGTCACCTGCCTGCATGGGAAAGGGCACCACCTCAGCTGGGCAGGCCTGCATGTTTGCATCTTCAGCTGACTACAGTGGCCAATCACAACATCTAGCACTTACAGCTGTAGATGATGAAAGACGCATGATGGGCAACCAAGTCTGATCATCTAAACCCCAACCTGTCAGGCCCCAACACAGAGGCGCAGCGTATCCTGTTGCAACATGTTCATCATTTCAAGGGAGGTTCTGCAGTCACACCGGGGTTCCTGCAGTTTGTGCCTTACACAGCAGATCTGTGGGATCTAGATCCCATTCCCAACTCGTGCTTGTAGTCATCAGTGCCCCAACTTGCCTGGTACTGGCCTCAATACGTGATACACACATTAGGTATTGTTTCTGATAACCTCGTTTGAGCAGTTGGGGTCAATGCGTGTCTTGCAAGCCACAACCTGTTTGCGCCTTGGTCAGGGACTGCAACGCCGTAGGGGCTCGTTTCAACCTCTGCCATACCTTGAATATATCTTTGCGTTTGACGTGCTGCTCGTGCTTCATCAGCTTGCGATGTGCCCTCTGCTGTGCGTGCTGTGGCTGCTGCAGATCCCACAGGACGCAAATGCAGCCTCCAGGGGCCTCCAGGGTGATAGTTTATGCAGATGTCTGGACAGCTGTTAAGATTCTCCACCCAGACAAGTTTAGTGACGTCCTGACTCCCCTCAATCAGATTGCCACAGCTCTTCTGGGCTTGGAGAAGAGGTCTGTAAGAGACGCCACCCCAGTGGCGGTGCTGCTGCAGCAGGTGGAACCCTACATGCCGTACCTGCAGGGCAGAGTCGACAGCGGCGAAGTGGATGTAGACACAGCAGTAGGGTACATAGACAGGATGTTGAGGCTCCTGGACAACCCCGATTACAGGGTCAGCAGTGCCATATCCTCACAGCGGCTGCTGCAGGTGAAATCAGCTTTGCAACAGCAAAAGGACCACTTCAAGGGCACAGCACCAGCAGCACCAACACCGGCACCGCCACCACCGGCACTGCCAGCAGCGGCGGCAGCAGCAGCAGCACCGGCAGCACCCCTGCAGCAGCCAATGCGCCCACGAAAGCGCAAGTAGCGTCCACTGAACCCCTCAGCTGCCGCCAGCAACGGCAGCAGCAGTGCTGACTCTGACAGTGACGATGACTATGTCGACAGCGGCCCTGCTCAGAGGACGCGGCAGCCGCGGCCAGCAGCAGCAGCAGAGTCACTCTTCTGCTCCTCCCCTGCAGCAGCAGCAGGCCCTGCTTCCAAACGGCGCAGGGCAGGGCGGGGACGTGCAACGGCAGCAGCAGCAGCAGCAGGGTCAGGGGCGCACACCAGCGAGGTGGATCTGGACCCAGCCAAGTTTGATGTGGCTGCCCTCAGGAGGGTGATCAAGCAGAAGGTGCAGGTCAAGGCAGCATCCATCGAGTGGATGGCAGCTATAGCAGCCCTGCCAGTTCTGGCAAACGGGAGCAGTGATGGCCAGGGGGTGCTGATTACTGAGCTGCCACAGCACCTGCAGGGCATTCTGGACCTCTGGGGCCAGGGCGAGTCTGGCAAGGGCAGCATCAGCCTCAGGACAGGCCCCAAGTACTGCCGCTACCTGTGCAAGGTGCTGGATATGTCTGAGGTGCAGCAGGTGCTGGGGGAGCAGCAGGTGCAGCAGATGAAGCAGCAGGTGAGTGTGTGTATATCTGGTACAAAGAATTCCTGTCTGGGTCTTGTTAGGAACCTTCATCGGATGATTGTGAATGTATGTGAGAGGTTCTCAAAGCAATGCATCACACACTCAATTGGGGTGCATGTTGGTAAGCTTGAAGAGCATATTTTGGTCTTCCATCAGAGCCAACTAGATGCCATCAGAAAAGTTTTCGCGCACCACCACCGCTGCGCACCATCACGCGGCATCCGCCGCCCAAAGTTTTCTGGGCTTCACACTATAGGTGCAGGTGCAGCAGGTGGAGCAGCATGTGCGCTTTGGTAGTTAGAATCTCCCTCTGAGATGAAAGATTGGACATGCATTTCCGCCATGCGGCCGTGATGGTATATCACCCACATGGATTGGCATGTTGCCTGTGCAACTCAGTGGGTCTCAGGCTCAAAGAGGCTCTTCGAGCTCAGTACTCACACTTTTGTCCACAATGTGTGTGACATTCGTGCTCGTACGCAGGTGACAGCCGCAAAGGAGGACCTCAGACTGGCAGCAAAGGCAGCAGGGGCGGCAGGGGAGGAGCAGGAGGAGGAGCCTTCAGGCGGGGAGGAGGATGGGGAGGGGCAGCAGCCCTCAGGCGGGGAGGAGGAGGGCGAGCAGCCAATGGGCGGGGAGGAGGGGCAGCCATCAGGCGCGGAGGAGCCAGCAGCTGCAGCCCATTCTCAACACGGCACCGTGCCATCAGATGGTCAGGGTGCTGCTGCAGCAGGAACACCAACAGCCTCACGTCAGCAGCAGGTGCAGCAGATGGAGGCAGCAGGGGAGGAGGGAGAGGATGAGGAGGTGGGCGGGGAGATGGCAGCAGCAGCAGCAGTAGGTACCACGAGCAGTGCTGGCCCCTCTGAAGGCGGCACTGATGGTCAGGGTGCTGCAGCAGCAGGAGCACAAGCCACAGCCTCACGTCAGCAGCAGGCAGCAGCAGCAACACCAGTAGCGGTGTCACTGCAGAGGGGGCCACTTATGGCTGGGAGGCTATCGCAGCTGCCGTCGCTGCGGTTGCCGTCGCAACAGCAGCTGCAACAGCAGCTGCTGCTGATGCAAAACAGAGCGCCACCCCTAACACAGCTGCCCCCTGGGCCAGCTGCGGCTGCAGCCGCTCTACCAAACCCAGCAGCAGTTGCTCGTCTTGTTCCTGCCGCCCGTTGCACCGCTGCCATGGTTGCCGCAGCTGCTCCACAGACGGCTGCTGGTGCCGTCCCAGCAGCCACAGCCGCACAAGCAGCCTCCCCAGCTACCCCACCCGCAGCAGCTGGCACAGGTGCCGCCGTCACAGCTGCCACACCTGCTGCTGCTGCAGCATCCACATCAGCACCCACACCTGCACTCACCCCTGCTGCAGCAGCGCCGGCCACTGCAGCAGCCACAGCAGCAGCCCCAGGTGCCGGCCGTGCTGCTACAGCTGCCCCTATGACAGTGACACCTGCTGCAGCGCCTCCCACACCAGCTCCTGCAGCCTCAGCAGCGCCGGCCACACCAGCAGCCACAGCCGCCGGCCCTGCTGCCACAGCTGCTCCTACCGCTGTGACACCTGCTGCAGCAGCAGCGCCCACACCAGCAGCCACAGCAGCAGCTGTGGGCCCTGCTGGCGTCGTGGTGAAGCCAGGCTCAGGCCCTGCCTTGGCTGATGCGCTGCGGTCTGCCCAGGGTGTCCTGCTGCCTCTGTGCAGTACCCTTGACTCCATAGAGCAGCTGGGCGATGCCATGGACCACCTCAAGTCACCAGAGGGGCACCAGCAGCTGCAGATCTTCTGGGATGAGTATGAGGTGATCACCCACACGAGGGGGGACGGGCTGTGACAGGATGCTTTCACACACCATTCATGTCATCAGCACGGCCACCGTGCACATGGCTTCATCACTTAATTGACAACTAATGCTAGAGTCACTTCCAGTTTTGGAAACCCTTCCTCGGCACTCGGCAGCAAGCACAGGTTGACAAGGGTTATCAGCACATGATATCAGCATCCATCCATTTAGCACGCGGTGGGGCAATTGGTTTAGCATCCTGTGCTACAGCTACTAGCTAGTAGTGCAGTCTGCACTGCAGCAGACGGTATGATATCACGGCTACGGCTGGTTAGCCCACATGCTGCTGCTGCTGCTGCTACTGCTGCTGCTGCTGCTGCTCCTGCTGGCCTGCAGTTCATCGACTGTGCGCTGCAGCTGCGAGTGAGTGAGGAGGGGGAGGTGGCAAAGCGGGATGCACTGCTCGCCAAGAGGCTCAGGAAGCTGCTGGACAGGGTGACACCACGGCAGTCAACAGGCTGGCAGTGAAGCAGCTCGCGTGCATGTGACGCAGACTGCAGATTGCTGTGTGGAGCAGCTGGTTGTGTGAGCAGTTGATGTGTTGTTATGGAGCTGCCATCATGCTGTCTGCTCAGCATGGTTGTTGTTGTAGGGATGCAAGGGGTGGCATAGGTGTCTCAGGGACCTTGCAGGGTTTGGGGGGCTGCGGGGAGTGTATGCCGCATACAGGGCTGCTAATGCATTTGAGGCATGGGAGTCCTATAGCTATGTCACTCTAAGCAATGGCGTACCACAACTGGTAGTGCTGCTTTTGTTTTGTACAGTGGCTGGAGTCAGTTGCAGCATAGCTGCTTGCTTACTCCTTTGTAACATATTTTTGTTCCTGCTGGCGTGTCGTGCTTGCGCTAGTTGGTGTTAGTGCGGCTGCATAACAAGCACTGGGCTGTTTCCGCATGTTGGCAACACCTCAGCTCGCTGCTTCATCTCCTGGCTGTGGTGGTCATGGTGCGTTTCAGGGGCTTTCTGTCTGGGGGGTGCAGCATGATCAACAGCTTGCTGAGTGCCTTATGACAGCTGGGGGTAAGCTGGCATGGTGCTGGTGTTTTTGGTTGTGTGTGGTTCAGGGGTGCCCCTGATGTACAGTCCCGCTAGTAGGTAAGGTGCCAGCCTGGAAACCTAGGACTAAAACCCCACCTGCCAAAACAGAGACGCAACGTTTCCCTGTTTGCAACCTGTTATTTTGTAGAGAAAGCTTATGCAGGAACGCTGGGTGTTCTACAAGTTCTGCAACATATACAACAGGTTCGATCCCAGCTTGTGCTTGTAGTCACAGTGCCCCAACTTGTCTTGGACGGGATCCAACAACTACTACACAACCCAGGTAATAACCAGGGATACCGCTTCCCAGCAGCAGAGGTCAATGCGTGCACCCTTGAACAACATTGCCCCTTGTGGGTAACTGGTGTGCTGCAGAGCCTCGATCCAGCCTCGGATATGCCGTGGAAGTCTGCTGGTGGTACGCTGCGCTGATGCCTCCTGCGATTGCGATGTGCCCTCTGCTGTGCGTGCTGTGGCTGCTGCAGTTGCCCTAGGACCAAAATGCAGCCTGCACCAGCGCACCAGCAGCGTCTGACGCTAGGAGAACTCAGGCATAGCATCAAAAGCGCCAAGGACAACCCCAAAGCGGCCTGTTATGCGGTGACGCCCCTCAACCAGATTGCAGAGGAAGTGATGGGGCTGGGGGCCACTGCCAGGGACAGCACCAAGGTGGCAGTGCTGCTGCAGCAGTTGGATTCCTACATCGATTACCTCACAAACAGAGTCAGCAGCGGCACTATGGCCTTGAAGACAGCACAGGGGCACATAGGCAGGCTGAAGAGGACCCTGCCGATGCTGCGAGGCATCCTGCCAGAACAGCAGCTGGAGCAGTACTGCATCACTCTGGATGAGGCCACAGAGCAGTTCAAAACTTCACCAGCACCTGCAGCACCTGCAGCAGCAGCAGCAGGACCCCTGCAGCAGCGGCCGCGGTCAGCCCCACGCAAGCGCAAGCAGCCTCCACTCCACCCCTCAGTCGCTGGCAGCAACGGCAGCAGCAGCAATGCTGACTCTGACAGTGACGACGACTATGTCGACAGCGGCCCTGCTCAGAGGACGCGGCAGCGGCGGCCAGCAGCAGCAGCAGAGTCACTCTTCTGCCCCTCACCTGCAGCAGCAGCAGCAGCAGGCCCTGCACCCAAACGGCGCAGGGCAGGGCGGGGATGTGCAGCGGCAGCAGCAGCAGCAGGGCCAGGAGCGCACAGCAGCGAGGTGAATCCAGCCACCTTTGATGTGGCTGCCCTCAGGAGGGTGATCAAGCAGAAGGTGCAGGTCAAGGCAGCATCCATCGAGTGGATGGCAGCTATAGCAGCCCTGCCAGTGCTGGCAAACGGGAGTAGTGATGGCAAGGGGGTGCTGGTCACAGAGCTTCCAAAGCACCTGCAGGGCATGCTGGACCTCTGGAGTGAGGGACAGTCTGGCAAGGGCAGCATCAGCCTCAGGACAGGCCCCAAGTACTGCCGCTATCTTGGCAAGGTGCTGGATATATATGTCAGAGGTGCAGCAGGTGCTGGGGAGCAGCAGGTGCAGCAGATGAAGGAGCAGGTGAGCGTTGGTCTCTCTGGTTGAAACTTCCCGAACATTGTGTACATGATCATCATATGTGGTTCTGGTTTGGAATCGTCATGAGCTGTGAATTTTATGAGAGGCTTCCAAATCCATGTGTGCTTCACACTGAAATTCAGCCATGCAGGTGCAGCAGGTGGAGCAGCATGTGCGCTGTGGTGGTTGCAGTTTCCCTTGCCATACGACTAAATTATGGGCATGCATGGCCGCCAAGCGGCCGTTATGGCATATCACCCACTTGGTTTGCATGTTGACTGTGCCACTCAGTGGCTCTGAGGCTCAACATGAGGTCTTTGAGCTCAGTACTCACACTTTTGTCCACAATATGTGTTGAAACTGTGTGCTCGTACGCAGGTGACAGCTGCAAAGCAGGACCTCACACTGGCAGCAAAGGCAGCAGGGACGGCAGGGGAGGAGGAGGAGGAGGGCCAGCGTTCAGGCGGGGAGGGGGAGCAGTCATCAGGCAGTGAGGAGGAGGGGGAGGGGCAGCAGCCCTCAGGCGGGGGGGAGGAGGGCGAGGGCGAGCAGCCAATGGGCGGGGAGGAGGGGCAGCCATCAGGCGCGGAGGAGGACGGGCAGGAGGAGGAGCAGCTTTCCGGCGGGGATGAGCCACCAGTCGCAGCCCCTTCTCAACGCGGCACCGTGCCATCGGATGATCAGGGTGCTGCAGCAGCAGGAACACTAACAGCCTCGGGTCAGCAGCAGGTGCAGCAGATGGAGGCAGCAGGGGAGGAGGGGGAGGGAGAGGAGGAGGAGGTGGGCGGGGAGATGGCAGCAGCAGCAGCAGTAGGTGCCACCAGCAGTGCTGGCCCCTGTGAGGGCCGCACTGATGGTCAGGGTGCTGCAGCAGTCTCACATCAGCAGCGGGCAGCAGCAGCAACGCCAGTAGCGGTGCCACTGCAGAGGGGGCCACCTATGGCTGGGAGGCTATCGCAGCTGCCGTTGCTGCGGTTGCCGACGCAACAGCTGGTCCGTCTGGTTCCTGCTGCCCATTTCACCACTCTGGTTCCTGCTGCCCGTTTCACCACTGCCATGGTTGCCGCTGCTGCTCCACAAACGGCTGCTGGTGACGTCCCAGCAGCCACAGCCGCACAAGCAGCCACCCCAGCCGCCCGACCCGCAGCAGCTGCCACACCCGCTGCAGCAGCAGCATCCACATCAGCACTCACACCTGCACTCACGCCTGCTGCAGCAGCGCCGGGCACATCAGCAGCCCCAGCAGCAGCCCCAGGTGCCGGCCGTGCTACCACAGCTGCCCATACTGCAGCGCTACCTGCTGCAGCGCCTCCCACACCAGCACCTGCAGCCTCAGCAGGGCCGGCCACACCAGCAGCCACAGCAGCAGCCACAGCAGCAGCCACAGCTGGCCATGCTGCAGCGACACCTCCCACCCCAGCACCCGCAGCCTCAACCCCAGCTTCCGGCCATGCCGCGGTTGCCGATGCAGCTGGGACGGCTGCAGCAGCAGCAGCGTCCACACTAGCACTAACAGCAGCAGCCACAGCAGCCGGTCCTGCTGCCACAGCTGCCCCTATGACAGTGAAACCTGCTGCAGCGCCTCCCACACCAGCACCTGCAGCCTCAGCAGCGCCGGCCGCACCAGCAGCCACAGCTGCCGGCCTTGCTGCCACAGCTGCTCCTGCCGCTGTGACACCTGCTGCAGCAGCAGCGCCCACAGCAGCAGCCGAAGCAGCAGCTGTCGGCCCTGCTGGTGTCGGGGTGAAGCCAGGCGCAGGCCCCGCCCTGGCTGAGTCACTGCGGTCTGCCCAAGGCGTCCTGCTGCCTCTGTGCAGGACCCTTGACACCATAGAGCAGCTGGGTGATGCCATGGACCACCTCAAGTCACAGGAGGGGCACCAGCAGCTGCAGACTTTCTGGGACGAGTATGAGGTGAGGGGGGACCGGCTGTGTTAGGATGCTTCTGCACCTCACTCCCCTGTGCATGTCACCAACACTGCCACCAAGTATCGGGTGCCAATATGAGTACTGCCCCCCGCACTAGAGCCACGAAAACCTTTCCCCTGCGCTTAGCACCAAGCACAGCATCATGATGTTTGTTGGATGAGTAATCAGACCCTCAGGAGTGTCAGCGCATGAAGTCGACTTCACGACGTTAGTACCCAAACCTTTCAGCGCGTCCAGCCAATTGGTTTGGCTTCTGCACTGCAGTGTCTGCTGCCACAGCTGATCAGCCCACCTGCTGCTGCTGCAGATCATTCGGCACGTGCTGCAGCTGCCAGTGAGTGAGGAGGGGGAGGTGGCAAAGCGGGAGGCACTGCTCGCCAAGAGGCTCAGGAAGCTGCTGGACAGGGTGACACCTCAGCAGTGAACAGGGAGTGAAGCAGCTCCAGTGCGTGTGACGCAGACTGCAGATTGCTGTGTGGAGCAGCTGGTGTGTGAGTAGTTGATTGCAATCAACGTGTTGCAGCAAGCTGCATTGCCAGAGTTTCTGCAGGCGAGTGACGTTGATGTGTTTGCATGGCCTGAGTAATGCAACTGATGAAGGACTGCATTTGAGAGCAGAGTAGCAGCCGTCTGTCATGCCACCACTGCTTGCAGCGATGCACAGGGTGTGTTCTTGTCATCTCCTTCAAGGCTTGTGGCAGCATATGTTGCATGATCACAACTTATGAAGGGCCTGCTGGGTGCCTGATGACAGCTGGGGGCAAGTTGTGATAATGCTGCTTTTGTTCGGTGTGTGTGGGTCAAGGGAGCCCTTGACGTATACCTAGCCCTTGACGTACAGTCCTGCCGATAGGTATAAGGTGCCAGCCTGGAAACCTAGGACTAAAACCCAATTTGTCACAGCACACATACAGCGTTTCCCCTTTTCTGTCCTCATTTTTGTGGAAAGAGCTGTTACAGAAGTCTGGGTGTTCTACAGATTCAGCTTATACAACAGCAGATTCGATCCCAGCTCGTGCTTGTAGTCACAGTGCCCCAACTTGTCTTGGACGGGATCCAACAACTACTACACAACCCAGGTAATACTAAGGAACACCGCTTCCCAGCAGCAGGGGTCAATGCGTGCACCCTGGAACAGAATTCATTGCACTTTCTTTGGGTAACTGCCATGCTGCAGAGCCTCGTTCCAGCCTCGGATATGTCTTGGAAATCGTAAGTTGGTGGTACGCTCTGCTCATGCCTCCTGCGCTTGCGATGTGCCCTCTGCTGTGCGTGCTGTGGCTGTTGCAGTTTCCCCAGGACCATGATGCAGCCTGCACCAGAGCCCCAGCAGCGTCTGACGCTGAAAGACCTCAGGAACAGCATCCGAAGCGCCAAGGATAACCCAAGGGGTGCCTTGGATGTGCTGACACCCCTCAACGGGATCACAGCTCATGGCAGCATCTCCAGAGTTGGCCAGCAAGCTGGGAGGCACTGTCAGGGATGACATCCCAGTGACAGTACTGCTGGATCATATAGACCCCTTCATTCATCACCTGAAGGAAAGAGTCCGCAATGGCACCCTGAACCTGAACTCAGCACAGACGCACGTAGGCAGGATGAAGAGGATCCTACCAATGCTGGGTGGCGTCCTGTCTGAGCAGCAGCTGCAGCAGTACAAGTCTACTCTGAAGGAGGGCACAAAGCAGTTCACGACCTCACCAGCAGCAGCAGCAGCAGCAGGACCCCTGCAGCAGCTGCTGTGTCCAGCCCCACACAAGCGCAAGCAGCGTCCACTCCACCCCTCAGTCGCTGGCAGCAACGGCAGCAGCACCAGTGCTGAGTCAGACAGTGACGACGACTATGTTGACAGCGGCCCTGCTCAGAGGACGCGGCAGCGGCGGCCAGCAGCAGCAGCAGAGTCCCTCTTCTGCCCCTCCCCTCCAGCAGCAGCAGCAGCAGGAGGAGGGACGGCGGCGGGCAGGGCGGGTGGACGCGCAGCAGCAGCAGCAGCAGCTGCAGCAGCAGGGGCAGCAGTAGCAGGGGCAGAAGCCAGCGAGGTGGATCCAGCCACCTTTGATGTGGCTGCCCTGCGCAAGGTGGTAGAGCAGAAAGCAGACAGGGAGCAGACACCATGCATCACATATTGGATGGCAGGCATAGCTTACCTGCCGAAGCTTGTGACAGGGAGCGAGAGCAGCAGCGGCAAGGGGGTGCTGCTGACAGCGCTGCCGCAGCACCTGCCAAACATCCTTAGCACCTGGAAGGAGGGCAGGTCTGGGCTGGTCAGCGGCCGCACTGCTGGCAGGATCAGTGCTGTCACAGCAGAGAAGTACTGTGGCTTCATGCGGCAGCTGCTGGCCCTGCCAGAGGTCCAGCAGGTGCTGGGGCAGCAGCAGGTGGAGCAGATGAAGCAGCAGGTGGAGGCTGCCAAACCCTTCTTCCGAAGTATCATCAACAGTGGGGCAGTACTGGCAGCGGGGGAGGCAGCAGCAGCAGGGGAGGGAAGAGGAGGGGAGGGAACAGCAGGGGAGGGGACAGGAGGGGCGGGAGCCTCTCCAGGAGGGGAGGTACCAAGAAGGGAGGCCAGCCAGAGTGTGGGCCAGCTGCAGGGACTGCCACAGGGCCTAGGGGAGGCAACATCTCGCGGAGAGGTGTCAGGGGAGGAGCAGCTGCAGGTGCCAGCAGGGAAGGCTGTAGCAGCAGCAGGTGCCCAGGAAGCAGCAGCAGACGACAGGGAGATGGCAGTAGAGTATGAGGCAGCAGCAGGCGTGGATGCGGCAGCAGCAGGTGCTCAGGAGCCAGCTGCAGGTGCAGAAGTGGCTGCAGCGGAACGTGCTCTGTCAGGGATCAAGGCGGCAGCAGCAGCAGCAGCAGCAGCAGCAGCAGCAGCAGCAGCAGAGGAGGAGGCTGCTGCTGCTGCTGTCCCCCCTCCTGTCACAGGAGGCGGTGATAGGCAGGCTTCCATGGCACCTGGTGCAGCAGCAGCAGCAGCAGCAGCAGCAGCGGCTGGAGCTCCAGCTGCGGCTGTGGCAGCACCGGCAACTCCTCAAGCTTCTGCAGCCCGCCAGGGTGCTGCCCTTCCATCACCTGCAGACGACCCAGATGCAGATGCTCAGGTGCCAGCTGCAGGCACAGAGGTGGCAGGAGAGCAGCAGGTGCCTGCAGCAGCTGTCGGCGAGGTGGCAGCAGTAGGTGCTCAGGAGCCAGCAGCAGGCACAGATGCGGCAGCTGCAGGCGCAGAGGTGGCAGGGGAGCAGCAGGCCCATGGACCAGCAGGCGGCGAGGTGGCAGCAGCAGATGCTCAACAGCCAGGCCCCCCACCTGTTGATGCTGCCACAGCAGCCCCCGCCGCTGCTGAGGCCGCAGCGCCAGCTGCTGCTGCTGGTGGTGGTGTGGCCCCACACACAGGCTCAGGCCCCGCCCTTGCTGATGCGCTGCGGTCTGCCCAGGGCGTCCTGCTGCGGCTGTGCAAGACCCTTGACTCTATAGAGCAGCTGGGTGATGCCATGGACCACCTCAAGTCAACAGAGGGGCACCAGCAGCTGCACACCTTCTGGGATGAGTATGGGGTGAGCGCTGACCTGCTATGACATCGATTGAATGTGACAGGACGCTTTGATGTCAGTGTGCACTGCACTGCATTGTAGATTGTTTCGCTTACCACTGTCACTGTGCACGGGCGCCATCACAAAGACTACCGTGTAATCTAGAGCCCCTGTGCTCTAGCACTCGGCAGCAAGCACACTGTGCTCAAGGTTTGAAGATGGGGGCATAAGCACATGATATCGGCACCCATCATTCTAGCACACCCTTGGGCAATCGGTATGGCATCCTGTGCTACAGCTAGTAGTGCAGCCTGCTGTGCAGCAGACAGTATGCTGTCACGGCCACGGCTAGTTAGCTCACATGCTGCTGCTGCTGCTGCTGCTGCTGCTGCTGGCCCACAGTTTATCGAGAGCGTGCTGAAGCTGAAAGTGACTGAGGCGGAGGTGGCGCAGCGTGATGCACTCCTTGCCAAGAGGCTCAGGAAGCTGCTGGACAGGGTGGCACCACAGCAGTGAACAGGCTCTTGTCTACACGCAGGCGGCAGAATGCTCGTGTCTGCACTGCATGCGGGATGCGCAGTGCTGCTGTGGGGCGGAAGAGTGTCTTGTGTGGGAACAGTTATGCGTTGTCACAACGGTTGAAGCTGCCACCATGCTGGCATGCTGTTGGTGAAGCAGAGGTCAGGTTCTTGGAATTCAAGGGTTGACAGGCGCCTGAGTTGCTTTGGAGGCCTGCATCCAGTCCTCTGCGCAGTGTGTATATGTGGTCCTGCGGGGCTGCTGTGGCCGTTATACTATGGCTATGACATTCAGGTGCTGATGCAGCAGACATTGAGGTGCTGCTGCTGGTGCTGCGGTTTGTTGTGCAGTGGTTGTATCAAATGCAGGATGAATGCTTGTGTACTCCTGTTTGATTCTTTGTTCTTCTGCTTGTGTGTTTCTGTTCTAGCTCGGTGGATTGCAGCTGCATAAAAGACAGATGGCTCTGGCCCTGGGGCACACATTTGTCATACATCGCTTTGCTGCATGTTTGATCGTGGGTTCGCTGTGGTGATCATCATGCAGTCTCGGGCTTTTCTCAACTTGAAACACAGCCACAGATGCACATCTGGGCTGGAAGTGAAGGAAGTGAAGTTCAGGGGGGGGGGGGGGTGCAACTATCAAGTTCAACTGCCCAAAACCCAGGAGAGGCGCTCAAGCCGAAAGAGAGGAAGGGCGCCAAGGCAACGTTTGGACCTTGTTGAATCTTTTCGCCGGGTGCTCAGTGCTTCTAGCGCGCCTCGGCTTGTCGACAGATCAACCACCCTCCGAGCGCGTGCTCTACCCAAGGAGCCAAGCCACCTTGGACGGCTCAATTTCTCGATTATTTTTCTTTTGTTCACGGTTGGTGTGACAGGTGTCTCGTTCCGGGTACAACGGCGTTTCTGCTTGGACTTGCATCTCTGCATTGAACCTGCAGGCCCCAAGTGGACTGTGCACAGTCGCTGACGTGCTGCATGCATGTCTAAAGTATCTGAAGTCATCTGATTGACACACTGTGTTGCATCCTTTCGTGCACGTGCAGGCCTGTTCACCCTCCCAGTACCTGCAGCAGCAGTAATGGCACGAGTACCGGCACCAACACCTGTGGCAGCAGCAGCAGCACTCCTGCAGCAGCCACTGTTGCCTGCTGCTGGGGCACAAACACAGCAGATAGCTCAGCAGCTACTGCTGCTGCAGCAGCCGCAGCCTGCGCAGCAGCAATTGCAGCAGCCAGCAGGTTTCCCTCAGTCAATGACATATGCAGACCTGAAGAGCATCCTCGAGGGCGTCTTCCCAAACAACCCAAAGAAGGTCAGTGATGCCCTGACCCCCCTCACTCAGATTGGGAGGGACGTGCTGCAGCAGCCTGCATGGGAGTCAGCACAGGTGTCAGATCTGCTGGCCCATTTGGATGCCTACATGCAGCACCTGCAGGACAAAATGAGCCACCAGATGTTGGAGCCAGCAACAGCCAATAAGTATATAGGCAGGCTGCAGGGGCTCGTGAATAAGTACCTGGGGGCGGTGTTGCCTGCAGAGCAGCTGCAGCAGATAGAGTCAACACTGAAGCAGCACAAAGAGCAGTTTAAGGCTCTCCCAGTAGCAGCACCAGCAGCAGCACCAGCAACACCAGCTGCTGCTGCAGCAGCAGCAGCACCAGCAGACACCCCCCTGCAGCAGCAGCAGCTTGAGCGCCGCGCTGAGACAACCTCCAAGCGCAAGCAGCGCACCCCAGCAGCAGCCAAAGCTGCAGGTGCCGGCAGCAACAAGAAGAGTCGGGGCTCCGATTCGGAGCCCGGTGGCACTGTGCACAGGCAGCGAAGACGGGTCATAGGCCTGGTAGAAGAGGAGGAAGGGGAGGAGGAGGAGCAGCAGCAGCAGGAGGAGGAGGAGCCAGCAGGCAGGGAGGAGCCAGCAGCAGGAGGGGCAGAAGCTGCCGCTACCGGTGCTGCTGCTGCTGCTGCTGCTGAGAATTTGCTTGAGGAAGATGGGGCACTTGCTGGGCGGCAGGATGCCATGGCAGCACAGTCAGCGCAGGCACAAGCAATAGCAGCAGCAGTGGCGGCCACAACTGCAGATGAAGTGACTACCAACCAGGCATCACTGGCTGCAGCCAGGCCGCCTGCAGCCACAGCACCTGGGCCAGCTCTAGACGCCGATGCTGGTACAGTCGCTGGTGCTGCAGTCGCGCCACCAGCAGCTGCAACTGATACTGCTGCAGCCCTGGCTGCTGCTGCCACCAGCCCAGCTGCCGCTGCCGGCGCAGTCGCGGCTGCTGCCGCTGCTGGTCAGGCTGCACCCCTGGCTGCTGCTGGTGCTGCTGCTGCCATTGCTGAGGCCGCCGCCCCTGCTTCAGGGTCGTGTGTGGGTGCAGGCCTCAGCCTTGCGGAGGCTGAGCTCAAGCTGGTGGAGCTGTGCCCAAACCCTGAGCTGCTGCTGCAGGTGGGGCCTGCCATGGCCCCACTCAGGAGCCTGCCACCAGATGATGATCGGCTGCGCGCCTTCTGGATGAACTACAGGGCAAGCACCATGTCCGAATGTGAGGTGTGGACCGTCCACATACGGTCTCGGCAGGATTGTGTGCTCCGTAGCACCACGGGTAGCGCTGGCTTTTTCACAGTGTGCATTGTCATGTCTGGGATGAGGATCCCTGCTCCCAGCAGTTTTGCCGCCGCCGGCATGTGCTAGGAAATTCTGTCTTTCTACGTGCACAAGGTGCCAGCCATGCTCAATGGTCCCCTGTGCTGCTGCTTTGCTGTTACTGCTGCACTGCAGTACATTGAGCGCGCCATGCAGCTGCCAGCCATGACGCAGGACCAGTTGGGTACACTCATCAGCTGGCTGCTCGATCAGATGGTTTGAGTTCCGTCCAGACAGTTTCAGGGCGTAACGCCTGAGCTGGATTGTTCAGTGCTGTCTCAGTTTCATAGCCTTGGGGCAAAGGGCAAGACAGGAGGGTAGCCATGAAGGGTGGTGCAGATGCCATCTGATGATGATCATCAGTGATCCGCAGCGGGCACTTGCAGTCATAGCAAGTCCGCAGTGCTGTCATGATATGAGCTTGGGGCTGATGCAGAGGGTGATGCTGACAGCAAATTGTTACCCCAAGCCAAGATGGTGGTCAGAGCACTGTGGCACTATCAGTTGACGGTGGTGGGACTTGGCGGTCTGGTGGTGTGCTTGTGAGGTGTGCATTGCAGAACTTCTGGTAATAAAATTACCCGTCACTGGTGTTGTACTACTCTAGTGCAGTCAGTGGTCACTGTCATCAATGCCAGCTTATGCCGTCCTGCATATGCCAGTGGCTGCTGGCAATCCGTTGAGAGGTGCATCGTGCATTGGCGAGCCGTTGACTGTTGTCAATTGTCCAAGCTTGGCTTAAGCCGTGTACAACAGCAGCGCAGATCCGTTTTGGGCTATGCATGGTTGACAACCCCCTGCAACCATTGCAGCCTTCAGTAGTATTATTCAGTAGTACCGAATGATTTCAAGTTCAAGTCAAAAACACTGACAGTTGATCATAGGTAGTGACACTGGGGCAGCTCTGGTCTATCATAGATGACGTTCTCTTGATCATCTATCACAGATGATGTGTTGGCGTCCAGGTACACCCTACTGCAGTACGGCTGTACTGACTGATTGACTTGACCAGCTTGAGAGAGTGCATGCTGAAAAAGCTCCAAAGCAACTTTCCTTCAACCACACCTTCCAGCAGGAATTTTCTCATATTTTCTCATAAGCCCTCGAAGCTCTGTGCCTCCCTTGCAGCAATGCACCTGAGCTCACAGTCCAAATATTGTGCATTACTGGCAATATGCTGGCACACTGCACAAATGCAGGCAGGGCCTTGACGCTATGCACCTGCCCTTGAGCTACTTCATTATGACCGTCACATGCAGCGAAAGGCACAGGGCCTGTGAATGCGCACATGTGGGTACAACAGACACAGCATGTGCCAGCCAGCAATTGGGCTGGCCCTGAGAGTACTCGTATGCTTGTAGCATCAGGCACAAAGTGTCCTCCCCCCACGACATGATCCATCCCCGCAGAGCCGTCAGTGTTGCAGCTGGTGCCTTGTCACAGAACAAGGCACCTGCAATTGCCTGCATACAGCCAATGTCACCTGAGCTCAGCCATACAATACAGCAGTTGACAGGTGCCATGCCACCATCATGTTGGCAGCTGCAAGCTCCAAGCTTGGCTTAAGCCCAATTTGGTTATGCACACATTAGGGGATACACCTCCTGGTGAACATAAATAACAGACGCAAGTGACTTTGAAGCAACTGCAGCACACTACCCATGGCATGCAGTAACAGCCCCAAAACGTCCTGCTGCCACGACCATCAGCGTAACTGTTGCTCACCACACAGCAAACATGCAGTTTCTCTATCCCAGGCCCCAGGGCTGGCGCACACAAATTACCGTCTTCAAGCACTGCAGAGCCCTTCGTTGTTGCAACTGCCATTCATGTGTGGCCACACCCAGGCCCTCTCACTCTTTCTGAGAGGTAGTAAGGAGGGAGTAGACCTAGTAGGCTCGAGCTGCCAATCATTCGGCTCGCCCTCGAGGGCTCACTCATTAGACTCATGCCTCTCGTGAGAGTGATCAGTCACTCTTTGGATCAGGCCTGTCACTCTGTAGGCTCAGGCCTTGAAGCTGTGTGCCTTCCTGCTGGCTGCCAAGGCAGTAGGCAGGCTGGCCAGCGTGGGGCTGTCAAGATCAATGAGTCCCATTGCGATTGACAGCAGTGCGTACCACTCCTGTGCCTGCAGCTGCTGCTCAAAGCCAATGCGCACCAGCTTGTGCTGCAGGTACAACACATCAGCACACACAGGGCAGAGCGCCAGTCAGTGCGCTGGTGCTAGGGTCCCAGCCAACTATTTTTTCTGGCGCCCGGTGTGACAGCAAAAGCACCAAAAATGCTGGGTCTTGCACTGCGGTAATCCAGCTCTCAGTGACGCTGACATACACAATGTACTGTTTGTATCACTTGCCAATAGGACATGCAGCAGGCCTGCAGGTCATCACCAGCATCGATCGGTTGGTAGCGTTGAGGTCAACATCAGCCCCGTAACATCCTGTGACCCATCTGGCCCTCTTCCAGCTTGTCACCCAAATCATCACCCACAATACCACCCAAAGCAACACCTGAAGTATCACCCTTGACAACACCCTATCACCCACCTGTCCCTTCTCCAGCTTGTGAGCAGGTCCTGGCTGGTTGGGGTGCAGCAGTGCGTTCTTCAGGCCCCCCTTGTAGTTGATCTCAATGTCATACAGGGGCAGGTCCTCACCCTCAAACTCGCCAGCCATCACAACCTGCCACCAGTGCAGGAAAGCAGGACAGCATTTATGGGTTGGGACTCAGGAGAATATCGGACCAGTCACTGTGAGTGTGACGTGAGTGTGAGTTGTGATGTCAGTGTACCAAAATTCACCAGCCATCACAACCTGGCACCAGTGCAGTAAAGCAGAACGTGAAGCCAGCATTCATGGGTCGTTCATGTCCCAATCATGTCGTCATCATGTTCATCAGAAGGATAGACGCGCTCACAACATGGATTGACGCCATCTGCCACAAACCCTACAGGCCAACACGGCTGTGACAGCTTACATCCCGCAAAGGTGCATACGCACACAGAGGTAAGCTCAGGGCAATGCCAATACAGCGCTGAGTGGGCTGCTGGGCTGCTGGGCTGCTAGCAGCCAACAGGCACAACCAGGGGAGATCAACAGCCAACTAGTGGCAAGTGTCCGCATGTCCACGATAACCAAACAGAGGTTCAACCGATGACAGTAGTCCAGTCCCAGTGCATCAATGCCAGTCCCTCACCTCCTTGTTTGTGTCACCAGCAGCCTTCAGCGTGTGGACCTGCAATCCACAGACCAGCACATGTCACACACATCCAGTGGGACAATTGAACCGTGCATTGGCTCCCTGGCTGTTATGCCCAAGTGGCAAACCATCTGCCCCTTCCCCTCTCAATCACCCTCCGTCTGGCTACAGCTTCTTTAGATGTTCAAAATAACAACCAGCAGCGGACGGGGGCTCGGCATGATGCTGGACCATGCACTGTGAGCCGACATGAAAAAAATGACATGAATGTGAGTCGAAGTGTCAGTCAATCTACCAAAACACACTGCATCAATTCAACCAGCTGCCCAACAGAGAAAACCACTTGCAGGAGCTTGTGCGGAAACTGCAATGCATCTGCATGAGAGACTCTCATGCGCATGAGAGACATCCTGTGGAGAGCTACAATCAGCTGCTACGATCCTTCCCTTCGGGAGTCAGTGCGTTGTATCTGCTCCCCACCTTCCTGAATTCTCGTGCTGCTACAATCTGTACCCATGCTGCGTGCATTCTGCATTGCACCGAGCTTACTCACACTGGATGCAAAACTGTACTGTCCCAGCTGTACTCACACTGCAAGTCTTCTGTACTGCCCCAAGCTCTACTGTACTCACGCTGGGTGCGATTTCGTTGATGCTTTTGGGCCTCAGCTCCCAGTCAGCAGGGTCTAGCAGGTACTCCTCCTTGGGCCCCTCACTGGGTGTCACCAGCAGCTGGTACGAACCACCAGGCACTAGCTTCAGCACCACTGACTGCCGGACCACCTACATGGCAATGCGACAGTAGGGGTCCATAATGCAGGGATGCCAGTAGGGTGTGTGCCGGTACCGGTACATACCGGTATGTACAGTTTGTGTACAAGCAGGAACGGTAGCAATTGCTAGGTGCTGGGTGCGATCTTACAAGAGTTGGGTGCGGGCTAGTTGGTATCTGCACTGGAACGGGAGCAGCGTGTTGGTCTGTGACAGATGGGTGCCGGGGCTGGGGTCGAGTCAAGGTGCAAGAGCAGAATGGAGGGAACGGTCCAGTACCCACATAAAGGCATCATTAGCAAGGTTCTTACTCACCAGGCCGTCAGTATGACTCAGTAGCCCCTTGTTGATGGTCCTGTACACCACTGACTCAGCCAGCACCTCACCATCTGCTGGGAGGGCGGAGTCCCGGTGTCCGGTTGCAACAGCTGCAGTACTGGGCTTCGTTTGAGTGGTCTGAACAACGGTATGCGCTGTCGCAGTGCCGTTCAGGCTCGTGAACTTGTCGAGGGTTGCCATGGTTGACTGGAGTATGCAGACAGTATATCCGATGGCTATAAACGCCGACGAACCAATGCGCAATCAAGACGGGCTAAAAGGTCTTCAATGAAGTCGGACTAAGGACAACAACGACGACTGGTGGGCATCTCATAATCAACTGTCGCCGGTGGTTAACATGACAGACATGTCTGCTTGACTGCAACACAGCCAAGCATGGATTGACTTGGTTACCGGATCTATTTTGCTGGGCGGCAGCACCAGCACCAGCAGCACATGCTTCAACACAGTACACAGCAGCTGTAGCAGTGTGGTGTCTGCTGTAGCAGCTGCAGTAGCACAAGCGATGGCGACCCTGCTCGTGGAGGCTCTGAAAGGCGCCCAGGTACATCCAGACAGTTTCTTGCACCCTACCTACAAAGCATGCAGATCGATCATCATGTTGTCTGCATCCAAGCACCAACGGGGGGGGGGGGGGACCTGTTGGAATATGATAGCTGTTTTGAAGTGCAGCACGTTCAGCACATTATGTCAGGTGCTCAGCTACTGACCAGCTGTCTTAACCTCCGTCCTTCACGTCCCCTTGCCACCAACCCACCACCAGTAGCACCAGTCCAGCCCCTTGTGCCCCCCCCCCCTACCACCAACCCCAACCCACTGATACAACCACCACAATTTCCTTGCTCCTCCTTACCCCTTACCCCTCCTATCCACACCCATTCACACCACCCCACCCCCTGGGCCCTCCCTCATATTCACACCCATTCACACCACACCACCCCCTGGGCCCTCCCTCCTATTCACACCCAATCACACCACACCACCCCCTGGGCCCTCCCACTGTTGCAGGCGGAGGTGTCTCAGCAGGTGGGTCTGTTGGAGCAGCCCTTGTGCCAATCATTCTCCCCCCCCTACCAACCACCTCACTACCACCACCATCACATCCTCCTCCTCGCTCCTCCCCCCCATCTATTTCATTCACCCTCACCACCCACTGCCCCCCCCCTCCCACTGTTGCAGGCGGAGGTGTCTCAGCAGGTGGGGCTGTTGGAGCAGCTGAAGCGTGCTGGCAGGCTGACAGGTATACTGGCTCAGGAGCTCAGGGCAGCAGCAGCACTGTCACCCTTTGGGGTGCGAGCCGTGCGCGTACGCAGGTGTGTGTCTTGTCAGCATAGCCGCTGGAATCCAGACCTCACTCAGACGAGACTGTCTTTGAGCTTGGGTGCAGTGGCTGGATGCCCGCTTCACATGCACTCACACAACACCCTCCTGTGTTGTATGCACTCTCACAAAGTGATGTGGCGAACGGCTGCAAATCTTACTGGCACACCTCTTCCAGCAGCAGCAGCACACTTGATGGTTGCAGATCATGACCTTGTCACAACTTGACATGTGCGCACATGTGTGGCTCCGTCGCAACTGCATGCAGTGGCTTACCCACAGCCGGCAGCCCAGCAGCAGCAGCAGCAGGATCGGCCTATGGGGTCGTGCTGCACCCTGCGGTCCCCTACGGTCCCCAACCAAGGCACAGGGTGGACATCTACGTGCCCAGTGGTGTCTACCAGCAGCACCAGGGACAGATCCTGCAGCAGCAGCTGGAGGAGCAGCCGCCACCGCTGCCGCAACAGCAGCAGCAGCAGCAGTCTTTACAAAGTAGAGGGCAGGACAGGCCGTCAGACGATCCACTGTCACAGCAGCAGGGTCTGGGCAGCTACGTGCAGCAACAAGGGGGCCAGATGCACAGCAGCAGCAGTGAGCAGGGGCAGGGGGCACCAAAGGCAGAGCTTGCTCCAGTGGTGTTTTTCGTACACGGAGGCATTTGGGTAACTGGTGAGTCGGGCGCAGTTTGTGGTTTCTGCAGTGTCCAGCACATATTGCATGCTGGCTGGATGGTTGCACCTGATATCCACGCTTGAACATAGGGACCTCTGTGTGGCTGTGTCTGTATCATGGCCTGGCCATTGACTGCGGCCTTGCATGTGTGTGGATGCATGCAGGAGAACGGTGGCATTTCTGTCCAATGGCTACTCGGCTGGCGCAAGCTGGCCTGGTTGTAGTGGTGCCGTCATACACACTGTAAGTCAAGGGTTTGGTGTCATGCTATGGTATGTCGCCCTTAGCGCACGCAGGCTTGGTGCTGCAGCCTCGCAGACACATGTTGCTGTCTGCAGGGTTCTAGTCAAACCTCAAGGCAACTTCCTTCTGCCACAACAGTCACCCCTGTTGTGCGCATACTGCACCAATCAATATTTATGTTGCTGCTGCTGCACTGTGTGATCCGCAAGCCAGGTACCCTGAGGCTCTTGCAGGGCAGATGGCAGCAGAGGTTCTGGCAGCCTACAAGTGGACAGCACAGCATGTCGGCAGCTATGGAGGCAGCCCAGCACACATCACTGTCATGGGTCACTCAGCAGGGGGGCACCTAGGCAGCCTTGCGCTGCTGATACTGGCACAGCAGAAGCATCTAGCAGCACAACAACACCAGCAGCCGATGGTTGTGGGGGCTCCTCAGGTGCGTATATTGCACTCAGAACCCACCAACAGTACCAGCAGCAGCCTTGTGCAGCCATTGCGAAGCCAGCAGCGCCCAGGCTTGCCAGAGCAGCAGCTGCAGGACCGAGCTGACCTTGCAGCTGCTGAAGCTGCTCACCAGCACCCACACACACGCCTCGGCCAACCTCTCACCACACAGTCCCTGCGGCGGCAGCAGCAGCAGCAGCAGCAGCAGCAGCAGCAGCAGCAGCAGCAGCAGCAGCAGGGTCTACAGCAGCAGCAGCAGCAGGGTCTACAGCAGCAGCAGCTGGGCCCACACTGGCTGGGTATGGGGCAGGCCGTGCTGGCCATCCCCACCCCTGTGGCATTCATAGGCATGTCATCCGTTCATGATGTGGCTCGCCACTTTGAGTTTGAGAGCCTGAGGGGTGTATCTGGCATCAGCACAATGGCACGAGCCTGCGGGGGTGCAGTCAACTTCGACGCAGTGTCCCCAGCTGTTGTGCTGCGGACAGCTGGCGCTTCTGCTGCCGCTGCTGAGGGCAGCAGATGCAGCAGCAGGCAGCATCTGCCATTTGCAGGGAGGGATTTAGCAGCAGAGCAGCAGTTTGGGCAGCAATTATTGCAGGGTAGGCGGGACGGTCAGCAAAGAGATGCAGCAGCAGGTGCCAAGCTGTCGTCATCATCCGCAGCAGGGCCTGAGCTGTTGGGTGAGGTGATCCCTTTCAGGAGTGGGTTAGATAGCAGCAGGCAGCAGACTGGTGCAGCTCTTTCAAGCAGTGGTGCACCGCAGCACAGCAGCGTCACGAGCGGCAGCATCAGCGGCATTGGTGGCATCGGCTGCCCAGTGTCGAGTGTGCTGGCAGGGTTTAGTAAGGCTGCTGCCAACAGCATGCCTCCATGCATCCTCATGAGCAGGTGGGTGAGCAGCCACTCATTAAGCTGTCATGTTGTTGCTAGTCACTGATTTGGGCTGGCACTTATTGCTTATCTTGCATGTGGGTGGCTAGGTTGCAACCTGCAGGTTGCGCCGGACTGGTGCAGCTCCCTTGCCGTGCTGCCTGCAAAGTGACCGCAAAGCTTGTACCCTCTCAAATGAGATCTAGTGCAATGCCTGCGCCGATGGCTCACACACTCCCCTTCTCTGCTGTGCCTGCCCGTGTCTACTGTTCAGCCTTGGAGACCATATGGTGCCCTGGCATGAAGCAGCTGAGATGTTCCTGGCCCTGCGCTCCTGCGGCATCCCAGCCAAGCACCTCATTTATGACAGGGCACAGCACAATGATTTTGTGCTGGACTGGGCCCCAGTGAGGGTGACAGCAGCAGCTACTGGCAGTGCAACAGCTGCAGCCTCCCAACAGCTCGCAGCAGCCGGCGGCAGCACGGCTGCAGCTGCGTCTGTCAACAGCAGCAGCGAGGCCTTGCAGCCGTTTGCAAGGGATTTGTTGGCTATATTGACAGGTCAGGTGCAGGTCAGGTTTGAAACTGGCAGCAGCGCACGGACAGCAGCAGCAGTGGAGGCGTTGGAACGTGCGGCTGGCTTGCCGCGCCTGCAGCAATATTTTCACAGCTCACCTGCAGGGACAGGCTTGGTGGATCTGCAGGCAGGCATGCCTGGGCCGCTGCCAAGGTTGTGATGTGCACGGTGTCGAGTGGACATTTGCAATAGTGCCACGCATGGGACTCAAGATGCTCGTGTTGTGCTTACCATGCACGCCCCTGCCATCATAGTCACCAGAGCTGTAATATGAGTCAAGTGGCAGATCCAACTGGTTGATGCGGTCCAACCTACAGGTCAGCAAGATGTAGGCCTCTGAACAGTTCAGAGGCTGCCTGCTCAAGCCGGTCTGCAACAGCCAACTTCCAGGGTGCCCACACATCATGTGTGCATGGCATGCACATCGGCCCTCAACTGGGACAATTTTGCGGGTGGTCGTCCTGGCTACTTACCCCCAGCTTGAAACTGACTGTACTTGTCCAATGACGCCTGCGTTGTCATTGTCACTTGCGCGTTGCCTGTCAGCTTCATGCTCCTGCAAACACAAGACGATTAGTGTGACCAGACAGTTTGAACAATAAGGCAATAGTGCTGAATCAACCAAGACCACGGGGCCCGTGCCCATCTCAGCACGGTTCTGCTTGAACCAGTCCCCACCCACACAGTCTTCGTCTGCCCAGCATGGCCGTCCTGCAGCCTGAGCAGGGTCCTGCACGGGGACTGGTGACTGGAAGGGGATGTTGAGCTTCTTCTCCTTGCTTGCTGCTTGGTGCAGCCCTCTGATAGAGGTGAAGCCAGTCAGGTCTGCCTCGAAGTAAGCAATGTCATCAGGAAGAGCGGTGCGCATGGCGTCCAGATCCTTGGATGTGTGTACGGTGAAGGTCACCAACTGCCAAGACAAGAGGTTGATGTTGCCCAGCTGCAGGACAACACTGCAACACATGATGCAACAGGTGCTCGGTCAGCAGAATGATTGCCTTGTGTTCAAGTTGAACAGCTACCTGTGCTTTGCTGTCACGTGACCCGCAGGCTGCGCACTGCGCTTGCCTCACATGATGGTCTGCGCTGCACACCATACTGCAAGCCTTGCCAAGTGGCACTTGGCCAGGCTGGCAGCAAGCTCACTTACTGTGCTGAGGGGTGTGTTGCAGACACTGCCGAAGCGCCTTGGGCCTGCCACAAGGCCGCCAAGCTCTTGCAAATTGCCGTAACATTCTCGATGCCGACCCCTGGCTTGAGGCGCATGATGTACCTGTGCAGAAAGGACACTCTTGGTGACGTTTGTACTGACACCTCTCTGCAGTAACGTTTCCACTGGGAACGGGCTGAGCCTCCTCCATCCAAGGCCAAGTCCATGTGTTGAGTACGCCAAGGCAAAATGTGAAGCGGGCTCCAGTGGGACCAACCCACCTGTTGCGCCCCGCTTTGAGGTTTGTGAGATCATCACCAAAAACGGGCGGACGTACAATGCTGCTGAAGTCCAGCCAGGACGCGGCAGAAGCCGTTGTGGCGTCCTTGGACACTAGCTTGATGTCGTCCAGCACAAGGGTGAACCCCATGCCAGAGATGTCAGCAAAGACGATGGCATCAAAGTGGCTGTGTACACCTCCTCCACATGCAGCAGATGCAGGGTTGGTGCTGTTGGCACCAGCACGCAGAGCGCTCAGGGCAACCTGAATGTGGATGAAGCCATCGTCGTCATTGCCCAAAATGCTGATGCCGGCCTGTAGCTGGTCAGGGCTGTGGAAGCGCACATCTTGGGAGAGGGTCTTAGTTGCTGAGTCCTTGATGTAGAGGCTGATGGCTGTGAGGCCCGAGCCCTTGACCCAGAAGTCCAGCACACTGCATGCAAGAAGGGTCAGCGCAGCACAGTGGCCAGCTAAGCCTGCATGACAAATACCCCAGCTTGGCTGAACAGCTTATGCAGGATTGCTGCTTCTTGTGCTGACTCTGCACTGTGCTGGCAGCACAACAGTGTGCTGGGGCCTGCAGGACACTGACTTCCTTCCCCAGTCAGTGTGCTCAGCACTTCCGGGAAGTCAGCACCTTCAAGTCAGCACCTTCAAGTTGCATGCTACATGTAGTGGTCCAACGGTGGTTGTACATGAAGCAGCACCAACTGGCTGGATTTTTCACCTGTCAGAGTACTCCACTTGGCTTGAGGCGAAGACCAAGCTGCCCCAAGCTGCCACCACAGCAGACAAACTGGCACTGCTGCCATTTCTCCGCTTGGCAACATCTTCGAAGTTGCAGCGTTGACAACCCAACGAGTTGTCATGCCAGGTGCCATGGATCGATCCATTTCCGTACACCTGTGTTGATTTTGTGCTGGACTGGGCCCCAGTGAGGGTGACAGCGGCAGCTGCTGGCAGTGCAACAGCTGCAGCCTCCCCACAGCTCGCAGCACCCGGCGGCAGCACGGCTGCAGCTGCGTCTGTCAACAGCAGCAGCGAGGCCTGGCAGCCGTTTGCAAGGGATTTGTTGGCTATATCAACAGGTCAGGTGCAGGTCAGGTTTGAAACTGGCAGCAGCGCACGGACAGCAGCAGCAGTGTAGGCTTTGGAGCGTGGGGCTGGCTTGCCGCGCCTGCAGCAACATGTTCACAGCTTAGCTGCAGCGACAGGCTTGGTGGATCTGCAGGCAGGCATGCCTGGGCCGCTCCCAAGGTTGTGATATGCATGGTGTCGAGTGGACATTTGCAATAGTGCCACACATGGGACTGCTTACAAACCTCACAGTGTGGCTGCCTTGCAAGATGTCTTGCTGCCCGAGCCTTTGCTGGGTGTTTTTTGAGCATAATCCCCTTATAGGGTGGTGGCGCAGCAAAGCCTTCTCTTTCATTGGCGTTTATGCAGACATGGTTCTTTCAATAATTTCAGCCGTGGCAGGTACAGGCTGCTCAGTGACAGGCACTGTGCAACTGCCCAGTCGGATTGCAAAAGGGAGTGCTGTGTGTCATCTTTGAGCTTGTGAGTTTGAGATGTGCAGATGTAGCCATAAAGCTCATGACAGCGCTAGCATGGTGGTCCTGGTGTCGCCAAGCTTGGTGGAAATTGTTACAAAGTGATTGTGTTGCTATCCCTGCACACACAAGGCTGGGGGGTAGGCCCCCTAAAAACAAGCTGCAGCACTGCTGCACACTGTGTGGCACACAAAGCTCGCCACAACTGTCTAGGCATACGACAACGTGCATCGAAGGCGCTATATCTAAACTTTCTACACAGACAGCAACATGGCACATATGCTAGAGTGCACTTGAGAACTGAATCAAATTGGCCAGCACACATGGCAGGTGTGCCACATCTGTACTCAAAACTCAGACCGACCAGCCCACATGGCAGGTTCTTGCCAAATCTGTACTGAAGACCGCACCAGCACACATGGCAGGCGTGCCACATCTGTACTCAAAACTCGACCAGCACACATGGCAGGTACGCCACATGTGCATCCAAGGCCTGGCAGCACACATGGCAGGTGTGCCACATCTGTACTGCAGAGCCAGGCACTCAAGGACCAGGGTCGCGGTCAGCACACATGGCATGCCTGCCAGATCTGTGCGTTCGAGGACCGCTTCCAGGAGAGTCAGCGCGCGTGGCAAGCCTGCCGTTTCTAAGCTGCAGACCAAAACCTCTCAGCGCTGAGCCCAGCCTGCCATCCCTGATGGCCCGCACATACCCCAGCTGGGGTACATCCAGGAAACCGGAAAATCCCAGCTGACCCAGGTGACAAGACAAAACCATAATCACTGACCAGGTCAATTTCATGAAACACAAACAAGAGATCAGAAAGCAATAACTTGAGTTTGTCACCTGCCTCTGGTCGCCAACCACTGCAGCAGTGCAGTGCATCTAAAGCTCTACCGCGCAAGGTGCACCAAGGAATGAAGCAGTCAATGATGATGCCGATGCCACTAGTTGCAACCTCCGAGGTTGAACTGAGTTCAACACTGGGTGAGGCCTGAGCTAGAAGGCACAGCCTATGTATGCACCAACAGCAGGTATTGAACAGACTGACCCGACTAAGCTGCCCTGCCCACACACTGCCGTGTGCTGGCTTTCACAATGCTGGGTTTTCCCAAGAGATGCCATATCAAATGCACAAGCATGCCGCGCCGTGCCGTGTGACAAGCCGCTGTGCAGCGGCTGCAGGCTGAGCAGAAGGCTCCACCTCCCGTCACATCATGTTATTCCCCGCAGCGACCTACCCACAAATCAGCGTGCACCACTTGCAGGTGTTGCAGATGGCTGGCTTGTTGGTGGTGGGGAAGTTGAAGATTGGGGGAGGTGCTGGTGGGGTTGCTGGTTTGGGCGAGGGGCTGGGGCTAGGCTTGGGTGCGGGCTTAGGAGATGGGGAAGGGCTGGGCTGGGGTGCGGGCTTTGGAGACGGGGAAGGGCTGGGCTTGGGGGACGGGGAGGGGCTGGGTAGGGGTGCAGGCGCAACCTTCTGCTGGGCCGCCCTCAACCTTGAGCTCATGACGTTCAGCAGCAGTCGGGGTGAAGAAGCTTCAAAGTAGCGGTTGACAGCTGCGGCTGTCAGGGCAGCCTTCACCTCAGCAGGCGGGGCTCCTGGACGCATCTGCAGGAGCATACAGGCCATCAGGGAAGCTTCAACAAACGGCCCCAGCCAACGAAGCAGGCATATGTGGTCCACAATCCTGCACACTGTAGAGCTGATATCCTTCGGTGGCGAATGTTTGGCGTGGCCTGGCTACACCCACCTGGAGGTACAGGGCAGCAGCACCAGCTACATGCGGAGTTGCCATGGAGGTACCGGACATCCAGACCTCCTCTGAGTCTCCCCTGAAGGAAGCGCTTGCGATGTATGCGCCTGCGGGTCGAACAGTCCACGGTACAGTGGCACCGAGTAAATGACACAGTGTCAAGTGGCTTGTCGCTTTTGGCAAAGCTGAGGCCAAGGGGGAAGCACTGCATGCACTCGTGGCAAGAAGCAACTGAGAGCGAAGCACGCACATGATGCGTCGCTTGGCTCTCAACAGGCACCATCGCAACCCATGCTTGTGACAGGCACCTGTGACAGGCCGCTTTGTGACCTTTCAAGCTGCAGATGAAGTCTCACCAGGAGCAAACAGGCTGAGGCAAGACCCAATGTTTGACATGCTCGCCATGGCATCTGAGTCGGTGGAGGCGCCAACTGTGATAGAGCTCGGGGCACTGGCAGGGCTCATTGTACAGGCGTCACCACCTCTGTTGTTGCCTGCAGCTGTGATGACAGTGATGCCAGCTGCTGAAGCTGCCTCGATGGCATCGTTCTGCACCCAGCATGACACACCATAGTTTTGGTCCTCAGCGTCTGGCATGCTTCAAGAGGAAGGTCAAAGCGAGATTACATGCATATGCATATGCATGGCATGCTGTCTCGCAGATGCTATCCTGTGCTTTGAAAATCACTGTGCACGTGGTTTTTGCACCGTGCTCTGTGACAGAGCAGCACGCATGCCATGGAGGCTGCTCAGTGCAGACGCAAGACTTACCAAAGCAGCACTTCTCGGTCCTGCGATGGACATGCTGATGACAGCAGAAGCTATGTTGTTCCGTTGCTTGTGGTCCTTCACCCTGCAGACAGTGCAGCGACTGATTTCAGTTTGTGGGGAAGGGTGCCGCTGTATGTGACAACCTTTGCATGAGACATGCACGGGTAAACTTTGAGCTGAGCAGGCTTTGGGCACGCCTATGGGTGGTGCTGCTGTGTTCAACACAGCAAGTTGGGGTTGCTCACCACTGGAGGCCTGCAATGATGTTTGAGTAGGCTCCATTGCCACTTGCATCCATCACCTGCAGCGTGACATTGTCAGGCGGGGTCAGGCGTGCAGTCCCAGAGCATCTTGCAAGCAGCAGTCAGGTGCCCATGTTCCAGCAGCAGCCATTGCAGTGGTACCTACCTTGACAGGGTGTAGGATGGCACTAGGCGCAACACCATGGATGCTACCCAGCACGGTACCTGCACAGCAAAACAGTGATGCGTATGTTGACGACCACTATGCATTTGCTTCCGGCACGCAGCTGTGGCCGAATAGTCAGACACTCAGTGTACGCCAGCTGTGTCATCTCCATGTCAAATCTGTTTATGGTGCGTCTGGTAGGCTAATTTTAACCTTCAAGCCCTGATGGCTGCCTGTAGTCAGCGGAGGCTCCGCAAGCCACAGCTCTCACCAGCTGCATGTGTGCCATGACCGTTGTCATCCTCAAAAGAGGTGCCCACAGCTGATGCTCCATCGCCGACGCAACCACGGAAATCCAGGTGGGACCGGCGAACACCAGTGTCCAGGACGTACACTGCCGACAAGACATTGGCACTTTTTTTGTCAGTTTGTGCTGGTGCCAAGGGGCGCCAAGGCTAGCTCTGCCTTCATATACTGCTGATTATGCTGGTGTGTTGTGGCAGACCTGACGTAAAGCTTGTTTGGTATTGAGGAAGGGCAGGATACATATTGCTGGACAACCCTTTGGCAACAAATTATGCATCAGGCCCCTGCCAAACTTGGAGCAGCAGACCTCAAGATGCTCGTGCTGTGCTTACCATGCACGCCCCTGCCATCATAGTCACCAGAGCTGTAATATGAGTCAAGTGGCAGATCCAACTGGTTGATGCGGTCCAACCTACAGGTCAGCAAGATGTAGGATTCATGCCCTGCCCAAAGATGTCACTTCCCGGAAGAGGCTGCCTGCACAAGCCGGTCTGCAACAGCCAGCTTGCAGGATACCCAAACACATCATGTGTGCATGCCGGGCATGCACAGCAGCTATGGGACAAGTTTGCGGGTGATTATCCTGGCTACTCACCCCCAGCTTGAAACCGACTGTACTTGTCCACTGACGCCTGTGTTGTCATTGTCACTTGCGCGTGGCCTGTCAGCTTCATGCTCCTGCAAACACAAACAAACACAGCAAAAACCCCACCGGTTGCTGTAAGCAGTGTGGTTAGACAGTTGTAGAATCATCCTGAATGGGTGGCCAGGACCAGCATGCACTGCGGACGAGTAGTGTGACCAGACAGCTTGAACAACAAGGCAATAGTGCTGAATCAAACCAATACCAGGAGCCCTGTGCGCACCTCAGCACGGTTCTGCTTGAACCAGTCCCCACCCACACAGTCTTCGTCTGCCCAGCACGGCCGTCCTGCAGCCTGAACGGGGTCTTGCACGGGGACTGGTGACTGAAAGGGGATGTTGAGCTTCTTCTCCGTGCTTGTCGCTTGGTGCAGCCCTCTGATAGAGGTGAAGCCAGTCAGGTCTGCCTCGAAGTAAGCAATGTCATCAGGAAGAGCGGTGCGCATGGCGTCCAGATCCATGGGTGTGTTTACAGTAAAGGTCACCAAGCGCCAAGACAATAGGTTGCTGTTGCCCAGCTGCAGGGAAAAAAGCAGCATGGGCTCGGTTAGCAGAGTCATTGTCTGTGTTGAAAAGCCTGGGCAATCAGGCGGCCTGCTGGCAACTTGCTAGAAGGTGGCTCCTGCGCTGCGCATGCACCAGGGTGTGCATGCTGGTTTGTCAGTGCCCACTTTGACAGCTATCCTGCATTGCTGGGTCGTCCGCAGGCTGCGCACTGCGCTTGATATGATCTGTGCTGCATGTTGCAGCCCACCCATAGTGGGCAGAGGGTACATATTGCTTGCTTGCTATTGGGTTGCTTGCCGCCCCGCAAACCAAACTGCATGTGCTGGCCGCAGGCTTACTCACTGTGCCGAGGGGTGTGTTGCAGACACCGCCAAAGCGCCTTGGGCCTGCCACAAGGCCGCCAAGCTCTTTACAAATTGCCGTAACATTCTCCAAGCCAACCCCTGGCTTCAGGCGCATGATGTACCTGTGCAGGAACAGAAAGGCACCGTTTGATCTCTGTACTGCGCTTGTGTGACACCTCTCTGCAGTAACGTTTCCAAAGCCTCCTTCAAGCCTGGGGTTCATGTGCTGGGCATGTGTTGAGTACGCCAAGGCAAGATGTGAAGCGGGGCTCCAGTGGGACCAACCCACCTGTTGCGCCCCGCCTTGAGATTGTTGAGATCATCACCAAAACGGGCGGACGCACGATGCTGCTGAAGTCCAGCCAGGACGCGGCAGAAGCTGTTATGGCGTCCTTGGACACTAGCTTGATGTCGTCCAGCACAAGGGTGAACCCCATGCCAGAGATGTCAGCAAACACGATGGCATCAAAGTGGCTGTGTACACCTCCGCCACACGCGACAGATGCAGGGTCGGTGCTGTTGGCACCAGCACGCAGAGCGCTCAGGGCAACCTGAATGTGGATGAAGCCATCGTCATCATTGCCCAAAATGCTGATGCCGGCCTGTAGCTGGTCTGGGCTGTGGAAGCGCACATCTTGGGAGAGGGTTTTGGTTGCTGAGTCCTTGATGTAGAGGCTGATGGCTGTGAGGCCCGAGCCCTTGACCCAGAAGTCCAGCACACTGCATGCAAGAAGGGTCAGCGCAGCACAGTGGCCAGCTAAGCCTGCAGGACAAATACCGCAGCTTGGTAGAAGCCATTGCTTGGCTGAACAGCTTATGCAGGATTGCTGCTTCTTGTGCTGACTCTGCACTGTGCTGGCAGCACAACAGTGTGCTGGGGCCTGCAGGACACTGACTCCTGTCCCAGTCAGTGTGCTGGGAAGTCAGCACCTTGCATGCATGCTACATGTAGTGGTCCAACGGTGATTGGTATGAGGCAGCACCAACTGGCTGGATTTTTCACCTGTCAGAGTACTCCACTTGGCTTGAGGCGAAGACCAAGCTGCCCCAAGCTGCCACCACAGCAGACAAACTGGCACTGCTGCCATTTCTCCGCTTGGCAACATCTTCGAAGTTGCAGCGTTGACAACCCAACGAGTTGTCATGCCAGGTGCCATGGATCGATCCATTTCCGTACACCTGTGTCGATTGGACCTGTTGTGCAACAGCAGACAGGTGTGAGCCAACTGCTTCGAACGGGCACAAAGCATCGCTGGCTTCTGATGTCTCACCTCCGGCCGTTTTGCTTTCTGCTTGTCCTTGATTGCTTCAGCAGCGCCCATATCGTCCTGGGCCATGCTGCTGGTGAGGAACAGCAACAGCAGCAGGTAGGCTGGCCCCATAGCGATTGGGTTCCTAGATGAGGGACTAAAAGGTCAACTAGAACAGGACGCAGTGCTGCGTTCGAGAGCCTGCGGCCAGTAGTACAGGTATCGTCAAGTTGTTTCGCGGTGAAGTAATCTAAACTATATGTGAGTAGGCTTAGAGCATCTTGATCGTCCAGGTTATCCTCAAGATTTGCGTGCACTATAACCCCTGTCTGACTGGTGGGATTTCGGGTTGAGGGTTTGAGCTGTCATCGAATTTGACCGGTTATCCTGGCCATCAACTGCTCAATCCTTGAATTGTTCGTTTGTCGGCTACGAACGTAACACCTCGCAGGAGTTCAGGTCATAGACCTCAAGTCATGGCACATACGACCAGCATGTCTCTTTTCAGTTGTGGGGGCCGTGTGGTTGGGGAGGCACCCAAGCGCCTCACCATCATGATGCATCAGCCTGATCAGCCTGATGCATCAGCCATGCACAGCTGGCGTCTGATCGTTCCGGGATCATTCTGCGGCACATCCAAGCACGTTCTCCTGTCGTCATCGAGGCCTGCAGCCACTTTATGGAAGCGGAGCTGCATGCAGCTTGTGAGTCTCCCAGTGCCGGATCATCACATGTGTCGCACAGAGATAAGGGGAATGACATCCACCCATATGTTACATGGCACGCACACAGACACACACTTCAGTGCATCAGAGCACACACTTTTATTCGATGCAGCACAAGCTCAGCGATATCCTGCGTCCACACCACACCCACACACAGCCTCGCCGAACATGCTGTGAGAGCTTCAACCACTGGCCCCAGCACGCCCTGGCTGCCTCTGTCTCCAACATGCGCTGCCAATGTCGTTCAGATAGCATATACCAGATTGCCCTGCCCATACATATAAAGATTGGGTTGAGAGGAGAGACACTGATAGAGCATGCGCAGCATGCCACCAGACATGACACATCACAGCAAGCATGCAGGGGCAGGCAAACATCCACTGCGTCAAGACATCAAATGGTGTTGTAACATAAAGCAACTGCTTGCTGCAACCTGATCTTGGACACAATCTGAAGGGGGCAGGACACACACACACACACACACACAGTGTTGCTGCTGGTGACAAGGCACACAACACACACCTGAAAGTACGCATGCATGCCGCATGCTCAGCTCGACCCCTGAGAATGTCGGCTGTTGCAGCAAGTCCACATGAGCAACCCACCACCTGCTTTGATGTACACTCTGCTCACAATACGCAAAGCAGTGCAAACCCCCAACCATCAGAAAGCAAGCTGTATTCATAGGCAGCTGCAGTGGCGTGAGGATGGGTGGACAAAGAGTCCATGCAGCACTTGACCAAGCCATGCAGCAACCCCCACTCCAGCCATCAGCTTCTTCCAGATGCTCCAGCACAACCAATCGCCAACGCAATACTCGGCGCCCTTGCTCAGCACAGTCAGCGTGCGTGAGCATGGCATCAACACCGCTTCCCTCCATCCAAACAAAGATAACCGTTTCTCAAGCAGCATCTGTCGGCAGACGCGCACAAGCACAAGTACCAGTACTGCACATGCTGGGCAAGCACGTCCAGACAGGCCGAGAGCTACACACAAGTCAGGGCGCAACAAGCAGGCACCCGTGTGGTGCGGCAAACTAAGAAAGGTGTAGGTTGCAGTGCAAAACAGAGAGGCGCAAGTACTACAGCCACCTGCGTTCAAGCCACCACACAAACACACAGTCGTGAGGCACACTGCATGCAGTCCCAACGCATGGCGTGAGCCCTAGCCGTACAACGCTGCTGAGATCCTGACCCTCCTTGGCACACCATCCTGCTCCAAGTTGGTACACATAGCCATCAGCACGGTGCACCACACAGGAGCATGCAGGCAAGTACGTGCTTCGCACGCAAAGTAGAAAACAAGTCGCCAGTGCGCCATTACTCTGCGTCAGGTGGCGATGTGGTGTGCGCTACCATCCACAACCCCACCGCACCTAGACGCGGTGCAACGGTGGGATGTTCTTATCAGTTGGTGGCCATTTGAGGTCCACTTGAGGCGCCCTGGGCCTCGCACCTGGAAGCAAAGAACAGGCTCGCTGCTGCTGCAGCAGCACAGGGTAGTGATGGCAGGCATGCAAGCAACTACAACTACAGCACGTGTTTCCACAACAGCAGTCTGCTGGCGGTACCAATCGATGTTGCATGCATGCTTTGGGCACACGTTGCACCCCAGCGCAAGACCTCTGCACTGCCACACACACGCAGAGTATGCCCCTTCCCTTCTGTGGGACGGTGACACCCTGCTTCAGGTTGGTGACGGCCATCACGTGCACGTACTCGCAAGGCAAAAGCCTCACCATGCTTTATGTAGCTGTCACGCTGCTCTGTACCTCTCAGCGAAACAGAGCATGCGACTGGAGCTCTCCAACACGGCGCAGCAGCAGCTCTCTTCGTACAACTCAAGACGTGAGAGCCTCACCGCCTACAACAAACTACAGTACTCGAGTTTCGCGAATGCAACAAGGCAGCAGCACGGCCCTGGAACAACAGCTGGTGCGAGGTGCAGCAGCTGGTGTGCCACAATCATTAGTTGATCCAAAGCTGCATGCACAACCCGACAGGCCCATATCTTCTGACGTGTGATGTGCAAAAGGCTTGCGGCCGCCCCTCACCACAACCTGCCAGGTTGTGGGAAGCTTAGCAGCTGCTGAAGCCTACGCAGGAAACTACAACCCGAACCACACTACCCACCAACGGACTTCACCACCAACCAACCAGAAAGAGGCGCAAACTGCTCTACGTGCTATGTACAAACCAACAGCAGAACGCACCCTCACCAGGCTACAAAACTTGCTTGGTGCGTGGAAGCCGCCCGACCTGTCCTACAGCTGATACTGCGCCGCCAGCACACGCAGCACTGCGACAATCGATACCCGTCCCAAGCTGAACGCCGGGTACACAAGCAAAACATAGTAACAGACAAAACAGGACAGCACAAGTACTTACTGGAGTCCGCGCTGATGTGCTGAGCAAGGGCTGCACACACCGTGTGATATGTTGGGTTTGGCCCACCCAACAAATACCACCTGTAGATGCACACGACGCAATGGTTGCACAGCGTAGGGCGCAACACGCCCCAATAGCTGCTGCCGCCCTGTGCTTGCTGCAGCAGCACAACAAACCGCTAGCATGTCGCAGCATTGACAGGCAGCGAGCAAGGGTTATAACACAGGAGCTTGGAAAAAGCACAACCCGCAGACGTGCCGTGCTGGCAGCACAAGTGATCCCTCCCTGCCTGTAGAAGGATCCAGGAAGCAATTGAAGCCCCAAAACAGCCACTAGTAGAGTGCGACAGCAAGCAACAGGTGCAAATCAAGGCCGGCTGTACTGAATGGTAGTCAACATCCACTGCTATCTGATGCTGCCTGCCAGCTACTTATGTTGGCTTGCAGCCATCTCTGGCGCGATGCAGCAACCTGGCGACACCGGAACAGCCAGGCAGAGCGCACCGAATGCCAAGACATGCATGCAATGGGTTGCCTTTGGCAGTGTCAACAGCAAACATGTAGCAAAGACACTAGCAACCCACGATGGAGGCAGCCCACACAGTGTGCAACAAGGAGGCACAGGGTGCACAGGGTGCTAAGGGCAGGGGCGTCGCCATATGGGCGGCAGGCAGCAGGTTGAATGTGTGCCCAAATGATGCTACACTATGGTAGCTCCACTTTAGCCTAGTCATGTGCCACTTGGAAAGTGGACACTCAGTGAAACCCAGGCAGCCAGCAGGCCATCTGCAACCGACTGTGGATGACATGCCACAGCGTGACAACCTGAGGCGGTCAGCACACTCAGAGGTCTTGATATGCTGCTGCCCGCTTGGGTCGTGACTGCAGTGGCAACACCCTTCCACCTTGCACCGCTCCATCACAGCAACAACGCCGCAGAGCATCACCCAAATGTGACATGCATCAAACCTGAGCAACTGATGCTGCTTGCAGCGAGCACGGCGACCTCAAAAAACAAATCTGCAGCACTCCAACGCCACATGCTTGTGCTGGCATGCTGCCAGCTTGACCCACAATCGGCCACACACATTCAAGGCCCTTCCGATTAGACACACCCACAGCCCCAACGGCTGACCGCTGTTGCTTGAACATGACAGGTGCATAGATATAGCTTGCTACCCAAAGGTGCCAGCGCAAATGATGTGCTAATGCACATAAAGGCAACGCAGCAGCCACATTTGAAGCAGCCACATTTGGACCAGGGTGACAGCTGACCTGACCCAAATTGCCAAACCACAAGCTGCCCACCAGCATGCCGCGCGCGCATGCGCACGGCCGCATCATTGGCACGCCCTGCCCCCCTGCTGAGTGACGGTTGCTCACCAGCTGCAGCACTAGAGCTGACATTAACCCACCCTGGTAGCCGCCTGGGTGCGGCGCGCTGATCAATCAAGCTGACCAGCACGCATCCCTAGCATCTGACGGAAGGGCCATCCCAGCTGCAGCACAGTCGACAGCTATCCGACAAATGCAAAGTATACCATATCCGACAGGGAGTTGCAACATTGAAACGCACTGGGAGTCGCAAGCATAAGCAACATCCCGCACGCACCACACTAAAGAAGGTGCGGGTTAAAGCAGCACCGCTAAACACAGGTGCTACCAAATGCGGCACTGCTGCCGGCCCCAGCTGAGCTGAACTCCCAACTGGGCAGACAATTTGCTAGCCACACACCCGTAACCTAGAAGAAGCTGCACACCCCGACAAGGTAACAAAACACAACATCCCAGCGTATGTCCGCCTGACAGAGGCCCCACAAAATGTCCTGCAGTGGCAGCAGGTGTCCAAGCCAGCAGTGCTTGAGAATGAGGGCAAGCATTCAAGGCTGCCCGCCCCCATAGATACAAGGCCCGACAAAACCTCTACAACATCACACACAGCCATGGTAGCCAGTGGCTTCCAACAGTAACCCAGGCAGCTTGCCTTGTACTGGATATCTGCGGCAAAACAGGTGTGGCATCGTACACACGACACGTTCCACGCCATAGCTGTCAAAACACAGCAAACATCTACTGCAGAAGGAGCCAGCACATCTACCACCACGTCGCCATGTCCATATTCAAATGTCGCTAACAGCCACAGCACGCTGCATGCTGCTGAAGACTGCACAATAAGTGACCTGAACTTGACCTGCAACAAACCCGAGCGATCGACTAGGAGCCCTGTGCACAAAGGTGCACTCAACGCCGCAGGCAACGTAACAATCTGTACAAAGTGCTGAAAGCTCCAGCCAACGACTGGTCTAGAACATGCTGGCGCGCTACGCGGCGATGCACGTTAACAGGCATACATAGTACCTAGCGGCAGAGGAGCCACGGCTGAGCTGCCCAAAACCCAATCAATTTCGTCACCCAGAGTGTGGGATGGAAAGCGAAAGCATCGTGTCAAACGGTAACAACACAACAAGCAACCAACAGCAGAGAATCCCAGCGTCATGGTCTGCATGAGCCAAGCTGGCCGCGAGAACATGGCTGAAGCATACTGCAGCACAAGGAAAGAACCAGCAAAAACATGCACACCGGCTTCTGCCATCCACGCCCTGCACACGAGCCAGAAGCCGGCCACGGACTGCTGCCGGTACCCTAGCAGCTGCGAGCTGCACACACAGCTGGTGGACTCAAACGATGCAAACCCAGCACGCCTGCAGGCGATCTGGGGGGGGGGTGCACAATCCACAATCCATCCCACAGCTCCACAAGAGAATCTCAGGGGGACAACCCCACGCCGCAAAGCCACATGTCAAGTCATTCACACCACAGCTTGGATGAGCTGCTGAGCAATCATTTCCCCTCCCCAACACACAGTTTCCATGCAATCTCTGTCTTGAGCTCAACACACACTACAAGCCCGGCAAATCAACTCGCCCAGCCTACAATCACACCCCACAAGCACACCCACACAACTCCATGGTGCCAAGCCACACCCCTGCACACTCTGCTGCTTGCTGCGCTTGCAGGCACGTGCTGTCTGACACGTGCCCAAACTTTGTCCAGTGGACGCAAAGTCAACACACGTCCATAAAACATGTTGCCTGTCTCAAGGGGATCCACGAGCATGCAAGCAGCCCGAGCGCTTGCAACAATCATTTCTTGCCGCCCACAGAAGTGATGAAGCACAGACAAGCTTGCACAACAGTGGGGCACCTCGCAAGGATACGGCAACCCCACGCATGCGTTGCTGACGCACGTGCATGCAGGCAAGCTGATGCTACAGGAACAGAGGAGAGCCTACTTGCACAGATGCGTTCCCCAACCCCGGCACCTGGCAGGAGCAATGTGGTGCTGCGTCATTTGCAGCCGAACCCATGGATGCTGATCCGGATGCCACAAGCACGACGGCAGCATGCCCAGCTCAAGCTCCCTTAGTTTGCCTCACTCACAGAAGAACAGGGCAGCGCCCTGACGCGCAGAACGACACACCATGCAAATACCGACACCACTGCCCCTGCCTCAACGGAATCTGCTTGCAGCAGCACCATGCACACGAGTGCCTTCACCACCATACAGGATACAGGCAGCGCCAGCCATGCTTGTAATGCTTCCACCAGGCAATGAACCCACAACCAGGCCACATGATCCGCTGTGAGCAACAGCGGCAAAGGCACAAGGACACACCCTTGCCGCAATCCCTGCAACAAACCTCCCGGCTGGCGCAGCACAAAGCCACCAACCAGGAGCAATCCCCACGTCAAAGCGCGCACACATCCACCGCATGCAGTCGCAACAACAAGAACACAAGCAGCAACTTCAAACTCAACACAACTCACGCCCAGCGCCGACGCCTCAGCAGCAGTCGGTCAGCAGCTCTTGCAGGGATGGCAGGATATCGTCCACTCCGCTGCCGCCCAACAGCCGTGCCACGTCGCCGTTGCTGCCAAGCGCAGACGCAGCAGCAGCAGTCGTGACATAGCCAGCACCACAAGCGCCTGCAGCCCCTCCACCTGCCTGCACACCACCAGCACTGCCAGTCCTAGCAGAGGGCGCACCATCCGCTGCCATGACAGCTGAGGGAGGCATGACAAAGGCGCCAACAGAGGCCACGGGCTTCAGGAGAGGGGGTTGTTGCTGCAGCTGCATCTGTGGGGCTCCCTGCTGCTGTGATGCCATCATGTACCCTGACGCAAAGCTGGCCGCCATGTTCTGCTGTACGATCGCCATGAGTTCCTGCTGAGACAGCACCACCTGCTGTGCACCATCGCCCACCATCAGCACCGGCTGCGGCAGCTGCTGTGGGGCCAGCGCAGCGACCTGTCCTGGCAGCTGCAGCGCCAGCGTGGGCTTGCTGGCTGCTGCTGCGGCCTTGGCTGCTGCGGCTGACTTGCTGTGCTTCTTTGCACGGCTGGCCGTGCTCTTGGCCCTGCTGGCTGGTGCCAGCTGCTGCTGCTGCTGGGGCAGGACAGCCAGCGCAGGGGCACTGCCGACAGGGGACAGGCCTGGAGTGGGCACCATGCCGTTGCTGGCCCCGGGGGCAGCTGTGCGGTCGCCACCAGCACGACCAAATGCCGACTTCCAGGCTGACACAGCGCCGCCTGAGCCCATCGCAGCTCCACCAACAGGAGCGCTGCCTGCAGCACCCCAAGCTGCAGGCGCAACAAAGCTGCTACTGCCGTTGACAGCGCTGCCGCCCATTCCTGTGAAGGTCACCAAGCCGACCTGCTGCTGTGGCTGGCGCACCTGATGCTGCTGCAGCTCGGTTTGGTGCTGTGCTCCCCACGTGCCCAGAAGCTCTGAGATCTCTGGATCATTGTTGGGGCCCAGGCTGGCTGCCAGGCTGTTGGGTCCGCTGCCGCTGCTGCCATTGCTGCCGCTGACGCTGCCGGCCAGCAGCCTGCTGCTGGTCCAGCTGCTGCTGCCGTTGTCGGCGGGAATGTGCACAGGGCCGCTGCTGCTGCTGAGTGGTGGCTGGCCCGACACACTGCCGGCCGCGGCAAGCTGCATGGGCCGTGTGGCGCGCTGCCGCGGCTGCTGCTGTGGCAGCTGCATCGGCCAGGGCGCCATGCTGTGTGCTGCAAAGGCGCTGACACCGCCTGCTGATGATGGTCCTGCTGCAGCACCCATGCTACAGCCAGTGCGCGCAGGGCAGGAGGAGCCGCCAGCAGCAGCAGCTGCTAGGGGGGGCGCGCACGCATCGCCCTCCTCTGCCAAGAGCAGCTCTGTGTAGCTGCAGCACACCATAGGGGAGCTGCAGCCGCGGCTGGTGGCCACTCCACAGCCGTCCTCAAGGGTTGAGGCCAGTGTGTGCCATGTCCCCATGCCCTCTGGGGTAGGGATGAAGTTCTCTGGCAGGACCTCTAGGGCAGACAGCACCTGGCTTTGGTGCATGGCCTTGGGGCCTGTGGCTGCTGCAGCAGCGTATGCTGGCTTGAATGCTGCGGGGCCGCACATGCCGCTGCTGTGTCCTGCACTGTGGCATGGGGCGCCCGTGCTGGGGCTCATGCTGCTGCATGGGTAGGGCCCTGCAGGAGAGCTTGTCCTGCCGGGGCCGGTGGCCACGCTGGGGCTCTGTGCGCGGGAGAGCGAGCGGCCTGAGGTTGCTGCTGCTGCGGCAGCGGCAACGGCCTGCAGGTGCTTCTGCGCCTCCTCTGGGGAGAGCAGCCGGCCATTGAGGCGCATGCGGGGCCCCCTAGGCAGGGCGGTCTTGATTGGGGCAAGCTTGCGGCCAGTGCCGGAGGCCACCTCCTGCCCTGCTGCCGCTGCGAGCATATGTGTATTGTGCTCCAGGCTGCTGCTGGTGCTGCCTGTCTTGCTGCTGCGCTTGGCTGCTGCTGTTGAGGTGACCTGCTGCAGGTTGTTGCTGCTGCCTGGGACTGGGATCATGATGGATCCTGCCAGCTGCTGCTGTGTGCAGTGGGAGTCGATGGCGTCTGCACTGGCAACTGAGCACACGCGCTTGATGCCAAAGCTGCGCACGCTGCCCGAGCGGCACAGCGCATGGCTGCCGCTGGCCTGCAGGACAGGAAGCATGCAGGAACATGGCGCTGGGAGGTGTGTTGGGGCTGGAATCGCTGCTGAAGGGGGTGCTAAATGAGTATGCTGCCCAGCCTGCTGGACTCTGAACAGTAGAGCATTCGGTGAGTCACCGAGATTCACCAAGATACATCAAGATACATCAACAACCCACCCACCAGCGAACCACGCACCATGGAGGTATCATCAGCCTCTGCCTCGTCCTGCAGCGACGTGTAACCCTCGCAGGAACGTTTGCTGCCCGACAGCAGCTTCACGTCAGCCTCCATAGGAGAGCAGAGGGGGACATAGGCACAGCGGACCCCCTCCCTGCCCTGTGGGGGAGAGCCAGGCTGTAGTATCGGAATGAAGGCTGTTGAGGACTGCTCAAACATACTGGGACTGCATTGAGCATCATCAACCGGGTCTAAGGGGCAGCAGGCCAGCATATCCTGCGTACGGTGGCAGCGATCACACAGGGCACTTTCGGTGGGTGGACGCAGTGGAACGCAGGATTCTCACAGCTTGATACAGCGTAAACATTAGAGAAAAAATCAAATGCGAAAGCAACTGAACCATGCCGTAGCCTATACACACAGCGCTCCTTCCACTCCCTTGTCCACGTCCCAAGCCGCGCACCTGCTTGCTGTGTGCAGCTGCAAAGTGGCATTGAAACGCCATGCCTTGGCTGCCCTACGTCCTGCGCAGGAGGACGCAGAGGAGCACTGTGCACAGCAGCTCCTCGACAACTGCACTGACTGCCTCCCGAGCTCACGAGGCACTGCCTGCTGCTTTAGTTGACTGCGACGAGCAAAAAACAGAGCCTCCTTGAGCAGGTGATGTGGTACAGCAGCCACGTGATGGAGAGAGAAGCAGCGCTGAAGAAGCGAGAAGGAAACCCAAATGCGCGTTCGAGTGAGCTCAATGTGATACTGTGCACCTATTCTGAAGACTCCACGTGCGAAACAGCCGTGGTCAGTCTAAACAGCAGGTGCGGCCGGTGACTGTGCGACTAGCAAGAATGAAGAATCCATCGAATCCGTGTTGCTGGCAGCTCCATGCTCTTGCTGTCATGCACGCCGGACATGGTTCACATGGGTCACGTGGCAAAAGCCAAAGCCCCGGCAAAACCTCGGGCAAGTGAGGCTCCCCGCTTGCTGTGAAGTGGGTGGAAGAGTGGGCTTTTTTCCAATCAGAGATCGCCTTGTTTGGCCGGTGAGGGAAGAAGGCGGCCTCAAGGGGGGCCTCACTTGATCTTGGTGTGCCAGCTAACCTCAGTACCTGTGCAGAAGAGCAGCTGGGCTTGCTGTGGAAAGGCATATGATGGTCTGATTTCAAACATAACCTCAACAACGCCCTTGTGCGGCAAACCAGCTGCATCTGCATGGTGTCATCGACGCTGCACATGAGCACCTTGGCCTAGGTCGCCCTTGGGGCCTCATATGGAGGCCCCACCGAGTGCATGCCTACAGTAAGCATGCCTATAACAACTTTTGCCACCCCATCGTCAGCTCAGGCAGCCTTGCGCTGTGTCTGCTTGGCAGTTCTGCTGCCGCCAGTGCCGCCAGCATCCGCCGCCACACTGGCCAAACCATACACCACCATCCCAGCCTCCCTCCATGCCTGAAGCTCATAAGCCTGCAGTCCATGCCGCTGAGCTGCTGCAACAGCCTCACCCAAGCTCAACGGCCCGGCTGCGGCAGCTGCCAGGGCAGCCGCTTGGTCAGCAGCAGCAGCTGCTGGGCCAGCACCAGCACCAGCACCCCCTGCACTCATTGCTGTAGCACTGAGGCCACCTCCACTGCTTGGCAGCTGCAAGGCCTGCATTGGTGTGCCACTAAGGCCCCTGAGCACATTGGCAGCCAGGTGGACATGTGCATGTGGCGTGCCTGGCAGCGCAGCAAGTGCCACAGCCCGAACACCCCGCAGCATCAACAGCAGTGCCGCCTGGCTGGGTCCCTCAAGTGCCCGCTCATGTGCTGTCTTCCTGTTGTCCGCCTTAGTCTGGTGGGCTGCTGCTGCTGTGTTGTCAAGCCGATCGAACAGCAGGGCAGTGGTGCAGCCGCACATGTCGAGGCCTGCCACGGCCTGCGATGCACGACAGGCAGGCAGAGCACAAAACGCCACAGGGGTGTTGCTTTTTTCTTGTGTACCAGGGCGGGCGGACTCCCACCGGCTGGCCACACACAGCGCAATCAGGCAAATTCAACTGCCCATGCAAACCCTCACCAATGAGGGCAACATGTAGCAAGCAGCATGGTGCCAGATGCCGTGCTGCGGATGCTGTATGCATGGAACCCGATGGCACTGCTAGGCAACCGCACACCCAGCCAGCATACCCCAGTGGCTTGTTTGAGCCAGGGTTGGGCCGTGTCCCAAGCAAACATCCCAATGCCTGCCTCACCTGTATGCCCACGTGCCCCAACAGCCTGCCAGGTGACAGCACCAGCAGCCCCTTGCTGCCCACCAAAGGCCTCAGCACCTGCTCTGCGCTGGGTGTTTGGGCATCAGACCCAGCGAAGCCCTGCCACTCCTGCCCCCATACATCACTCAGCTGCTGCCTGCGTACACATCGACAGCTGCTGGGTCAGTAGTGGGTGCAACCACGAAACACCATCAAGACAGAAGCGGCTGCTGATGTCTGACTCTTGCAAAGGCGGCTGTGTAGCTTTTTATAGATATAACAAAGCCATTGCCATGCACTGCTACCTGGCGATGGTGACAGGCATGCCAAAACCACTGTGCAAGGCTGGCTGTCAGAAGCCTCAATCACCAACTGCCACCCCAGCTGAGAGAACTCCCGCTGCACACATCAACTGTATGAGGGGTTTCCCACCTAAAGCATGGTAGCAGCGGGGCTGCATAGCAGCAGGGGCGCTCTGTGCCAGCGCTCATGTGGTGCAAGGGGTCCACCAGGTAGCTCAGACGCGCTACGTCCAAAGCAGCAGCTGCCCCAATCTGGGCCGCTGCTGGAGCATCAGGCCCCTGCTGCACACCAGCCTGCACAACAGCCGGTGCACATGCAAACAGAAGGCTTGCTCGTCACAGTGGCACTGAACCTCGACCCACACCTTGTTACGCTCTCAGCGTGCTGTCTTACCCCAGATAGCTGCGCTGCTAGAGAACTCATGCACAGTGACATGCAGACACCACACTCGGCCATTGATGTAGACTGAGTTGCGACACGCGGATCCTCAAACATCGCACGGCTCTCAATCACCTGAGGGGGCAGCAGCAGGTCGCGCAGCTGCGCCAGGGAGAAGCAGCGGCCAATGCTGCCACAGGTGCGCCTGATTTCCGGCAGCGCCTCCCAAGGGAGCTCAGCAAGCTTAGCATCAAGCAGCAGCTGCAAGCTGACAGCCACAGGCTGCACACCCGCCACTGCGACTGCCGCCGCTGCTTTGCCGCCGCTCGTGCTGCTGGTCTTGCCGCCTTGTTTCGCAGGTGCTGGGGGCGCAGGAAGCTCAGCCGGGCTGGCGGGCTGCTGCAGCGCGTCCCTCAGCAGGGCTGCCACTGGCTGCAGCAGCTGCTCAAACTGCAAGGGTAGGCAGCACATTGAGTGGCAGTGCAGACTTGGTATGATTCAGCCAGCCAACGTGAACCAAAATGTTGCATTTGCAGCCCAAATGCATGCACCAACAGGGTGTCAATGTATCACAACGGACTCAGAAGGGCCACCATGGCTATCAGTCATGAAGGGGCCACGGTGGCCCTATCTTGGACGAAGGCGTCCACGACATGCCGGCAGCATTCCATGATTGTGTCTCAGGTATCCATGGGGCTGGCAGGCCAGGCAGCAAAGGGCTCAAGCAGTGCCACAGCACCAGGCTCAGGGGGCTCTGTCCCCAACATGTGTGCTGTGCTGCAAACAGTTGCAAAGCAGCTGGTGAATGGAACCATTGCAGTCACTGCTTGCTGAATTGATAGACCTACCTGTTGCATGAGCTGCTGCCACTGCTCATTGAGCTCTGCTGGGAAGACGGGGCCTGGCGGGACCCAGGGTGGCACCTCAGCACCAGCATCCTTACTGCCCTTGTCCTTGCCTCCTGCTTTCGTGCCTGCACCTGCTGCCTGCTTCTTGGTACCCACTGGACTGCTGCCTGCTGCTGCTGCTGCGGCCCCAGGATCCGCAGCAGGGGCTGGGACTGCTGTACTGACGGCTAGGACGACAGCCTTCTGCAGCTGTCTGCTGTAGGCTGCAAAAGCAGCCGTCAGCTCCTGCAGTTGCTGCGATGTGCATGGCATGCTGCCCAGCAAAGCTGCTGGCGGCATTGCTGCCGCCTCTGACGCGGCGGCTGCTGCAGCTGCCGCAGCCGCAACATCTTCATCAGGATTGAGTGCGCCAACTGCGCTTTTGCGAGCCCTGGCCGTTTGCCCACCACCGCTTGATGAATGTCCCCGGCGAGGACTTGAAGTTGGGCCAGCCGCTGCCGCTGCCGCTGGCGCAGTATGTGCAGCCGCCGCTGGCCCCGCTGCTTGAAGTTGGGCACTATTGGGGGTTCTGCTGCCAGGCATGCCCCAGGCAGCAACTACTAGCTGCTGCTTGTCCTTGTCATGGTGCAACAGCAGCAGCCGCTGGCGCGGCTGCAGCTGAGACAGCACAGGGATGAGTGTTGCAGGCTGCGGGACTTGCAGGCGCTTGTTGGTGATGCCCAGCAGGGACAGCAGCTGCTGCACCTGCATACCAGCAAATGTCAGGGACACCGCACCCAGCAACGGCAGTGCTGCTTTGTCATTTACAGTTTACAAGGAGGCAGTTGCTGGCCAAACCAGGTCAAACTGGGACACAGGTGTGGCAACCATATACATTCAACAGCCAGCCACAGACGATTGAGCCCACCACATCCTCAATGCTGCTTCATCCAACACTGCAACGCAATACTGCTGAGTTACTGCTGATGCTGTCAGTACTATGGCTAGTGCCAGTAACCTGAGCTTCAACCACACACCTGCAGCTGCTGTACCGAACCAGCCTCATACAAAGCCTCCAGCTGCTGCAACTGCCTCCACAGCAGCACTTCAGGGTGCTGCAGCGCAGCCGCCTGCTGGAATGCCACACGCATGGCTGCAGAGCTGCTACAGCTTTGCGCCACCGCAGCGTACACAGCCGCCTGCTCTGGCGACAGCCACCCATAGCAGTACATCAGGGAGCGGGCCGCTGCCTCTGCCGTTGGCAGTTGCTGGTGCTGCAGCGCTTCTTGCAGGGACAGCTGTAGGTGGTGGATTGCCTGCTGGTATGGCTCCTCTGCAGCAGGAGGGAGCTGCACTCTTTGAGGACAACCGCCACAGCCAGGCTGACCCTGTACCTCACCCTCACGCCCTGTTGCAGCGGCATCCCCAGCAGCAGCAAGGGTAGCATCAAGTGCACCTCCTGGGCCTGAATCATCTGCTGCAACAGCGGGGTTCTGACCCCCAGCAGCATCAGCAGCTTGTGCAACAACCTCGCCAAGGGTTGCAGCACCCTCTTGAGTCCCAGCCGCATTGGGTGCGGTGGCAGGGCTGGCAGCTGCCTGGGGGCGAACCCAGGGCAGCCACGCAGCGTCAAAGCTGCTGAAGTCGCTGCTGGTGGCGCCGTTGCTGCTGTTGCGTGAGTGTTGCTGTGCTGCCGAGCTGCCCTGCTGCTCCTCTAGCATGACCGCATGTGCCTGCAGCATTCTGGCCTGTCCCAGTGTCAGGACGGCAGCTGCATGCAGCCCAGGTTGGTTGGATGCAGCGGCAGCGGCTGCGGCTTGCTGAGCATGCTGCAAAGCCCTGTCCGTATAGTCCACCCTCGCGTCAGCAGCACCCTGCAAGCAATGGGCGAGGGAAGGACCAAGCGCATGAGGTAGGATGCGCCAGCCTTCCTCAAACAGTCTCTCAGGTGACCACACACAATGGGAAAACCGCACTATGCAACTTTGCAAGTCTAATCAAAAGCATCACTCAAGCCCATCCCTCCCTGATGCCCACCCCCCTTCCTTGTCTTCCAACACCACTGGACTCTCAGGGGAGCAGCGCTAAACAAACAACGGCTGCTGCTAAGTGGAAACCTGGTGACATCGCGCTGCCGTACAGAAGCACCAGCACCCCAAATGCCCCCCCCCCCCGTCCTGCTGACCACACTCCTTGCCAAGAGCCGCTACTTTGCATCGGGCCGCACCTGTGCAGCATCTGCCACAGCACTCAGGTACGCAATCACAGCCTGTGGGTTGCGCCCCTCCACCCGAGGGAACTCCGGCTCCGTTGCCGCCTTGCCCCGGTCACCATCCTGCAGCTGCAGCTTGGCCAGCAGCAGCTCAGCCTGTGACAGCTGCAGCAGTACAGACGCCAGCGCCCGAACTGAAGGGTGGCTGCAGCTGGCTTCTGGGGCGCCGAGTGTATCTGCTGCTGTTGCAGGTGCTGATGCCACTGCTGGTGCTGCCGCTGCTGCATCGCACACAGGTCCTGCAGCTTGCTGTGGCAGCTGCAGGGCTTGGCAGGTGTCAAGGCTACTGGAACTGCTGCATTCAGTGAGCTGGGATGCAATGCCGTGGCACGCAGGCAGAGCCTCGAGGGCATTGTAAGCACTCTGCAAAAGGCCGCCACAGACACACATGGCAGCAGCGACTGCTGAGTGCAAGTGCTCGTCATAACTGTCTCGACGGTGACGAGAGCACTTGCTGAATGACATTGGGCTCCAAACACACGTCTGCACGCTTGAGCTCTCGCAACTGTCACTGCTGCTGCAGGCTACCTCAAGAATCTGCTGATTCCATTCACAGTGGATTGCACCATGTCTGCAGCAGATGCGCACGCCTTGCAGCCCACCAACCTGGAGCAAGTCAATAGCCTCCAAAGCAGCAGCTTGCCCACCAGGAGTACACATCAGTCCTGCTGCTGCTGCTGCTGCTGTGGATGCTGATGCAGAGCTTCCTGGCCTTCCACAGCTGTCACGGCGGCCGTCGCTCTGCCGCTTACTTTGCCGCTGCCGGCTATCAGCGCCTTGTGTGCTGAACCTCCCATCTGTCAGAAGCGCTGCAGCGACCTGCAGGGCGTCCGCATACTGCAACACCGCCCCTGCTTGCTGTGCATCTGCACCTGCGCTCTTAGCCGTGCTGACAGCCTTGGCATGCAGCTGGGCAGCGGCTTTTAGGCAGCTGGGGTCCTGAAGAGCCTCTGCCAGTTGCAGCTCAGCCCTCGAGGTCAGCAGCCGGCTCAACTGGAGCTTCAGCTGGGCGCTTGCTGCCAGCACTGTCGGCCTGAAGCAAGGCGCGCATCCCCTGCAGCAGCAGGACAAGAGCGCAGTGGTATGCATACAAACACCTCACAGCAACAGCTATTTGTTGCTGACAGGAGGCTGCAGGCAGCTATCTTCAGAGTTTGGGGCTTGAAGCAATCTTAGCCAGCAGGGACAGCTGCAGGTTTGCAAGGGACAGCTTGGGCGCTGTGCATGCCGTACCACTGATGATCAGTGGCAGCCCCCTCACCTTGCTGCCGTTGCCAGGAGGGCCACGCCGCCCTCAAGTGCCTCCAAAGCATCGGCAGGACCTCTCCCGGGCATGTGGTCCCTGGCCGCAGCATAGCACAGCACGCTGTCCCTCCACAACTGGACGCTCCCCCCAACAGCCTGAGCAGCCTGCAGTCAGCAGCAGCAGCCAGATCCAACCAACTGATGCAGGGTCCCGGCTTGCATCTCACACAGGAAGGGGCCTGAGTCACCGGTGTTGTACGGCTAAAATGAGGCACCCGGGTTGAGCTGTGTGCTGTTGCCTTGGCCTCATGCGAAGGACCTACTCATGTGGTGTGCTGCTCATGATGGATGCACAGGGGCTCATGGCAGCTGTGTGTCAACTGGCCCTGCACACTGCAGCAACCTAGCACAGCATGGGAAAAAGGATGTCCGTGCTGCCCGGGCCGGTCTGCTCAGACCAACTCCCACAGGCTGGAACTTATGCAAAAGTTGATCTACAAGCACAGCATCATGGTGTCGCTCCTTAGCATGCGGCAGAAGCAGCTGCAGGGCCTACCTGTGAATGCTTGATGGTGTCCTCGTTATGCTGCGCCAGTAGGGCCAGGCGGGCTTGAAGCAGCAAGACCTCTGCCTCATTCTTGCGGTCACCACAAGACCTGCACAACAGGCAGGCCGCAGCACCACAGCTGTTGATGTACCGCACGAGTTCTGAAGGCCCTCAAAGCGGCATGCCGTGTCAGGTTGCAACCCAGGAAAACAGATACAGAACCCAGAGAAGCCATTTAGCACTCAGGATACACTTATGCTTGGGGATGCTGCAAACTTTGAAGCACACCCCTGCAATGGGCCTAGCCCTTGGCAAGAGCAGGGTCCCTGTCAGCTCCCAGAGCCATCCCTGTCGGAGCTCCCCCCAACAACCCCCGGGTTGGGCCAACCCCTGAGTGCAATTTCACGTGCGCCACATGCGCACCTTGCTTGCTCCAGCGCAAACCGGCAGAGTTTCTGTCCCGCCGTGTATTGCGCATGGTCCACTAGGTAGCGTGCAATGCACACCCACCCGTCCAATGCATTCGCAGGTGAGACCTGCAGGACTCGAACGCTGCCGGCCTGGCTGCCGCTTGCACCAGCAGCCAAAGCTGCGGCTGCTGCACCAGCACCAGCAGCACTTGAGGGCCTGGGCCCGCCTTGGGCACTGCCGACCCGACTGCCCCATGTGCCTTGGCTCGCGGCCCTGTCCAGATTACTGCCTTCTGACCCAATGCTGCTGGTGCTGGGCAGCCATGACGCCAGGGTGCGCGTGTCCACTCCCGCCAAGGCCTCAACTAGGAAGCCTAGGGTGTCGCCCTGCAGTGTTTCCCGCGCCTGCGCCTGCAGGTTTGGCGGCTGAGACAGCCGCTCACAAGCTCCTGCAGTAGGTGGACGCCCAGCAGAGCCCGCAGCATGTGCCTGCAGCAGGTCCTGTGCCAGGAGCTGCACTGCTTGGCTCCGTGCCTCCTGCTGCTGCTGCTCGGCAGTGGGCCAGCTTTCTGGTGCCGCAAGATGCTGCCAGTCAGCTGCTGCTGCCGACAGCCCCAGCTGGTCACACAGAGTAGACAGCTGCAGTGCTGCCACCGTCGCGGCCAGCTGCAGAAGACATTGACGAAAGCAGCAGAAGACGTCACCGGTAAGCAGCAGAAGACACGCACGCTGGTTGCAGTTGCGGGTGCTGGCTGGTGTGCAAAGATGCCTGTGCAAGGCGACGATAAGTCTGGCAAACACGTGGCAAGCAGAGGGATTGACTTTGTGTGACTGTGTCCAGCCGATGCAGGACAGCTTACAGCTTGGTAACCACCAAGCTATAGGGCAGGCAACACGAGGTGTCCACCATCACCAGGCTTACCTTACTGTCCAGTGTAACAAGCGCCACACACCGGGCAAGTTGCATCACGGGGAGCGCAGATGCATGCCTCCCCGCTGCTTGCAGCTGCTCCGACAGCACCTGCAAACTGGCCAGCAGCAGCTCAGGAGCTTGCATGCTCGCCCTACTCAGCACGACCCCGTCAGGTCCTGCGACCAGTGCCGACATGCCACTGGAGCGCCCATCCACCAGGGTGGATGCGGTCCCACTCTGTGCTGAGCTGTGCAGCCCCTTGCTGCCACCTACAGTCCCCAGTGCCTTCTCAACAGCCTGCATGGTGTCGCTGGCAAAGCCAGCAGGCCCCTGGCTGCATGCTGCATCAGCTGCTGCTGCCAGCGCCTTCATGCTGGCCAGGAGTTCCTCAGCTGGCTGCCAGAATGCCCAGGCCAGCTCACTGCTAGGCAGCTGCTGCGTGGCAACGAGGCCTCTGGAGGTTGCAGCCGAGGCTGACCGCGCTGTGCTGGCAGCTGCAGAGGCTGCTGTCCCTGGCCTAGCAGGCATGACCAGTGGCGGCACGACCCCGCTCATAGCTGCCTGCTGAGCTGCTGCACCAGCGGCTGCTGCTGTAGTGCCGGTACTTCCGACCACGTCACAGCCTGTGATGGGAGCTGCGGGTGCTTCAGCTGAACAGTCCAATGTGGCTTGATTGTTGCAGTGTTCCAGGGCAGAAGCTGCAGGTGCTGGCTCAGGCGGAGGCTCAGCCCCTGCTGTCAGCAGGCTCCAGGTCAGGAGCTGCTCGCTGCATGCCTGTGCTTGCAGCAGGTGCTCCTGCCGGTCATCCACATGAGCAGCCACCTGCATGTTTGTGGCGCAATAGCACATAGATACGTACCATAAGGTCAACACTGCAGTGCTTGCTGGGCCCAAGCTGGTGCAAAGGGGGCGTACTGTATCCCACCCTCACAATGACCCAGGGCCAGCAGTCGCACGGTGATAGATTGGCAATGGGCGTGGCAACTCCTCTCTTTGCAGCACACGTTCAGCAAGTCTGACCCACAGCACGATGGGCAACGAGGGGGCCGTGAAGTGGTGAATGCAGCCGCGCCGACAGCTGTATACAGGCAGATGTGGCATGATGACGGCTGTTCAAACACCAACAGCACATACTGTCCAACCCATGATGAAGCAGGGAGGGCACCAAGCATACCTGTGACAGAAGCAGGTGCACTCGTACCAGCTGCTCCAGCTTCCTGCTGCCATACACAGGGCTGGCCTTATCCCACACTTCCACCTCGGCTGTCGACCTGCGCCGCACTGCTGCTCTGGACCCTGCAGATGCCGCAGTGTCTGCTGTCGAGGGCAGCCCCATGCCCCCATTGCGACTGCCTGTGCGGCTGTTGCCGCCTGTGTTGCTGGCGTCTGCATCCTCAAGAGCGGCGGCTGCATCGAGCAGCAGCTGCTCAGCGGACGGCCACTCGCCTGGAGGTCCTGCTGTTGACTGATTGGAAGAGCACGCCAGCCACGTTGCAAACTCCAGCTGGTGATCCACCTGGCACAGAGAGCAAAGCACCGTCAGCCGCACCGCAGAATAGCAGCTCAATGTGTTGTCGGCATCAACACTGAGTCTCAGGAGGGCTTTTCTTTGATGAGAAAAGCATGACCTGTATCAGCAAGTTGCTCCCAAGCAGCTCTGTTGCCCAACGGGTGTTGGAGGCAAGTTTCTCGACTACCTCAGGAGCCCACCAAGTGCACACACCTTTGCTTCTGGAGCCAACCCATCTAGTGCTGTGAGCACTGACTGCCGAGCCAACAGCTGCTCATCAGGGGAGGTGCTGGCCTGTGCAAATGCCTGCCAAGCGCGTGCCTGCACGCACAAACAAAAAAGCAAAAAGAGCTGCACCATTCAGAGCAACCCTGATGCCATGGGCAGACAATTGCATGATGTGATCCACATAACAGGCAGCCAAAGCACAGGCTGGATGGCACAAGGAACCCCAAAGCACACATACACATGTGCAGCCGCTACAGGAAGTTGGCGCATCTTGGTGAACTTGGGGACGTCAAAAAAGAGCGTAAGTGCCCGGCAAGATGGCGGAACAGCACACACTACCTTTGCTTGCGGGGTGCTAAGCTCAGACAGCAGCCGCGGCATGTCTTGCAGGGCCTTTCCGGGTGCTGCTGCCTTCACCAGGCATGTGGCCCGCCATCCCGCCAACGCCTCCAGGGCTTTTGACGCAGCTGGGCCCCTCTGCTTTGACAGCGGCAGGCTGCGGTGCAGGGCGTCCACGTGTCGCCTGGCCTCTTGCCACCGCCCAGCAGATGACATGCACTCCAGCAGCAGCAGGTTGAACTTGACCTGCAAAAAAAGCAAGGTTGGAACACGAAGTAATTTCAACACACGTGCCGCAGTTGGAGCAGCCAACAATGATGATCGTTTGAGTGGCATGTATTAGAGAAGACACTTTGTCAGGTGAAGAGGCTGCTTCCAGCACCTTATCAGACACCAGACCAATCAAGGGCCAGCACAGCGAGCCTCAACCAGAAGGTCACCATGACAATGTTGACAATGCTATGCCGCCCTGCTCACTTGAAAGCTGATGTCGCCTGGCCTTGTAGCATTCAGCGCTGCTGCAGCCACTGACAAGAGCGGTACAGCAGCTGTGCGTGTCAGGGCCGTCTCCAGGAGCCCGCCAGGCGCTATGGCTGCGTTGTAGGCCAGCCTTGCTGCTGCTTCGGCAAGGTCGGCTCTTTTGATGAAGCCAGCAAGGCGTGCTGCTGTGGCAAAGTGCTGCAGCGCAGAGTGGCGCAGTGACAGACTGGCTGCTGCATCAGTGCCTGGCGAGGTACCCATCAGGCTCAGCACAGCCTGCACAACAGCAGCAGCATGCGGCACCCAGGGTTGACAAACAGCTGAGCATCAGGCAAATACAGCATCTTGTCAGATTGGTCGTATTACACGCGAATTGTCATGCACTTGTACTGAAGTTGTTGGCCAGCACGATCTCGGCCATCAATGACGTTGCTGCTTGGCGAATGTCAGGACAATCCCGCAAACGATTGGGCACGTCAAGCTGCCATACATCCATCACAACAGCCTTGCATGTGTGTGCACAGCAGCTGGCAATGCCACGCACTGGCCCTGCGCCCACACCTGGCCTTGTTGCATCTCAGCCACCGCTAGCCAGTACCAGCCCTGGCCATGGACTTCGGGCAGGTCTGAAGCTGCTGTCACTGCGGCCAAGTCCCGCCTGCCTGCTGGCAGGGCTCCCAGAGCCGCGTTGGCACACTCCCGCGCCAGCAGCCAGTGCCCGTGCCACCCTGCTGCCCGGGACAGCTGCGCCCATAGCTGCAGGTTGACGGTGGGCATGGCTGACAGCAGGGACATGGCCGTGTGAATGTCCTGCAAGCAAGCAGCATGACAGCTAAACTTATTGTAACGGTGGCTCAGGTCTGAACATGTTAGCCAGCATGCTGATGGTGTCAGCCTCATCAGGGCCACAGTCACAACTCAGCACCACACAAGCCTTATGGCTTCAAAACAAGCATGCTGAGTGCGGCCTATATGCTTGGCTGAAAGGCCAGATGTATGTTACAGTGGTATGTGCCTATTGCGTCCACAGCAAGCCAAAGTGTTGCAGCGCACCTGCTCCACCTTGCTCATGACTGGCACAGCAGGTGCGCCCTTCCCTCCTGCCGCACTCTTGCCAGCCGCCGCGCCGTTTGAGGCAGAACCCGCCCTTCCTGCTGACGCTGGTGGTGCTGGTGCTGCAGTGCTTGCCGCAGGGGCGCCTGCTCCAGGTGCTGCTGCTGTCAGCTCCTCTATCAGGCCCAGGAGCTTGCTGGTGTCTGCCATAGCTGCTGGGGCACCAGGAGGCACGACCACTGGCTTGCCTTGCAACTGCTGCAGCCTGCATACGCACGTCAACATAGGCTCTGCAACGACACCGTAAGCACTAGCAAGGCAAAGCGCAATCCACAACTCCACAGCAGGTTGCTGTTGTTGTTCAAGGTGTGTGCCAGCGCCCCCTGTATCCATGGAACGTGGCATGAGTGGTGACCGCAGCTTGATATTCAGCAGGGAAAGCCCATTTTGGTGAGCCCGATTGAGCTGCTTGGGCGGGTTCCTCACTTTGCATATGCCTGGATGAGTCCCTGCGGCTCTGCAGCTGTTGCTGCTCTGGTCAGCACAGTCTGGCAACAGGCAGCTGTGTCAGACAGCAGCTGCAGGGCATCTGGTGCACCAGCCAAGAGCCCAGGAACGTCCAAGCCAGCTGGGGGCAGCAAGCAGCAGCAACAAGGTGACGTCAGGCAGCAGGCCGTGCGACGGTGCAGTGGCGGGATTGCCTGAGGACGACAGCTGCCATGCCGCAGTGTCAAGCATTTGTGTCAGCGCTCAGGGCAAGAGGCAAATGCACAGGCTCAATCGCAGGCCTCCCATGGTGCTGCTGCAGGCATCCAGATGCAGCTGTTGGCAACAGCATGCCCGCTGGTGGTTACTGCCATAACGCTGGCTGTAACAAACACCTCTCTGCAGCCCCACGTTGCACACGCCCCCTTCCCTCCTCCCTTCCCCACCTCACCCTCCTCCCTTCCCCACCTCACCCGAACACACAGCACCACATGCCAATCATCGCAACACTCCTGCACTGTACTAACTGCCTGGGGGGACAGGCAGGGGATGCTGGTGGACACTGATGGAAAGATGCGTATTAAAAAGGCCACGGCCTCACCTGTAGCCCCACGAGCCTCCGACAGTGGCTGGTTCCATGTAGCTGATGCAGCTGTGCCGTCATGCACCTCCTTGTTGCCTTCTGCAGGCTGCTGCTGTTGCTTAGTCTGCTGTTGTTGCTGCAATACCTTCAGGAGCGCCATGTGCTCGGCTGCTTTGGCAGCAGCTTCCGCAAGCATGATCAGCTGGTCGGGCTGCAGGGGTGCTGGTTCCTGCAACGGCCCATAGCCAACATGCATCACCAGGATGGATCAACAAGTGGTGGCAAAGGAGTGAGCAGTGCCAATGTGTTCAGCATGCACTACCCCTCGTCCACTCTGGTGGTCAGTAAAGGCAGCAGGCAAGAGAGAAAGTGTGCGCTACCACAACACAGCTAGTGCCAGGAAGCAGCTGGTGGATCATCAAAGGCTTTTCCATCAGTCGGGTTCATGAACCAGCAACAAACCAGGCGGAGCAATTTAGGCCACTTACCTGCAGCAGCGCCTGCACAAGAGGCAGAAGAAGGCCAGAGAGGCCCGAGTACCGCTCCCTCTGCATCAGGGGCAGGTAAGTGTTCCACGCTGACATTGCTGCATTCATGACCAACCATGCGCCGCCTCCAGCTGCCACAGCCAACTGCATGCTGCGCAGAGTGTACTGCAGATCCCCAGCATTGCGTTGCATGGCACGCCACAGCACAGGATGACGCGACACAGAGCGGCACAACGTTGCTCAGTGAGGCGCACATTACATAGGGCGCATGAGTATTGCCACTTGCTGTTTGCCTATTACGATGAGCAAAGTGAGCACAACAGCTGCCTGACTGTCCCACTGCCTCAGACGTCGGTGCTAAAAGCCGCGCAACCATCCTCCCACCTGCCCACAAAAAACTACTCTACCCACACCCCACTTTCCAAGAGGTGCTGGGCAGGATGGTCAGCCGCGGGGACACAGGCAACCCAGGCAAGCTGCAACCGACAAGCAACTCACATCTGCAACAAGTCGCTGCAGGCCCTCTATTGCGCCTTCGTCCTGCTGTGGCTTGCTCCCACGCCTTGTCCCTGCACTGACCGTCTGGTTACTGCTGCCAGAAATGCTCGCAACGTGCCCAGCGCTGTCCTGTTTGTGGGTGCTGCTGGATGTGACGCCATGCAAGCTGGGAGCATAGCCAGGTGGCAGGGCCAGCTCTGCGTCCGCCCTTGACAAGGCAGCTTTGGCTGCGTCTGCTCCTACCAAGGCCATGCGTGCCTGCAGGCGCACATGACCACAGAACAGGAGCAAGGGCAAGTTGTTACTACTAGTGGTACTACTAGATGCAGCGGTGGTCTGGCATATGGGTGTGGCATGCGACGTTAATATCCCCACTGACTAGCAGTCATGCTCTGCCTGACACTGTTTCCCCAAGCCTCACACCGCCTACACCACCAACACACAGCAGCAATGGCCCACAGCCACAGTGCCAGACACCACAACGCAGTGTTCCTTACAAGCTAGCAGCTAGTGCTGAGGAGACTGCAATTCAGCGCTTTTCGTACATGCAAACACTGGTGCTGCTTGTGCATGACCCCCACCTGCAGCACCAGCATCTCCCGGTCACCAACTGGCGCCCAATCCGGCTCGAGCACGAACGGCACAGCGCTGCGCACCAGCACGTCAAGCTGATACGGCCGCCAAGCAAGCTGCAGGAAAGTAGCAAACGTGACATGTGCATCATGGCAACATCATGACAAGCACTGCTCTGCCCTTTGCTGATAGGACCAGTTGTGAAACCACAGCATTGGTGGCAAGGAATGCCGCGCCCAGCACACACAGCACATGCACTGCAGCAGTTCCACCTCCCCTTCCAGCCTATGTATGGGCAGCCCAACACCAGCGTACCTCAATGATGTCAGCCCACAGCTGTGTGCGAGACCTGGCGGCCCTCAGCTGCTGCTGCAGCGCATCTGTGCCAGCACGCCTGCTTGGTGGCAACACTGTAGGCAAGAGTGCCAGCTTATTGACGGCCCTACACCAGGCAAGTGATGCACATCATAAGCTGTCGCAAGCACAATGCCCGAGTGAGCAAGCTTCTGGCCCTGAGTGAGCCTTACTGACTGAATCAGCCTGTGAACAAGAGTGCTTCAGCCTGCCGCCTTCATAAGCTGCCGGCTTACACAAATTGTTCAGTATGCTTGCAACAGCAACCCATGACAATGCCGAGCACAACCAGACACCCGGGCTGCAGGCTCGGCCATGCTCAAGATGCGCAGATGTGTGTTGCGATGCACGACTGCTGGTCGTCTGCAGTAGCAAAACACGCAGGGCGAGCAGCTGCGCACTTCTGCAGGTACTCAGCATGGAGGGCAGCACTCTTGCTGTCCTTGCCCCGCTCCAGCAGCAACACCACATCATCGTCAGGCCGTGCAGCCGTCCCGTCAGCACTGTCTGATCCAGCGCCCAGCTGCACCTGCACCACGCCCCTCAACTGGGCTGCACGTGCCATCGGCTCAAGCAACCTGCAGTCCCAACAACGCAGCACCGCGCACCATGTAGGATGGCAGGTGCAAGATTGGCAGGTAAATGCCGTGCCTGCAATGCCAGTGCTGTCATTATTCGCAGTCCTGTATGCCAGTGTCTGCTTTAATGGCAGCATGAGTTGGGCTGCAGGATTGCAAAGCGACGCAGGCAAGACAACCAAGGGGGCGTGCAAACCTGTCCAAGGGCCGCTCGTAGCCGCACACTGCTGCCATGTCATCACTGGATGGATAGTTGAGGCTCAATGCCGTTGACACCTCTTTGGCAGCCTGTGCAGAAATACGCACACCATTGCTCAGCAGCCCACATATGGTTCCTGGCTGCCCTTCAGCGCAAGACCCCTCCGGATTGCAGCGTCAGAAGCAGCCAGCATTGCCGCACGTCATGGTGGACAGAGAAGTGATGCTACAAAGGTGTGCTGCTGCAAAGACGGGGTGTGGCTGCATGCACACATGCTGCCATAGCACAGCAAGCACTGCAGCTCCCACCTTGATAAATGAGTCGGCATCTGCTTCTGACTTAGCCACCTCCAGGTGCAGTGCAGCCCTCAGCTTCGTCCACGGGCTGCCAACTGCCTCCAAAGCTTTCGCAAGAGCAGTGAAAGCTGGCTTCACCAGGCTGCGATGGCAGGGCTGCAAGAGGGGCAGGCCTGCGGCCAGGACGGCAATACAGCAGCATGTTTTGAACGTGAGTCTACTGTTGAACATGCCCCTTTTGACACTCTGCCTCAAATGTTGACGGGGCAAATGCTACCAACGCTGCAACGCCATCCATTGCTCGGCTCACAACAGGATCATCACCGTGAGTGCCGCGCAATGCAAGCCTGCTCCATCACCCATGCGCACCTGCATTCCATGCCAGCACAGCACAGTTGTGGATGCCCTCGACGTCGCCAAGCTTCAGGAACGCCGAGGCAACTTCGTCAACGCCCTCCACTACCTCACGCCGCGCCTTCAGTGCTGCCGAAGCCAGCGCACCGCCGCTGCCGCTGCTGTCGCTGCCGGGGCCCAAAGCTGCTTCCGGGGCTGCCTGCAGGCTGAGTAGCAGCCTGGTGAGGTCCGCCCAGACCCGGGGCCGCAACTCCTGCATATGGGCAACATGAAGGGGTGTTTGGAGGCAGCAATGGCTGCAAGCTGCTGTGTGCAGGAACCCCTCATTGATGTTGAGCATCAAGCATGAACAAGAGCCTGTCAGCCTGAGCTGCCAGGCAGTTATCACTCCTTGTGACATGGGTGACTATGTATGGCAGGGTGTCTGTACCCCAAGTGTGGAGCGTTGTTGTTGAACAACCTTGAAAGATACTTGCCTGTGAGGTAGCTGCTCTGCGCGAGCATTGCTGTGCCAGCTGTGTGACCCCTGATACTGCTGCTGCCCAGCCAATCCGGCCCACCACCAGCAGCTGCGCATCGCTGCCTGGCTTGTCGGGCTTGGTGTCCACCTGGCACGGCAACAGCAGTGGTGGCAACAACGGCAGGCAGTGCTGCTCTCTCGTGCACATCACCTCAACGCTTCAAGACCTTATTATAAACATTGTGTGTGCTCCCGCTGTTCCTGCTGTTGGAGATTTGCACAGCCCCAGCCTGGGCAGCCACAACGGCCATCACCCCTGCTGCCATGAAAAGGCTGCTGCATGTGTTCCCAACTTGAGAGGTGCTTGCCAAGCAGTGCCTGCCTACAGTCACAGCAAATGCACAGCAAGTTTCCGCAAACTGTGTTCGCTCCAGGACCTGATGCAAGCCTTACCATCTTCAGTGCTGCTTGCAGCTGCTGCTCAGCAACAGCTGTATCCGGCTTGGCTGACAGCACCCACTGAATGCATGCCAGCGCACCATCAACATCAGCTGCACAAGACACCAACAGCAGCAGACAAAACATAGTTTGCTCCTCACACACTTTGACACAGTGTCCGCCACCGCTACGCCAAGCGAGCCAAACTCTGCTGCAACCAAACATCTCCTGCATCCATCTAAGCCAATTGCAAGCTGCAGCTGCAAGGAGTGTGTGGTCCACTCACGTTTGCCTGCAGCAGCTGGTGCCTCCCCGGCTTCTTTTTTCCAGCGGGTGCTGCCTGCTTTGGTGGTGCAGCTGGCGGAGCAGCTGCTGCTGGGGCGGCTGCGCCCTTGGCACCTGCTGCGGCTGCGCCAGGCTTTGCGGCTGCTGCTTTGGCAGCCTGCGCTGTCTGTTGATGCGTCTGCAGAGCCAGAACCTCAGCCTGCAGCAAGTAGCCGTCAGCGGCCAGCTTGTACACAATTGCTTCTGTGTGGGAAGGCAGCAGGAGGCTTACTGTGGCGGCCGTGCTTGTGCAGTGTGTGGCATGTGACAGGACTAGGCATTGTCCAAAGCGACACTCAAAGTACTGCAGAGCTTGACCGCTTTGCACTTGTGCACTAAGCTTCTGCTGGCAGTGTCAATGGCTGCACATCCGAAGTATGACATGAGCCAGCTGCCCACTGGAAGCATACTGCAGCAGCATGGTGGCCAATCAACATGTGCTGCCCCAGCAGCACTGCTCCTGCCCTGCTGCATGCAGGTTGTGACTGCTTCTCACCCTTAATGATGGCAGGTTTGCTGCGATGGCCAGCTCCAAAGCCTTGGCAAGGGTCTTCTGCACCTCCTCCGGCCTGCCCTCTGCTCCAACTTGGCACAGTGCTAGGGACAGCAAGTGCCGCATTCGCCAGGCAGCCTGGCCCTCAACCTTTTCAAGCGCCTGCAGCCAGCAGAGGCGGCACGACAAGATTGCAAAGTAAGCACGAAGTGGTGTGGGGCTGCTGCTGCAATTTAACGGCCGACAATAGCTCAGAGGTGGTGTGGCTGCACCAACGGACGCAACATATGGCTGCAACAGCTGCTTCGCTCTTTGCTGGCATGCCTTATGCTGCACAGCAACATCAGCAGCGTTAGCACTGATGGCCATCCCCATGGGCCCATGGGCTCGACCTACCAGGCACAGCCGCTCCTGACTGGAGAGCAGGTGCTGCCGCAGCTTCTCACACTGCAAGGGCCTGACAACATGCCAGTAGTGCACGCTGCCATTGTAGACCAGATGTGAGTACCTGCACAGTACCAGTACAGTGAACTAGAGGTGAGCCTGCTGCGGGGAGACTGCTGATTGCGGCACACAGGAGTGCTTACAGCAAGGGCTCCTGGCTGTGAGGGCTGTGCCCCTGCACCGTACGTAGCGCTTGGGAACTGTGAAAACGCATGCTGGTGCGTCACGACGCACAGACTGCAGCATGTGTGCGCAACTATGCAGGCTGCGTTTTGCATACCTGGGGTTGGCTGCCGCAATGTCCACTCCTCGCATGATACTGTCAACTGCTTCAAGCACAGCATTCACCAGCTGCTGGCCCTTGCAGCTGCTGCTGAGTTTAGACACCAGCTGCCCCCGTGCAAAGTGCGCCCTGCAGACAAACTGGTCCACTGGTGCTGTCTTGACTGACACACCATGGAGCCTGCACCATCACAGCACAGGGTTGCGAGGTGTCAGCAGCACACTTATGTCTAGTATCATCACTCTCTCACAGCATGCTGATTGCTGATCAGCCACCCTAGTACCTGGACAACCTGGACTGTTGTGTACACGTGCCAGCAGGAGGCAACCGATTACATGCTATGCAGACATGCACACCTGTTGACTTCCCCAAAGTAGGTGTCCAGACATGTCTTTGCCAGCTGGAGGCGCCCTGATTGCAGCGCTGCTTCCGCATCAGTCACGAGCCTTGGCAGTGCTTGCAGGCCAGGCCGGCTGGCATCACCCAGCAGGCCTGGCTGACTTTTGATCACATCTGGTGCAGCTGTCAAGGCCATGAGGAGGCTTGGTTCAGAACTTCACCCCTCCTCTCAACTGCTGCTGCTGTTGCTGTGCTGCCATCATGATCAACACGTTACAGGTACCAGACTGATGCGTGACTTGGTCACTAATAGAAGAAATTCAACTCATCTGTGGCCTTGATATGAACGTAAAACGCTGTCCTGGGTTGGATGGTCTGTCACTTGCTTGAACCTTGTTACTCACAACCGTACACTCACAACACCCTGGCTCTGCAATCATCTCCCCTTGCTGTTTAACACAGCCCTGAGCAACGTCGTGCCTTGGGGCGCGCTCACAGCAACAGCAAGATTTAGCCCGCCAATGTGATCTTGTCCGATTCATTCATAGATGTCATCGTCCTCGGCTGTCCGGGCCTGCAAGCAGTGAACAAAACGGGTTGCTTATTGTGCCTATGGCAGCTGCTGCGAGCCAACGCCTTGCAACGCAACAGCTGCTGCTTTGCTTGCTTGTGTCTGTCACCAGTATCAGACACCCAGCAGCAGGCTTCAGGACCATATCACAACACTACCAAGCTCACTGCTGATCAGAGAAGCAGTCTCACCGGTGGCTGCCCTGACCGCTGCTGCCAGCCTCCAGTCGCTGGCGGTGAATCCCCGTGCTTGCTCCGCCACTGCTTGTACTGCTCGACCAGCTGTGCTGCTTGCACCTCTGCAGGTGGCGCGGGCGTCTGCGCTGCTGTAGCGGGCTCATCGCAGCTTTTGGCAGCTGCTTCTGCCTGCATGTCATGACAAGCATTCAGCTTTGAGTGCATTCATTGCCATTGACAGTACAGCAGGCTGCTTCCTCTGGGGAAGCGAGTCATGTCATCTGAGCACCCACCAAGCATCCTAAACCTGTCCACACATTGCAGCGTTCCATGTACACATCACCCCACATGCGGCAGGCATCCATGTATCCACGCAGTGCTGGGCATTGAAAACCTGTTTACCTTGGCTCTCAATCCTGCCAAGCTGACTCCTGCCTTCTCTATCGCCTTGTTTACTGCTGCGTTCTTGCAGTCCAGCAGGCCCAGCAGCAGATGCGGCGTGCCTGCTGCTTGATGCCCTGCAGGCACACACAGCATGCTCCAATCAAGGGTGGATTGTTGGAGATAGCCTTCTGCCCCAGTGGAGAGTGCTTCACGCACATGCAGTGCTTCGTCAACTATCACACATGGCAACTGCATACAGATCCTCACAGCATAATCCAACCCGTGACCTGTCCTGCAATGCTGTGCTGAAACCGCTGCAATGTTGACAATGGTACCCTTTACTGCAATGCTGCTGAGATAAGCTGCCAGTGCAGACAGGATGTCGCGCCCAGTCTGCCTTCAAGCCAGTTGCGACATGTGCTTCATTAGCTTGCTGCAACAGCCAATGTTGGGCCCTGTGAGAGGGCCCCTGCAGCTAGCCTGGCTATTTGGAAAACAATGAGGCAGCCTGTCATAAGGGCATCGCTACCTGCACGTACCAGTGTAAGTACACAGCTCTGTAGCAACCTGCAGCGCCTTCCTCGCATCTGGGGCCCAGTGGAGGTCACCAGCTGCCATAATGCTGTGCGTTGGGACCATCTGTGGGTCAACAAATGCTGCCTCTGCTTTGTCCGCGGATAGACCTGCTGCATTCAACACCTGGCACGCGCTGCAGCCCTCTGTATCAAGCAGCCCCTGTCGGAGACAGCAGTATGTGTTGTTGAGAGCATGCGGTCCAAGGTTTTGGAGCTTTGCACCTGAGAAGGCGCATACGACAATTTGCAAATATGCAAGCCCAGTTGGTGATGGGTGCTACCAACCTGAAGCAAGTGTGGTGGTGCCAGGAACATGCTGCCTTGCCGACACGCCTCCTGCTGCGCATGTCTGATGGCTTGCTGCGCTGCCTTTGTGTATGCGTTGGCCTGCACCTTCACGCTTCTATGACGATGATTGAAGCTTTTGACACCGACATTGGTTGTTTTGAGGGGCCTGCATTGATCAGCCCTGCTGAAGCCTACTGACAACTGCTTTGGGAGCATGCTGTGTCGTGCGTGGCCGTGTACTGAGGTATAAGAAACAACAACGATGTCTATCCCCTCACAAAATATGTTGCTTCGACGAACGGAGCCAGTCGCGTCTACTCACGCACTGTGGGGGGTCAGATCATCAGGTTTCAGATCCACAGGTTCCTTTGCTCAAAGCTCCAAGTCCGCGAGTGCTTGGCACAGTCGCATTGAATGGTTTTGGTATAAGCCTTTGTGTACCATACCAGTGCAGTAGTCCAAGCGGTGATGCTGACCAGCAGCAGCAGCACCCGATCACTGCGTCCCCTGTGTCAACAGTTGAGGCCCTTGCACACAGCACGCCCCACACACTTCAGATCAGCCACACCAACGGTAGCAACATCAGCAATGGGGGACCAGCAACCTCTGCTGCACGGTGACACTTTCTTCCTGGACAACTTTGCACTGCGCCAGGTGAACCCACGCAGCTATGTTGTGCCTGCAGTGCGCTCATGGTCTGCCGTGCCAGCCAAGTGCCTCCTGAGAAGGCTGCACAAGCACAGTCACATTGGCCGCAAATGCACTCTGCATGTGCCCATAGTCCCTCCTGCCATATCCAGTACCCCTCACCAACGTGGCAGCGCATTTCCTGTTCCTTGCTTGTTGTGTTTGTGCTGGTTCTGCATACAGTGGGATGACCCCAATTACAGCGGGACACGCATCGCCTTTGACAAGGAGACGTGCATCAACCGTGTGCATGAAATCTTCAAGTCTGAGGGCAGCAGGCTGGTGCGTGGTACAGCAGGGTGAGGGCACACCGCACACACTGTAGACTGTTGCCAGCAGCTGCAGCTGACAACGTCGCCCTACTAGCCGCCAACTACCACCAGCAGCAGAAGCAGCAGAGCAGCACAGCCTGTGCAGCTAGAGATGCAGCTGACGTGCTAGTATCTGGGCAGCAGTTGTACGGCAGTCAGCCGCTTGCTGACTGCACTACTGCTCAGCCCCACCAGCCATTGGTGCCCCCGCCTCTTGGTGGTATGTTGACTGATCTGCGCAAGAGCAGTGCACAAGCGTTGAACAGACAACTCAGCATTTTGTGTTTGTGCTGTTGCAGGTGGACGGCTATGCACCCTTCTGCAAGCACGTGTTCATGCCCAACTTTGTAGGTGTGTCGACACTGTTTCTGTCTCGCCAGCACACCAACAACCAGCAGCCAAGTCCATCAACTTCAGCTATAGTCCCTGCTGAGCTTTTGCTAGTGCACAGGTGCAGCTGCAGCAGCACTAGCAGCAGAGAGAACAGCAAAGCTGAGCTGGTGTGCAGCATCTGGGCAGCTGCAGCAGCAACTGCAATCAAACAGCGCGCACTTGCCTCAATGTTACTCACTTCAAGGCAGGACCTGCGCAACAAGTTCAAGTCACTCACATGCACATCAAAACCCTGTGCAGGGCTTGGCAAGGCCTCATGTGGTGCACCCATCAAGCCGCACCGTGGTGTTGCAGGGGGCTGCTGCAGATGTGTGCCCACACCTGCTGTGTTTTTGTGATGTGCTGGGTGTGCAGGCGCAAAGCTGGGTGCATTGGAGATCACAGCAGACAACCGGCAGCTGCTGCGCTCGGCTTACACCCGCAGGCGGCCTGAGGAGCTGGCCGTGCTTACCAGGTGTGTGTCTCTTTGGGAGGGCCAGGGGAAGGGAGCCCAGGCTGTCATGGATGTCTGGGGCAGTCCACTTTTACCGTGCAGGCAGCGTGCTTGAGCGCACTGCGCTGCCCTGTTTGTATAAGATGTGTCAAAGGCGAGGTCGCTTGCAAGGCTCGGCAGTGCTTCATGACTGCTCACTGTGCAACCCAAGCGGCTCCCAGGGGCAGCTGTGCAGCCTGTGCCCGAGGCTCAGAGAGAGGTGACGCGGAGTGCCAGGCACACCGCGTCAAGGGGAAGAACGTGTGTGACGGCGCCCTGTCGTCATGTCCCCACCATGCCCCCAGTATGGGGCACCAGCATCTGCATCACAAACTGTACTACAGGTAGTACCCAAGGGTACTGTCAGTCACAAGCTTATCAGTGTTGTTTCCGCTGCTGTCTGGTCCAACACAGGTGGTTCCCAGAGGCGGCTGTCCAGCCTGTGCCCGAGGCAAAACATCTGGATCTCATCTTGTACTCCCGGGAGCAGCTGGTGAAGGAGTATCAGGCCATGCCGAGCAAGTCTGGGGGCGACATTGACCCAGAACAGTACCTGCCAAACGTCCCGTGGGGCATCATCAGGTATGCTGGGGGCACGCGGGCTTTGGAATTTGAGCCGTGATGTTGGTGGTGTTAGCACTGCGGCTTCTCTACAGACTGTGGATTCCCCTGCCTGGTGGGCTTTGAAACATCCCTACACAATATTGACAGATCACACTGCTGGCAGCAGCAGGTTGGAGGCCCTATGCTGTAAGCTTGCTGTGCTGAGCCCCCCCAACAGGGACGCCCTACTGACGCGGCTGCGCTCGCCCCTGCTGCTTTTGTCTGTAGCATCAAGGCGCAAGATGAACCTTATGAGACCCCCATGCAGCCAATCACCGTGATGCGCAACTCGCTTGGTCGGGAGGAGGGTGGCAGCGGGGTGGCGCTGGATCGGGACGCGTACGAGGCGTCTGTTACGTACTGGCAGACGCATGCGGCGATCGTGGCGGGGGAGGAGCCCAGCGGGGAGTAATGCAGATATTGTCGCTCTGCAGCAGCAGCTAGGGAGCTGAGGTCAGCCCGGATTCAGCTGCAGCAGCGTGTGCAGGGTGAAGGCGGTCTCAGCGCAGAACAAGTGAAGGCGTTCTCAGCGCAGATCATTTATGGACTCAAGGAATTCTGCCGTGACACTGGACGATTGACCACAGTGCCACTGCCTCTCAGTGCAAGGCAAACCCCATTTTACATCACTCATGTCACCTTACGTGTCTGGAGCGCGCATTGGTCGTCTAGCTGCCACACCCGCTGCAATCATTACTGCCGTTGTTCACGATGATCAGCGAATTTCCATGGCTAAGCATCTGTTGGTTTAACATAAAACCTAAAGCTCATGGTGTTGTCACTCTGGTGTCGGGCGAGACAGCGTCTGTGACATGGTAATCCTACTGTTGCCTGCAGGCACGGCTGTGGACTGTTGACAAGCGCGGTTCGACTCAATCACGGGACATATCGCCTATAATGGTTTTGGCAAGTTGTCTTCCTTGCCGCAAATGCCGCGTAGTGCATGTGTGGGCGCATGTACTGAGTGAACACCCCCTTCTGGGTCCTGCTTGACATGTATTGGAAAGCTGTGGGCCTGCGGTTTGAACCGCAGAACGGAGCTTGAATGTACACTGTACGTTGTGCAGGCTGTGCTGCAGCGTGCTGCTGACACGTGCTGCTGGCAACATTGTTCAAGAGAATTGTGGGAGGATGGCACTTCTGCCACTTTGCGCTAGCAGTTCTGGTGGAGTCAAGCTGCTGCCTTGGCCTTGCAGCATGTTGTTGTTGCGCACGCACTGTCCCAGGGGATTGCCCGGTTCTGCACAGCACGCGCACATCCACATAGTAAGAACTGCATGCGTAAATTCAATCATTGAATGCAGTCCTTGGGCTATCCTTGGGCGCACGCAACTGGCAGTGATCCACTAGGGGGCAAAACAGCTGGATACATTGTAGGATCCCGCCCTGCAACTGCCCCCTAGTGACTGCAGTCACTATGAGCTATCAAAACTGATACAGGCTGCTGCCTGCACCACTGTCGGCGGTGATGTTACTTTCATGCTAGCCAAGAGAGCCACTGACACTTGAGGTGACGATTCTGAGTCACGTCGTAATAACATGTTACAATTGCAACCATGTTGTCATTGCCAACCGGGGGGCGCAAAAGCAGCCTGAACATCGCGGTTTCCCCTACTGACCGGCTGTACCATACTCACGCTCGCTGCAAGGCACAAACGCGTGCCACATCGACACAGTACTGCCTTCTAGATCTGTGATGCTAGCTCACAGGCGGTGCTTTTGCACTGCATCCACTTCACAACGCTCCATCAGGTTCGTTAGGGCCACTTTCAAGCACTGGAAATGCATCCCAGGCGCACTGGCACACTGGCATCACTTTCAGACCTGCTGTGCTATGTGCTCGCCCGTATGCTGTCGATGGTGCTGAGCACAATGTGTCCGGCTGTATGACTTCCGTAGGGTGCCAGTGGCTGTTAGCAGGCATCAGGCAGCGTTCAGCAGGAGGCAGGGGCTATTAGTAAGGGCGCAAGCAGACCGTATGCCAGCAGTAGAGACAGCCGTGAAGTTGGAGCAGGGTTACACCTACCTAGATGTCAGGTGAGGATGGGAAGAAGCTTTGCTCGTGGGATATTGTCAATCACTGAGTCAGCAATGTGCATGTTCGTTCACCCCTTTGATGGTACAGTACAAGCCCAGGCATTGGGGGACAACTTCAAACCCACGGTCCCCTGCACAGTCCAGCAGCAGCTTGATGCAGGATTGGTGATAGGATTGGAGACAACTCCACAATGCATGCCATGTAGGATTGACTGGCCAGGTGGTCTGCTTAGTGTACCAGAGCACTGTCTGTGACTGTTCAACTGTTCAAGTAGTACTCAGTGCTGCTTACAGGTGTTCACACACAGGTAGCTGCATGACCTGCACACTGCTGCCGGTGCTGCTGCCGCTGCTGGTGTTGCTGCCGTTGCCGCTGCCGCTGCTGCTGCCGCTGCTCACACAGGACCCCAGAGGAGTTTGCAGCAGGACGACCAGTGGGCTCAGTAAACATTCCTATTATGTTCAAGACAGCCGAGGGTGAGATTGCCGGATGCTGTAGGACACTTTGCATTGCCTGATCCCTGCACTGCCTGTGTGAGCGTGCACAGTCAGTAGTTGTGCTCGCACTCCCCCGTTGCTCTTCAGCTCTGCTGCAGTCCAAAGCAAGGCAGCATGAAGCTTGCAGTTTGGGCAGCACATGCATACGCATGTGTGTGCCACAGTCTTCAAGCCCTTGAAGGGTGAACTTACCTCCCGGCGCTCTCTGCTTACAGCTATGCTCAGCACCTGGTTGGCTGCTGTTTTTCTCTGCGTACAGGCATGCAGCTGAACTCAGACTTCCTAGAGGCCTGCCAACAGGCGTTTCCTGATACAGCAATACCCCTTGTCGTGGTGAGCCATGCTGCCTGTTTGTTCCCAATGAGCGCATGGTGCAGAAGTGAACACGGTGCTGGCCTCAGCTGTTTGTGGCTTGGAGCCCTCATGTAAGCTATCGCATATGCTGGCGTTGCTGCTGCTAAGTGGCTGACAGGTCATTTGTCATCATGTTCTTCTCTGACCTGCGCTGTGTGTGTGCCATGCAGGGTTGCAAGGCTGGCAACAGGTCTGCACGTGCATGTGCCTTACTCACAGAGGTGAGCCGCAAGTCCAATCTGAGTCATGGGGTGGGCGCAGCAGCTCACTGAGCATGTTGGGTCCCTGCTGTCAGTGCGGGCAGTGCATTGCGCAGTGGGTGCAGCACATTGCACCATGTGCGAGGTGCTGTTCAGCAGCAGCTTGCCAGGTCACCAGGGGGGGGGGGGGGGGGGGGGGGGGGGGGGTATTTGTGGTACCCAATTTCAGCCAATTACAAGTGTGCCCTCCTGCGGCACGCAGGCCAGACCTGGACCATACTCAAAGCTTCGAATAGCTATAGGTCAGCATATTGTGCATTAACAGGGCCCCGTGAGCCCTCTTCGAAAACCTGCCAATTTCACAGTCACGGCCAATTGCAACTGTGCACTACCAAGGACCCTTCACGGGCAGCCGAACCCTTCAAACGTTATGTATGGGTGTTGATCATTTACGAGTGCCGGTCCAGCTTGAACAGCGCGTGTTACGCACAGCACCTGAAAACGCAAATTCAACGTAATTACAACTGCGAGTCAGCCAAAGCCCCAAGCAGCCCATACGCTGGCGTTAGGCATTATCAGGCTTATCATGCATGTTATAAGGCCACTTGATGAGCCAGGGGCCTCCGCAAGTTCCCAAGCTGCTGTCACTTTGTACATCTTGCAGCACTCTCAGCTGATTAGGGCCGATCTTTGAGCTTAAGGCAGAAACATGCACTCTCTGTGAACATAAGAAACCGCACCAACTGCCCAGCTTCAGCTAAAAGCCTCACAGCAAGGGGGTGTGATCCCCTCACATCATGTGAGTCACATGGCCACCACCACCCTGGCCTGAGCCTTGCTTGTTGATTGATGGCCTGAACAGCAAGCTGGATGTGCGTCATAGGCCTAGCTGCAGTCAGCAGGCGCAGCGCAATGTCTGCTAGGTGGTCAACCCGCACTCAGTGCAAGGTTGCGGCAGCTGGTCCCCCGAACGTCAACAGCTGTGCAGGATTGTTTGCAGACTAGCACTTCTTCCATGGCTGCTAGTCCGGCTTCAAGCAGCTGTGCTGAAGATGCTGTTTGTGGCTTATCGGCTCAAGTGTTTGTTGACAGCAGCAGCACTGTCCAGTGATTCCGCCGGTTGTGACTGGGTAGCGCCAGCCTCAGCTTGCAGCAGAGTGGCAGAGCTTTTGCTTGGAGAGCATCCCACTCATACTCACAACCAGATCACGCCCACGGCTGACAAAGAACGTCAGACTTGGGCTATTGTTGACGCATCAGCCGAACAAAGGCGCACAACATGACCGCCAGTCAGCAGCAGCACCGTGGTGCTGCCGCCACACCAGCAGCTGCAGAACACCACAGAGACATGCAGCAAGGGACCCAACAAGCTGCACTGCACGTACAGCACGGCATGTCGTTCTCCAACAGCAGTGGCCTACCCCAGGGGACGGGCCCTGGCGGCACTGCTGCCGTACGAACTCCTGCCGTCCCTACTGTCGCCAGTAGTGACTATGTGCCTAGCTTGAAACATCCACCCTTTATGCAGATGCTAGTGGTTCGCGTTTCAGTGACAGCAGCAGCCCGGGATGCCAGGGCATTGTGCATGCCCTGCCCGGCCCTGCAGCGCAAGGGCCTTGCAGCCTGACACAAACAGGTTTGCACACACAAACTGGGTGCTGCCTACTCCAACGTTGCACGGTTGTCTTTGCGCACTGTCATGGTCGTTATGTTGCTTGCTGGACTGGCAACTGCCTGAACAAGCTGGACTGCAGTAGATACTGCCATGGCCTGCCTTCAGCTATCGTGTCAGGCCCGATTGTGGCTACTGACCGATTGGTTCCTAGAGTATACACTCTTGAGACAGAACACATGCTCAGTACAGCGCTCATCTGACATGGCGCTAGTACGGTACGACAATCGATAGATGTTAGCGTGCACACATCGCCTGATCTCAGGAGCACTTTGTGCATGATATCCATGCTTTCACAAGCGAGTTTACATGCTTGCTGGACCCTTGGCCCTGTCATGTTTTGGGCACCTCATCCTGCTGAGCTGCACTTGTCGTACGAAGTCTGCCCACTGTTGGCACCAGGGTGCAGTGTGGAACATGGCACGAGCCTCAAAACATGCAACCGTGATAGTTTGGTTCTGACCTTAGAACCCTGCTTGCAAGCCAACCAGACAGCTTCAAGCCCCCTGACCCTCAGAACCCTGCAACCCCCACCAGGCCGGCCTAAGGGTGTACCACACCCGCTGCCGCGGGTGTGAGTTCATACCACAAATATGGAACATTCGCCGGGGGGGGGGGGGGGGCACAGGCATCCCAGCAGTGGTGTCACACCATGGTGACGCCGACAGCCACATTGACGTGTGCCTTGTGGGGCTCGTCTTGGCTGTAAAACCCAGCAATGGCCAGCATACTACGATGCCCCGCCAGCCTTCCAACACCACCTTTGACAGTTGTGTTGTTTGTTGTGTAGTGTTTATAGTTCTGTTCCGTGTGTTGCTGCATTGTGCTGCAGGCAAAGTACAGCGACCTTGTTGACAATGCATGCGGCTACGATGGATGGGTAGCAGCCAGCCTGCCAGTGGAGAAGTGACGTGACTGGCAGTGCACGCAAAACAGGGTGCTCCTGCCGCACTTGAAGGTGACCCCTTAGCAGGGTCAAGGGGGTGCCAGCTTTCAGCCCAACAATACAGTCTGGTGTCAGGGTTCCCTGGGACCGCACGGCGGTATGGCGCTCGGCAATGTTCAACCCAACTACGTGTTGACAGTCAGCATCCATGGCTGCTTTGCTTGTGCTCTGATGTCTGCAGCTTGTTGTCTCTGTGCCGAAAGGGTACAGTCATTTTTTGGTTGTGTTTTTGACATCCCATTGGGAGGTGTGCTAGGTTTTGAACATCGCGGTCTGTGTGTTGACCTCAAATGGTCTTGAACTTTCTCAGTAGCTGGCTTGTTGCAGCACCCAACACGTGCACCAGGCCTGGACCAGGACCTAGGTCCCAGAACCTGCAAGCCACCATGGTGAAGTTCAAATGGAATGTTGTGTTCTCTCTGTATGGTGTGCATCGCGCTCCAGTGGTACAAAACACACAGGAAACATAATTAAGTACTTTCCTCGGAGAAGGATTCCGCAGGATCCTTCGGAGTGACTGGGGTGGCCCAAAAGAGTAATAAACCAATGACCTTCTTAGTAACGGCCAACAACGGCCACAACGGCCGCCTCAAACCAAAGCCACCCGACTCATACAACGCTCCACAAGCAGACGGTTTCTGTACGATGCTGAAGGGCAGTAACGAGCTGCTACTGCAGTGTCCGACCGTGCCACCTGTCCTGCAGGATAATATGTTTGACGCAAGCCGTCGCCAGAAAAAACTCAAACGTAATGCTCAAGACTTTTACAAAGCAGTGGAGACGCAAACGAGGGACGCTACGGGCTACCAGTGCTGTGTTCAATGACTGGATCGACCCAACCGAGGCACTCTGAAACACTGTTGCGCCTGCCATCAAAAACTCGAAAGAACGCAGTTGTTTTGGCAGAGCATGGAAGAATGCAAAGGTGCGAGTGGGGCGATGCCTCAACTACACTGCCACGGTGGCAGTGCCACCAGGTGTCTCTGCAGAAACCCCTGTCCAGGATGCCCGCGGCGGCGGGGGGAGGGGGGGGGGGGGGGGGAGCGTGAGGGGGTCTACCCCCTCACAGAAGCAACAATGTCAATAGCAGCAGCTGCATCGGCATCCAAAGCAACGCCCAGAGGGAGGGGGACCCCCCCCTCCCCCCCTGCAAGGGGAACCCTCAGTGGAGCAAACACCTCCGGTCAGGGCATTGCCTCCAACAACTTCGACGGGGTCACCGCGGACGGGCACGGTAGCGCCGATTTTCAACACTGCATCCAGCATGCACACACCGATACAAGTCTCTCAACACTGATTTCAAGGTTGACGTTGACTTGACTCATGTTGACTCATTGACAGTAAGTTGCAAGGGTTGCCAACCACGCTTGAAGGCATGCCTTTTGAGATATTGAGATATTGAGACACAACCATTCGCGTCATTTATTCGCAGCCTGTAGTGTCATCATACACGCTGACGATTCTCTGTACGTCTGCAGTTCAGGTTCGTCTTGATCGAGGTACGTCCGTATGCTGTCGCATGATAAGGCTATACCAGTCGTTGCCAACCCCCCCCCCCCCCCATGCATCCCCTCACCTGTACAGCACCCTCACATGTGCTTGACTGTAGGCAGGTCCCCCCATGGCACAGCAAAGCAGGGTCTCTGCTGCAGCTGCAGCTGAGCTGGTGAACCAGGGCCACAAGTACCTTGATGTCAGGTGGGCAAGGCAAAGTTGTGGCCTTGCTGTGCATGCCTTGTCAGCCTTCAGGGTGTCGGACACATGCATGACGCAACCTGCTGCAGCAGGTACATGTACAGCGGCTGTACACATGCATTCATACCATGCGCCGGGCTCAACCCTCTCAGCAGCCTGTGTTGCAGAACAAAAAACCTACTGATCGGTCAGCCTACAGTGCTCATACAGCAGTTGCTGGAAGCACAGGACTTCCACCGCGGCGACAAACATGTCAACATGTTGCCGGCGATGGTGTCTGACAGATCAGCGTTTTGGTGGCGCTGCCTGTCTGTGCTGTGTGCAGGACACCAGAGGAGTGGTCGGCTGGACACCCCAAGGGTGCTGTGAACATCCCATTCATGCTGCTGACACCAGAAGGTGGGTCACTCACTGGGGATTACAGGCCGGCCTGTAGCGTATTACAGGCCCTATAGCGTATACGCTGGTAGCTACCAGTCGATGACAGGTGGCATCTGTATCGTGACTGCTAGGCAGCATCACTCTATGCACGTCAATCTCTGGACACTTTGAGTGGTATTGGCACGCCGGGCTTTGAGCTAGCCTAGCTGACCGGGTCAGCATAACATTGCAGTCACGTCACCAAACATAAGCACTAGCAGGATTGCCTGCGGTACGGCAGACACGCACAGCCAACAGCTTGATCATTTGGCAAGGCAGCAGCAGTCAGCAGCCTGGCAGCCAGGTCACCTCCAGTACGCAAATCTCAGTGACTGTATGCGCGTCATATCGCGGTGAATGTCAAGGGCACACTGTGTTGTGTGGGATGTTTGCAGGCATGCAGCCCAACCCCGACTTCCTGCAAAAAGTCAAGGAGTCATTTGAGACAACAGCTCCCCTTGTTGTGGTGAGTCTGCGCTCAATTCAAGTGGTATGGTCGCCGATGGTTTCTGAATAGCTTGCTGCTATCGTGAGCATGCCAGACGGTCCACTAGGCCCAGACAGTCTACTCAGTAGACGGTACGCCATGCACTGTTGACGTGTCTGGCGACTAGCTAGTTGCCCCCATGCAGCCAGCATTTGACGTTTTTGAAACACCTAACCGTCAGCGTTGCCACAACAAGCTACTGCAACATCAGCAGTTGCTGCTGGCACCCTTTTTTGGTGATAGAGTTTTCCGAGTATGCGCCATGCTACGATGTGCTTGATGCTGTACTGCTTGCAGGGCTGCAGTTCAGGCAACAGGTCGGCGCGTGCGCGCGCATTGCTGCAACAGGTAGGCTGATCTGACCGCCTGATGTGTGATTGATCACATGGCACCAACACTTGGTGCCATACCGTATGTCTTGAAGAGTGTCTCTCGTGACAGCTGAAACATGTGTTGAGATGCCGTGCAGTTCAATATTTAGCTGGTGCAGGGAACACCCAGACGGTTTCAGCCTTGTCGGCTGCTGCCGCTCTCAGCGGCTGAGGAAGGACTGCTGGCGCATTTCAGCCAGTGCTACCTCCGGAGCTGTACACACTGCCAGTGCACTCTGCAACAAGTTGAACACTGTAGCAGTCACTGCCTCTGATCCTCAGTTTGTTTGTGTGAGGCTTGGTTGCATTGCGCCATGGATTGTGAACTTGAAGCGCTGTCGCAGAAACGCATCTTTTGAACCCCAAGATGCCTAGCTAAGACTGCTAGGGTGCTGTATGTGTGCAGGAGCAATTCTGCAACCTTGTGGACAACTCGGGAGGCTTCGATGGCTGGGTGGCAGATGGCCTGCCAGTGGGCAAGTGACTGGAAGTGGAGCTGGTGTCAGCAGGGAGTGATGCTGAGTGACGCTGATGACAGTTGAACCAATATCATACTATCATATCGGATGCTGCGTGACAGCACAGCAACAGCTGTTGCAAAGCAAGGAAGGCCGTTGTTGGTGATACATGACAGCCTTGCCCATTGTGGGTTGATATGTAGCAGCCTTGTCTGTTGGGGTTCCCGGGACATGCCATCTTGTCCATGGTGGTTATGTTTCCCCCAGGGTCAGAAACACTGAAGCCCAACTACTGTTGAAAGGGTTGTACTTTTTTGGTGACTTGCAACCTAGACGAATACCTTCTCATACAACAGCAGCTGTACATGGCTGCGGAAGTAGTGCAAGCAGGGGTGCAAGCTTTTGGCTTGCTGCCGTGGGCAAACACCAACATGCGTGCCATTGAATGCTGCATGATCAATGCACATGCTGCAATGCACATGCTGACCGCCCTGGGCATGACTGTACACGCCGTGCATGCAAGCTGGCAGCCAAATCAACCATGCAAAGCACTCGCATAGGCGATAGCCCCTGCAGCCCTTCACCACATGCAGGATGCAGTAACACAGGCCTGTGAGCCGCAACAAGGACACAACACTCGCAAATCAAGCCCATGGCCATGACAGAGACGGATGCCTCTCGGGACGGGGCCGCAACCGCCCGCAGCCGATGCTGCTAGTGCAGCACTGTTGCAACACACCTGCTGCAACTGCCAACACGAACACTCAGGAGCACAAACCTCAGCAAGCTCAGCCTTGACAGCTGCTGGCTCGAGTGCTGCTGCAAAACAAATGGCACACAACACTCTCCCATAGACAGAGGTAACCTGTTTGAATGCACAGCCGCATGCCCAACACACAACTCACACCAGCGACGTCCCAAACACTGCTGCAGCAGGAGGGGCCATCGGCGCGGCCAGGGCAATCCCTGATGAGCCGGGCGCCGCTGGCACGGCTGCTGGCGCTCCCACTGCCATCACTGCTGCTGCTGCGGTGGCCCCGTTCCCGTTCACCAGCAGGGGCCCCACCCGTGCAAGGAACAGCTCGCTCAGCGCGCGCTGCACGTCTGCTGTCGTGTGGCTGCAGCTGATGAGCTGGGTCAAGACAGGGAAGAAGCGGCCGAGCTCCGCACGGAAGTTGACCTCAGGCAGGGCAGAGAGGGCCTGCAGATGGCAGTGCAGCAGCGCAGGCACAGACACTGTTTGGAGCATTGCAAGGGTGGCAGTGGCGCTATTGTGACGAGGGCCGGCACACTGTACAGTGCGTCATTGAGGATGCAGTGTATTGTGCCAGTTCTGTGCTGGCATGGTCAAGCTGTGCTCATGGCAGTTTCACAAGACATTGCTGAATTGCCACTCTGTCTGAAACCAACTGCATCCGCGTGTCGGCCACCACATGTGCAAATTGCTCCTAGGGGTTTCTATCACATCATGTTGCGGCTATTGAAGTCCTGCAGCACCTCCAATACCCACGCCTCCCTCCAACAGCCTGGCCACCCACCTTCAGTGTCGAAACCACAACGGGAGCGAAACTAGTATACACCAGGCTCGGCGGGGCCAGCGGCACTAATGCAGACTGCGACAGCTTGCTGCTGCTGGTTGCTAGGCTGGAAAGTAGCTGCTGCGCCGGCTGCTGCTGGGCTGGTGGCACCTGCTCTGCTGCTGCTTCGCTCCCTTGACTGAAGCGCTGCAGGACAGCATGCGCCAACTGCACCAGCCGCTGCGGCGCCTGCACAGCAATCAGAAAGTGATGGAGAAGTGAAGTGCAGGTAGCACAAGGGGCACAAACAGCGATTGGCAAGCGTACGCGTGCACACAGCAGCAGCCACTGGAAGATTTGACTGCAAGGCGAGATGCATCAGTGGATCACAGCCATCAGGATCCCGCCCAGCCTACAGCTGGAGGGCTGCTGCACTACTGCAACACCAAGCGGTGCTCAATGCCATGCCTTGCGATACATGTGAGCAGTCCTGTCAAGAGAAGCTCGCTGCTGAGTGATCTAGTGCTGTATACAGCACATAGGAGCGTCTCGCTGCACTATGTTGGTTCAAATCAAAAGCGGAAGGAGTCCTGCATGCCGTGCACTTATTCCGCCTTGGATGCTGTGCTGAGAGCATCACCACAGAAGGGAATGCCCAGCCATGTCCCCAGAGTAGTACTGCCACTGTGCCGATCCCAGCCCTCCGCCCCTGACACTTGCCTGCGTCGCCTGCTGAGCTTCCGCCGCCCCCACCCACTGCAGGCTGCTGCTTCTGCTGCCGCTGCCGCCACTGCTACTTGCTAGGTGCAGCAGCATCGACAGGTAGGCGTGGCTTGCCTCTGTCTCCTGACGCAGCAGCGGCGGGTCAGGCACCTGCAGCCACAATGGTACAGTGATCATCTTATGATAAGGCACTGCCCAGCAGTGAAGGCAGCCACTTGTACCAATCTGCCTCCTCCCCCATACGGTAAGATTGTTGCCAAGATCGCGCGGAATTGTAGCATTGATCCGGACAGCTTTTGCGGCTGCAATATCACACACCCTGAGTACTTGCAAGAACTGCCAGGCGCTGCCAAACCGTCACATCTGCTGACGCCGGTTGCAGTATGGTGTGCACTGTCAATGCAACCTGCCTGTATGCGCGATCAGAACAAGCCCATGCACTCCCACCAGCATGCACATATGCCGGTTATGTATGTGGGCACTTACCTGTTTATCTTCAGGCACCCGGTCCTCCACCTGCTGCTGTGCCAGGCGCCGCCGCAGCTGCACGTCACAGTTGACCTGCCGGGAATGGCTGGACACCCGCTGCAGGGAGTCTGCTAGCACCACCAAGCAGGAGGCCTGCGGCAAAGAGCAGCAGGGCGTGGAGAAAGAGACAGCAATGCTGATCGAAACAGCAGTTTGCGGATAGCAACGCCGCTGCGGGTCTGCAAGTGAGGACCATGAAACAGGGGCATTCACAATGCAGACAGCACCTGCCCAGCAACTCTCAGAATGTAGGTAAGATGGCATCAGCCATCGCCACGTGTTGGCGCTGTGCCCGCATGCTACAACACCATGATGTGCTCTAGTACAAGCCGCTGTCACCCGCGCACACCCAACCTCCAAAAAAGCAGGCCTGCTGCGAGACGTGCAGTTGGACTCTTACATGGTGCATCAGCACACACACCAAAACTCAAACACTCTCAAAAGCACACCTCCCATCAGACCATCAGATCACCGTCACACTCACCCCGAGCCGCATGTACTGCTGTGCATACATCTCAGAGGCCGCCTGCACCAGCAGCAGCTGCACGCCAGCCGCCACCCTGAACTTCAGCAGCCGCCGCATGCCCACGCCCTCGCGCAGGGTATAGGGCGGCCGCGGCTGGCTCAAACCCTGGCTGCCGCCACCCGCGCCAGCAACAGCAGCAGCTGCTGCTGTGGTGCCTGTGCTGAGGCTGTCGCCAACACTGGAGGAGCGGTGTGGGGGTGTGACCAGCTCTGCTGCATCTGGGAGGGTCTCATCGATCACAGCTGCCAGCATGCCCACCACCTGGATATGACAGCAGCACAGAGGAGGCAGTAAGTGCATGAAGCAACACACCTGTGGTGATTGTCAACATGATAGGCTGGATTCGACTGGCAGTGATTGATGCCACTAACCAATATGTGTATATAATTGCCAAAGGCGTTATAAAGACAAGTCCCTGCAGGCTCACACACCATGTGCACCCCCAGCCACCACCTTCTTCATAATCATCAGCACACGCCTAGCAACTCTGGCTGGTTCAGAGGGTCAACGCCCCCAGAGGGAGCATGGCATGGCGCAAAGGCATGCAGCAGGCAACACAAGCACGGCAGATGCACATCATACTCAAGGTGATAGGTGATACTCAAGGTGATAAGGCGATATGTAGACGTGACCCACCTCTGCCCAACCATCTGCGTCCAGCTGCTTGGCGCAGCTGCTGACCAGCCGTGCATATGCAGCCACGCCAACGCTGGCCAGGCTGGAGTGGCTGCGGCTGATGAAGCTTCGCAACAGCAGCAGCAGCCGCGGCAGCAGGTGCCGCATGAGGCTGTAGTACTGGCCAAACAGGTCCACAAGGTGCTGCAGGAACAATCAACACAAGGCAGGATGCCGACCACAGGTTGTCCTTGCAAGACGACTACACACGGTGCATTGTGAGTGCTCGCAACGAGGCACAGGGACGCAGTGTCTGCACCAAGCATAACGCAGTGGTACTGGCCTCACCGCAAGGCCTTTAGTTGGAAGGTGATGAGAAAAGCCTTGCATGTTGGCTGCGCATTTGCGGTAACGAAAACACCAAGCCGGCTGACATGCCAAGTGGCACGCCTCTAGCCTGCTGCAGGGATATCCTTGCTGGGTCCCGGCCCAGCGCCCACCTGCAGGCAGTGTGTGCAGGTTTCATAGAGCCATGCATCCTCCTGCTGCCGCCGCCGCTCGCTGGTGAAGGTGGTGGTGTCAGTGACCTCGGCGCGCACGTGGTCAAAGATCGGCAGCAGCACGCGGTCAAAAATGCGCGACCAGAACGACTCGGCAAAGCTGCCCCCGTGGCACTTGAGCACGTCAAACAGCACCTGCAGGAGCAAGGGACATCCGAGCCGGCACGTGTCTCAGGGCGTGCGTCAGTCTACTGGGCAAGCATCGCCTGCTGCAGACTGCCTAGCTGCAGACCCCACCCCCGATGACGCTGCAGCTGCTGGTGACGCCCCTGTAGGTCAACATGTTGTCTGCCTGAATGCTGCTGCCCCAGCAGGCTTGGTTGTGGCGACTAAACCAACCCAGCCAGCTGTGGTTGTGGCAACACTGCGTTGCCTGGCAGCACTCACCTCAAGTGCGCTGCGACGAATTTCCGGCCGTGGGTCAAAGGTAAGTTCCGACAGCCCCGCCAGCAACGGGAACCAGAAGTACACATGCTCGTCCCTGTCGACAAACTTCAGCGAACCAGGCTGCTGCTGCAGGCTGCCCGCACTTGCCCCTGCTGCTGCTGGTGCACGCAGCTCCGCACTGCCCCTGCGGGGTGCTGCTGCCAGGTGCTGCTGCTGTTGTTGGTCGACGGGCACCTGCACAGTGGAGCACAGAAATGCGGCAACATATGTCAACCCCACAGCTGCTGGGACACTGCAAGCAAAGGGCTGCGGGATGGACTCAGCATGCTGCAGCAGCCGCATGTACCAATGCCAAAAGAGCAGCATGGCGATCTTGAACAGAAGTGTCGCATCACAGCCAGCCGGGGCAAGGGATGAGCAACCGCAAACCACAGACGGAAGCGCACACAGCATGCCTTTCTAGCACCACCCATTGTAATGCTCCGCACGACGCTGACCATCCTCCTCTCAGATACACATGCGTCAGCACAGGTCTACCCAGCACATCAGATTCCGGACCGCCCAGCAATGAATGTAGCCACAACCTTCGCACTCCCACGAACCCACAGCCACACAAATAAACCCAAACATTCCCAAACAACCCCAGAAAGGCTCACCAGCCGAGTTGCTCCCATCTTCTCAGGCTCCAGTGCCGGCACGCCTTCTGGCAGGTCCCCAATGGAGCCCTCGGCCAGCCTTGAGGCGCAGAACCGCAGGAACGCGATGGAGTTGAGGGCAACCTCCAAGCTGTGTGGGTTGTTGGTGAAGGCGATGAGACAGTTGACGCAGTCCATGAAGGTGGTGGTCTCCGTCTCTGCAGCAGCAGTACAGCACATCGCTACAACCTCAGAGCAAAGTACAATTCAGTACAGCACAAGTGTACGGAAAATAGTTCCAAGCTGCCCCAGCTAACAGCCCATCATATGGCTGCATCTGGAGTCGGCAACAGTGCCTCTCAACTCCACCTGCCAGAATCATTCTTGGATCTTTGGCCGATGGCCCAAGCAGATGCTGTCGAAATGACACACGCTACAAAGGCACACACAAAAGCTCCCGGCCTGCCAGCCACACCATAGCAGCAACCAGCAGAGCCTCTCACCAGTGTTACGCCCAAAGTGCCCCTTCCTAACCATTCAGCCGAAACCCCACGCGGATCATGTCTGCTCATACACGCTACACAGGAATGTATGACAGAAGTGGCTTACAGCCTGTAGCCGGGCTGTAACACGGTGGCAAACAGCAGAGCCCCTCACCAGTGATGTGCCCAAAGTGCTCCCTCACGATCCTCTCCACAGTCTTGAATGCGAGCGCAACGATGTTTGGGTCGGGGTCGCCAGCCGCAGTGGTGAACACCATGAACATGCTCTGCCAGCCCGACTTGACGTTGTTCACGCGCGCAAGCACCATCTGGCTCACACACCGGATGATCAGCTCACGGATCTCGACAGCCTGCAAGAAAACACAGTTATTGTGCAGTTCATTTGGTTCAACACAACAAAACCACAATGCTTTGGCTGACAAAGGGACACAAGGGAGAGTTACTGCGGGGAGCCTGTCCTATCAATGCCTCGTCCGCTGCTGCCACATGCACACCAGAGCGCTGAGTGCTGGACACCCTCCCCTCAACAGAATTAAGAAAGTGATGCACGTAAGTGATGCAGGAGTGACGCGTGAGTGCCTCTCGTGTGAGTGTCCCACCTGGCTCTGCCGCATGACTACCACAAACGGCCGCATGAAATCGTTCTGGAACGTGTAGTTTGACAGCTCATCCTTCTCAAGGAACTTCATCGCCAACTGCAGGCAGCAACACAGCATGCACAGCAGGCACAGCGGGCGGATGAGGGATGATGCACGGGTGGCAAGGCTCGGTGCACTAACAGCAGCTGAGGGAGCAACACAGCAGGCACAGCCGAGTGGTTGAGGGTTGATGCAGGAGCGGCAGCTAACAGCAGCTGAGGGACAATGAATGGGGAGCCAGGCGGGTGGGCAGCACAGCTGCCAGTCGCTGCAAAGATGCAAGCCGCTATGAACGGTGAGCACTGCACGATGCCAGCTGATGCTACAGCTGCCTTCTCGATTTGGTGCAGCGAGCGTTTTTTTGACGCTCGCCATACTCAGGATTGCAGGCTCAGCAGGACGCCAGCATCCGCGTTCTTGCAAACTCCAGCCCGGCACGAGCAAATGCCCCAACCATGACCAGATCAGCAACGTCACACATCAGGTGCAGGACAGAAGCACAGGGTGCAGCAGCAGGCTGCAGGGCGCCTCACCTGTCTAAGTGAGTCCACAGCATACATGGCAACTGCCAGGTTGCTGTGGCAGCCCACCGCACTGAAGTACTGAGCCAGCACAGCCCAGATGCGGCTCCACACAAGCCTGCAGGTCGGAAGGCAGCCAGCACCACAGCAGGAGGTCACTACAGCTACAGAAGCAACACCTGCTCGACTGACAGTTGGCTTGCATGGATGCTATCGCTATGGCCATAGACGGGTGCGGCAACAGCGACAACGCGGCGTCTCTGCTTTGGATACCTTCTGATCTAGGCCTTGCAGCACATGCAGCAGCCCCTGCCCAGTCTCACACTCACATCACTTCACCACTTCTGAGCCCCTGAACAGCCTGCACAACACTAGAGTCGCAGTGCAACCCGGACTGCTCAGCTGCACTTCTCCTTTCCCGCCTACCTGATGCGTCCCATGTTGACGTGACTGATCTCAACAATCTTTGTGAGGCTGAACACGCGCGGCGCAGCAGCATCACGCAGCTCATCCAAACTGATGGTCACCAGGCACCGCACAAACGCCACGATTGCATCACTGTCCAGCGCAGAGCTCGTCATGTACACCTGATGGCGGCACAGTGCACAGCAAAGTGTCAGCACAGCATTGCACAGCACACTGGACAGCCACCAATTGCCGCTATGTCTTTGTAGCCCTTGCTGCGCCCAATCTACACTGCTGTCACCCACGTCCATACAGTCCAGGCTTGAAATACAGCAACCAACTGATGCCGCATGGTGTGCTGCCATTAGCAGCACGCGCAGGTGCTGTCTGTCACAAGACAGTGACTGGCATCCTTGGAGCATTGATGCACCACCAAGCACCACTCCACAATTTATTGTTGTTGTTCAAAACAGCCCACAGAATTGGCACTTAAAAACCACAGAGCCGAAAGACCCGGCAGCTCAAGTCTTTTTACCTTGTTGAGCTGGGCAGTGTCCACCGAGTTGATGATGGCAGCGTGCACCACCACGTCTGTTGGAGTGTCCTCCCGCCCGCTGGCGCCAATGTGGGTGCGTTTGATGGAGGCCTCAGACATCGCCAGGCTCTCCATGCTGGTCACACCACCTGCTGCAAGGCCTGGCAGGGCGAGGCAGACAGCAGGGCACACAAGTGCACACGAGTGTGAAATCACGGAGCATGACCACACACTAGACGTACCCAGGGAGTTTGGTGTGGTTCCCAAATTGGGGTGGACAGAGTCAGTGCGCCCGCTCCCACCTCGTCAAGGTCCTTGTCAGCGGGCCGAAACATCGAATGGACAACCTACCCTGCAGATGCCCTTGTGGGCATATACTGTGTTGGCGGGTTCACCAACCTCATCGCAACAAAAACATGGTCACCATGGTTGCTGAGCGAGCCTCAAAAAAGCAACTGCTGCTGTGGCAAACATTGCAGTGCATGGCATGACCAAGTTTTTCACATGTCCTATCCCGGTGCGAGAGCCACCTGAACTGGAACTGAACCACTACGAATGACAAATTCCACCCACCTGCAGCCTCGGCTGCTGCAGCGGCAGCTGACGTGGGTGTCACAGCAGCAGGCAGTGCCCCGGTGATGTGCTTCTTCAGCTGCTCCTTCAGCGCGGCTGCTGCAGCGCGCCCGGTGCCGCCCTTGTCCCCTGGTGCTGTGCCGGCTGCTGCAAGGGCATCAACGTTTTTGTGACAGCAGGCAAGAGTGGGCAGCAGGTCAAGTGCATGGAGAGTAGGTGGTACAATCAGAGTCAAGGATTGCTAATCCCAGCACATGAGGATACAAGAAGCGTCCTGCACAGTGCGGTAAGTACTGTGCTACGTCAATGCTGCAAATCTTGGCACAGCGCGGCATGGGTAGCATGGCAGCTGTCGCAACGGCCTGTCGCAAAGCAGTCAGCTAAGCCAGCCCCGATCTCATGTAAGGCCTGCAGGCCATACGATTGCACCGACGTTGCTGCGCTGCCCTCCAACCTGATCACAGCCTCACCTGCTGCAAACAGCACTGCATCCGTCGGCATCCCGCTGGCAATCTGCTGCAGCAGCTCCCACCTGCTGATGCACCGCAAGACCTCTAGCCACCTGCACATACGTGATGGCACCACATGACACAGCACACAGGCGGCAAGATCTAACCACACAGCAGGCCGGACGAAACCCCAATAATACCACAAAGGCAAACCAATTCCGGCAGCAGTACTGCAAATATCAGCACGCACAAGGCAGCGCACACATGCGCTAGCCCGTGACTATGTGCTGAAGGGGTGTGTGTCTCAGGGACAGCTAGCATGCCTCTGCCCACCGTGCTAGTGCCGCCATCCCTGCTATGCCAGGTGCTGTCGACTATGAAGGAGCTGTTCAACTGCAACGACATGCCAGGCCCTCACCTCTCCCCCAGGTGGTTGCCTACGGCCAGGGCTACATTGATGAGGCTCTTAAAGGCCAGCCCGTTCTTTGGCTTCATGGTGCTGCGAAAGACAGAAAGACAGCAAGACAGACACACAGACAGACAACCGGCAGAAAATGTGTGTGTGTGTGCAGTACAGTACAATACAAGCTGTGTGTTTGCAGAACAGTTAAATGTAGTTAAAACTACATAGTAGTAGTAGTAGTAGTTAAAAACTACAGTAATCGGCTCGGCTAAAAAGCTGAGGAACCCACTAGGGAGCCAGAGGCTCATGGGGGGACAGGAAGAGGCACCTCCAAAACAGCGTCCAAGGTGTGGGAGACAACCCTCCCATCTCCAGCACTAGCCAGCAAGCAAGGGGCACATGCGGTCCTGCCTGCAGCACGTACCTTGAGGTGTGCAGGTGCGTGAAGTTGCACAGGCTGTTGACAAACACGTCCCGCAGCTGCGTAACCCTCAGCGGTGCTCCAGACAAGTTGCAGCTTCAGAACCAGGCAGATGGCCAGCAGTCTCAAGTCGCCGTGCATTTCGAACAAAAACTGAAAGCAAAGCACCCACGCCCCACCAAACATGTCGTGACCCACCCGCATGCCCGTCCCCCACCCACCCAATCCAACACACCTACCTTGGGGTGTGCAGGTGCGTAAAGTTGCACAGGCTGTTGACAAACACGTCCCGCAGTTGTGTGACCCTCAGCTGTGCTGCCAGGCACGTGGCAGCTTCAAAACCGGCCAGGCAGATGGCCAGCAGTCTGGGGTCGCTGTACTCGTCAAAGAGCAGGCTGAAGGCGCCCAGCAGCGGGGCCCAAATCAGCTCCAGCATTGGCCGTACAGTGTCTGTAAGCACAAAGCCAAAGAAGCAGACACAAGGCAGGATGTTTTGTACCTTCAGCTAGGAACGTGGGGAAGATCAAGTGCCCGCATGTCGTTGGATAGGGTGTACACTTAGGGACAAAAGTTTGTGCAACCTGCGCCCATCCCCCGCCCCCCCAAGACGGCAGCGGTTTTTGCTGTTGTCGTGTATATGGACGTATCTTAGCAGTCCCACTGCACTACTGCTGTGCGTTGGCCAATGTGGTTAACGAGGGGTTTTGTGGTGCGTGCAGCCGGGGATCGAAACTGGGCCCGGCTACTGCTATATCCCGCGCGCGCGCCTTAGCCTTAGCCTTAGCCGCACGCCGCAACAGCACCAAGCACCTAGCTCCTCCCCCTGTTCCTGTCTTGTTGCTGTTGTGTTGGGACCCTGGGGGTTCTTGCTCAGCTTGTGCCAACCATTGGTGCTTTGATGTTGTGTTCATGGGCTGGTTTTTGCACAGGTTTGCAAGGGTGTTGGATGCCAGGCTGGCTACCTGCAGGTTGGAGCTGCTGTTGGCTATTGTGGGTAGGGGGCTGGGGTGGGGTGGGCACAGACATGCAGCTGGTGGGTGCACTCTGGATGGCAAAGCCTGTGGCTGCAGCCTGGGCTGAAGGCTGTGAGGGCCAAAATCACCTTGCATTTTCAGGCAGTTTTTGTGGGGGTGACCCCTTTAGTTGCACTTGCATGCATTCATGGCTGCTGTTGTTGGCAGGGCCTGCCATGCATCTGGCCTGGTAGTGCACTGCATAAGCTGTGTAGTGGTGGGTCTTGATGGCTAAGCTTGTGTGTAAGCTTGTGAGTGCCAAGGTGTCTGTCACAGCTGGCACAAACTTTTGTCCCTAGGTGTAAACCCACAGTACAGCAGCGTAAACCACATGCTTGACAAGCTCGGGGTGTGCCAGCTACTTGACCATGCACGGCTCACCCCTTGACACCATGACAACCAGCACCGCACTGCAAGTAAGCCTCCGCTACGCGCCCAAAACCAGCCTGCTGGAGCCTTACTTCCCGTCAGCACAACAACTAGCAGCCCATCTTGGCAAGGGGCCCGCCCGCATGTTCCCCCTCACCTGGATCGTTGGCAGTGAAGTATGTTGCGCCCTTGGCCCTGTCATGCAGGTAGTCCAGGGTGCGCTTGATGGCATCGTCGGACGGTTCTGCAGTTGACAACCAAAACAGACAGCAGACGACGCAGCAAGCCACACATCAGTTCCAACTGCACACGCCCTCCGAGAATGGCGGTGGCTTGGTTCTACACGCACAAGAGGACATCACTTCTCATGGTCACTCGCTCAGTTCCCGCGGCGACTTTTGTTTTGCACGGGGGCCGAGGCCCCTACACCCCACCTGCTGACTCAGCAGCGCGTCCCCCGCCTACGATGCTCCAGAGTGCAGTCATCAGCAGGTTGCCGCGCTGCGCTGCCGCCTCGGCTGCTGCCTTGTTGCCATCCATCGCGTCATCCTTCATCTGCAAGAAGCAGCAGGTGTAGCGGTATGAATGACCGCATGCAGTGGATACATTCAGAGGCTTGTTCAGCGTAGCATGCAGTCGGTCGCAATCTTATAAGTCTGGCATGCATAGGATGGTGTAAAGCATGGGTGCTGAGGTGGGAGGGATGGTCACAGGGTTGCCGCAGCCATATGACACCAACGACGCGCGGACTGCACGCGCTGTTGCACTCGCTGCATGCCCTGTTCTGGGAGTGCTGATCAAGCCAGCACAACCTGATGCACCGGACCCAGCTTTGCACATGCAGTTCCAGGCCCCGTTCCCTCTTGCTGTAACCCAAGCCAACCTTGATTTCGTTGTTGACGATGCGGTCATACAGCGCACGCATGAAGTCTGGGTCGAGGTCTGCGCCGTCGTTGATGCCCCTGTTGTTCTTCAGGAAGCCCTCGGCGCTCATCTTGTTCTTCACCTGCAGCAATAACAGACAGACAGACAGACAGACAGGCAGACAGGCAGGCAGGCAGGCAGGCAGGCAGGCAGACAGACAGACAGACAGACAGACAGACAGACAGACAGGCAGGCAGGCAGGCAGGCAGACAGACAGACAGACAGACAGACAGACAGGCAGGCAGACAGACAGACAGACAGACAGACAGGCAGACAGACAGACAGGCAAGTGTTGAGCCAAAGCAAGTTATGCAACCCCTATCGGCAGTGACTCCTGGGTGCCAGCTTACAACAGTGCTTTCACTGCAAGCCTGTGTGACTGTGTGCCGGTGCAAAGCAGTGCAACAAGGTGCCCACAGGGCGCAAGACACATTCCAAGCCTTTATGACGGCCGCCTGAACTCAGGCGGCCATTCAAAAGGCAGTGCTGCCACCAGTGCCTTTCCAGGCACCACAACCCTACGATAGACGTGCACTTGTGTTGAGCATGGTCACATTTGCAGCATAACAAAGGTTGTCACAGCAAGTTCCTCACAGATCCCCCACCTGCGGGTTGTGTGCGTCTGTGTTGAGCATGATCACGCTGTAGGCCAGCACGTAGCACACGTCTGCAGACTTGAAGGCCCCGGGGTTGCAGCTGACGTAGCGCTCCGCAAATTTCTCCATCAGCCTGTCAATCTTCTGAGCCTCTCCAGGCAGCCTGAAACCCTGCAGGGAGCCAAGCACATACATGCTTTGGAGTGAGGACCACACCTCATCAGCATTTCAGCAGGCATCATGCGTGCATGCGTGAGCCTTGCACAAGTTGCCACATGCATGCAGTTGCATGCGCTGAGGAGAGGTGCCCAAGTCCAGCGGTTACCAGGGCTTGGCGGGACAGTGACTGCGATGACGTCGGCGTCAGCAGAGACCACTGGTGCTGGGCTTACAGGCACCTACCACAAACTTGGATGCAGCCAACTTTGACAGTCCCCTCCCAGACCCGTCCACCCATGCGCAAGCTCCAGCATCGCTTTCATCAGGACCAACATCCTGGTCTGCCCTACCCTCTCTTCCATGTCAACACCCGCTATGCCCTGTGACAAGATCCCATCACTATACAAGCATACTTTGTGGACCGCATGACCATGTCTCAACCCACACCTACTAGGTGTTCATGCACACACTGACAAAGGCCTACCTGCAGGAACGTGCGGATGGCCGTGTCAAACTCCAGCCCACTGAAGTCCAGCGCATCAACAAAGGCGTGCATGACCTTGAGATTGAAGTCCTCTCGCTCACCCAGGTAGTCACCGATCAGGGTCTTGTCCAAACCCTCGGTCTTGGCCAGGAAGGTGGCGACCTCTTCGGGGGTGCTGCCCAGCATCTCCTCAGTCTACAAGGGAGCAATAGGTACCCGACACTGTCACTGTTAGCGTTACATGGTTGAGGCAATGCCTGAACACCCCGTAGGGAGCCAACAAGGGGTGGGGTTACCGTTGCACTTACAGAGGTTGGTGCGGCAACGCTGTGCAACACGCAAGGGAGATAGGGGCTCATGGGGGTTGAAAGAGCGTGCATTGGGGAAAGGGACAGGGAAGCACTCATTGATCATGCGAAGAGAGAAGAAGATGCGCGCACATGCATGCATGGACACTGTCACCAACCATCCTATTTGTGGGAACCACTCGTCGACCCTTCCAGACACATGCGAGGTCGGTGTGGCAAGGGCTGAACCTGTGTACAAGGTAGCATCAAACAACAATTGCTACCTTGCGATATTACGATTGCCGCCTTGGCAATAAATGCATCCCCAACATACGCGTTGTGAGGCGCTAGCACCATGCATGGTGCATGCATGCCCGGTGCCCACACACCTGCAGCATCGAGATGCCCTTCTTGGGCTTCTTGTTGAACAGCGCCACACCCTCTTGCCACTTCTCCTTGAAGGCACGTTTCCGACTGAGGGCATCCCCGCCTGCAGTATCTCCCGCCCCTGCTGATCCAGCTGCCGCCGCTGCCGCGCCCTTGGGCGTGCTGCTGCCTTCGCCCGCTGCTAGACCGCCATCGGCAGAGCCGCCTGCTGCTTGGGAGCCGGACAGGCTGGTGCTGCTGCCACGAGCGCTCTTGGCTTGGGCCGCAGACGGCGGCCGAGCAACCACCTCCTCCTCCCTGCAAGCAACAGCCCCGTGGACAACGTGAACATCAGCTGCTGCTGATGACAGCTACACTTACAGACTTTCAAAGAGCCTATCAAGCTGCTGCCCTGCCGAACCCCTGCCCTGCATGGGAAGAGACCTTTCTACGGCTGGAACAAGCAGGATCTCAGCCGATGCTGGTTTGCGCATACAGTCCTGCAGGCCTGCTTGCAAGAGTCCCATCCGGTGCCGTGACCCTGCGTGCATGCATTCTGCTGCCCATTCTGAGCCTCAATTCATGTAAGCAACACCTCCTGCAGCCCACCAGCCACATAAGCCCGATTGTGCGTAGAACTCCCTGCCAGCCGACCCCACTCACATCTCCACTGCCGCCACATTGCTGCTGCCAGGTAGTGCAGCTACTGCATTCGCCAGCCCGCTCATCTGCCGGTACCACTTGAGCAACGCCTCTGCTGAACTGGCGAGACATTGTAGGGCCTCCTGCCGCAGCCACTGCTCCTGCTGCACCTGCTGGCTGTCTGCGTTGACCGGCAGTGCTGCCTGCGCCATCTTGACCAGCCCGTTGACCAGCCTTTCAAACAGGTTGCTGCTGTCAAGGTCGCAGTCGTAGTTCACAAACAGGTCCACAAGCAGCTGGCCATCGGTACAGACCTCCCGCAGGCAGCGCAGCACGACCACCCTGCAAGGATTTTCAAACGAAAGGCAGCGCCATCCGTACGGTGACATGTTGTTGGTTAGTTGGAGTTTGCTCAACAGCGAGTTTGCGTCACGAGCGCAAGGAGTAAGCACAGCAAGCAGAGGTGGAGATGGCACACAGTTGGTGGCGGATGGGTGTAGCCTTGCGATTATTTTCGTGAGAGGGCCTGTCTTCCAGGACAGCAACTGCCCTCCAGGACAATGCCCAATTGTCTAGCCCACACATGATCACCCAAGGCAGGCCCACACATGATGATTCCAGGCAGGCGGATGTTGATCAGACTAGACACGATCCTGTAGCGACAGTCAAGCGGTCTGCTGCTGACAGACTGCGACAGAAGTAAAGCAAACACAAACTACAGGACTGTGGGCGACAGGAAAGGACATTCAAAAAGCTGTTGCACTTCCTGCTTAGCACGGTACAGCCTGTAGTGCGGTACAGCCTGTAGTGCGTACTTGTAGCTGTAGGAGTTGACGGCTAAGCTGGCGGCCGCTGCCGCTGCCGAGGCGCCGCCTGCTGCACTGCCAGCACCTGCAGGCGGCTCCAGCACCTGCACAGCACAGAAAGGCAAGGCGGAAAGGGACATCAAGCGGCACAATCTGGTACATTGACGCCAGCTCTACTGCAGCCAAGTTTCAGATGTGCAGCATTAGAGCAGCGCATGCGTTGTGGATCGCAGCTTGTCCTAAACACGTCTTTTGTTGGAGCATGCAAGCAGCCACCATGAACAAAGACCACCCCCCCCTTGGTCCCTCACTCCCTGGTCGGACGCACCCAAAGACCCGGCCCAGCCAACCGGCTAGGAGGGGTAATTCTGTCCAGACCCCATCAGCCACCGAGCCATTGGCCATGTGGCAAAACCACCGATGTGGGTTGGGTCTTTCCCGGCTTCAGGGCTTCAGCCGGCTAAATCCCAGTGAGCTATGCCATAGACATGGGGCGACTGTGCTAATGCGTAACATGGCCCCCTTGATATCAATCATAACTCACCTTGAGCATGATCATGGGGAAGAACACACCAACCTCTGCCTTCAGCGCGCTGCGAAACTTCTGCAGCAGGCTGAGGAAGATGGAGGCCGAGAGCTGCAAGGCCGCTGGTATGCTGCTGGCACTGTTCTTCAGCAGGGACAGGCACAGGTACTGCCTGATGGCTGCAGGACACAAGGAAGACGAGGCAAAGGCACCACACGGCACGATGCGGAACAAGCCGGTGTGAGTTGCCAAATGCCAGTTGCCAAATGCCAGCTGTAGGCCTCTAAAGCATGAGACGCAAACATGGGATGCACCCCTGCACATGCCATACTAAGCCCGAAGAAGACCCAAGAGCTGATATGCTGCTGGCACTGTTCTTCAACAGGGACAGGCACAGGTACTGCCTGATGGCTGCAGGAGACAGGGCAGACAAGCCGCAGCCACCAGACAGCATGATGTGTGGTGGACAAAAGTGTGAGTTACTGGATGCCACCTGTGTGGCCGCTATGGTGTGGGGCGCAAACAGGCGCCCTTGCACACCATATGTACACCTAGTTGCTGGTAAGAGCTTGCATCAGCCAGCAGTCATGCCTGCAGCCTGCTTCCACACGGCCCCTGCCAACAGGAAGCCCATAGTGCCAAGAAAACCAAAGCGGTGCCCTGGGCGTGTCGTCACCTGCAGTGAAGCGCTCATTGCTGCGGAAGGTCGGCCCACTGTTCTCCAGCAGCACCTTCAGCAGCTCCAGGGCCAGCAGCTGCAGCAGCAGGACACACCACACGACAGACAGTTGCTAAGCATCTGACAGGCACCCAATGCAACCAGATGGCTCGTCAACCGAGAGACTACGCCTCGTACCGCACGCTGTTCTGTACAAGGTCGACCCTCACAGCAAGGGGTCAGGCAACGTGAGCAGTGGCCCCAAACGATCTGCCGCTGCCTGCCAAGAAGTACTCAGCCCTGACAAGCATGCCCTGCAAGGGCTCCGTGCAAGTGCATTGTTGCATCGGCACAGGGCACAGCCAAGCACAACCGCAACTCAGCACACTGCCCCCTGCTGCCGGTTGGGCTAGCAGTGAAAGCTCCCCAGACCTCACCTTGCCCCGCACAGCAGTAGGATCGCTGACAGTCACTGTGTCGCTGGTGCGTATGCTGAGCTTGCACAGCGCCCTAAACACCAAGAAGGCATCCTTCAGCAGTAGCGCTCGGCCCTGACTAGCCCCTCCTGCAGCTGCAGTGGACCCCGTGCGAACCAGCTGCTGCTTGGGCACCTGCGAACCGCTAGCAGCCTGGGGCACCACGCTGCTCTGTGACCCCACAGTACTGCTTGCTGCCCCGCCGTTTGCCAGCGGCGCCGGCGTCGCACCAGCCGCGGCGGCTGAGCTGCTGCTGCTGCTGCCGTCAGCCGCTGCCGCTGCTGCCGTGCCGTCGCTGCTGTGTGCTGGAGCCAGGTGGAAGGTGTTCTTCTCGTCCTCCTCCTCGTCGGAGCTCGACACCTCTGGCACACCTGCTGCTGGCGCTGCTGCAGCAGCAGCAGCCCCACCGCCAGACGAGCTCCCCGCACCAGCTGCGGCAGCTGCTGGGGTGGCTGGCATCCCCTCCGGCAGCTCCATGGAGTGCCTGGGGCCCAGCACTGCTGCTGCCACCGACTGCTTCAGCTGCTCCGGGGTCTCCACCGCTGCGCCATAGCCTGCTGCTGCTACCACATTGTTCAGGAAGCCCTGCACGGCTGCTGTCATGCCTGTGATGTCAGCGATGCTGACCTTCGATCCTGCCGTGCTCAGCATGTCAGCCACTATGATGGGCTTCACCTGCAGGTTTCAGGGGGAGTGAGACAGCGCAACATGCACACTGTGAGTGCCTGTATCTGGCACACGTGAGTGGCTGTTGCTGCTGCACCAGGTCGGATTTCAAGTGGCTGTTGCAGTTATGCCACCTTGAGGACTCCATTGTACATGGTACCTAGCCAGAACCGTAGCGCCGGGAGATCTTTCAAAACATCCGGGCCCCCCATCCCAGCCCACTCACAGGGATCTTCACGCTGCCTGCCTCCATACGCTGGAACACCACATTCAGCATCTGCGTCAGCGTGGCCTTGGCTGTCGTCTGGTTGACCTCACTGCGCGACATAAGGTGGATGTTGTAGCACGTCCGCACCGCCAGCAGCAGCGCCTGCCCATGCAGGGTGAAGGTAAGGCTGGTGGTGGCGGTCAGCAGACCGCGCAGCACCAGGACCTCTACACCCTCGTCTGGAATCTCATCACAGCCACAGATAATCTGCACCGCAAGACCCTGCGGGTTCACCAGCTGAACCCCCGGCTGGCTGCTGCCTGCTGTCTCGGAGGGCGCTGCGGACTGCGGCGTGTCTGGCGCTGACTGTGGCTGCTGTTTTGCTGCGGCGCCGTCATCGTCATGCTGCTTGTCAGCTGTGACGTAGTGCGCTGCTCCTTGCAAGTACCTGTAGGCAGGCAACAACAGGCAGACAAGGTCTGACTGGGTGTCCACAGCAAGTGGCAACACTGCAACGCAGCCATGGCGTGCATCCACTGCTTGACTGACACACACCCTGTCCAGTGGTCCTGCAGGGCACATTTCTGTGAACCGCCTGAGGTGCCTCGGCAGGCAAATCCTGTGCAGCTGCTTGCTGCACAGCGGCAAGCAATGCGTTGCTGCAGGAGCACTGCTGTAGTGATGCCATAGTCACCCAAGTCACTCTAATATATTGCTGGTGCTGCTAGCACGTGCCCACTCCTGGCACCGGAAGAAGGCATGTTTGGGTTTGCTTCCTGTGCTGCCTCTCACCGGAAAGCAATCAGCTTGTGGATGAGGTCCAGCGCTACTTCCACAATATTGGGCCGCAGCGTGTGCACCGCCAGCTGCAGAACCTGTATAGACACATGGGAGACAGTGCAAGACAGGCCAGGGTGGGTGTAGCTCCCTAGCTGCTTCGGTGGCATGGCTCAGGGCACACCAAGAGCACCCCGCAGGACGCGAAATGCAGACTGTCGGTGCAGTTGCTTCCCAACACCCTCGCTGCCAGAATGCACAAGCCGAAGCACATCATGCGTTGGTGAAGCCTGCGGCCAACTGCCTGCAGGTTGAGTCTGGCTGGCGCTCAAGCATGTCTGTGCCTACACTGAAAGCCAATACAGGCTCTGTGCCACGGTTCCCTCCCTCGTAGCCGCTTCGTTCCAACATGGGGCGCAGCCCGCAGTGTCGGTAACCCCTACCCAATGCTGCCTGCAGCTTTGGTATGCTTGGCAGACAGGTCCACTTGCGCATATACTGGCACATGCATGTGCCGTTGCAAACCCAGTTCCTCCCGCTGAACCCACCTGCATGACCGCAAGTGCTGCTGCATCGCTGATTGCGCTGTCTGTCCGTCGCACGAGGTCAGCAGCTGGCGCAGGCACCACGCTGGGCACCGCTGCAGCTGCTAGGCGTGCTGCATCCGCACCACGCTTTGCTTCCGCTTCCGCTTCCGCGGCTGCAGCTGCTTCGGCTGCAGCTGCTGCTGCATCTGCTGCGCCTGCTTGTGGGTCTGGTTCAGCTGTGCTTGCCGACGTGCTTTGCTGCTCTTGGGAAGCTGCATCGCCTGCTGTGACACTATCCGCCTGGACAAGGGCAGCAGACAAAAGCACGGTTTGCTTGTCAGCGAAGTGCAGGCTGGATGGTCTGTCCCTTGGTCATGAGGGCATGGCACAGCAGCTACTCTCTTGACCCCTGTGCTCCAGTCTGTCAAACGTGCATGCTGGCTGCTTCAGCGCCCGCAATCGCACTGCCTGCGCAGATGTAGCGTATGGCTTGGCTATGTTGTGCTGCAAAGTGTTGTGATCAAATGCTGTCATGATGTCCACTGTCATGGGTTGAGGGTTACCATGTTGGCATAGCACACAGGCGCAAGACGCCGCACTACTGGCCCTGCACACCTTTTGGCTGTTGATGTGGTTATCTGCTAACATTTACCTCAGACTGCCTGGCAGAAGGGGGACCTGGTGTGTCAGGCTGCTGCTGCTCCACTGCCGCGCCTGCAGCAGATGCTGCAGCTTGGGCTGCTGCTCTGCTGGCATACTCTGGAGACAGCACCTGCGTGTTGAGCAGTACATGTCCCTCTCGGTGCTGGAAAACACTTTTTTGGTTGAGGACTCTATGGTGCCGCATCATCAAGAGATACACGCATCACAGCTGCACTACGGTGACTGCGCTCCCTGCTACAGACAGCATGTCCGCACGTAGCGTTGCAGTTGCTGGTAGGTGATTTGTAGATGCCGGCCAATACAGCTTACCTCATGTATGCTGTCAATAAGCTTTTGGCACTGCTGGGCAAGGTCAGCATGCTTCTTTGACCCTGCCAGCTTCTTGATCTTGGCCAAGGCATTGGCAATGAGTTCAGCTGCAGGCTGGGACATGCTGGCTGGCCTGCCTTGCAAGTGTGCTGCTGCTCCAGCTATGGCTTCAAACAAGACGTTGGCTGAAGCATCTTGTTTGGGGTTCAGATGCCCTGTCTGCTTTCAGGCCTGGACGAACAGCAAACAGTCCGCCCCGCACCCCAACTTCAGGTCAGGTCAACAGCAGCTCCTGCCCAGGTCTGCTGCACTGCAGGCAAGGTTTCCCAGCAACAACCTTGTTTCAATCAATCAACATGATGCTCACCTGCCCATTGCAAGCAGAAACCAGGCCTCCTCTGTGTGTAGTGAGATCGCTGGCCAGTTCAAGTCAAGCTTGAAAGAACTTCTAGCTTGCTGCAAGCACCCTTAAGCAGTCATGAGATATGATGTGTGTATCGTTGATAGTAAGACGTGCAGGTAACCGTTCCAAGGCTACAAAGTGTGACACGACCCACACACGTCAAAGTGTGACACGACCCACACACATCACACGTACATTGGTGTAAGCTGCCAAGTTTGCCCTTGCTGATGCAGAGAGCGCATGACTACCACTCTCGACTATACGCTCGCCTACAATGAGCCAGTGTGTACACTTGCCTGCGGGATGCCTTATTGCTCCGGAGCCTCCTGCGTTCGCATCATACGACGGCTTTCAAGATGAAGACGTTGACGCTTATGCCTTACTTGACCAGGATCAGGACGTGATGCCCCCGGCAGGCCTGCTTGCGCCTGGGGAGCTTCTCCAACAGCAGCAGCAGATGCAGTTGCAGTTGGACGGCAATGCCAGCAGCGGGGCACTGAGCGGCTGGATCAGTGGCCCTAACTGCACATCTCCCAGCAGCAGCCCCCGGCAAGCAGGGCAGAGCAGGCAGAGAGCCAGCAATGCATTTGTGAAGGGTGGCGGTGGGTCCAGCAAGGGTGGTGGACGCAAATGTACATCCCTTGCTCAGCGAGAAGCACACAAGCGCTACAGAGAGAAGAAAAAGCAAAGTGTAAGCAGGGGTGGGCAATGCATCACCTGAACAGGCTGAAACCACATCAGTATGGATGACAGGGATGCTGTAGCAGGGGCGATCGGTGTGTGCATGAAGGAGACCACCTTGATTGTGTGCATGCAGATCGCTTCTCTGGCAGCCATGGTGGTGTCAACCTGCACATGCACTCTCATGTCAGTGCACCCATTGCACACCCTAGACAGGGCAATCCCAACATTGCACCGTCCCGAGCCAAGACTGCCACAGCTTCCATTCATTGGTCGCCATGCTGACACCTGTGTGTTGTGCTGTGCTGTTCTTCATGGCACCGCCCATGCTCTGCAGATTGCCGCCATGGAGGTTGCGGTACAGACAAAGCGGTACGAGCTTGAGCAGCTGCTGGCAGAGAACGAGCAGCTGAAGAGCAGGGCGAGGGTGCTGGAGACAGCAGAGCGATGCAGTGTGGAGATACACGAACTCATGAAGCTCCTGGACGGCCTGCAGGTGCAGATACCCTCACATCAACGGTTGCATATCGCAGTAGCATGCAACCTAGCACTTGCATTCAGGATACACATGTATCCTTTGGGAAGACACAGCAGTTGACTGAGCCTGAGGCAATAGCTGTGTGACAGTAGGCCCAGCGCCGAAGGCAGGCATGTGCAAGCTGTCAGTGCATCGCACAATGGCTCATAAGCAGCTCAAAGGTTGTGTGCGCTGGTCACGGTGTGGCATCTTTTGCTGAGTGGCTGTTATACCTGTCATCGGCACCCCATCCCTCATGGGGGCGCAGAGCAGTAGCAACAAGCCGCACACAACCAACTTTTTGCTTTCATCGCATTTGCTTCGTGCTGGCAGGCGGTTGCCTCCATGAACCCAGAAGGCACCGACAAGGTCAGCAGCTGCACCAGCAGGCTGGCCCAGGGCACTGGCAGCAATGCTGCTGCTGCTGCCGCACCGTCAGCACAGGCAGGTGCTGGCACCAGCAGCAGCATGGGCCGCAGCAGCATGGGCCGCAGCAGCATGACGAGCCAGCAGGACCAGGATCATGGCGAAGCAGCAGCAGCTGCAGCTGCGCCGGCCTCTGCAACGGCTGTTTCCAGCAGCTTCCTGCAGCGTTTGATGCCCAGTGCTGGCATGCAGGCGGCGGGGTCAAATTCTGCAGGTCCTGCAGGCATGGTGCCGGTCAAGCAGGAGCTGCAGGACCAGCAGCAGCTGCTAAACGCTGTGCTGATCAGCCTCCAGGATGAGGAGCACTGGTTGCAAATGGCTCAGCGCTACCTGGAAGCCCCGGAAAGCCAGCCGCAGCAGCAGCAAGAGGAGCGTGGAGAGCAGAGGCAGGACCCAGTCCAGCACAGGGCATGGCCGAATGGGGCCACGCCTGCTGCAGGCGCCCGCAGTGAAGCTGGAGCGACTGAGGGTGCTGCAGCCTGCAGTATCAGCCCCAGCAGCACCGCGGAGTCTGTCAGTGTGCTGGCAGAGATGGGGTCTGTGGACACACCCGAGCAGGGCCTGGTGATCTACAAGGCCTTCCTGCAGAGGGCCTCTGAGATGCTGGCCCTGGCGCAACAACAGCAGCAGCAGGGACAGATTGGTGAGTCTACAGTACAGTACAGGGCATCGCATCACATGGCATCACAGCACAGCACAAAGCAGTCCAGTGCAGTGCAGTATATTGCAGTACAGTACATTGCAGTATAGAGACGCACAGTCCATAAGACCATGTTCCATCTTCCACAGTAGCTAGCGAACCTCAAGCCCATGATGAGTTGGTTGTGTTTGCTTGGGGCACATGGGCCAACGGGCACATGGGCCATCTGCATGTGCCTGGGGCAGCTGAGTGTCTGTATGTCACACCTCCTTCTGACCTGTCAGCATTGCCCTTGTTCTTTGCATGCAGCAGTGTGTGACGCTAGTGTGAGGGTGGGTTCAGTTGGAGCTGAATAGCCCGGCGCCCCACTGTTTTTACCCCCGCCATACTCACAGCAGCAGCAACTTGATCATGATCACACCTCGTGCTGTCACTCATATGTTGGCCGCTTCTGCACTGCTGCGTGCGTATCTGTCCACAGCCGCAGCCGCAGACACCGAGCAGCAGCTGAGCGAGTTGACGCGCACCACTATCGGCCGCATGCAGCCCTTCCTGGTCGCACGGGGCCAGGGCGTGGTGTACGACTGGAACGCACGCAACCTGGAGACCCAGCGGCCCGAAGAGCCCCCACACAGCCTGTGGCCCGCAGTACTCGATGCACTCCAGCTGTCAGGCGACACGCAGCGCGACGCACTGCAGTGCTTCGAGCTGTTTGGCGGGCCCCTCACTCGGCTGCTCGAGGGACGGGTGCGGCTGGTGCAGCAGTATAGGGAGCTGCAGCAGACGCCTCCTGTGGGCGTCAGCAACAGCGGCGGCGGCAGCGGAGGCGGCGGCGGCGATTCTGCTGGTGATGGTGGTGACGTCATCAATGTGGCGTCGGCGAAAACTCTGGAGGCTGTTGCAGGGCCGCTCATCACCTGTGGGGTGGTGCTGCGGAATCTTGCTGCCAACCTGGAGCGCTATCAGGTAGGGTGGTGCAGCAGACAGACTCCGCCTGCGCACTTGTCGTCTCTTAGTGCCCTTAGGCATGCACCAGTTGCTGGGCCCATGAGCCCACATGGAGTCACAGCCCTTGTCGCCCCTGTGTAACAAACCCAGTCACATGCTGGTTTCTTTGTGCTCCATGCACCGTGCCCAGTGACTTGGTGCTTCCCAGCACAGCAGTCTTTGGACACATGCTACATGTTTGCTTGCAAACATATCGTTTCCTGCTGCCCGATTTGCATGGAAGTGAAAGCGTGCAGCCCAACCCACTCACGCACTGCTGTGCTGCTGTGCTGCGTCCTTGGCGCAGTCCCTGGATGGCGTCTTCGCCCATAGCCTGACCACTCTTTTGAGTGGGTCCCAGATTGCGGCAGCGTGTGTGGCCAGCTACCCCTACTTACCGCGCTGGCATGCGATGATGTCGGCACTCAAGCAGAGAAAGGAGGAGGAGGAAGCGCAGCAGCTGCAGGCCATGCAGGTAACGCCTCCCTTTAATTGCCTGAGAGACTGGGGTACATCGACTAATAGGCCCTATGGGCACCCTCATGAGCCCTTGACTCACTGGCTAGTGCTGAAGTTGGGACTCTGCCCTCTGATCTGTACTGCACTGTTGTGATGTGTTCAGCGGGCCATGCACTCTTGCATTTTCAGCTCCGCCATTGCTCTTCACCTACCTCAGCTGTGCTTGGCAACGAAGGCGTATCCACGTTGGATTGGTTTGTTTCAGCCCTTCTTGACTGCGTTCGGCCTGCCTCTCCCTGCAACTTGCGTGCTTTGGCAGGGGTACCATGCCTCCCACACGACCCAGCGGCGCAGCAGCAGGGTCCGCACAGCTACACAAGCTGCGAAGGAGTCATACCTGTGAAGCACGCATTGTGGAACAAGCAAGCAAGCACGCAAGCAAAGATCCACAGTTGCCAGGGAGGTGGGCTACCTGTGAAGCATCGTGGAACATGGACTGCTGGCAGAGGGTGGGTTTGAAGAAGCGCTCATGGCTGGTGTTGTGGTACCGCGTGGTGCCCTTTCCAAACACATGGGGGTGTCAGCAGGGTACAGCCGTTGTCGTGTGTGAGCAGGGTGTGAAAGCAGGAAGAGGTGCATTGCATTGGCCTGTGTTGCTCAACCCTGCGTCATGCTGTTGCAGCAGTCAGCACAGTGCTGCAGCTTGTGTCGTGGTGCACGTTTCAGCGAAATATGGCTTGCTTGAATGCATGGTGACCTGTGTTGGCACCGGCGGGTGCCAGCATCACACTGAGCAAGACCACCGGCTGTAACATGGTGTGTAGCTTGTCGAGTGCGGTGGGCAACTTTGGGCGTGAATGACATGGGAGTCCTTTTGTTGTGCCGTGAGCGCCTGCCACCGGCATGGTATCGTCAGCCGTGCTGTGAACATCTGGGGGGCGGGGAGGGGCTGTTGCTGTACAGGACAAGGGACACACAACGGCAGGACCCCTTTTTGTTGGTGGCGACAATGTACTTGGTTGAGGTGGTGTCTTGAAATTGTGTTGTCGTGGTTTTTCAATTGTGTCTTGGGGCATGTAAACGTTTTTCTCTTGGGGGCGTGGGGGCCATGTGCACTGTTTTGTGCATGACTTGTAGCGTGCCAACCGCCTTAGTTGCATTTGTACAGCAGTCACTGAGTATTTGCAGAGGCGGCGGCGTGTCTGTGTGCCTCTGGCCCTTGTCACCTTGTATCTGCATACGACTAGAGACTGACTGTCCTCACAAAGGATGGCTGCACAGCCTGTGCTTTGGGCTGCTGACAGGCAACAACGGCATCGCCTGTGCATTTTCTTTTTAGTCTTTCTGACTGCCACAGTTGTGTCAGAGTTGAATATGTTTTGGCCTGTAGTTGCACTGTTGCTGTACTTGCAGTTGCTTGTGTCTGTTACACTCCATCCAGGCACAGCATTGGGAGGCCGGTGGCATTTGCTGGGCACTCGCTGCTCCTGTGCATGTGATGGTTCATTGCTGCACGCACAATATGGTATCCCAGTGCCCCACGCAGTGCGCATGTACACGCCTTTGTGCATGGAAGGTGCTCGTGTGTTGAGCTGTGCAGACCTGACTACCCACCTGCGGCACCTCTGATCGGCTCGTGTGTTGTCATCTGGCTTGGCAGCTGGCTGTGGGCAGCAACCAAATCAATTTGGTGTGTCTTGTGCAGGGTTAGCCAAGCTTACGTGGCTGGACGACATGCAGGATTATCTCCTGGGCCCTTAGCGCAGGCCTGTTGGGCTGACAGTACTGGCACATGGGCCACAAGGAAGCCTGCCTATGCAGAGGCTTGGTTGTTGACGGCTGTGCTTGTTGTGCATAGTTGTGCATACATGAATGGGCGTGAAGGGGCGATGGCAGCACGCCCCTGTGTGAAGGCCGCTGCACTGCTCTGTTCTGTGCTGCAGCATCGATGCTAGATGACCACACACGATAGGTGGATACCCACCTACTACTTTCAGAAGGGCATGGGGTATATTCTTATGGAAGGCTGCATGCTGAATATGTGCTGTCTACGGCAACTCAACATCCCTGGTGTGCGGTGCATGATGTTGCAGTTTCCAAACCTGCATAGTCATGCAGCTGCATCGGGCATCTTCCTGGGAGTGTCACCTGCCATGCACAAAGGCTGGTGCTTGGTTGTGTGTACAGCAGTCCAGGACAGGTTTTGGGACAGGGGCACGAGCGACAGGAGAGCCGCCGAGAGAGGCAGGTGTCAGGGACAGGGACAGAGGCCCGAGCCCTGGGGATGCAAGAGGCTCATCGGCCTTTGTGGTATACTTCAGCGCTGTTCCCTGTCGCTGCATGCGTCGCAGGCAGCTGCAGGCGGGCGGCGGCAGTGTGTATGTTTGCAGGCAGCCATCAGTGGGCTTCCAACTCTTGTGCTGAGGTGCAGTGCACTGGGGGCCTGCTAAGACCCTGAGTATGTCGCATGCCATGCAATGACTGATGGTGTGCCCTGTACAGACCTAGAGGCATCTCTGTGTAAGTGATATGTACATGGGCGCAGCACAGCTGCATCTGTTGCTGCTAGCAGCGCTGGCACTGTGCGATGGCACTGCCAAGGCTGGCTGGACGTGGGACGCCCGCTGGTTGGCGACCAGAATGCTGGTCGTCTCGGGAAAGACACTGCATGCTTTTTGGTGGCAAAGGCACCTCGTGTCATGAGTAGTAAAGCATGTGGTTGCCTGATGATTTGTTCAGCAGCCGTCAGGTGCCTTCCATCACATGCGTGTGTGTGTATCGTCCCTCTCTCCTTTGTTTGGGCCAAGGTTGGGGAAAGGGTCATATGCAGACTTCAACCACACCTTGTGTTTTTGTGTTCTGTGGTCGGCCTGCCAGTGTTTGCTGCAAGAAGGTTGGTTTATGCCTCTGTTTGATGTGCGTGGGTCTCCAAGACATCAGAGAGATCACTCGACTTTCTTTCGGCAGAGACAGCAGTAGTGCCCACTGCACACGCATGCGGCACCCTGGCAGCAGCTGGCCATGGGAGGGGTTGAGTTTGTCGGCTGTACAGCTTGTCTCATATGAGATGCATGCTGCTGCTACGGTTGGCAGCATGCATACTATCATACTTTGCATGCTGTGCATGTGGTCATACGGTCCGATCACATGTGCTCTACCTGTTGTTGAGTCCTGACAAAGGCCTCCCTAGGGACAGGTTATGCGGGATGAACGTGTGCACCTGTCTATGTGTGATGTAGCTGGCGCGAAGTTGCAGGCAGTTGCGCACTGCACCAGCTGCAGTCACACAACCAGGCAGTGGTGTGGTAGGCTGAGGTATGAAGTCAGGGAGCTTTGACGCATCGTGGATGTCCTGGAGTCGCTTGGTGTGTGCCGGCTGGCGGGGTGGTGGCGTGGCTCCTGCTCTCAGAGGCAGTAAGGCCAATAGGTGCATGGTGTGTGAGTTGCCACCATGGCCTGCATGTGGTTGCTGGCAAGGCTGAGCAGGGTGCACAGGACCACCACAACAACTTTGCATGGCTGTGCAGAGTCTGTGCATGTGTGTGCGCGAGTGAGTGACTTCGTGCCAGCAGCCCAGGGAGCTGAGGCGATAGTTCAAAGGGTGAAGCTCTGGCGTGGGCACATGCTGTTGCATGCACGGCTGTTCGTATGAACAGCATGATCATGTGTTCACACACTGGATACATGGAAGGCATGTGTGCCGGTGTTGCCGGCAAGTGCTCTGCCTGCATCAACATGGGTTGTACATTGACAGCTTGTCAAGCCCCTGAATTGCAACACAATCATCGGAAATATGTACAAGACTGTGACAGCCGACTAAAGCCTTTTTGACAGTCGTGAATATCACAGTACATGGCTTAACCGGGGCTGTGACAGTCGGCTGACTATAGTCGCGACTGTCACCAGTCGACTGCAACAGTCGCGACTTGCCAAAGCCGACTGACCAGTGCCCACTGTTTTAAGAAAGAACGGCTATTTTGGCTTTTGTTCCGCTGTTTGTGCACGTTCAGCTGAATGCATGCGGAGCTTCATCATGTTATTCACTTGTCACTCAGTCCAACCCGATAACTGCATGGTGTTGGTGAACCCCACATACCATGTGCCAAGACAACATTTAATGGCACAACTTCCTTCTTGTGCCGTGACACAAGAGGGTTAGACAGCTGTCGCCCCGCACCAACCCTGCACCAACCCTGCACGTGAGACATGCATATCCCGGGATAGAGACACACATGCCTCAGACGGTCCCAAGCAATTCTTGAGAACGTGCCACACCCTGCTGCTGACAACAACATGCTGCGCAAAACAGTCAAACTCAAAATATCAGTCGAACTTGAAATCAGACTGGGAGGCTTGCCTGCCCATGCATAGAGGCACCACATTCCAAGCATTTAAGAAAACCTTGTGAGTGCCAGTAGAAGACACCACAACATGCTGGACGCGTCACAGCTGATGGTCGACACCCAGGGGGGGTGGGCCAACAACACAATTACCCTCAAAATCCCAAAAAAAAAACACTACAACAGCATCCACCACCACATTCAGCATCCGTCAGCAATGCTCACGGCCATCCTTCAGGCTCCTGCACTCCTTATCAGTCTCAGCTCGTGTCCTGCAGTTGAGCAGCAAGCAGCACAGAGCTTTGTAACATGTGACAGGCAACAGATCACACCCATGTTCTACGTAGCCATTGTCAAGGCTGTCCACACCCAGAGCACGTCACGTCACGATGATAACATGCCATGCTGCACCCTGCACGAGTGATTGTGACTGTTGTTGTGCAACCCTCTTGAGCAAACAAGGTGTACAGGGGCAAGCTATGCCATGCTGCATTCCTGCTTGTGTTTGTAAGACGACAATCCTAGGAGCAGCTGAACTTTCTCATATCAGGACCGGGGCGCTGCTGATGCGCATGCCCCACCTGTAGGTCCAGCAGCAATGGACTGGGTCCCTCGCTGAGCCTCGATATTCGTCCTCAGTTCACGGCCCTTCGGAACATGCTGAGCTCCAGCTTGTTGCGTACGTGCACTGCTGGAACTGCGACGCCGGGCAAAACAACACGTTGATATGTGTCAGCAGTCAGGCAAGCCTTGCCGTCCTTGAAGGGATAGCACACCTAGCGTCTTATTGTATAGTGCCTGTCTAAGTAGCAGTGCAGGACCCTATGCATAATGAAGCAATGCCGCGCAGACATACTGGCACATGGTGTTACCTGACAACAAGGAAGCACTGTGGCACATCAGCAAATGAATCCATCATGCCTATCGAGTGAAGAAAATGCCGTGTGAAATAGGAGGGGCTCAGAACGCTCACACACTGCTTGCTGCCTGCAGTGCCTGACACATTCGACGCCGCATGCATTCCAACCAGCCAACAACGGGCACATCAGCTGCACACTTACATATGGAATGCAGATGGCATCTGTTGAAGTGCACGCGTGCTGCAGCATCTCTGCAGCTGCTGAAGTTGTCCTTGCTACCAGTGAGTAACGCCACTGTCATGCTCAAACGCAGGACATGCTGCCTAGGTAGTCATGAACCCTTGCTGCTGTCGTGCTGGCCATGGAAAGCCCATCTCTGGCTGAGTGTCTGCCTTGACCCCTGCTGGCAGTTCAGCCCATCAACAAGCGCAGCAGCTGCTGATGGCTCCTGCACAGTGGACAAACAAACGTGCCACATAATGTTTGGGACGTCCAGCACAGGTCAATGTGTGCCAACAGTGCCAACAGTACACCACCATCTGCTGCTCCTTGCATCTGCTTCTGCCATAGAAGCATACCCTGGTGCCTGCCATGCATGCCAATGCGTGCCATGTGTCACCTTCTTTCGAGTGGCTCCTCATGTGTTGCAGCACGTCCGCACCTGAGCCATGTGATCCTCAACTGTCAGGAAGTTGGTTGTCGTCGAACCACGTTGAGCGCCCCATTGACGACGGAGGCCACTAATACAAGCAGATCAACTTGCAGTATGTGAAACGTGCTGTTGGGTGAAACCATCAGCTGAGATCGCTGCAAACATACTGCTGCTCTATACGCCCATAGCGAGCGACAACGCTGTGTCATACGATAGAAATTCTATCGACAAGTTGAGTCAAAGCGATAATGTGTCCAACTGCACGGCATGTTCAAAAGCTGGGGTGACAGCTGGGATTCTGATGCTTTCTGCTCTACTGTACTTGTAAGTGAGATAGCAATTTTCGACGGTGGCATTTGCAAGCTGCTGGCAACACGGCTATACGTGGGCTGAACCTAGCCCAGCTTTCCCATCCAAGCTGTCCAGTTAGCTGCAACTTATTAGCAGCCTAGCCTAGGCTTAGTAGGCCTGGGGTCCACCAACAAAAAAGACCCGGGGGGGGGGGTGCCAGGCCTGAACCGGCTAGGGAGGGAGATTCCAGTTGCAAAACAGCCTCAAACGGAAGGGGTGTGTGGCAGGCAGCAGTTCGGCAGCATGGGATACAGCAGCGCCGTAACAAGCTTGCACTTGCCGCGAGGGGTGGGTGGGGTCAGGGCCAAGGAGCCTCAAACGGGATGGCGAGGGGGATACAACTTTGTTTGGCGTACCCCCCCCCCCCCCCTCTTCGGGGGTGGTGAAAATGTGTGGTCAACCAGCATAGTACCGGGCCGCCTTACTACTGGAGCCAGCGGTTTGCGGAAGGCAGCCCCAAGGGTCCCACCTTTTAATTGATGTTAACTGTAAATCTACATAGGTTCAAAACCCTGAAAGCTTACTCTGAAGGATGTTGCCATCAGCGATGCTTTGCATAGTACCAGCTGCTTGTGCCACATCATCTGTGGGGCAACTATGAGGAAGACTCTTTGGATGTGCATGAGCTAACTCACATTGTTGTGAGCTTGTTTGCTGAACGTGTGCGCAACCCTCTCCTTGCATCTACACATTCCAAAGTCTTGGCTAGGCTTGCACTACAGTTGACAGCTGGCGGCCCTACATAACTGCTCTATGCACGTTGCTTGGGTGTGCCTGAGAGCATATCGGTTGATGTGGTGGCCTACCTCATGCTCAACTCAGCAAGGTGTGTAACTGGGTTCATACACTTGAGCCTGACAGTTGTGTTGCCAACACTAACAGATCCCGCCAGAACAAGGCAGGACAGGGCCAGGGCAGTATAGTTATCATAGTGCTGCAGGATCGGCAGATACTATCAGATATGCGATGATGTAACTCTGACGTAGCCATACGAAAACGAATATAGGCATGATAACACCCGTCGACTATCACAGCGGTCCTCGACTGTTGTGACACAGTCGGCATTTAGTCGCAGCAGCCGTGGCGGACAGCCGGACTGTCTCCACTATATCGACTTGCGACTGTTGCAGCCGTACTGTCACAGTCGCGTACAAATTTCCGATGATGTGAGGCCTGCATGCCGCAGGCAGAGTGTTGACAAGTACCACAACCAGCAGGATCAACACAAGGGCACATGGGGGTTCCAACATAAGGGCGCCTCTCACTGTCATCTGATCATGCATACAGACACTTCTTGTGGAGGGCCGTTTCAGCTCCATGCATAGTATGGCCAGAAGCCTGATGTTCATATGCTCCGTCGTGGTGTTGTTGCAAGGGCCGTGCATGCCTTGTGCCATGAGCAGTGCATTGCTGGGCTTGCGGGATTTTGTGCCTTGATTTTGCGCATGGGCGCATGCGGCATGCGCCACTCAAGCAAGCGCAAGGGCAGTCACTTTCTGGGGTGCTGCTTCTGGTTTGGGTGCTGGGGAGCACCTTCCACAGTAATTAGCAGCGCCACTGTGCGGTACGTGGCCTGCCTTAGCATCTTAGAATGGTTAGTGGCTTCTGTGAGAGCGCCAGTAGCTTCCAGTGTGTCGCCCATCATAGTGTGGTTTCGGTCTGATGCCTTGGCACTTTCTCTTTGGTGTGGGTTCCTCTAGCATCATGCGTGCTTGCTCAAGCTGGCTGGATCAGGTGGGGATACCTCTGCATGGTACATGCCACCCCTGCCTTTGGCCCAGAGTCTGCAAGTCTAGAGCAACCCATGTGGCACACCTCAACGTGAGGAATTCGAAGCCTGCATGGAGATGCCAGCAGCATGTGTTTGGTACATCACTGTGCTGAAGGGGCCTGGTGCGTATGGATGTAGATGTTGGAGTGTGGCTGGCAAGTGCTATGTGTACACCATCCTGGTTGTGAGCACCCTGTACGTCTGTGTTGTGCATCCCTGGACGTGCATGCACGTTGAAGTGGGCGCGTCTGTTGTACACATACCTGATTGTTTGCCAAGCACCATGCATGCCTGCAGGTGCGTGCCGTGTGTGAACTGCACGTGCACGTTGGCTGCACAAGCACTTGCTGACGTCAATATGCCTCATCTGTCACTTTTGAACACCCAACGCAGTCCTGCCATCGTCTGCGCATACCAATCGATTTGTCCCAAGGCAAAATGTAACATGGAAGGCTTGCCGTCCACTAATTGCACGTGGCATGACATCGGGCGCATGTGAGTTACAGTCTGCTTGCGGCATCGGGCTGTCTGAATAAGAAGGAAGTCACACCAATAAAAAAAATGAAAGTCTTGTTGACTCGCATGGCCAACCTGTCAAGACTTGAGCCAACACACTGCACTTAACAAACCCATAGCATGGCAGGATGGCTGTCACCTGCACCAGCATGGGCTGCTGTGCCGCAGATGCCTAGATAGCCCAGCACGCTGCCCTGCCAAGGCGCACTCATTCCAAAAAGCTGACAAGTCAGGCACGCAATGCGTATAATAGTATAATAGTCGCTCAGGGCCGCCTTGAGCAGCCACGCAACCCCAGCCCCCACCCCTCCAGCACTCCTCCATCTACAGGCATCCTTGCAGGGTCGCACAGTCCGGACCGGGCCAGGTATGCTCTAGGCTTCAGCTGAGCCCGGCCGGCTGGCACACAGCGCCACCCAAGTGTTGCACCAGCAGCTGTGCGCGGCCCAGGCGATCCTGCGCTGTGAGTGTGTCATACGACAGCCGCTGGCCCTTGGCGATCTCCTCAGCACAGAACACGTCCACATCCTCCCTGTAACTGCAGCTCGGCAACGTCAACGGCAACGCAGCAGGGGCAGGCAAGCAGTGAGTCATCAAGCAAGTGCGCAAGTGCATGTGTGCACTGCACATCTGGCAGATACTGTAGCGGGCTGCTGCAGAGCTTGTGACGCGAGTGATGCACGGATGGCAGCATTCCTGCATTCACAATCAGATGCGATGATGGCTGGCATCAGTTTGCTTGCAGCAGCACCACCTGCTAGCACCAGTTTGCTTGCAGCAGCAGCTGGCGCCAAATTTCCTGCATCGCTTGCACCCATCAATGCCAACAAGGACATGCCCCCCCCCCCCAGGGGTGACCCCTTGCAGCAAGTCAGCGCCATCACCAGCTGCTGATGCTGCTTGCCTCCACGCTGCACGGCAACACTGGGTCAACCCAGTCAGAGACTTGACCCTTATCCTGCCCCTGACCCCTGCAATGTTGCTTGCTGCAAGGTTTGCTGCAGCACCACAAGACCTGACTGTGCCACCACTGGGCCAGTTACTGGCTGGCAGCTTCATTGGCAGTAGGGCCTTACCTCTCCAAGGTCCGCAGAAACTGCTGGCGCTGCTGGTCCAGGAAGTGGAGCCCAACTTGCGCCAGCTCGTCGATCTGCATGTGCGAACATGCAACAGGGCAGACAATTAGGTGTGCTCCATACTGAACACAGGCTGCATGGCTTGCCGTCCCGGACCCAACATTATGTCGGACATAATGTTTGGTTGCGCAGGCCTGCGATGGCAGGAGGAACTTCCAGTGGCTTGGAGCCTCTGAAGGCCCCCAAACAGCACACAGTCTTGGCTTGCAGCACCAAACCCCAATGCAAACCAGGCTGGGTGTGCACTAGCGCTATGCTCCATGCTTCTGCATGACCCACCATTGCATGCAGCTGCTGCCTTCGCTCGTCCATGTTCTGCAGACCCACAGCAATGGTCTCTGTGAGTGGTGGGCTGGCCTCCTCCTCTTCATGATGCTGCTGCTGCTGGTCCTGGGTGCCTGTGTCGTCCTGCTGCTGCTGCGATTGGCTTGGGCCAGCACTGTCAACACCAGCTGCAGCTTTGCTTGCAGGCTCCGCGCTGTAGCCAGCCTGATCAGTCATGAAGTGGTCCATATCTGCTGCTCAGTGTTGCCGAGTGCTCTGCTGATCACCTGTGATCAGCAGCAACACAGACAGCAGCAGGTACGTGGGATTACAGCAGGTCAGGTAGCAGAAGCTGACAACCAGCTACAACATATATTTTGTTTGCAAGTGTCCATGGTTGAGCGGGGCAGACCTGGGTTCGTGAAAGGTGTCGTTGTTGGCCCACACAGGTTGTCTTCCGGATGAGGCGTGAACACTGGACTGCACACAGGATAATGGGTGGCCACTTCGAATCACGTTGAACAAAGCTGCTTCCAGCGATCCCGGCTCGCAAATGCTTTGCAAGTTTGAATTTGTGATTTACGTAAGGCTGTCATACCTCATGACAACGACCGTGTGACCCCACAGCGCAAGCAGCTACATCAGTCTCAAAGGTCTCAAAGGTTGGTGGCGACATCAGAACGTTCATCAACGTCGGCAGACAAGGCTTGAGAGCTCAGCAAGTCGGTCTGGCAGGATCGCCAGTGTGCCTCGCGTGCTGTTGCGTTCAGCAGCTGGCTGGCCAGCCAAAGTGATTGTTTACTTTCCTAGTTACTAGTACACTTCAACAGTGAGCAGCCATGGGCGGAAGGCTGCTTCCCGCCATACTGCTGGCCCTGCTGCTGCTCTGCTCCAGCTGTTCTGGCCAGCAGATCGATGTGATCCAACCCCAAGAAACAAACGAGCCGTCCCAGTCAGCAAGAATACTGGGCGAGGAGGATCAGCAGCAGGTCAGAATTACACACTGTGCTCAAGCTGCTGCTGTTGCGTCACCCCCAGGGTGCGCTTCTGACTGATACAGGGCTTGTGCAAGCGACATCAACCCTACTACGTGCATGCATCTGCAGGTGACCACAATCTACTCCAACGGGAAGCTCAGTTACAACTGGGCAGCAAACAGCGTGGGCTGTGATGAGTGTGTGCTGGACGATGCCAGCGCTGCCCGCAACCTGTCGAAGGCGTCCTTCAGTGCCAAGGTGGCTGAGCGTGGCATCCTGAGGCTGACATCCCTGATATCGTACCCTTCTGACAGGTACTACGTACTACAGCTGAGGTGCTCCTCCATGCAGCCGCAGGACACCATCATGTCCAATTGCTGCTGCTGCTGACACGTGGTCCACCCAGCAGTACGGGCTGGCCCGGGCAAACCATGCTTGTGGCTGCCGATACTGAATCATCCAGAATCCGACTGCCTCCACCTTGCTTGCTGTGCTGCACGTTATTCCTGCCCAAATAGGGTCTGTGCTGGGCATACTGTGCTGGGCGTGCTGTGCTGACCTGCTTTGTCCTGCACCCCTGTCCTGCAGCATCCTGGACTTCTGGGCATCTGGCTCTGGGCTGACATCAATCAGCCTGTACATCAAGGACTCGGCCACCAACACAGTGTCCAACGAAGTCAGGTTCACCAGTGCTGAGGGTGAGCCAGTGGGTGATAGTGAACCAACGTGCCTGCGCATCACGTGACACACCTGTGCACAGGGCAGCTTGACACCACAGCTCCACTTAGCAGCATGGATCATGCATGCAGTATGCAGCTTTTCTGTATCAAGCTGCCTATCTGACCGCTAATCTGCTGCATGTGTCCTGCAGTCATGAGGGGCGTAACAGTCCTGGGCAACGACGATGACGGCTTCATCAGGATGCGCATTGACCTGAACACCCTGCGCGTCAACAACAGCGCTGCTGCGGCCAGCAAGGATACCGGCAAGAAGCGGGACACAAGCAAAGCTGGCGACAAGCAGTCCTCCTGCGAGGACGTGCTGAGCGCCCCAGCTAGCGTGCCTGCCAGCTTCGACACCATTGAGATCAAGGACATCAGCAACATGGGCTTCCGGCTCGTGCTGGACGACGTGAAGCTTGTGGCATCAGGATCTATTTCAGCGTCAGCGTCGCCACTGATGCCACTGTCCGACATGGTACCCGTGCTGGCGGATGACTTGCATGAGCTCAAGTCTGGCTTCAACAGGTACCTGCTCAAGCTCAAGCCCAACATGCCCGTCGACCAGCTGAAAGACATCTGCAAGGAGCTGTCGGCTGGGGATGAAAACCGCCGGTTTGGTGGCATGTGCCACAGCAACCTCGCAACGGTGCGGAGTGGGGCATAAAATTGTCAGCATCTGCTGTGCTGACCAGCCATCAGGAAATTCCTACTTCATTGCATGATTGAGCATGAACCTGAAGCGGCAGCCGCTGCTTCAATGGAGTCCATGAGTGCAGCTGGCGTGCCAACATGCTTTGGCAAGTTTGAGCCCTTGATATGCACTGCCAGTGCGCGTACCAGTATCTTGCCCCCGGCTGAATGTGCTGTGATGCTGCTGTCTGTCTGTCTGTCCTCCACCCCTGCCTGCAGTTGAGCAAGGGTGGCCTGCTCAGCTTCACAGTCAACAGCAAGGGTGACCTTCGTGCCATGCGCAAGGCCCTTGGCAATGTTGCCGACTACTTTGAGGCCGACTTGACGGCATTCACCACTGTCAGAGCTCTCCAAGATGCTGTCAAGAACAAGGACGGCAGCAAGGAGATTCTAGTGAGCGACATCGTCCTGGTGCCTGGCGACACTGCTGAGCGCCCTTGCTGGGCAGACGACCATTGCGGCAATTTCAACGTCACTGCCGGCGAGCGCCCAAGCTGGAGCCGTCCACCTGTCACAAGGGTCTCTGATGCAACCACACAGAACAGTCGCGCAGGTGTGTCAGTGATGCCCCCGCCACGGCTATGCAGCCTATCATAGGCTATATGATATAGCCTAGCCTAGGGGGGCCTGCCAAGGTCTCATGCGGCATAGGATGAAATGCTCTCAGCAACTGTTGTCCAGAGCTGCTTCCAGCCTTGGAAGGTAGTGAGATGCACCTAGCTTACTGACAGTACTCAGGGAACTGCCATGTGGGGGGTGATGATGATTTGGTATTGCCGACCTACACGTCGCGTGTTGCACAAGCTGTGAAAAGTGAGGCTCACCGGGGCTCCTTGTTGCAGTCACCAATGGTCAAGGCTGTCAGCCTGAGTCAGCAAGCTTGCACGCGCTGCTGGTTGAGCGAATCAATGCCATTGCAAGTTGCGGCCAAGTGAGCCATGCCTGGTGTGCCCGTTTACAACCTGTGCAGGTCCCCCTGTCGAGGAGCTGGTCCCATCTCCTACCCCTGATGATGCCATCGTAAAGCTGAACCCTCGCATCGACACAAGTCTCACGGGCTCCCAGGATTTCTCGGTTCAATCAGCGCTGCCCTGGGGGTGAGTCCAACAGCCTTCGAGAGCATTTGCCAAATTTGCATTTTACTGAGTAAACACTGCTCAGGTGGCTCTCTCCACAGGACCTCTTCAGTGCAAGGCTTGTGGAGGGCTGATGCAGAGAAAGAGCACCTGCCCCCGTGTCCTTCTGCACTGCTAGTGCCAGGTCAAGTGTGATCTTACTGCCGCATCTTGAATTCCAAGGCTCTCTCAGTACAAGTGGGATGTACCTCAGGTCGTGCTGTGGATGCTGTCGCAGGCTTGATCGCATCGACCAGCAAAGTCTGCCATTGGACAACAAGTACACTCCTGGGGAGTTTGACGGCCGTGGCGTTCACAGTAAGTACTGCACCTGGCATGGTTGGGTGCAACAGTGCAGCTTTTGGAGTCTTCTGCGTTTCGTCTTGTGCCACAAGGTTGCATTGGTTGGCAATACTAAAGATGCACTCACTCCCGACTTTCAGTCTGATGCAGTGTGTGTCACCGGTGCCTGGGCTGACTCCGAGTTACCGTTGCCAATACGGTGCTTGTGCTCCTGCCTGCAGTATATGTTCTCGACACTGGATGCCGCACGTCGCACCAAGACTTCAAGGGCCGTGTGGGTGCTGGTGCGTCCTCCGTTGGTTCAAGTGTCATGGATGACAACGGCCACGGCACCCATGTTGCTGGCATCGCCCTTGGGGCGCTCCATGGTGTCGCTAAAAGCGCCATCTTGCACCCTGTCAAGGTGGGTTGCCGTGTGTGAAGCCTCTAGTGACTTGGAGTTTTGTACTACACAAACAGACAGTGTTTGCGCACTCAGTGACGGGGCAGAAGCATTCTTGTGCGCGTATTGCAACGGAAGCTCAACACGGTACTCAACACCTGCCAGGTGGGGGCCTCTGCTTGAAGCCATACCGTATAGTGTGACAGTGACAGCGGCAACCCGTACTGCCAGCCTGTGTTCACACATACCCTTCCCGTGAACTGCATTTCATCATCAAGAGTGAGTGACTCAATCACTGAGTGACTGCTGCCTTGGTGCTCTGGTGCAGGTGATGAATGCTGATGGATCTGGGTCCTACTCCAACATCATCGCAGGCATTGACTGGTAGGTCGGCTTGACATGGACTGCTATGCACGCTTGCTTTCAGTACTATCTCAGGCATGCCATGCTGTGCAGCACTTGCCGCGCAAGGCATCATGTGCTCTCAGAAAATTGAACCGTCATATGTTAGTATGTCTGGCAGGCTAAATGGTTCTTCCTGCAGCATGTGCTGTTGTTAAGCGCTTGGCATACACAGCTCCGTCAGACCATCTAGTGTGGGAGGTGCCCAACAGCCCGGGTGTTGCTGCAGGGTGAAGAGGCACAAGACTTCCAACAACATCAACTCAGCAGTCATGACGATGAGCCTTGCTGGCCCTCGTTCTCAAAGCCTCAACGATGCGATTGATGCAGCCTCCAAAGCAGGCATCATCGTGGTCACAGCTGCAGGTAAGCGGAGTTGAGCAGCATGCACTGAGAGCCGCAACCGATTGGGGCAGGCATGTCCCTCCAGCTGCTGCAGCAATGCATATGCTTTGGGCCTGTGACAGCCTGTGAGCAGGCTGCTCTGACCTGCAACACGCGGCATGACTGATGACTCATCAAGGCCCGTGCTTCTGCCACCGTGGCAGTGACTGCGCTGATCGACCACTTGGAACTGTGGCTGCAATATGTCGTGATATGCAGGCAACAACAAGGGTGGCGACAGCTGCACCATGTCACCCTGCAGTGCTCCTACGCCCATCGTGGTGGGGGCTTCTACTGACAGTGACAACATGGCAAGCTTCTCCAACATCGGCCGTTGCCTGACAATGTTCGCACCAGGTAGGACTGGGTAACCTGCGGTTGGTGCCCTGTGCCGGGGGGGGGGGGGCAGCATGTCAGAACGAGTGCCTCCCTCTAGATCGGTTATGCCCAAGGCTGCCTTGGGACCCCATTCCACTCGCTCCCAGTACTTGAGTGCCACACATTGTGTCTGGAACTGTGAGCCCGGTGCCCTGTCAGGCGCTCTCCATCATGGAGATCATGGTGAGAAGCTCTCACTGGCTGTTTTCAGCTAGGGCTCAGACTTCAGCACTCAAGTAAAGTGATGTCACTATTGTTGTGCAGGCAACTACATCTACAGTGCCTCCTCAAGAGGGGATACCGCTGAGGCGATCATGTCGGGCACTTCTATGGCCACACCACATGTTGCCGGCGCTGCAGCCTTGTACCTCCAGGTGGGACCTAACAGCAAATGGTGTTGTTTCAAGCACAGATATGGCGGCCAGCTGGCACTCACGGCGCACCCATGCCCTGCAGATGGTTCTGCCGCCGTTCTGTGAATGTTTCCTAGGTCAAGCATGTTGCTAGATGCATGCTGGGGTAACACCCGCAAAGCTGCCTGATGTGTCGCTGGAAGCAGCGGATGGCTTGCTGAACCCGGTTCTGTTGTGCGTTTCTGCAGATGCGTCCCAATGCATCACCTGCTGAGGTGAAAGCTGCACTCTCCAACGCAGCAGTGCGAAGGTCGTTTGAGCGTAGCTCACCTGATAGGCTGCTGCACGTCTCCAGCGCCAGGCTCAAGCAGGTGGCACCCCAGCAATCAGCTCCAGTGACCCCAGCCCCGGCCACTACAGCACCAGCTACCAAGCCTGCTCCAGCACCCCAGCCTGCTCCTGCACCCAAGCCTGCTCCAGCACCCCAGCCTCAGCCTCAGGCTCCTGCACCTCAGCCCAAGCCACAGCAGCCACAGCAGACAATTCCATCATTCCCATCAGGGCTGGGTGGCTTGAAGATGCCATCATCCCTCTGCAGGACCTGCACATGGTGCACTTTCTGCTGATGCTTTGGCAAGGAAATGGCAATGAGTGCCATTGCAGGATCACTGAACTTGGCATGTGCCATTTCTGTGGCAGCAAGTCACTTGTGAGTGACTGGCATTGCTTGCAAAAGCAAAATCACACATGGGTTGTGTGACATATTATGTATCTGATTCATGCGAGCATTACTTTGCCGGGCGTTCTGAACAGCATGTGCAAGTCTTGATATTTATCTGCTGGCGGCCTCGGGGGCAGTGCCACTATTGCTTGTTTGACATGCTCAGCCTGTTCCACATGCCCGGTGTTTGGGGTGTGGTTTTCTTGCATGCTATACGCTGACACCGGGTCTGAGACTTGACTTGTGCCACTTGGGGTGCACGTGCTTTGCAGCTCTGCTCACTTGTGTCACATGTGAGACAGTGCCCGGAACCGGGGAGGTAGCAGGATTTCCTGTGGAGACACTTGTGTCACATGTATTACCTAGCCGTTGGGTGATATGCTAGCATCACTTGCAGTGATCACCTTGTTTGAGGATGGCACTGCAGCTGATGACCATTGAGGGTGCCCTTTGTGATGCCACGGTACGTTTAGTGACATCCCACCAGGTTGATTGGCATCGTGTCAGTGCGGTACCAGATCTGAGGTCCTGATGAAGTTTGCCATGCCATGAACATGTGTCAATGTAGTGATGGAGATAGAATTCAGATGCTATGGGTTGCACCATTGGCAGATTGTCCCGCTTGTGTAACCCCGGAATGTTGCAGATGACATTGTAACACAGCTTGCCCACTATGCAAATAGGGGGTACGGTCGCCCATGGTCAGGGGCTTGGCCGGGGTGTGGTCGCCCCTTGCATGCCCGTAGGCCTACCAAGCTCACATGGTGCGGCTGATCATGCACCTGACCATGCACACAAATTTCCAGTCAAACAAACAATTCGACTGATTGTGGGAGAAAGAGAATGTTACACGCAGACACAGTCGCCACACATCAATGGCATTGCCTAACAGGGTGGAGCCGGCTGAAACCCTAAGGTATACCCAGATGTTGCAAAATCAATGCCCATCAAACCTGACACACCATGCACCAGTAGGTGCCAGCACCACAGACCCATGCAAAAAGGTATCCCAGGCCTGTCCCAAAACAGCATTCCACTCGGCTTGCCAAGCAGACAGTGCAAGACAGGCACCAAGAGAGCAGTGCATGCTGCTGCTGCTGCTGCTGCAAGTTACATGGCCCAAACTGGTCAAGCTGCTGCTGAGCATAGCCCAAGGGGTAGGCAGGGGACTCTGAGGCTGTGCGAAGCATACAGCATCACCCGACACCCCCCCCCCCCCCCCCCCACACGCACGCAGACAGAATCAACCCACCCTCAGTCCACATGCTGCAGCTCCAAAGCCAGAGCTCTGGCTCTGCATAATATCCTCACACGCAATGTATCTCCAGCAACCGACTGGGACCAAATTGAATTCAAACCTGACTGGATCCAAACTGCACCAACATTAGAGTCACACAGCCCGCATGAACTCAGCTCAACAGCACTGGCAATGTGTGATGTGCAGGTAAGGCAACCTGACAGAGCAGTTATTGCCGCAACACAAATGCTGTGAGAGACACGCCATGTCCCTCCCTTGCCAGGCACACCAAGCCTGTGGTTGGGTTCGTCCTCAGGGCTATCCCTGATGCAGAGCACCAAAAAGGAAAAGCTCTGCATCAGGGATAGAAGAGTCTTCAGATGCCAGTGAAGAGTCTTCAGATGCCAGTGAAGAGTCTTCAGATATTCTGGCACAACTGACAGAAGCACAAAAGTTGGTGGGACACCAAGCCACCAACCTCACAAAGTATGCACCACCATACCGCCATGCAGCAAGCAGTGGCTTGTTGTATACTGTCCCTTCTCACTCAATTTCTCACTCAACTGCTGGACAGCAACAACGGCGGCAATATCGTATACACACCATTACTGCTGCAGCCACTTGCAGCCTGCCAGGTAGGTTCCCTGCAGCAGGGCACTGCAATTCCTCCTGCACCGCTCTGACGCTGCTTGCAAACACACATCTTCTGCACATCCATAGCACCACTTCAGTGCTGCTCGTCTCCCGCGCTGGGCAAGACACACTCCCTTCAACCAAGCTGCACTGCTCAAAAACAGCCGGCAGTCAAGACACATATCCTGCACCACTTCAGTGCTGCTCGTCTGCCGCGCTGGGCATGGAAAACTCCGTTCAACCAAGCTAGATGGCTCAGAAACAGCAGCCAGCAAACAGACATATTTTGCACCACTCCAGTCCTGCTCATCTGCCCGGTCCGGCAGGGACTCAGGCAAGCTGTATTGGGGAGTATGTTACACGGACATATTCGCCAAACAACAATGGCATTGCCCACCAGGATCGAGCCAGGTGAACCTCATAAGTTGTCTCCCCTGCGGTGGTTTGCACCACCTACACCGGGTTGACCAAAGAAGGCAGAACCACCAGAATTGCAGCAAGTGCCAGCCATGCTAGGAACCTATTGTGTGCAGAGTATTGCTCAAACAGCCAGCAAAAACGAGTCTCAGCATGTGTGCAGTTCACCAGCTGCCTATGCGGCCCTCTGGCTCTTGCCGACATGTGCTGCCACGTCCACCAGCCTGCATGAGTAACCATACTCGCTGTCATACCTGCAAAACAGCCAAGGACGCAACAGCAAAGGGGGAGGGGACATGGGAAGGGCAAAGGTAATGGTGAGTCGACCCAGAGCCAGATGACATCACAAGGAAGGGGGAGGTGAAGAGGAGTGGAGGGGAAGAGGAGCTGCGGGGAGCGGGAGGGGAGGGGAGCAAGGAGGGCAAAGAGGAAGGTGCGGGGGGGATTGGAGCCATGCCTGAGGCCGTTGCCCTGCAGATTCATGCCCGATGTGCAACCGGGATCGCTCACCATGCATAATCTTGACCAGTGTCTTGACGATGACTTGTGTGCAGGCAGGCAGGCGTGTGTGTCGACAGAGAGACTACATGCGTGCACATGCATGCTGGCTAGCAATCATCCGACAAGGATAGTAAAACAATGACGCTAGCACGGAAAACCAGGGCGATCCCTGCATCAAAGCTGTCGTGTGGGTGTGGGTGTGGGGAGGGGTGAGGCGGAGGAGGCACGGCGGGTTTAATTGAGGAAAATGGGCATGATACAGAAGGAGCCTGGACTACGCCAGCCTTACCACGTGCCAATTGTGCCACCGGGATTGCTCACCATGCATATATCTTCACCAGTGTCTTGTCAATGACCTGAGTGCATGCTGCGTCGACGATGCCGCTGCGTGTGTCGTTCACGTAGTCAGTGCTGACCAGGGGGCGTGTCTCATAGCCCAGGATGCCCTTCAGGTAAGTGCCTGCAGCCTCCTGCAGCAGCAGCAGCAGAGGGCAGTTGCTGGGTCACATGCAGATGCTTGCACACTCTTCTTCCCTTCTAGGGTTTAGGGTTTAGGAAAACCCTCTAGGGTTTAGGGTTTGGGAAAACCCTTCCCTTGTTTTCCTCAGGCCCTGTCCCTCAGCGCGTCATGACCCACCATGCAACGATATGTTTGACCTGGCTCGATGGCTTATGCTGATGCCAAGGTGCGCGTTGCGGTCTTGACCTAGGTATTTACAGATAGGGAGCATGTCCCGACACAACCCCTAGGTGCCATAGGTATCTCCCAGTTAATCTTGCACCCTTTGAGGACGGAAAATGCAAAGCTGGAGGGTGTTAGGTTGCGGTTGATGCATGCTGTGCTCGTACCTTCATGAGTGCGTTCACTTCCTCTGCAGTGGTCTCCTTCTGCACCTGGGGGGGTGGCAATGGCGACAGTGGCGGTACAGCAGGCGCTTGTGGGTGCAAGCATAGAGAGTGCATGCACACTCACGCTAGCACCGTACAAAGGAAGAGCGGGATCAATGAGCCGTGGTGGTAGAAGATGAGGATCTCTGGAAGCTTCCGAAAGCCGTCTAGAGGGAAATCACAACATTCAGCACCTTGGGTATCAGCAGCATGCACAAAACATCCACACCATAATATAATGATGCCACCAGAAGCTGTAAATTCTTCATAGAGGCTCACCTCAAACACGCAGTCGGTGATGCTGCTGTTGGTGAGTGGCACCCTGACAGCGAGGCCGTTGAGCTTGCCCTTCAGCTCAGGGAAGATGAGGGCTATGGCTGTAGCACTGCCGGTGCTGGTGGGGGCAAGGTTGACCAGACCAGACCTGTGTGAGAGTGTGAGGAGGGGGGGTGTTCGTGTGAGCGCAGGGTGCAGGAAAGAGGTGTGAGAGGTGATGGCTGTAGCACTGCCCGTGCTGGTGGGGGCGAGGTTGACCAGACCGGACCTGTCATGCAGTACAGTACAGTAAGAGGGCAATAGGGGGCAAAGATCAAGGGCGAGAGAGGAAGGGGTGAGGAGAGGGTGTGGAAGATGAGGGCAATGGCTGTAGCGCTGCCGGTGCTGGTGAGGGCAAGCTTCACAGACCAGACCTGTAAAGAGGAGCAGATGGAGAGTAGGAGAGTAAAATCAAATGGCAGGGAGAACGGGTGAGGAAGGAGCAGAGCACAGACCACGGACTTCTGAGCAGTTCCTGGGGTTTGAATCGCACTGTCGTGCGCAGACCTGAACGCTTTACCAGCACTTGCTCTTGAGGTTTGAGAGCACTGTCTGTCACCTGATGACTCAGCTATCAAACACTTACCTGGCGACTCCCTCTCCCCAATAACCCTCTACCCACTGAGCGAACAAGGCATCACTCCTCCACCCGCGCCCCATCTCCAGCACCCCCCCCCCCCCCCCCCCCCGCCACCTCCCGGCCACCCTCTTCCCTCCCCTACCCCCACCCCTTCTTCCCCTCCCTCCCTCGTACCCCTCCCCTCATCCCTTCCCCGGCAACACACACAACCAGCACACAGGCTCTCTGCCCTTGCAGCACTCCCACCATGTGCGCCGCAGGTCACTTTGCTTTGCGTCGTGTGCATCCTCACCGCCACCCCTCACTCCTTCCCCCCCCCCCCTGCCCTCCTCCCTTACCCTCCACCGGTGTATGTCAGTGGGATCGGGGCAAGGGGAAGGGTGCATCATCCACCCATCCCTCCCACCTTGATTCCTCCCCTGCAATCCTTCCCTGCATCCAAAACCCCACAGCACACAGCACCCACCTCGCGCGCCGCAGGTCACTCTTCTTTGTGTTTGGTGCGTCCACGATGGTCTGTGTGTTGGTGATGTTGTGGATGGTTGTGATGCAGCCGTGCTTGATGCCCAGCTTCTCATGCACCACCTTCACCACAGGCGCCAGGCAGTTGGTGGTGCAGCTGGCTGCAGTCACGATGTGGTCAACATCAGGCTTGTAGGCATCCTGCGACACAGCACAGCACAGCACACCATACCACAGCGCACATGACGACGCATCACAAGATTGACGTGTGAACTTGAACATCCAACTCCGCCTCCAACCCATACCGTCTACTCAGCACAACTCCAAGAGGCACCGACCCCTTCAATTTTCCCATTTCATCTCCCCTGTTCCTTCAATGTCTGTGTGCTTGCAGCAGACACTGCAACCACAGCAGCGGTGCAACCACTGGTCTACTTCACCAAGAAAGAGTGAAAGAACTTGCCCCAAGGCATTGTCTGTATCTACAGCTCTCACAACAGGCCAGTCAACTCATCAACTCACATGGTTGACTCCATACACAATGTTGAGCACGTCCTCCTTGACTGGGGCGCTGACCACCACCTTGGGCACCCCCTTGTCAAAGTAGGGCTGCAGGGCCTTGCGTGTGAGGAAGACACCCGTGCAGTCCCACACCTGGTCAACGTTGAGCCCACTGTAGTCAACCTGCGAGCAGTGGGGGCAGTGGGGGTACAGTAGGTGGGGGGAGAGGGGGCAATAGGCTGGGGTGGAGGGAGGAGTGGTGGTACAGTTGGCTGGGTGGGGTGGGGGTGCCGCACTGGCAGTCCCACACCTGGTCAACATTGAGCCCACTGTAGTCAACCTGTAGGGCAGTGGGGGCAGTGAGGCAGTGGGGGTACAGTAGGTGGGGAGGGGGGGGGGGGCGCAGTAGGGTGGGCTGGATGGAGGAGTGGTGGTAAAGTTGGCTGGGGGCACAGTCCCACACCTGGTCAAATTGAGCCCACTGTAGTCAACCTGTAGGGAAGTGGGGGCAGTAGTTTGGGTTGGGTTGGGGGGACAGTAGGTGGGGGTGGGGTGGGGTGGGGGGTACAGTCTTGGCATTCATAAACGAAGGCCTGTGGGTCAGTCTGCCAAGCAGCACACCAGCAGGGGTGACTCAATACACTAATCAGTACCGCCCAGCGGTGGAAACATCCATTTCCATACCCCCAAAAAAAGTTATGCAGACTGGATGATGCAAATGCCAACATTGGCTGTCCTGCTTGTCAGCGCTTCAACCATTGTCGACTCAACCACACAACCCCCACCTCCACCTCCACCTCCACCACCACCACCACCACCACCACCACCACCACCACCACCACCACCACCGCTAACATGCCACAGCCCCCATCACATAGGCTGCTCCACTGTGCTGCTGCTGGTGATGCATCTCTGCAGGTGTCCTGAAAATCTTGAAAACCTGCCCCCCCCCCCCCCCCCCAAGCCACGCCCCACCCTTGCCCCCGCCCCCACCCCACAGGCTGTTCTGCTGCTGCTGCTGCGGCTGCTGCTGGCTCACCTCTGCAGGTGACTTGGCTTGTGTGTAAGGGATCTTTGCTGTCCTGCTGCCTGCCTCCAACACCACTGCACCGCACTCACTCACAGACAGCTCATGCCCGGTCCATGTACCTGTAGCAAAAACAGCGCAACACACACACACACACTGATAAGTATCATATCTGCTCAGGTAGCTACTGCCTGCACAAACCAATCTGAGGGCAAAGATACTTTGAGGGCGGCCATGCACCAGCACAAGACATGGGAGACAACACAGTGCAGGACTCTCCAAGTCATCTGGCGCTGCAGATCTGGCATTGCTGCTGCTGCTGCTACGCGACTTGGCTGTCCTGCTGTGGTGTGTTTGATGGGTGAACTTTGCACGCTGCTGGTGCTGGTGCTGGTGCTGCTGCTGCTGCAAGGGTCGGCTGCCCACTCCGCAAGGACGGCAGGACCCAGTAAGGGACACCACACCACAGGAGGTGATCCAGACACTGGATAGCTTCTGTCATCCGAATAACAACGTATGTACAGCATAAAACTGTGCAACATTGACGTGTGGCTTCAACTTTGTGGCACAGCTGCGGTGCTCACCGTGCACAGAGTCAAACTGGATGAGGTATGCTGTGCTTTCAGCAGCTGCTATGTCGTTGAGGTGCACGATCTCGAAATCTTCTGGGCGATCGAAGGCCAGACGGAAGGCCAACCGGCCGATCCTGCCACACCTGCGGGTGTGGGTGAGGCGTGCAGGGCACAGCAGGGACAGACAGCTGTGCTGTTGGTTTCATGTGAGGGCCCTTGGGAGCTCTTCAGGGGGTTGTGCTGGCTGGCTAAGCTTCTTTATTGTCACAGTGAGGGTTGCTGTAATGAAGCCATGCTCTAACATGCGGTCCGGTGCTCTTCAAGTCAGATCCAGTGCTACTGCCACCCACCCGTTGATTGCAACTCGCACTGGCGCCATCTGATGATATATACGTGATGCTGTGGTACCTGGGTGGTAGCGTTGCACTATTTGCGTTGCCATATGGAACCTCATTTGCGGCGAGGCATCTTTCGCGACTGGACGACTTCCGGTTCGCAAAAACTGTGCAGAACCAGAAATAACACCCAGAAACTACCTTGTTATCATGAGAAACCACCAAGTAATATCTGATGGGACCAACAGGAGCACTCCCAACATGTGCTGTTGCAAAGTTTGCGCCAGATCCATCTGCCTGTCTAGACCGACTGCCTGGTGAGGCTGCCACGAGGTGTGTTCTGTTGTGACTCAAGAGATTTCTGGTTCCTTATGTACATAGCCTTGGGGGTCTTGAGTGAATTATGCAATCCTGTACAGGCCCACACCTGCTGGTGGTCACATGGTGCACACTTGTGTACTTCTGTCGTGGCCCACCCCTGGGTGGGTCTCCATGCAGCACAAGTGTAGCTGCAGATGCGCCATGTCTACGTACGCACTCCTCAAAGACCAAGCCATGGCTACACAACTGGATGGCCATCCCTACACAACGCCGCCTCAACACTCTTGCACAAAACACACTCCTTCACACCGGAAGATGTTTCACCCTTCCTGCGTGCGTGCAGGGCTGTGGATGCTTGCCCGTCCCTCAAGACAATGCCGCTCCAGCTGCTGTTCTGTGTTGTCTTGCCTGTCCTGCGCCTTTCACCTCACAGCCGTCAACTAGCCTTGCTGCCCCCCTGTACCCCTCCTGTACCCCTCCTGTACCTCTGTTGTACACTAACATGTGGTGTGCAAGAGTAGCATAAACAGGAAGAGGCTAGCTTGACTGTTCCTGTGTGCACACTGCAGAACAGGATGGCATGTGACCAAAATGAGTGCAGGGGCAGGAGTGAATGCTGGGGGCACACTACGCAGGGTCCATGCTGCATGGCGCGACCGGCCGCTTTCAACATGAAAGAGATGTTGAAGCAGACGCTGAAGAAGGTGAACTGATAGGAGGGCTCCATCGCGTTTTGACTGCACCAGCATCAAGCACTCAAGCCACCAGCCGCCCAGTGGAGCAAACTACACGGTGAGCTGTCACATTGGGACAGACATGACTTTCGAAAACTCCTGAAAGTCTCCTTGATCGCCATGCCACTTTCAAACTTCCTTGATCGCTTTGACCTTGCAGTCGCAGAAGGAGCAACAGAAGGAGGAAGCAACAACATCGCCATCTTCAGGACCACTGAATGCATAGGGGCACAGTGTTTGTGCTCCACCGCATGTCGAGTCCTATTTCAACATGGAATATCCTCTCTCCGCGTTGACCGGTCCTCGGGGGACGGACGACAGATGACGAGTGGCTGAGATATGAAGTATTATTGGCTATATAAGTGACTTATTGGGGTTTGAGCTCGCCTGGCACTGTCCCAGTACAAGGAATCTTGGCCTCGTGAGTCAGTAGAGTGAAACACATAGGATCCAGGCCAACAGGTGATGGAGTCATGTAACTGATGAACTGAAGGTGACAGTAGCTCTCAACAACACCTGCAGAAGTGTGAGGTATGCCTTAAACCACCACCCTCCAACCACCACTGCAAGGCATATGGCTGTTTGTCAGCACCGAGGTGATACCAATTTTGAAAACCCTTTTTCCAGACGTTGCAGACCACCACGGTGCGCCCAACTGCCCTGAACAGCCTTGAGGATGATGGTAATGATGATGGCCAGCCTGGCTGTGGTCTTGGCAAGGTGGGTGCACCGCAGGACGGCCCATATGACCCCGCCCGTTTCTGAATTTCCCTCCATGATTCATCCAGGGGAGTGGGGGGCCAGGAACACAGCAGTAGGAGTAGGGCACAGAAAGAGCATATTCTGTTGTGTGGGGTGGTGGGGGTCAAGCCCCCCTGTGACGGTGAATGGCCCGCACACGCCACCGTCCGACAAGCAGCCATCAACCTTGTTCACTTGCCGTTTTATGCAGGTGGTAAACCTTCCTTTCCCACCAGCATTGACATTGAGGGCTCCTACATCACTGTACAGGCTTCCGCTGTGGCATCTATAGCCAGCACAGCTTGCACTGACAGCACCCCCTGACACATGCACACCTCCAGTGTCGCCTGGGCACCTACAGCACAGCACAACAGCAACCACAAAAACAGACAACAAGCCACACACCATTACAGAGGGTCACAACTAGCATATTCCGATGTGGCCCTTCCCCAATCCGGAGACCCCGTCATACAGCAACGGCAGCATCTGGAATGCCGAGGGGTCCCTGGAGTTCCCCTGGGTAGCAGCGTCTACATGCAGCGGCTATCTGGTGTGGTGTGATGCCGTGGCAAGGTATCTTTGAAGGTTCCCACGTCAGGTGGCGAGAAGGAGCAGCCTAGCTGCGTGGACAGTCAGGGAGCAGCAGCAGCAGCAGTGCATGAGAGTGCTGTGGCTTGGATCGAGCTGTCTGCCACACAGCTCACAGGATCACCCGCCCTATCCCACAACACGGACATATGGATGCCACATGGATGGTTTTCTGGGGCGGTTTTCAATGTGTGGTTGCACAGCAGCTGGTGTGGTGACCTGGCGAACAGCTACTGTTGTGGGTTGCAGAGCTCTGCTCACCCAGCTACGCCTAGTGCTTGCTTGGGGCACTCGAGCGACTTGCTGACCACAGGTCCTTGGGAGTACCACTACAGTAGTTTGGTTTTGAAACCACAGAGCAGCATGTGTGGGGTGGTCGTCAGCAGCCCGTTTCAGCGCTGCCGCTTTTATGCCCTTTGTATGCCTGCGTTGTGGCCGTAACTGGCACAGGCTTTCTAGTGTCCTAGGTCACTGGTCGCCTGGTGGTGTCTTGCTTGTCTTGCACCAAGGTCGATTTGCTGCTTGCAGCATGCTGCTTGCACAATGAACCTGGCCGGAAACACGTGTAATGATGATGATGACAACTAGCAGCAGGAGCAGGGGTCAGCCAATTCCTTGTTGGATGGAGCCTCCAGATGGCGATGCTGCCGCAAAACCCCCCTCCGTGCATCGCACGGATGCAGGGGCTAATCAAGCTGGCCACCACCAGCAAGCCAACAGACCCCAGCAGCAGCAGCAGCCACGGCCCAAGCACCAGCACCAGCAGCAGCAGCAGCACCAGCAGCAGCCTGGACCCTACCACCACCACCACCAGCAGCAGCAGCAGCAGCTGACAACTTCAGAATGTCACCATGTCATACCCGATTGGGTCATGGACCCGATTAGGGCTGCATTGCTGTGCAACATCAGTTGAGGTGTGTTGGAGAGCAATTCAGAGGGCTTGTGGTGCCCTAAGACAGGTTGTCACTCAGAGTGTCAGGTGGCACTTGCAGTGCTTGTTATGTCTGCTGAGATTCTGCACTCACAGCATAAGGCTGCGCGCGTGCCGGTGCACGGCACGCGTTGAATCACACACACACACACACACACACACACTCAAAGGATCAGGAGTATCAGGCTGAGGCCGCCAGCCAAGGGCTGAGCGGCCCAGAGCAGTCGAGATGTAATCCATTCATCCAATCCGGGCACAGGCCCATGTGTGCTTCCATTCTCCGAATGATACGCGTCCAGATCTCAGTTTGCAGGCACGAAAGGTTACCAAGCAGTTGGAGAGCCAGCTGTGCGGTGTTCCCCTGGCTGCGGGGGTAGTAGCAACAGGGATGGGCAGCCACATTCAACGCGTCAAGCCCGTAGTGCCTTGCAGCTGGGTTTCTGCAGCAGGATATTGTCGAAGATTATTGGCTTTGTTTCTTCGTCCATGCAGTCGTGTGCAGTGCCACAGCAGTCACCCAAGCAAGCAGTTTTGGACCAGGAGCAGCAGCAGCAGTAGTCCCACAGCAGGGAGCTCGCATGGAGGCAGTAGAGGACCTGCAGCGTTGTCAAAGCGTCGTACAACGTGCTACATGACCGAACTGGAGGAGTGATCTCAGAGCCAGAGCGAAGAGCGCCAGAGCCGGACACCACAGCAGAGGCTTGTCAGCAGCAGTGCCCCTCCTCCATGTGCTACAGTAGAGTGTGGCGAATCCAGCAGGGGTGCATAATGCAGCAGGGAAGCACCTGTGGACACAGCGTCCCCCTTGTGTAGTGATGGGCAAGAGCGCAGCCAGATTGTGGGAAAGCAAGCCCCACCAAGGCCAGGCGTGCCCATGCATAGCCGCAGCAGTAGCAGTGGTGATGTGCCAAGCAAAAGCACACACCATAGAGCAGAGTGGTTCCATTGTGTTAGTGATGGGCAAGAGCGCAGCCAGATTGTGGGAAAGCAAGCCCCACCAAGGCTAGGCGTGCCCATGCTTAGCCGCCGCAGCAGCAGCGGTGATGTGCCGAGCAAAGGCACACAGGATGGAGCAGTCATTGGGCAGGTTGTGCAGCACCTGAGCGCTGAAAGTGTCAGCAGTAGTGGCTTGTGGTGGTGCACGTGATGCATGTGACCTTGGCAAAGTGCAAGGGGGGTGATGGACGGTACCCCCAGTTGGTGTGTTGCGTTTGTGCATCCTATGCTTCAGTTGTGGCATCCCACTCTATGTGTGGCCTGTGAGAAGCAAACTCCTCACACATGCTCAGCCTTGCTTTGCCTTTGTGTTGCGTTTGGGGGGTGTGGACAGGTCACTGTCACCCTCACACGCTCAGCGCTAATCTGGCATATCGCTCATCTTGCACGACAGCTGTCATACCCGATTGGGTCATGGACCCGATTAGGGCTGCATTGCTGTGCAACATCAGTTGAGGTGTGTTGGAGAGCAATTCAGAGGGCTTGTGGTGCCCTAAGACAGGTTGTCACTCAGAGTGTCAGGTGGCACTTGCAGTGCTTGTTATGTCTGCTGAGATTCTGCACTCACAGCATAAGGCTGCGCGCGTGCCGGTGCACGGCACGCGTTGAATCACACACACACACACACACACTCAAAGGATCAGGAGTATCAGGCTGAGGCCGCCAGCCAAGGGCTGAGCGGCCCAGAGCAGTCGAGATGTAATCCATTCATCCAATCCGGGCACAGGCCCATGTGTGCTTCCATTCTCCGAATGATACGCGTCCAGATCTCAGTTTGCAGGCACGAAAGGTTACCAAGCAGTTGGAGAGCCAGCTGTGCGGTGTTCCCCTGGCTGCGGGGGTAGTAGCAACAGGGATGGGCAGCGTGGACAGGTCACTGTCACCCTCACACGCTCAGCGCTAATCTGGCATATCGCTCATCTTGCACGACAACCAGTACGAGGCCCGCTCCCAAGCTGTGGGCCAGGTCCTGGACCAGCTGCACCACAGGCCAGCCTGGCAGCAGCCCTATCTGGACCCGGCCCAGGCAGTGGGGCTGGCAGCCGGCCCCAAGCACAGCGCCCACATGCAGGCTGGCAGTGAGGGCAGCACAGAAGGGGCCCCTGCTGCTGCTGCTGCTGCAGCTGACAGGGAGGTGCCGTGAGCACTCCAGCAGGCAATGCTGCAGCATGCAGCAAGCTCCTACCTCCTCCTCATGCTGCTGCTGCTGCTGCTGCGGCTGGTGGTTGGGCCGCTGTCCCCATGGACGTAACACCTGACCCAGGCCACCACGAGGCTGATGCAGCAGCAGCAGCAGCAGAAGCCGTGATGGCAGAAGGGGCCGGGGAATCGCACACAGCGGCAGCAGCAGGGGCAGTGAGGCATGGTTCTTCTGCTGAAGTGAGCTCCCCACGGTCCACCAATTCCGGGCTGGGCCAGCACGGCAATCAGCTCCAGCAGCAGCAACAGCAGCAGCAACAGCAGCAGCAACAGCAGCAGCACCAGCAGAGCACACATATGTCAGCTACAGTGCTCCAGCTGCTGCAGCAGCTTCCACAGATGCACCCACAGCAGCGGCAAGCAGCAACAGCAGCATTGGATAGTGGCGGCCAGCACCTCTTGGGCGCCAACCAACCACAGGCAGCTGCAGCAGTAGCAGCAGCAGCGGCGGCAGCTGATGTGGCGGCCTCTCAAGGGGTGGACAGCATGTGCACTAGCCCTTTGAGCCCTCAGCAGCAGCAGCAGCAGCAGCAGCTGCTTGAGATGTTGCTGCTGCAGTCACCAGGGGGTGGTCTGAGGCTCAATCCACCTGCAGGAGTGTCATCATTAGAGGGGCCCTACACCATACTGCAGCTGACACCCCTGGTATTGGGTACCCCTGCACAGGGTACAGGACACCTGGGACAGCAGCAGCAGCAGCAGCAGCAGCCGCCACCACAGCAGGTACAGCAGCAACAGCAGCAGCCGCCGGCACCGCCGGCACAGCAGCAACAGCAGCAGCAGATACAGCAGCAGCAGATGGAGCTAATGCTGTTGCGCCAGCAGGAGCAAATCATACTGTGACAACAGCAGCTGCAGCTGCTGGCCCTGCAGAATTCAGAGCAAGGGCAGTCAGCAGCAGCAGCAGCAGCAGCAGCAGCAGCAGCAGCAGCAGCAGCAGCAAAGCCAGCAGCAGCAGTGGCAGTCTGCAAACTGGCAACAACGGCGCTTTTCAGAATCAACAATAGGTCAGCAGCAGCAGCAGCAGCAGCAGCAGCAGCAGCAGCAGCAGCAGGAGCAGCAGCAGCTGCAGCAGCAGCAGCAGCAGCTACAGCAGCTGCAGCAGCAGCAGCTACAACAGCTGCAGCAGCAGCGTGCAGCCCTTCAGCTTCAACAACCTCCACCAACCGTGCTGCAGCAGCAGCAGCTACATCGTGGGCAGCAAGCCTTGAGGGATATGTCTGAAGATCAGATGTTGCAGTATCAACGGCACCTGCTGCTGCAGCAGCAACAGGAGCAGCAGCAGCAGCAGCAGCAGCAGCAGCAGCAACAGCAACAGCTGCCGTCAAATCCCATGTTGCTGCCATCAGTAGAGCGAACAGCAGCAGTGCCAGCAGCAGCGGCGGCGGCGGCGGCCGCCGAAGCAGCGGCATCAGGCCAGGCACCTGCCCCTTCTTACCTGACAGGTTTTGAGGCGGGCGTGCTTCAGGGTTTAGCGTTCATGCAGCGACAGCAGCAGCTGCTGGCAGGGGCCATGCATGGCCTTGGGGGCCAGCTCCCAGCAGGAGCAGCAGCAGCAGCAGGTGTAGCGACTGTGGGGCAAGGGGCAGGGAGTGCTGCAGGTGAGGTGTCGGGAGTGGTGTCTGGCTGCAATCAGGGTTACCAAGTATGGTCCTTTGGGTGTATGGCGTACTATGCATTGGTGTGCTGCATCCTCTCGCCATTAATACTTGTGAATCAGGGTGTGAGTATGTTTGCACCACAAGTGCAAGTGAGTTATTGACCAGCAGACTGACCGTTACTAGTTTTCTACTTTTTTGCCAGCATAGCAAGCCTAATAACTTTGCAGTACTGGCACCATGCCATCACCATACCATACCTTACTGACATAACATACCATTTTTATACCATACCATATTGATACTTGACTTTTGCTGTACAGCAGACCACCAGATATTTTACCGGCCAGCAAACTAATCTTATATAAGATCTAATCTTATATATGCTTGATGCTTGAAGCACCTGTGGGGGTCGTGAGCACCTCATGTTGGAGCTGGGGCTGCATAGGGAGCTGCATAGTTTTCTCTGTAGGGGTGCAGCCCTGCAGAAAACTGGCAATAGAAAAAAGGATCATCCAATGATTGCACCTGCACACCACTGCCTGCAGCTCCTGTTGGTACTCCTGCTAGTATCAGGGCAATAGTAATTGGGGGTTGGGTACGACCCCTAGCTTTCCGGCATGACAACAGCCACAGCCGGCCTTCAGCACGTTGCTGCATGTTTCCTCTTTCTCAGTTTCTAACAGTAGGACATGCCATGTGCCTTACATCACTGCATGCTGGCTGGACCCTGTGTGACCATCATAACGTCACTAGGCTGCAAGCCACAGGCACCTGGCAGGGGCACACAAGGTTTCACCAGTTATGCCCCAGTTGCTGACTCAAAACATTTGCAATCAGCATGCAGCAGTGACCGTGTGTCAGATGTCTGATGCACAGCACACCTCTTCACACGTGCATAAGGTCGTATGCAACTGCCTTGGGAGTCTGTGGACGTGCTGCTCATGACGCCTCACCTCACGACAATCAGTTTCACAAACACACAATCATGACTCAACCCCTCCATTCAATTGCTGCATGCCGCAGGGGACCTGGCCCAGCAGTTGCAGCACAGCCAGTTGCAGCAGCAGCAGCAGTTACTGCAGGCAAGGGGTAGTGCCCCTGAGCATGGGCAGCAGCAGCAGCAGCTGCAGTCACTGCAAGCAAGGTCACAGCAAGCTGCACTGCGGCGGCAGGTCCTGCTGCAACAACAGCAGCTGCAAAGCTCCCTGGCGGCTGCACCAGCAGCAGCAGCAGCAGCAGCAGCTGCCAATGGGGCAGCAGGACCCAGCCGTGCCTTGAGCCCCAACAGCAGGAAGCGTCAGCACCACGCAGCAGCAGTCAGCACAGCAGCAGCAGCACCGGCGGCAGATGTTTATGCAGGCCTTGCTGCCTGGACCCCGGCGGCCACTGCTGTTGCCGCCGCTGCAGGTGTCGCCACCCCATTCATGACCGCAGCACCCATTTCAGGTGTTGTCGGCCTGCACTCTGCACCAATGCAGCTCAGCCTAGACAGGGCAGAGGTGCTGCAGTCTGCAGCACGTGCGGCCACAGCGGCATCAGACTCCCCCGCATACAGCAAACGCGCACGCAGCACTCCCATTCCCGGTGCGGCACGGGCTGGTCCAGCAGCAAATGCCGCCCGGGGTGTTTCCACTATGATGCGTGAAGGCATCCAGCAACCCTCAGCTGCAGGCAACGCCCCAACTGACGAACTCAACCCCAGGAGAACAACCACAGCCCAAGGCCTTGGTTCAAACTTCGCGGCCCTCCACGCGCGCAGTACTAGTCAGCAGCAGCCTGGTGTTGATCTGCCGCTGCCAGAGCGGCTGCGAGCCTTCTACAGCGTGCCTATGTCGCCGTTGGAAGCCGCAGCAGCAGCACGCGACGCCGCTGACGTGATAGCAGCCTGCTGTGCTCGCCGGGTGCAGTGCGGCACTGCAGCGACCAGCGTCAGCTCGCCTGTGGATGTGCTGCAAGCCATCTACGGCAGGACAGCAAGCTACAGTGGTGCACCAACCTGGCAGCCGCACCAGTGGCTTGTGCAGGGGCAGGCTGTTCATCTGCTGCAGGAATCAGCGTCTGCGCCACTGCCACTGCAACTCCCAGAGCAGCAACAGGAGCAGCAGCAGGGAGCTTCACAGCAGCAGCAGCAGCAGCAGCAGGGGCGGCGGCTGCAGCAGCCGCAGTTGCCAGAGGCGGGGCCGTTTGGATTAGCGGCAGCGGCAGTTTCGGGTGCGGCCGTCATGAGCCCTGGTCAGGGGGTCAGCGGTGTGTCAATGCCGATGCATTCGTCGTGTGGGGATTTGTTCATGCAGTGGCAGGACGAGGGGGAAGAAGCACCGGAGTAGAACGTGCACATGCAAGCAGTGTTGCTTTGAACTCTACAAACATACAGTTCGCCGCTGGCACTGTTTGTTATGTGCCATGCTGTGGCAGCTATTCATGCCTATGCACGTGTGTTTTTGAGGGGCACACACCAAAGCAGACTGTGCAGCTGCATTACGGTTCTGCAGGTATGGAAGGGAAGGGTGATTGACTGCCACGCAGTGCAGTCCTTGTGCCAGTGGTGGTGCTTTTTGGCCAGGTATGCGAGCTTCGAATAGCAGCAGGGAGTGCATTTGTGCTGGGACATTTGTCATTATTGCTTATGTGTGTTACACCCGTTGCAGTTGGTTGTCACACTTGTCGGTCACAATTGTATGGTCACACTTATATGGTGACATTTGAAAAACACAAAAGGTGTGTGGCCAGCTGGGGCAGGCTGGTGTCACTGCCAATGGGGCATGCTGCAGCAGACGTCATGCATGTATTGGGTGTGGGTTAGTGGCTGATGCCAGTGCTTGACTCAACTTTCGAAAAGTGCTTGCGTACATTGTGTCACGTGTTGCACGGCTGCAGGTTCCCCTCATGTGCTGGAGGCAAAGTAGTGCCCCGTTGGCAGTACTGGGTGTCAAATGCAATGTTTTGATGTGTGCAGGGATTATGGGATGAAATGGCTTGCCTGATGTGTGGCTGTGTGGATGTTGGCCCTTCGCATGTGCAGGTTTCTTCCTTTTTTCCGGGGTGGCTTCAGCTCGTGCGGCCTGTTGTTTGAGAGGTCGGATGCTGTGAATGCAACCTGCGTGACCCTTTGTCTCGCCCTGTTCCTACAGTCACATGTGCTTACTAAGCTGAGTGGCTTATGTTTAGAGAATGCTCCTGGCTCCTGTTGTGCGGCCTAGTACTAGTGAGCCACAGACTTGGCTGGGGCCGCCGGCCATGGCATGGCCTTGGATTTTGATTATTGTGCCACGCGCTGACTCAGCACGTTTCAAACAGGCATGCAATGAGTCATTGCCATGTGTATGATGTGTGCATGTGGGAAGCCAGCTGGCCACCCCGCCTTGCTGTCAATGCATTGCGGGTATGTTTCTCATGGTGCATGCCCTGCATGGCGTGCTGCATGGGGGGAATGCGGGTGGACTTCCCTTCTTTCAGGCGCTTGCGGTGCGTCTTAGTAGTCCGCGTGGGCGCTTTTTGTAGTGTTTGCCGCACACTATGGGGTTGGCATCAAGGAGGAAGGCACTGGTCAGAACCGGCGCACAGGTCCAGCCGTCCCCTGAAAAGTAACAGCAGCTACTGTTTGGGGTGCTTTGTAGGGGTGCTATGGCACCCCAAGGACCTGTCAGTTTGTTTGGGCATTGTGTGAGGTCTTGCTGGCCTGCCCATGGTCCACCGCTTGCCCTGTTCTGGGACAAGATTTTTGTGTTTGCCCTTATGTGTTTGCTTGAAGAAAGACATGTTTGGCGGTGCGTACACTCAAGAGTATGTAGTTTTATGGTGTGGTTGGTGTAGTTGATGGTGATGCCACACACACAGTGTGTGTGGACCCATATGCTACAAGGCCATCACGATGGCTTCCGCTGGTGGTTGCGTTATTCAAAATTTGCAGCTGTAGTTGTCACAACTGGGCCAGCTGTGCTATTGATATGCAGCACCACATGCCAGCCACCATCAGCAAGGATATCTGAACCGTTTCAACTTTGCAAGCTGGTGTTGTCCCAGCAGATCTATAGAGGAGGGGTGGTGCCAGTGCTCGGATAAGCAGTTGCTGAACAGCTGCCTGCAGCTATGTTTGTGTGGGCTGCCTGCAGCTGTTGGTTGTGACCCAGCCTTCAGGGCCACCGGGTGGCATATCGTTGGCGGTGAAGAATTGCTCCCCTGCTGTGCATTGTGCACACCCATGTTGCGATGTCCTGACTGTCTTGTTGGTGCATGGTCTGCTATATCTGGAGCTGCAGCGCTGTGCCATTCGTGTTGCCATGATTTTTCCTTCCCATGTTGGCACTTGATCCAACGTTAGCAGATCTGACTTCTTTGATCTGAAATCATGTTCAGTCTTGTTCTCTGTGGGGCGCTCTGCAGCTTGAGCCACAGCTTGACCAGGACCTTCTTGGTCTTGGTCAATCTACGTCGATTGACTGCTCCATAGGCTTGTTTCAAGCTGGCCGGTCTGCTGGAGCCCCAGCAACACTGGCAATGGAGGGAACTGGGTGTTTAGGCAAGAGTCTCAGATCCCCAGCAGTCTGAAGCGCAGTCAACACCCCCCTCCCCGTGTTTCAAGGTTCTGCGGTTGGCCTAGGCTGTCGGCAAGGGTGGTGGGTGTGATACACAAGCAGTGAGGCAGCTTCGCCGCTCGCGGCGAGTATTGCTCTGGTATTGCTGGCTGCTATTGTCTTGCGACTGTTGACTATCGTAGCATCATAGTATGTTTTGCCTGGCACCGTTTGTGCTCTAGTTGCTCTGGTCTGGGTTGACTCTGAGACGATGTTGACTTGTTGCGCTGAAAGGAGAAAGGCTGACTGGGCCAGCCAACAGCAACAACTCTGTTCATGCACTGAGGTGGGCTTACACGTGTGTGCACATGGCATGTGCATGCCATGTACCGGCATGCTAGCAGGGCGGCTGGCCATGGTTGCGCATGATCCAACTTGCAGAGTGCTTGTTGTCCACTAGCTGTGTGTCTTGTTGGTGTTTGTTTGGTGTTGTTTTGCATACTGTATGCAGTGTTGCCAGCTTGTTGTTTCAGCAGACTTGATAGGAGTGATGTAGCAGAGTTTCAGGAGTCGGTGACGCAGCCGGGTATGGCCGGCAGGCCTTCACCAACTATGTCGGACTGTTTGCCAAAGCAGTGCACTTTTATAAGCTTGTTGCGCCACTTGGCTGGAAACAGCTGGTTGCTGCACGAGGGCCAGGCTGGCAAGCTGTTTGTGTCAAAAGGCAGCAGGTGGCACCACCATATGTGTCGAGGCTAATGCGCACACATCACTGCACTCAACAGGGCTCGAATCCTCATCCGATCTTGAGCGGGCTGTTGGTGTGGTTGCTGGCCCAGTTTGGCACTTGTGGGTCCCGTCTGCAGACGGGACTGAGCACCGGTATGGGGAGTGTCACCAGGCACATGCTGCCTGTATGGTGGCACCACAAGACACCTTGTGAGCGGGGGCCAGCACCAACATGGGCGCTGGCCGGCTGTGAGGGTGGATTTGCTGCTGCTGCACTGCATTATTGCTGCTGCTGCAGTGGCTGTCTGCTCAGCAGGGCTTATAGTTGTATCCAGTATAGGTGCCTGGCACCACATCTGCCAGGCACCGAGATGATTTGTCGACTGGAATCCCTGCCTGGCTGTCCACATGCGTGACAGCCCTAGGGCCCTGACAGGTTTTGGGGTTGCTCTGAGACCTGCTTACCTCAGCTCTGTCCCTTTGCTACTGCTGCAGTGGCTGTCTGCCTAGCAGGGAATAGAGTTGTGCTCAGTACAGGCCTGTGCCTAGGCGCATGGCACCACATCTGCCAGCCACCAAGATGATTTGTCGATCAGAAGTACGGCCCTGCTGTCCATTTGCTTGACAGCGTAAAGCCCCGACAGGCTTGGACAGCCTTGAGACCTGCTTACCTCAGCTCTGCCCCTTTGCTACTGCTGCAGTGGCTGTCTGCCCAGCAGGGAATAGAGTTGTTTTCAGTAGCGGCGCCTGGCACCACATTTGCCAGGCACCGAGATGATTTGTTGACTAGAATTACGGCCCTGCTGTCCATATGCTTGACAGCGTTAGGGCCTGACATGTTTGGAATGCCTTGAGACCTGCTCACCTCAGCTACTGTTGCTGTGGCTGTCTGCCCAGCAGGGAATATAGTTGTTTTCAGTAGCGGCGCCTGGCTCTACATCTGACAGGCATCGAGATGATTTGTCGATTGGAACTACCGCCCTGCTGTCCACATGCGTGACAGCGTAGGGGCCTGACAGGCCGGGAATGCCTTGAGACCTGCTTACCTCAGCTCTGTCCCCTTGCGAAAAAGGGGTTGCGAATGGCTCGGACTTACAGGCTATGATGCGGGCGCTGCCACATTGGGTGTGGCTGCTGGGCTTGGCAGTTGTGCGTGTAGACGGCTCAACCGGGACTGAGCACTGCCGCACATGGAGACATGTGTGCTTCAGATCACGCACACATGCTTCCGCGTGCGTGATCTGATTCGCTGCCAGCAGTGCTGATTTGTTTGCTGGTTTGTGGTGGAACAAAAGCTTCCAAAGGTCCGGCACCTTGTGAACCGATCAGCGCTAGCCAGTTTGCACACTGGCCGGCCACCTCACAGCGAAGTGGCCCATAAGTCATGCTGTGACCATTTGCCCAGCAACATTCATGTGCGCAGTGCGCAATTTGCTGTCACTGACAACTTCATACACAACACAACAGCAGTGAGCAGGGGCGGCCCATAGACATCAGGAGGGATATCACTCCCCCGGGAGCGTCCGGGCTGCCAGGCACCAGGGCAGATGGTTGACCAATCAGTCGATTATTGCTATTCCCTGGCTGCCATCCCTCGTTTGTGAAGGATCCTTGTTCTGGACGGCTTCCTGATGGGCTTTGAAGGTTCAAAATTGATGCGCTGCAGAGTCTGCGTGACCCTGAAGCCTTGTGAAGAGGGTATGGAGTGGCACGAGTGCCTGCCTTGTTCTGTAGTGCAATCAAGGCGTAGCCGCGGATGCATGGCAGACCTGCTGTGAGGCCTATGGGTGGTGACAGACCTTGAAAGTGAGTAGGGCTAGGCGCGAGTAATGTCAAGTTGCAAGCATGGAGGATGATGGGCAGGCACAACAATTGCAATGAAGAACACTGCTGAACTCAGCAGCACAGTATGCTGGGAATAACGAGGCGATTTTGCTGCACACAATCTGCTGGCAGCTCAGGTGTGACCACACTGTACATGCTGCGCCATCTGGGTGCTGCTGAGTAAGCACTGTCTGTGCAAGCAGTGATGCCTTGATGGCTGACCAACAGCCTATAATATGTACACGGTGGAGGGCAGACATCATCAGCCAGTCTGACAGCGCTTCCTGGGAGAAGTAGGAGTAAAGTTAACCCTGCCGTGAACATGACCACAAACCTTCCGTGAAATTGACCAAAGACGGTTTTAGACCTGCAATGAAAACCCCGCAGGCTTCCTCGAACGTCAAAAAAAACTCGGTACATCTGCGTATTTCAAAGGCTTTTCTCGCTTGGAGTGTATCGACCATAATCGCATCGGGGGGAAGATTGCCCCCGTTGACCGGTCGAGAAGGGAGAGCGGCAGCTTACGAGTATTCGAGCTGAGAACAATGAAGGCTTGAGTTGTGAGACTATAGCGTGCCTGGCGCTGCTTCAGCAGAAAAGGAATCTTTGCCCCGTCGTAGCACCTGGCAGGAAGGAAAGGCAGATTGGGTCGATCATCAACAAAGCAATCAGTGCAGTGGGGTGGGCTTGCCATGCGCATGTCATGTCGATGCGTGCTGTTGTGGCGGCTGGGGCCCCCACTGGCTGTCCGACAGCCCTGAGGGGTCGTGCCAACTTTTCCTGTTGTACTGTGGCTGTGTTGTTTTTTTGACGAGGTCTGCATGCGTACCATATGCAAGTTGCCAGCTTCTTTTGCAGCAGACCTGCGTTGTAGTGCCAGAGAGGTTCAAGAAGGCGGTTAAGTAATGATGTAATCCTGTTCCAAATCTCGCGCATGCACCAATCCTGTCAGACTGTTGGTCACAGCTTTTTGTCTAACTGTTGCTTGATCAGCTGGCTGCTGATCATTTGTCAGGCAGGTGTGTGTCGACTGGCAATGGGCAACACCATCCTTGAGGGTGGTGCGCACTCATCACTGCACTCAACTTGGCCTTAAAAGCTCTGCGCTATATGAGGGCCCTGCTAGTGTGGTTGCTTGGCTTAGCATGTGCAGTTGTGTCCTGACACTCTACAGGCTTGACTCCCAAGGACTGTCAACTGCCACAGCCTCAAGGTACAGGTGTGTCGACAATCACCTGATATTATAATGATAGGCAGTGATCCGACGCTGTGTGTTTGTGAAGTTTACGGCTGTGTGGTTGCGCCAGGGCTTGAGGACATAGTGGCCCAGCCTCGGAGGCTGCAGCGCCTGCGTAGTCGGTTGATAACGGCAACGTCTGTCCGACCCAGCTACGACCATGCCCAATTACGTTGCCGCACAGAGGCCTTAGTCAATCATTGAATGATTCACCGGCCAGGCCTGGCTGCAGCGGCCAAGGCATAGCTGCGGCATGGGCAGGGTTTCGCCAGGCACGGCTGAGGCTTGTTAAATAGCAGCTCCCCAGGGAGAGTGCTGCAGATGTCAGTGCATGTATGCCTCAATGTCATGAATCAGTATTGTGACAACAACACATGGGCAGCGTGATGCAGCGGCAGTTTCAAATCTCCTTGCAATCTCCTCTCAAACATCCCCGCCTTGACACACACGCTGCGGCAACACTGAAGTGAGACCTATGTGAGCGCCAAACCTCACAAACAGACTGCCTCTGCCAGCTTAGCACAATGCCAGTAGCATCAGCATCAAGTTGGCGGCATTATCATCAATCAATTATCATTTGGCAGCATCAATTGGCGGCTGCACACCAACACACTGTGAGGCCCACAGTTGCTAGGAAACAGGCCGCACCCCAAATGCGCCCAGCAACCCAATGATGGACATGGCTTCTTGACCGTGAAGTTCACCGTGCGCACTGTGTTGCGCAACACAACTGTGACTATGAACATTGCTACTCCTGGCGCAGGGCCCCTGCGGTCACACCTGTCAGTGTGACTGAGAACACTGAACCACTACCACAGTACTAGACCCAGATGCCTCCAGCACGTGGACAGAGGTCGATAACGGGATTAACTGACCGACCTTCCTCCAATATCAAGAGCATCACCGAGTGATAAGCCATGTGCCATGAGCACTACCTCGGCTCAGCAACAATGTGATCGGGAGGGTTGCAGGTGCAACGTAGGGGTTAACCCCTAGGCATCTGCACTGCGAACCGCTGCCAGTGGACCGCATCTTGGCAGCAGTCCATGCTGTTGCATCATCATCAGGCTGACCAAGCCCCCATCCAAACCAACTGCCGCCAACAGCCAGACAAACAGGACACACTATCTGCTTGCAGCACTGCTGACAGAGGCCCATGGCCAACACCAGCGAGGTATAATGCGAGAGAACACCAGAGCACTGTCACCAGCGAGAAACAATGCCATGAACACACACCACACAGCTCTAGAGATCTGTGGCACTGCGATGGTGAGGGCTGGAGGTGTAACCCCTCCGACGATGGATCGCACTGCAAACCAGCACGCTGCTGCATCATGACCCAGTGAATTGACCAAGTCCCCATCCAACCCAGCTGCTGCCAGCAGCCAGACACACAGAACATGCTCCCACTTTAGCACACACATGCGCGCACTCACACTCGCCAATCAAGTACGATGCAGCTGCACAACAGATCATACCCACTCAGCCCTACTAGGGCCAGTAAGATTGTCCGCACTCTGGACCACAGGGAGAAGAGAGTGCGGTAGAGTTGGCACTGGTGACAGAGACAGATATAGCACACCAGCCCGCCAGGTCATGGATTCTGGTGCTGCTGTTGCACACAGGCGCAGTCTTATTGCATGTGTGTGTGTCGTGTGTCTTTCAAGGGCACTGATGAGACCCCGTGGCTGGGGTCGAAACCGGTCTGCCTTGCCCGTGCTCCACAGCGCCTGTTGGCTGTGTGGCACGTATTCACCAGTCGTTTGCTGGTCAACAAGTTACGTTTGTAGCGTAATCTGCAGAGATCCGCTTAAGCTTGGCGACGCCTGCTATACGATATCGACCTACTTGTCGATCGATCAACAAGGGGATGTACTACATGTGTGTGTATGCTGCTGACCCAGTAGTTCATTTGTGGAGCTACTGCATGGTGTATATCTGCAGTGTTTACAGTTAGCTGCTGGGCTGCATGCAGAGATGCATGTGGTGTATCCGGCAGCTTCTGGCTGCATGCAGTTGACTAATGCCGATTTGTCAGGCTTAGTCATGGGCTGTGCTTTGCCCTATATATGGGCAGTAGTACCCCTTGCGATGCACTCATTGCATGTGTGTGTGTCGTGTGTCTTTCAAGGGCACTGATGAGACCCCGTGGCTGGGGTCGAAACCGGTCTGCCTTGCCCGTGCTCCACAGCGCTTGTTGGCTGTGTGGCACGTATTCACCAGTCGTTGGCTGGTCAACAAGTTACGTTTGTAACACAGGCGCAACAAAGGATGCATCCACGTGGATGGTGAGCACACTACATAATCAACCAGCTCCATTCCCCAACAAAAGGGGTAAGAGACAGCAATGCAATGAAAAAATGCTGCATTTGTTGTGCATCCCAGGGTGCAGGTCTTATCCGTCTTGTCAGCTCGCCACATAGAAACCAGCGTTGCAACCGGTGACGACCCCTGCGCACTACGGCCCAGAAAACAACGGTTTGGATTTGCCGCCGTGCTCACAAACCCTTGAGGTTTGCCTCGCATGCGACCACAATCTGATCACCATGCTGCATGGCCAACACAAGCTGTGATGCAAGCAACCACTACCACATGTATATCCAGATGGGTGGAGCCGCCATGCGCTGCACGGTGCACTATGCTGCTCGCAGGCCCCGTTAGGCACAGGGCTGCGAACATGCGGCGTGGTACTGCGATCCAAGCAGCAGCAGCCGCAACTGAGGGGTGTCTGGAAGCTGCTGAGCAGCATCAAGGCGACGGCGTCTCAGGCTGCGCTGCCGCTGTTGCTGCTGCTGCAGCTGCCAGTGCCTGAATGCCAGGCAGCAGGGACCCTCGAATCAGCTCCAGGCCTGCGCCCCCTCCTGTGCTGATGTAGCTGATCTGTGGGGCAGGCTGCAGCTGCTTCAGGGCTGACACACTGTCACCACCTGCTCGACACAGCACACAGCACAGCACATAAGGCAGATGACAGATTTTGTCATGCCCACTCCAGTGAAGCAAGAGAGAACTGGAGTGAGATTGGAGTGGTTGGGACCAACACATCCAGGCGCTACTGATCTGTTGATGAGCTGGGGGGCAACTTCAAGTGCAGGCATAGAGGCCCCACTGGGGCGACAAGCACATTGTTGCTCAAAGCATGAGTGAGCCATGGAGCACAATCGTGGAGGCATCCATTTCATGTGCTGCACCTCTACTGACCACTGACAGATATTGTATCTGAACCGCAAACCTGCTGATACGGCTGATCGAACCCCTCGGACGCGCCCGCTTCTGTCGCTCAGCCCACTGCTGTTCTCCGCATCCCACCTAAACCCACCTCCAACAACAGTAGATGCGCCCGCTTGTGTCGCCCGCCCCATCGCCCTCGCAATGGCATACGTGCCGGCGGCAAAGCCAGGCACCTCAAACCTGCCCATCGGGCCGTTCCAGAAGAGTGTCTTGCAGCCCTGAATGGCGTCGCTGAACAGCTGCGCTGTCTTGGGACCGATGTCCAAGCCGAAGCAGCCTGCATCACCACCAAAACACACAGGGCATGTCAAGTTGTGATTGGCACTTCTGTACCACACTTCATCGCAACTGTGCTTTCTTCCATTCCAAGACATTTTACTTCACCTTCCATGACATCTTTACTTCCTTTCAGGCACCGTGCAGCAGACAACACTTGCTAGGGCCTACCTTCAGGCACACAGGGGCAGTCGTGGCTGCAGCAGCCCACCACCACAGGCACCGTGCAGCAGCCGACATCATCATCCAGGCTGCGAGCCACGACCAAGTCTACAGGCAGCACCAGCTGCACCCCACGGTCCTTGGCCAGCTGCCGCATCTTGTTGCAGGGCTGCAGGGGGGGGGGGGCAGGGTGTCTCTACAATGGAGTAGTGTGCTGTATACTGGGTACATGTATTGTGCAATGTACTGTGTCTGGCAAAATGTGCTGTGTAGTGTACTGCGCAGTGTACTGTGTACTGTGTACTGCGCAGTGTACTGTATTGCGTAGGGTACTGCGTGGTGTACTGTGTACAGTGCCACTTACCTCAAGCCACTCCTCTTCAATCTGTGTCCTGCCCACCGCCACACCAGCAGCTGCCAGGAATGTGAATGCCATGCGGCCCCCAATGCACAGCACATCCGCCTTGTGCAGGAGTGAGTGCAGCACCTTGATCTTGTCCTTCACTTTGACACCACCAATCACCACACCAAACGGCCTGTGCAGCAGCAGCGAAGGGGGATGCAGCAGGGCATGTCACGCAATGCTGTCCGGCCTGCCTGACTGCCTTGCAATGGGAGGGCGCTGCTGCCACCAGGATCAAGACCAGCACCACCAACAACAGCACCACGACCACAATCACAATCATCACCGCAACACGCACCTGTTTGGTGAGTCGCATGTGTTGTGGAGGTAGCGCAGCTCAGCCCGCATCAGCAGGCCTGGGTAGCACGCTGGCATGTACTGCAACACACCCTGTAGTGGACACAAGGCGGCAACATGAACAGGTAAAATGAGCAGTTGGCAGTGCATGGGGGGCTGTGGTGTACCAGCTGACAGCATGCAGGGCTGTGTGTCAATTTCCTAGAGGACTGCTGGTGTTGCATATACAAAGACACAAAGGGCCCAAGACACTGGTGACCGCTGGTAACGGATCCGCTGTCAACGGACAACGGTTGACCACGCCCCTCAACTGCAATGCCAACTGCGCTAGTAGCAACATAGTAATAGTCAAGGTGCTGTGGCTGGACCCCATGCACATCACCTCGAACAGCCATGCTGTTCAGAGTGGCCCCTACCCACCGTGACACTTGCTTGATGCCTGTGGCACACTGCAAAGGCGTCACTGACATATATGTCAGCCAGCGCTGCCAGCTGCTGTGCGAAGCGAGGTTCGTTGTCCACTTCCCCAGCGTGAAACCGCAGGTTCTCAAGCAGGCATGCCTGGGTGGCACATCGCGTGTGTGCAGCCCCCAAACACACGAAGGGATCATGGGAGGGAGAGGTCTTAAACACAGATGTAGCAGCTGCAAGGTGCCGTGATGTGCATACACTCAGCATGCAGTAATGGCTGATGTTTTCTTAAGGGTCGCAACTGCCGATCATGAAGCTGTCAAAGCATGTGAGTTTGACCCCAGCTGCCATCAAAACATGCTGGAATGTGCACAGCCATGTTGCCAGCTTCCTTGCACCTCGCAGGAATGTCGTGTGCAAAGTTCGCACCTGTCCTGGTTGCAAGGCATCCACTGCTTGAGCTGCAGCTGGCCCCACACAGTCTGTTGCCAGGCCTGTGAAGACATCTGCACCCAACTGCGCCTTCAAAAACCCTGCCACAGGCGCCAAACTGAACTCCTCTCGCATCTCATCTAGGCTCTGCGTGGCTAAATCTGGCCTGCCTAAGTGGCTGCACAACACTATGCGAGCACCCTTTGACAGCAGCAGCTGTAGCGTGGCCAGGATGCTGGTGATCTTGGTGGCATCTGCAACCTGGTGGTCTGCTGTAAGAGGGACATTCACGTCAACACGATAAAGCACACGCTTGTTGTGCAAGTCAGCATGGCTGAGGTCTGTGGAACTGGCCAACAGGCTGGACACACAACTGCTGATTGTGTCCCCTTGGCCCATGTTGATCGCGACTTGATTGAGGTTGAGCGTGTAGTTTTGTTCGAGAGGTCGTCCGACCTGAGCAAAAGCTCCAGTGGTTCTCCTTGTAGAATTTTATGCGGATTACGTAAGATTCCCGTCCCGAGAGTGCAGTCGGCGAATATTTCCCCACACGTGCAGTGCAGAGCACAGTTGCATGCGATTGGTTGTGTCCCACCATCAGATCCATACAACAAAACAACCCATGCCATGAGTTCCAGCGCCATCTTATGCTGCAGTGCACAGCAAACCCCCAGTGGACAGCTGCGGTGCCGCTTTCCTGGAGCAGGAGATGTCCCAGCAACCCTTAGTGGTGACGGCACCACCATCAGCTGCTGTCCGCCAGTTCAGGTGGTGATTCCAGCAACAACAGCAGCAGCAGCAGCAGCAGCTGTAGCCATTTCGTCGCCAGAGCTCATAATGTCAGACAGTGCAGAAAAGTGCACAAAGCTCCACAGTGTACATCGAATGAGCAGCGGCCACTTGCTCTACCAGACAGGGCAACAAGTGAAACGGCCAGTGCTGGCCGGTGGTGATGTGCCACTCACTGTCTGACTGCCCTGTTGGCCTTTGGCCTGTGCAGGTTGACTTGGAGGCATCTTCGTATGCAGTACTCGACTACACAGTCCTAGACGAACAGGACAACCTTATCTATAGGTCTGACCTGAACAGCAGCGAACCATGCAAGCCCAGGTGCGGCATCCAAGCAGCAACGGTTGCTGTGCAACAACGGTTTTTGCCGCAGCCAACTGTTGGTCTGAGCTTATCTTGAGCTATATCGGCTCTTGTCAGCCACGCCAGTATGCAGCAGCTGTGGTGTCAATCAGATTCTGCTATCAGTCTTGGCCATGTCATCACACTGAAGAAGTTGGGTAGATTCCACATTCCAGAACGCCCAGAGCAGCTCATACACCGCTCCCAGTACAGGTCTCTGTCAGAGTGAAAGATCCAGGGTTCAAGCCAGGGTTTACTGCAGCTGTTTTTGACGCAAGAGTGGAGTAGCAGCTGTGCCCCACTGCCCCGCCTCCCAGCTGCTTGCGTGCCCCAGCACACTCATGCTAGCTTGTCGTATCAACTGGCACAGGTGCTGCGATGGTGGGCCTGGATCAGCAGCCAGCGACTGCAAGCAGTCAGCCAGCAGCTGCCAGCAGGGGTCGTCAGCAGCCCCGCTCATGTCTGCCGGCATGGCCTGCAGCGGCGGCGGTGGCAGCAGCGGTGCCGACGGCGACTGCGGTGCTGACAAGGACGTTGCTGCTACTGCTGTTGCTGCCAAAGAAGCTGACTTTGGACGGCGCGCAGATGAGACCCGTAAAGAGTAGGTGCCTGCGCTGAGCTTGGATGTTTGTTTTGTGACTGGAGTGCAGTAGACTTAAAAGTGCAGTAGACACCACTATGGTGTGCAGCAGTGTTGTTTTGAACAGAGCCGCAGCTGCCTGACTTAGAGTGCTGCTTCCTGCCATTAGCTTGGTGCGCTGCAGTGCTGTTGCTTGCCAGGTTCCAACATGGTCTTGCTGCTGCTGTTCGCCAGCTGCCACGCCGTCGCGCACTCAATGACATTGGTGCCCCATGAGTTTTGCTGGCTTCCTATGGGGTGTATGTTCACACAGCTAGGGCTGATGGTTGCCAATGTGGTCATGGTGATGCACTTATCGCAGCAGTGACAGTAGGACACAGTGTGATGGAAGGAGTGTGGCTTGCACATTCCTGATAGCCTCCTGTTAGGGAGACACCTCAACACATCACAAGATGCCCAGCCTCGGCAGGATGGCCACCAGGGTGCGGTTCTATCTTGTATGTTGGGTCGCTGGTGTGGTCAGGTCTCCTTAGTCTGTGCTGGTTGCTGCTGCCGCCTGTATCCACGACAGGTACTTGAAGCGAGAGTACTCTGCTCTGAAGCCCTTCGTGATCATCAGCCTCAGCTACCTGCTGTTCACAACAACGGATGGGGCGGTGAGGTGAGCAACAGTAACTTTTTGGCTGGAATTGGGTTCGGCACCACTGCTTGTGCTTTGATGCTGGTGATGGCATGAATAGTGATTGTTGCGCTGGATGTGTTGTATGTGGCTTGAGCCCAAGTGTGCCACAGTGTGTTGTGGCACATGACTGGCACACATCATGTGTGTGCGTATGTCAAGCTGCAATGTCCAATGTGTAACAGCTCTGCAGGATAGCCTTTTTGCATATGTGATCAGGTTTGTGTGCTGTGTGGCGTGCTGTGCTGTGCTGTGTTATGTGTGTGTGCAGGATGATTGTGCTGCTGCATGCGTACCGCCTGGGTTTCACTGCTTGGCAGGTGTCTATCATGTTCACCCTGTATGAGCTGGCGGGGGTGGTGACTAACCTCCTGGCTGGCCTCATGGGGGCCAAGTGGGGCATAAAATGGACGCTGCTATCAGGTGGGGCGCCGGCACAGGGTGCATTCTGGAACAAACATCGGTGTTGCTACGGTTCGGGTACTGTTGTGGGCAGTGCCCTAGGCATGTTCCATTGTGGGGACGTCAAGTTGACCCTGCATTGCAAGGTTCAGGGTTTAAGGAGGTTGAGGGTTGATCCTCCATTACATGAACACCATGGTGTTTTCACCCGTTCACGCAGGTCTTTCGCTTCAGCTGGCAGGGCTGGGCATGCTATTCGGCTGGCAGGAGTCCTGGGCTGAGAACGGCCAGGTGGCAACAGCGATTGCTTTCGTAACAGCGGCACAGATGCTGTGTGGAGTGGCCAAGGACTTGGCTAAGCTGGGAGGCAAGACAGTCACCAAGCTTGTCACACCAGATGAAAAGGAGGTGTGTTGTGAGGGAGGGGGGGAGGGAAGAGGGTGGTAGGCGCGTGCACTGGGGATCAGAACAAGGCTCCAGGGTGCTGGACCAGCAGCGCAGGAACAGTTGCACTTGGCCAAGCGTTCAAGCTTTCCAGCTGTCTGCAGCTGCATCAGTGCCACATACGCCCCTGCCGCTGCCTTGATGCAGGCTGCTCAGTCGCAATGATTACGTAATCCACTCACTGTTACTATCACTCATTGTCACCGTCACTCATCCTTACTGTCCTTGACTGTTGCTGTGTGCCTCAGAGCCGCCTGTTCAAGGTCGTGTCCTTCATCACTGGGTTCAAAAACAGCATGAAGGGTGTGGGCTACTTCATAGGCGCAGCATCCCTCATGGTGCACTACTACTTTGCACTGGGCATCCTGGTGCTGCTGATCCTGGCAGCAATGCCCTGGGCTATTGAGGGCCTGAGCAACCAGCTGGGAAGGTGCGATGCTGTTGCTGCTACGCTTATCCTGTGGTTGATATGTAGATGCATCCTGACTGCCCTGCTGGGTTGAAATGGCTGGTTGTAGCTCGTGTGTCAACAGACCTGCGTGTTCGCACTTTGCCATGCGCACCGTGTCGTCCATCAGTTGGTGTGAACATGCCTGCTCAGTCCCACTGGTTTTGAGGCAGCATTTGCTGATGACATTGCCGCTGTGTTGGCATCCATGTGCGTCTGCGTACAGTGGCTGTGGGCGACATAAGCTGTGCAGTGTGTGCAAGGTGTGTTGAGCTGCACCATTTGACGGTGTGTGGTGGTCTGTTTGCTGCAGGGCGCGCAAGGAGAACATCCAGCTGTCCACACTGTTCAAGCAGCGCTACAACGTGAACGTGCTCAGTGCGGCAAGGTTCTTCCTGTTTGGCAGGTAAGAGGCAACGCCAGGATGCGTCAGGCTGCTGCAGTGTATATGCTGAGCGGTGTAAGCGGTTCCTTCCGGGGTGCTTATGCGATGATTTCTTGCCCCTTGCATGCACCTGCGAACACAACAGCGTGCGCAACATGTGTGTCACCCGGGGGAGGGGCACTCACGTGGGTAGTGTGCTTTCACAGCTGGGCGGTACTCTCCACACCTGATGTTTGGGGTAGACTGAACGGGTTGACCATGCTGCGAGGGGACCTGCAATAGCACCCTGGGAATGTCACCCAGCCCCCAATGCTGTGCCACCCAACCCCTCCATGCCCTTGGGCTGAGGAGGCAGGTGGGGTTTTTGGGGGAGTATGTTACATGGACATTTTCGCCAAACAACAATGGCATTGCCCACCAGGATCGAGCCAGGTGAACCTCATAAGTTGTCTCCCCTGCGGTGGTTTGCACCACCTACACCGGGTTGACCAAAGAAGGCAGAACCACCAGAATTGCAGCAAGTGCCAGCCATGCTAGGAACCTATTGTGTGCAGAGATGAGGGCAGGCAACTATACCAGTGTGGACACAAGAAACAGAACAAAGTCAGTCAAATACCCATAGTAAGGCCAAGCAAGCGTGCTCTGCGCACTTTCATTTTGTACAAAGTGTGTGCCAGGGCCGACTGTTCGGCATGTTGAAACACAGTAGCAACACAATCTTGGTCACCCAACTGGACTGAAGCCGGGTCAGCAAAGGCTGGGCAGGCGGTGCGCAGATCATCATACACGGGACATTCAAGAATGAAGTGCTTTAGATCTTCAACATTTTTGCAGTCTAGCGTGCTGGACACGCACACACCTTCCGCCAGTGCTTCACCAAAGGGTGTTACTGACCTACTTTCTTGCTGTGTGCTGCACCGCTGCAGTCGTGACATGTGGTTTGAGGTGCCCTTGCCGTTCTTCCTGCGCGATTCCGTCTACGGCCTGGGCTGGGAGAGGGTTGCTGTGGGCGCCATGCTGGCGGTGCGGACGGACCCCTACACCAGCGGCATGCACGTCCTGTTCACATACAACTTGGCTTTTGCACCTTGCACATCGAGCGCATGTGTGCATGTATCAAATTGATGCATGCATTGTTGGCTGTCCCTGGACAGCTTGGGTCTGAAATCACCCGTGTAGAATATCACCCACTGCTCTGCTGGGGGGCGGGGGCCAGCGCACCTCCTGTCCTGTAGTGCCAACACAGTTTCCTGCAAGTGGTGTCACACCTGTTGACCATGCACATGCTCTATTCTGCTGGTGCTGCTGTGTGGTCAAGGATAGTTACACTACACGTGTGCTTGGTACTGTTTGTGTTGTTGGGGCCAGGGGGGGATTGGGCATCTCACCTCCTGTCTGCAGCAGCACTGCTTCCTGCCAACGGTGCCGCACCACCGTCGTTGCACCACCAAACTATGCTCTGTTTCATGGTGCTGCTGTGCAGGGCTTCATCATCCTGTATGGTCAGATTCAGAGCTGGACACCCCAACTGGTGCTGCAACCTCTCAAACAGAGCCCAGCCAACAAGTGAGAATACACTGCTGCAGGGGTGGTAGTGGGGGGGGGGGATCCTGATGGCGGGGTCTGTCAGTGGGCTGGGCGGCAGCTGTGGCCGCGCTGCTGCCAGCTAGGCTGTCGGCACTCGCTGTAGGGCCTGTGAACCTGCTTGCACAGCACAGTGTGTGGAGCTGCAAGCATCCGTCAGCAACCTGAACCTCCATGCAACCGCAAGCAGGCTTCAAATCCGGTATTCTCCTGACTGACTGGCCTCAGGATTCCAAATATTTGCCAAGAGCTACTCTCACGATTGGGTACCTGACCAAGATGCTTTGTGTTGTGACCCCTACCTTACCCTGTTGGGTGACAGCCTGCTGAGCTTGCTGTTCTGACACTGCCTGACCCCCCGCTGTAGGTACGTTGAGCTGTTGTGGAATGGTCTGCTGGTGCTGGCGCCGACATACCTGGCCATCATGCTGCTGGGCACTCCCATCTTCATCACACACCAGCTGCCAGCCATGACGGGGGTCCTGATCTCAGGCCTGCTGTTGTACTGCATGCTGTTTGCGGTCAACTCCAGCGTGCACAGCTTCCTGATTGTCAAGTGAGTGGCATGGGTGCTTTTGCGGGCTTTGCTTGTTTGCAGTGTTGAGCCTGCATCCCACAATGCTGTTGCGTAAGCAACAGTGTTACTTGCAATACCATTGGTGGGCAATGCCATTGTTGTTTGGCGAAAATGTCCATGTAACATACTCCCCCATATCATATCTTAATACAGTACATCGCAGCTTCACCCTGCAGTCATGCGAGCAAGCAGGCACGTCTGGAGTTCAGGTCCTCTGATGTATACGTGCTGTTTCAATACCAGCTGCTACTTTTTGAACTGTGCATACCTTTGCAACTGCGCTCCGCTACGTCACACAGGGTAAGCCTTGGACCCCTCTCTTGTGATCTCACGTGCCCTTTTCGCCCTCCATCTGCCAACAAAACCAACCCTTCCGTGTCTCCTGTTGCTGCTGCTGCTGTTGCTGCGCATCCTGCAGGTATTCTGAGGGTGACAAGGTTGCAATGAACGTTGGGTTCTACTATATGGCCAATGCCATGGGGCGGCTGACGGGCACGCTGGTGTCAGGGGCGCTGTACACGTATGCAGGCGCCAACGTGGTGTACGGGCTAGGGTGGTGCTTTGTCGCGTCTATTGCGTCTGCAGTTGCATCCACTGCGCTCACCACGCTGATCAGGGATGATGCAGGGGGCTTGATGTGTGGTAGCAAGCTGACGCTGGTGAGATAGCCATGCGTGCGCATGCATATGCATGGCTGGCTGGCTGGCCAGGTGGCACTGCATGTGTGTGGGAAGTTAGGGAAAGTGTGCGGACCACTGGCGGACCTAAGCGGACCCTTAGGCAATGACCGGTGCGGACCTGTGCGGACTCCCTGCCCCCACCATGACTGGCTCATGCCTTAGCACCCCCTCCTCAATGCCCTCACACCCCCCCAGTGCTGGACTGCATTTGGCCGCTCACAGCAGACAGTCACCCAGTAACCTGACGTGGCACCAAAGCACAAGCAATGATATATGCAGCGCGTTCGATCATTAATTTACAACAGAAACAATACTGCAACTGGTAAGGGGCTATGCGGACGCATAACATCAACGACTGAAGGGTCGATCAAACTCGGTGATCACAACAACAACTTCAAGATCAGCCAACGACCAACTTGCACCACAACCTGGCATCTTGCGCCCCCAAAACAATTATTAACAACGTGTTGCCGGCCCACAACCCCTGCTCCTTTGGTTGGCCCTGCCAGCCCTGCTGCCAGCCCTGGCCCTCGCCCGCGGCGGCTGCTGCTCCTGTGCCTTCCCTGCTGCCCCCTCCTCCCCCTGCACCTGCTGCCGGCGCCGCTTGGGCCTGCCGGGCCGTGCAGCACCAGCAGCTGCAGCTGCCTGGCCAGCAGCTGTCAGGCCGCTGCTGCTGTCACTCTCTGCTGCCACCTTGGTGCCCTTCTTCTTGAGGTACTTGGTGAAGTAAGCCGAGGGCTTCATCTTGTACTCCAAGTCCAGCGCTGCTGCTGCATCTGCGTAGCTGGCGATGTCATCGGCACTGTGTGCTGCTGTCAGCTGCTTGGCCCTGCCCTTCACAACTCCCCAGAGCATCCTGTGGTCGCTCCAGCGGCGCTTGTCACACCCCTTGCGCCAGCTGGAGCCTACCTTCTCAAGCTCTATCCGTGTCTGGCTGTAGCCGGGGGCCTGCTCATCAGTGTACCAGCTGGTGTACTGCCGGAAGGTGGAGAAGGCGCTCATTGCAGGCACAGGGCCAGGCTCAGCCACGCTGCTCTCGCCCCCAGCTGCGTCCCCAACAGCAGCAGCAGCAGCAGCAGCAGCAGCAGCACCTGCAGCAGGAGGTATCTGCTGCATGCCTGCCCCAGGTGGCGCTGGCCCCAACATGCCTCCCAAACCCTGACCTCCCTGCTGCTCTGAGAGCTTTCCTACGATGTAATCCCGCAATGCCACCATGACCTGCGCTGAGCGTCCCAAGTCTGAACTGTAGCCAAGCGCTGCTGCTGTCGCAGGCAACCTGCTGATGGTGGGCTCCAGGAACCCAAAGGGGTTGCCACTCAGCTGCAGGGCGGGCTGCTGAAGAGCAGCAGCAGCTTGCAAGACAGACTGCTCCTGCTGCTGCTGCTCCTGCTGCAAACCAGCCCGTGCATTGCTGGCCACCTGCTGCTCAAGGCTATTCAGCAGTGCGAGCCCTTCTGGGCCAACATGCGACCGCAGCTGCTGCAGCAAAGCAGCAGTCGCCTGCTGCTGCTGTCCCTGCTGTTCCTGCTGCGGCAGCTGCTGTGGCGGCTGCTGGAAGACGTGCTGCTGCTACTGCTGCTGCGGCAGCTGCTGAAAGAGCTGCTGCTGTGCATGGAGTGGCCAGCCTGCAGCCGCTGCTGCTGCTGTAGCTGCTGTGGGACCAGGCTGCTGCCAGAGCTGCTGGTTGCCCATGGAATGGCCAGGCTGCAGCCGCGGCTGCTGCTGCTTCAGCTGCTGTGGGACCAGACCTGCACGCCAAGGCTGTGCGGCACACATGCCAGCAATGTGCTGCTGCTGTTGCTGCTCCTCCTCCTCACCCAGCCACCAGCTGTGGGTGTGATCACCAGGGGAGACGGCTGCGCGAGCAGCAAACTGTGAGCGAGGCCTCATCCCCCCTGCCGGTGAGTAAAACATGGGGCTGCTGACCATCTGCTGCTGGTGGCCTGGCTCTTCAACCTCATACATCTGCATGATGTCAGCTGCCTCCTGCCTGCTGTGCTGTGCTGGACCCTGCTGCTGCTGTTGGCGTGGGCGGCGCTGCTGCTGCTGCTGCTGCTGCTGCTGCTGCTGCTGCCGCGGTGGCTGCCGCTGCCGCAACACACGGGCTTGCCCCTCGGGCATGTCTTCTGGCTCCTGCACATGCACAAATGGCATACATGCAGAGGTGATGAGCATTGTCAGCACTTTGCCGGCCCAGGTGTGATTGAAAAGCGGTGATCTTCTCAGGCAGCACAACTGAGTTTGAATAGCTGGTAGGCACGCGCCTGCTGTCTCTGCAGAAGAAACCCGTGTGAAGTGCACTCCCGCTCACCTTGCTTTCTGCTGCCGGCGCCTCCTCACTTGCCCCATCTGCCTCTGCTGCTGCCTCTTCCTCAGCAGCAACAAGCTCCTCCCGCTGCTGCTGCAGTTCTGCCAACTGTGCAGCACTGAGGCCATCTGGGCCACACTTCAGCTGCTGCAGGATAGCAGCCAGTTCCTCTTCTTCAGAGACTGGCTGCTGCTGCCTCTGCTGCTGCAATCCGACCTGGCCATGGCTGCTGCCTGCAGCTGCTGGTGGCGGCTCGCCTGCTGCTGCTGCTGCTGCTGCTGCTGCTGGTGGTGGTGACGACTCGGCGGCTGCAGCCGCAGTCGCCGTAGTGCTGCTGGCCTGCAGCTGCTTCTGTGCCTCTTGACGCAGCTCCAGCAGGCCCTGCTGCAACTGCTGCTGCATGTCTGTGACACCCTGAAGGGCCATGCCCAGCATCTCCTTCTCAGTCACAGGCTTGTCCACCCAAATGGCACCACTGTCCTTGGCCAGCTTGAAGCGCCGCATCTGGTCCCTGGATAATTCACAACACAACAGCAGTGGCAGGAACAGTGGCAAAGCAGCGCACTCCAAAAATTGCAAGCACAGCATGTGTAAACACCATGGGTTGCACGTAGGGGCATGTACAAAGCCTATGGCCCTTACCCCCCCCCCTCCTGCATCTGCTTGTGTGCTGTCAATCTTACCTGACTAGTGCTGCCTGTGGTCCCTTGAGCAGCAGGTTGTAGACAGGGTTGTTGGTGTACTTGGTGGGCCTGTCAGGGTCTGTCACCACCTCCAGGAAGTCCTGCCACACCACGCCTGCCAGGTATGGCAACAAGTCTGCCATGCCCCTTGCTGACACCGGCACTGGCCGCCCAGCGGCATCTGCAGCTGCAATGCTGGCCCTGAAGGCAGCTGCACAGGGCAGCAGCAGGTCGATGATGGGCTGTGGTGTCAGGACCATGAGCGCAGGCCTCCAGTACTGGTCGTAGGGGTGGGCGTGCGGCCAGTTGCCCATGACCAGCAGGGTCGAAGGCTTGAGGGCTGTCAGGAGGTACACCCTTGTCAACGAGTGCAAGCGCCAACCGCCAAAGCGGCAGGTGTCCTAGACACACATACACACGCAAGCAGCAGTAGCAGCAGCAGCAGCAGTTATGCCCCAGTTGCTGACTCAAAACATTTGCAATCAGCATGCAGCAGTGACCGTGTGTCAGATGTCTGATGCACAGCACACCTCTTCACACGTGCATAAGGTCGTATGCAACTGCCTTGGGAGTCTGAGGACGTGCTGCTCATGACGCCTCACCTCACGACAATCAGTTTCACAAACACACAATCATGACTCAACCCCTCCATTCAAATGCTGCATGCCGCAGGGGACTTGGCCCAGCAGTTGCAGCACAGCCAGTTGCAGCAGCAGCAGCAGTTACTGCAGGCAAGGGGTAGTGCCCCTGAGCATGGGCAGCAGCAGCAGCAGCTGCAGTCACTGCAAGCAAGGTCACAGCAAGCTGCACTGCGGCGGCAGGTCCTGCTGCAACAACAGCAGCTGCAAAGCTCCCTGGCGGCTGCACCAGCAGCAGCAGCTGCCAATGGGGCAGCAGGACCCAGCCGTGCCTTGAGCCCCAACAGCAGGAAGCGTCAGCACCACGCAGCAGCAGTCAGCACAGCAGCAGCAGCAGCACCAGCGGCAGATGTTTATGCAGGTCTTGCTGCCTGGACCCCGGCGGCCACTGCTGCTGCCGCCGCTGCAGGTGTCGCCACCCCATTCATGACCGCAGCACCCATCTCAGGTGCTGTCGGCCTGCACTCTGCACCAATGCAGCTCAGCCTAGACAGGGCAGAGGTGCTGCAGTCTGCACCACGTGCCGCCACAGCGGCATCAGACTCCCCCGCATACAGCAAACGCGCACGCAGCAATCCCATTCCTGGTGCGGCACGGGCTGCTGCAGCAGCAAACGCTGCCCGGGGTGTTTCCACTATGATGCGTGACGGCATCACGCAACCCTCAGCTGCAGGCAACGCAGCAACTGACGAACTCAACCCCAGGAGAACAGCCACAGCTGCAGGCCTTGGTTCAAACTTCGCGGCCCTCCACGCGCGCAGCACTAGTCAGCAGCAGCCGGGTGTTGAGCTGCCCCTGCCAGAGCGGCTGCGAGCCTTCTATAGCGTGCCTATGTCGCCGTTGGAAGCCGCAGCAGCAGCACGCGACGCCGCTGCCGCGATAGCAGCCTGCTGTGCTCGCCGGGTGCAGTGCGGCACTGCAGCGACCGGCGTCAGCTCGCCTGTGGATGTGCTGCAAGCCATCTACGGCAGGACAGCAAGCTACAGTGGTGCACCAACCTGGCAGCCGCACCAGTGGCTTGTGCAGGGGCAGGCTGTTCATCTGCTGCAGGAATCAGCGTCTGCGCCACTGCCACTGCAACTCCCAGAGCAGCAACAGGAGCAGCAGGTTGAGGGAGCTTCACAGCAGCAGCAGCAGCAGCAGGGGCGGCGGCTGCAGCAGCCGCAGTTGCCAGAGGAGGGGCCGTTTGGATTAGCGGCAGCGGCAGTTTCGGGTGCGGCCGTCATGAGCCCTGGTCAGGGGGTCAGCGGTGTGTCAATGCCGATGCATTCTTCGTGTGGGGATTTGTTCTTTCAGTGGCAGGACGAGGGGGAAGAAGCACCGGAGTAGAACATGCACGTGCAAGCAGTGTTGCTTTGAACTCTACAAACATACAGTTCGCCGCTGGCACTGTTTGTTATGTGCCATGCTGTGGCAGCTATTGATGCCTATGCACGTGTTGTTTTGCAGGGCACACACCAAAGCAGACTGTGCAGCTGCATTACGGTTCTGCAGGCATGGAAGGGAAGGGTAATTGACTGCCACGCAGTGCAGTCCTTGTGCCCGTGGCGGTGTTTTTTGGCCAGGTCTGCGAGCTTCGAATAGCAGCAGGGAGTGCATTTGTGCTGGGACATTTGTCATCATTGCTTATGTGTGTTACACTCGTTGCTGTCGGTTGTCACACTTGTCGGTCACACTTATATGGTGACATTTCAAGAACGCTGACATAGGTGTGGCCAGCTGGGGCAGACTGGTGTCACTGCCAAGGGGGCATGCTGCAGCAGACGTCATGCATGTATTGGGTATGGGTTAGTGGCTGATGCGAGTGCTTGATGAAAAGTGCTTGACTCAACTTTTGAAAAGTGCTTGCGTACATTGTGTCGCGTGTTGCACGGTGCAGGTTCCTCTCATGTGCTTGAGGCATGGTAGTTCCCCGCTGGCAGCACCACTGCACTGGGTGTCAAATGCAATGCTTTGATGTGTGCAGGGATAATTGGATAGAATGGCCTGCTTGATGTTTGGCTGTGTGGATGTTGGCCCTTCGCATGTGCAGGTTTCTTCTTTTTTTCTGTGGTGGCTTCAGCTCGTGCGGCCTGTTGTTTGAGAGGTCGGATGCTGTGAATGCAAACTGCGTGACCCTTGGTCTCGCCCTGTTCCTACAGTCACATGCGCTTACTAAGCTGAGTGGCTTATGTTTAGAGAATGCTCCTGGCTCCTGTTGTGCGGCCTAGTGAGCCACAGACTTGGTTGGGGCCGGCATGGCCGTGGATTTTGATTATTGCGCCACGCGCTGACTCAGCATGTTTCAAACATGCATGCAATGAGTCATTGCCATGTGTATGATGTGTGCATGTGGGAAGCCAGCTGGCCACCCCGCCTTGCTGTTAATGCATTGCGGGTATGTTTCTCATGGTGCATGCCCTGCATGTCGTGCCGCATGGGGGGAATGCGGGTGGACTTCCCTTCTTTCAGGCGCTTGCGGTGCGTCTTAGCAGTCCGCGTGGGCGCTTTTTTCAGTGTTTGCCGCACATCATGGGGTGGGCGTCAAGGAGGAAGGCACCGGTCAGAACGGGCGCACAGCCGTCCCCTGAAAATCAACAGCAGCACTGTTTGGGGTGCTTTGTCGGGGTGCTATGGCACCGGTACCCCCAGGACCTGTCAGTTTGTTTGGGCATTGTTTGAGGCCTTGCTGGCCTGCCCATGATCCACCGCTTGCCCCTGCTCTGGGACAAGATTTTTGTGTTTGCTTTTTGTCTTTGCTTGAAGAAAGACATGTTTGGCGGTGCATACACTAAAGAGTATGTAGTCGTATGGTGTGGTTGGTGTGGTTGATGGTGATGCCACACACACAGTGTGTGAGTGTACCCATATGCTACAAGGCCATCACGATGGCTTTCGCTGGTGGTTTTGTGTTATTCAAACTTTGCAGCTGTAGTTGTCACAACTGGGCCAGCTGTGCTATTGATATGCAGCACCACATGCCGGCCCCATCAGCAAGGATATCTGAACCATTTCGAATTTGCAAGCTGGTGTTGCGCCAGCAGATCTATAGAGGAGGTGTCACGGCAGGTTGTGGCGGAGGGGTTTTCACGGCGGATGCACACCATTCATACGGCGTGACAGAGGGGTGGTGCCAGTGCTCGGATAAGCTCTGGCTGAGCAGCTGCCTGCAGCACTGCCTGCAGCTATTTTCTTTTTTTTGGGCTGTCTGCAGCTATCGGCTGTGACCCAGGCCTTCAGGGCCACCGGGTGGCATATCGTTGGCGGTGAAGAAGTGCTCCCCTGCTGTGCATTTTGCACACCCATGTTGCGATGTCCTGACTGTCTTGTTGGTGCATGGTCTGCTATATCTGGAGCTGCAGCGCTGTGCCATTCGTGTTGCCATCTTTTTTTCTTCCCATGTTGGCACTTGATCCAACGTTAGCAGTTCTGACTACTTTGATCTGGAAATCATGTTCAGTCTTGCACTCTGTGGGGCCCTCTGCAGCTTGAGCCACAGCTTAACCAGGACATTCTTGGTCCTGGTCAACCTATGTCGATTGGCTGCTTCATAGGCTCATTTCAAGCGCTGGCCGGTCTGCTGGAGCCCCAGCAACACTGGCAATGGAGGGAGCTGGGCCCCTTAACGGTTTAGGCAAGATCCTCAGATCCCCAGCAGTCTGAAGAGCAGTCAGCACCCCCCCCCCAGTGTTTCAAGGTTCTTCGTGGCCTATGCTGTCGACGAGGGTGGTAGATGTTATACACAGCAGTGGGGCAGCCTCGCGACTATTGCTCTGGTATCGCTGGCTGCTATCGTCTTGCGACTGTTGACTATCGTAGCATCATAGTATGTTTTGCCTGGCACCGTTTGTGGGCTACTTGCTCAGGTCTGGGTTGACTCTGAGACGCTGTTGACTTGTTGCGCTGAAAGGAGAAAGGCTGACTGGGCCACCTTCAGCAAGAAACTTGAGGGGGCTGTTGGTGTGGTTGCTGGCCCAGTCTGGCACTTGTGAGTCCCATCTGCAGACGGGACTGAGCACCGGTGTGGGGAGTGTCACCAGGCACATGCTGCCTGTATGGTGGCACCACAGGACACCTTGTGAGCGGGGGCCAGCACCAACATGGGCGCTGGCCGGCTGTGAGGGTGGAACTGCTGCTGCTGCACTGCATTATTGCTGCTGCTGCAGTGGCTGTCTGCCCAGCAGGGCTTATAGTTGTATCCAGTATAGGTGCCTGGCACCACATATGCCAGGCACCGAGATGACTTGTCGACTGGAATCACTGCCTGGCTGTCCACATGCGTGACAGCCTAGGGTCCCAACAGGCTTGGACAGCCTTGAGAACTGCTTACCTCAGCTTTGTCCCTTTGCTACTGCTGCAGTGGCTGCCTGCCCAGCAGGGAATAGAGTGCTTTCAGAAGCGGCGCCTGGCACCACATCTGCCAGGCACCGAGATGATTTGTCGACTAGAATTACGGCCCTGCTGTCCATATATGGGGGAGTATGTTACATGGACATTTTCGCCAAACAACAATGGCATTGCCCACCAGGATCGAGCCAGGTGAACCTCATAAGTTGTCTCCCCTGCGGTGGTTTGCACCACCTACACCGGGTTGACCAAAGAAGGCAGAACCACCAGAATTGCAGCAAGTGCCAGCCATGCTAGGAACCTATTGTGTGCAGAGATGAGGGCAGGCAACTATACCAGTGTGGACACAAGAAACAGAACAAAGTCAGTCAAATACCCATAGTAAGGCCAAGCAAGCGTGCTCTGCGCACTTTCATTTTGTACAAAGTGTGTGCCAGGGCCGACTGTTCGGCATGTTGAAACACAGTAGCAACACAATCTTGGTCACCCAACTGGACTGAAGCCGGGTCAGCAAAGGCTGGGCAGGCGGTGCGCAGATCATCATACACGGGACATTCAAGAATGAAGTGCTTTAGATCTTCAACATTGTTGCTGGTGCCAGTACGGGCCAGCACAGCAGCGCGGTTGGCCAGCGAAGCGTCCTGACCAGAGCACAAACGACAGATGCGATCCGCCCTTGGGACAGACTCCCTACGCTTGCGACCCTGCTCAATTTCAAGATGTGCAGAGCCAACACGCAACTGCGCCAGGTTTTGTGCCAAGTTGAAAGACAAGCACAACTTCATATGCGGGGCTGCATGGTCTCTAGAGAAAGGATCAAAGCCAGGGTCAAGAGGGTATACCCATGCATGGTGTGTAAGCCTGTGAATGCCGGCAGACGGTGCAGTGCGAGGGCTGCCTTCTGTAAGACCCTGCCACCTATCACGGAACAGGCCAGCCAAGGCAGCCTGCACAGCTGACTCCTGCCACCGCTGCTGCAACACCCACTCCAAAGGCTGCTGCCGCCAGCTACTATCAAGGAGCTGCAAGCCAGACATAGTGTGCAACACACCATACGACCAGCAACGCTGACAGCCATCCAAGGCCAACATAACGTCCTCGCGCCACACACAACTGGCCAGTGACCTGGGCTCCTCATCACGCGAATCCGACAGCTTGGTCCACCACCGCGCAGCCAGGACTACCCAGTGGTACATGACGGGAATGCGGTGCAGGTCCCGGTATAATACATCCTTGGCAACCCCTTTGATGGATCCTGTCATGATCCTCAGGAACGAGGTGTGCACACTCTCGGCTTGTGTGTCGTACGGTGCGGAGTGCAGGCGCTTCACAAACATTGCCGGGCCCCAGATATGCGACGCATATGACAACACAGGCTCGACCAAAATATCAAACATTCTGCACTTGATGTCAAACTGGGTGAGGCAAGCCCGACGACAGCGCGTCAGCATGGCATGCATGGCTTTGCTGCCGGAAACTGCCAGCGCGTCCGACGCCCCCAGAAGCCCCCGAGTGGCATGCACACGCACGCCCAGATACACGTACTCTGATTGCAGCGCAATTTCACGGCCCCGAAACACAAGGCGAAACCCTGCAGGCACCCTCAAGTGTTGCGGGCGGAAACACACGACACAAGTCTTGTGCGGCGCAAGGTTCACCTCCATATCAAACAATGTGCAGAAGACATCAAGCACATCCACGATCTGCTGTATCTCGCAGGCCTCGAAGCTGAGCAACCCCACGTCGTCAGCATACATCACGTCAGGCACCTTAAGTCCACTCAGCACTGGCCCTGCCCCCGGCAACTTGAGCCTGATCAGGTAATGCAGCAACTCAATAAACAGGCCGAACAAGAGGGGGCTCAGCTCACTCCCCTGCTTTGTGCCAGACACTGTGGGGAAGGCGTCCCCAAGCTCCCCATTGACTGCCACCTGACAGCACACCCGATCAGACAACGCCACCAACATGTCCAGAAAGGGGCCATGCACACCCAACTGTCGACATCGCTCCAACAACAGGTCCCTCCTAACCTTGTCAAAAGCCTTCTTAAAGTCCACAAAGACCACATACAAGCGACGGCGGCGATGCTGCGCCACACTGATCAGATGCTGCAGCGTGAAGATGGCATCTAGTGTGCCATGGCCCGGCCTAAAGCCACACTGGGTGGGAGCCCGAAGTGACAGGAGTGACGCCAACCGCTCAAAGCGCTGATTCAAGAAGCGATCCAACATGCGGGAAAAGACAGGTGACACAGAGATACCTCTGTACTGGTCCCGTACTGCCAGGGCAGCAGGGCTCAGCGACTTCGGCACGGGGACCAACTTGCTGGTGCGCATAACCTCCGGGACACAAGCATTAGAGAACATGGCCTGCAGCAACCACTGTGCACACTCAACAACGACAGGACAGGCCGGCAGAGGGTCACCACTCGAACCTGTATCACGGACAGGGGCAGCGGCCAGCGTTAGGGCCTGACATGTTTGGAATGCCTTGAGACCTGCTTACCTCAGCTACTGTTGCTGTGGCTGTCTGCCCAGCAGGGAATAGTTGTTCTCAGTATAGACGCCTGGCTCTACATCTGCCAGGCACCAAGAGTATCTGTCGACTGGGCTCTCCACCATGCTGTCCACATGATTGACAGCGTAGGGCCCTGACTCCAACTTGAAGGCAGTGCCTTGAGACCTGCTTACCTCAGCTCTGTCCCCTTGCGAAAAAAATGGATTGCAAATGACTTTTGCCAGAGTCTACTAGAGGGGGCTGCTGGTGATTGCCAGGCTTGGCAGTTGCGCGTGTGCTAGTTTGGGTGGGTAGGGCCTCAGGTCCTTGTGATCCGGTGAGGGCTAGGTCTAGTTTGGGCACTGGCAAGCTTCGGGTGGTTTTGCTGTCGTGGCCACTTGCGCAGCAGTGTCGTGGGCGATCAGCTGTCACTGTCGAGTACAGATACAACACAGCCGTTGAGAGCAGGGTTTACCCTCAGAAAGGCAGGAGTGATTCACTCCCCTAGCCGCCATGCACCAGGGCAGACCGTTGAGTGGGTCTCCTTTTTGCTGTCCCGTTTGCTCTCAGCATTTGTTGTCAGCGGCATCCTGAGGGCTGTGACCAAGTGTGTGCATTGTCATTGTCAGGCCCACCATGGGAGCTTGATAGGCACTCTGAGAAATAGCAGCTCCCTAGGGAGAGTGCTGCACATGTAAGTGGGTGTATGCTTCGACGTCATGAACCCGTATTGTGACGACAGTACATGGGCAGTGTGATGCAGCGGCAGTTTCAAGTCTCCTTGCAAGCTCTTTTCAAGCATCCATAACTCAACACCCACGCTGCGGCAGCACAAAAAGGGACCCAGACCTATGTTGAGCGCAAACACTCACAAGCAGGCATAATGCACCGCTGCCAGTGTAGCACAACGCCAGTAGCATCAGCATAGATTCGACAGCACCAGCATAAATTAGGCGGCACCAGCATAACCTTTGGCGGCATCAGCACGAACCCGACGGCGAGTCAGCCCAAGTTTGGCGGCATCAGCTTCATTTCGACGGCATCAGCACCAACTTGGCGGCATGATCATCAGCTTGGCGGAATCAGCATGAACGATGGCGGCTGCACACCAACAATGAGGGCCCACAGCTGCTAGGACGAATCAGGCCGCGCCTCAAATGCGCCCAGCACCCGCAAGTGATAAACAAGGCTTCATACCTGTGAACTTCGCCATGCGCACTGTGTTGCGCAACACAACTGTGACTACGAACACTGTTACTCCTGGCGCAGGGCCCCTGCGGTCACACCTGTCACAGTGTGACTAAGAACACTGAACCACTACCACAGCACTGACCCAGATGCCTCCAGCACGCGGACAGAGGTCAATGACGACATTTTTCAACCAACCTTTCGGAAGGAGGATCCTCCAATATCAAGAACATCAGCGAGTGATCAGGCCATGAACACTACCACGGCTCAGCAGCAATGCGATGGCGGGGGGCAGGGGGGCGGAGGTGCAATCCCCTGGCATCCGCACTGCAAGCCACTACTTTGCATGTTGGCAGCAGACCATGCTGTTGCATCTTGATCGGGCCGACCAAGCCCAATCTAAACAGCTGCTGCCAGCAGCCAAACACACAGAACATGCTCCCACTTTAGCACACACATGCACACCCTCACACTCGCCAATCAAGTACGATGCAGCTGCACAACAGATCATGACTACTCAGCCCTACTAGGGCCAGTGAAATTGTCCGCATTCCGGACTAGAGGGAGAAGCGAGTGTGGTAGAGTTGGCACTGGTGACAGAGACAGATACAGCGCACCAGCCCGCCAGGTCATGGATTCTGGTGCTGCTGTTGCACAGCAGGGGCAACAAAGGATGCATCCACGTGGATGGTGCACACACTACCCTGAAACCAACATTTTCAGCTCCAGTCCCCAACACAAGGGGTGAGACACAGGGATGCAATGGAAAATATGCTGCAGGTCACTGCATTTGTTGTGCATGCCAGGGTGCAGGCCGTATCCGTCCCGTCAGCTCGCCGAACCTCTCAGCAATTGAGTGTTTTATAGGTGAATCAATCGTGGATCGCCAATCCATACCCCGCAATACACAAGGTAAGGTGGCGGTGGCCTGTGCATCCATTGAAGGTTGAGTGGATGCTGACAAGCCGTCAAGACGAGTGCAGGACAAGCCACCGTGCTATGATGCGCAGCAGCAGCAGCGGGTGCAGGGTGTGTAGCAGCTGCTGAGCAGCATCAGGGCGTTTCAGGCTGCGCTGCCGCTGTTGCTGTTGCTGCAGCTGCCAGTGCCTGAAGGCCCGCCTTGATGCCACGCAGCTGCAGCGGCCAGTGCAGGGTGTGTGCCCGCTACTGAGCAGCATCAGGGCGACGGCGTCTCAGGCTGCACCGCTCCTGCCGGTGCTGCCACCACTGTCGCTGTCGCTGGTGCTGCCGCTTGCGCTCGCGCTGTTGCTGCAGCTGCCAGTGCCTGAATGCCAGGCAGCAGCGACCCTCGAATCAGCTCTAGGCCTGCCCCTCCTCCTGTGCTGATGTAGCTGATCTGTGGGGCAGGCTGCAGCTGCTTCAGGGCTGACACACTGTCACCACCTGCTCAGCACAGCACAGCACAGCACAGCGTAAGGTAGCATTTGTCATTTCCCTGAAATCACCGGAGGGGTTGGGGGCCAACACATACAGACACTGCTGATCTGTTGATGAGCTGGGGGGTGGATCTCGAGTTCAGTCATAGAGGCCCCAAGCCGCCTTGTTGGTCAAGGCACCAGAACACAAGCGAGGACGCATGCGCGTGTCGATGTGCCACACCCTTATTGACCACTGACAGCTATGCTGCCACAGGGCAAAGCTGTTGATCAAGCTGCTGATCCCTGCAGATTCAGCTGATTAGCAGGATAGCGGGTGTGCCCGACTGGATTCATCCATGCCCATGCACTAGGTTCATTCATTTGAATCCATGCTTTTGTTGATGTCACTATATCCTGCACTAGAAGCCGACCGACCACAGCAATCGACCTCACACAAAAGTAGACATTCCTGCTCACGGCTCTCAAAGCACCCGACCCCCCACATCCGACCCCGACCCAGCTCAACCCACCTCCGACAACAGTGGATGCGCCCGCTTCTGTCGCCCGCCCCATCGCCCTCGCAATAGCATGCGTGCCGGCGGCAAAGCCAGGCACCTCAAACCTGCCCATCGGGCCGTTCCAGAAGAGCGTCTTGCAGCCCTGGATTGCGTCACTGAACAGCTGCGCTGTCTTGGGACCGATGTCCAACCCAAAGCAGCCTGCATCACCAAAACACACAGGGCATGTCAAGTTGTGATTGGCACTTCTGTGTGATTCACTCACACTTCATCGCAATTGTATTTCTTCCATGCCATCTGTACTTCCTTCCAGGCACAGCGCAGCAGACAACACTTGCTAGGGCCTACCTTCAGGCACACAGGGGCAATCCTGGCTGCAGCAGCCTACGACCACAGGCACCGTGCAGCAGCCGACATCATCATCCAGGTTGCGTGCCACCACAAGGTCTACAGGCAGCACCAGCTGCACCCCACGCTCCTTGGCCAACTGACGCATCTTGTTGCAGGGCTGCAGGGGCGGGGTGGGGTGGGGTGAGGTTGGGGTGGGGTGAGGCAAGGGCGACAGCAGTGGGTGAAGTAACTTGGGGCGCAGTGGGACGGGATGAGGATGCATGAGGCAGGGGGTGTGGGTGTCAGCACCAGGGTTTTGGTGGCTGTTTGCTCCTTGGCCAGCTAGCGCATCTTGTTGCAGGGCTGCAGGGGCAGCAACAATAAGGAAGCAAAAGGCACACAGGGTGTGCCGGGTGGGTCGCGGGCAAGCACAAATATGTGGAGTGAGGCAGCATGACGTCTCCGATGGGACACTGGGTTCAGTTGTGCTGTGATCGCGCAAAACCCTTGTGGAACCTGTCTTCCTCTTCCTGCCCAGCCTAGGCCCCCTCTCATGTAATGTACTGTGTGCTGTGCCACTTACCTCTAGCCACTCCTCTTCAATCTGTGTCCTGCCCACCGCCACACCCGCAGCTGCTAGGAATGTGAATGCCATTACCGTATATTGTACACTGTGTACTGTTATGAGCTGTGTGCTGTACTGTGAACTGTGCAACATACCTCAAGCCACTCCTCTTCGATCTGTGTCCTGCCCACCGCCACACCCGCAGCTGCCAGGAAGGTGAATGCCATGCGGCCCCCAATGCACAGCACATCCGCTTTGTGCAGCAATGAGTGCAGCACTTTGATCTTGTCCTTCACTTTGACACCACCGATCACCACACCAAACGGCCTGTCAGCAGCAGCGGCGGCACCAGTGGAAGGCGATGCAACAGCAGTAACAGGGGAACGCGACAGCAGCAGTGGGAGATGCAGCAGCAGGAGACGCCGCAGAGCCAACGCAGTGGCAGGCAAGAGACACAACCAGCACCCAGAAGGCCTGAGAGGGTGTGCAGAAACAAGCTGGGTGTTGATCTGCGGGTCATGTGATGTACTGCTGATTGTACTTGATGAATAAGGTCTGGGGTTTAATTTGAGGCCAGTCCCGTGGCTGCACTGCATGCACACCACGGGCTGTTGCTGGATGCTTGCATCATGCGGGTTGATGTGTTTGTGTTTTGCTTCAAGTGCAGCATCGTGAATATCAGTCAGCCGCACACGATAGCAATGAAGGTGCCCTAGTACCGCATCATGCCGTGCTCCCTGCCTGGTGATGTGAGGAGTATGCGAGGACGCACCTGTTGGGTGAGTCGCATGTGTTGTGAAGGTAGCGCAGCTCAGCACGCATCAGCAGCCCAGGATAGCATGCAGGCATGTACTGCAACACACCCTGTAGTGGACACGGGGCGGCAACAGGCAACATGAGAAGTTGGCAGTGCCTGAGTTTCATTAGCAGGCCCGGGGTAGCACGCTGTTACGGCAGCACTGCGCGCTGACATGGGGTGTGCCACAGCCTGTGTCGGACCCAAGCAAGCACACCCAAAAGGCAACATCAGCAGTTGGTAGTGCATGTGGGGCTATGGCGCACCAGCTGGCAGCATGCATGACTGTGACTCAACTTCTTTGGAGACTGCTAGTGTTGCACAGGCACAATTACAGTTGCAGTATTTGGCACGGCAGAGCTGTTCAACCCACAAGCGAGCCAGGGGCTCATGGGGGAATACACACAGACACAAAGGGCTCAAGGCGGTGGTGAAACCTGTCAACGGACACCATTGATCATGCCCCTAATTGCCTTGCCAACTGAGCTGAGCTGCTGGCCGCAGAATAACAAGAGTCAAGGTGCTGCCGCTGCTGTTCAAGCACAAGACCTGTAAAGCCCATGCTGTTCAGAGCGGCCCATACCCACCGTGACACTTGCTTGATGCCTGTGGCACACTGCAAAGGCGTCACTGACATATATGTCACCCAGTGATGCCAGCTGCTGTGCAAAACGGGGGTCGTTGTCGACTTCGCCAGCGTGAAACCGCAGGTTCTCAAGCAGGCATGCCTGGGTGGCGCGTGTTGCGTGTGCAGAGACACCAGAGTTGAAGCAGGGCAGACATGGCGGGAGAGGTGTCAGTGTGGATGCAGCAGCTGCAAGACGCCTTTGAGTAACAGTGTGCACAGGGTACAGCAAGCAGTGCTGGGGGACGTTGCTCCATGGCTCACAATTGCCTGGGTGATTGAAGCAAAGCTGCACAGAATCCATGCTGGGGTTTTGCACAGTGATGTTTGTCAGCCTTCTTGCAGCTCGCTATGATGTTATCTACGCAAGCACACACCTGTCCTGGCTGCAAGGCATCCACTGCTTGAACTGCAGCTGGCCCCACACAGTCTGCTGCCAGGCCTGTGAAGACATCTGCACCCAACTGCGCCTTCAAAAACCCTGCCACAGGGGCCAAACTGAACTCCTCTCGCATAGCATCTGGGCTCTGCGTGGCGAAATCTGGCCTGCCTAAGTGGCTGCACAACACTATGCGAGCACCCTTTGACAGCAGCAGCTGGAGCGTGGCCAGGATGCTGGTGATTTTGGTGGCATCTGCAACCTGGTGGTCTGCTGTAAGAGGGACATTCACGTCAACACGATAAAGCACACGCTTGTTGTGCAAGTCAGCATGGCTGAGGTCTGTGGAACTGGCCAACAGGCTGGACACACAACTGCTGTGTCCTCTTGGCCCATGTTGATCGCGGGCTTGATTGTGACTGAGCGTGAAGATGTGCTCGAAAGGTCGTCCGACCTGAGCAAAAGCTCCAGTGGTTCTCCTTGTCAAATTTTATGCGGATTACGTAAGATTCCCATTCCGAGAGTGCATTCGGCGAATTATTCCCCACGTGCAGTGCAGGACACAATTCCTTGAGATCGTTCGTGTCCCACACCATCAAATCCAGACAACACAACAACCCATGCCATGAGTTCCAGCGCCATCTTATGTTGCAGTGCGCAGCAAACCCCCAGTGGACAGCTGCGGTGCCGCTTTCCTGGATCCGGAGATGTCCCAGCAACCCTTAGTGGGGACGGCACCACCATCAGCTGCTGTCCGCCAGTTCAGGTGGGGATTCCAGCAACTACAGCAGCAGCAGCAGCAGCAGCAGCTGCAGCTGCAGCTGCAGTTGAAGCCATTTCGTTGGTCGCCAGAGCTCATAATGTCAGACAGAGCAGAAAAGTGCACAAAGCTTCACAGTGTACATCGAATGTGCAGCAGCCACTCAATCTACCAGACAGGGCAACAAGTGAAACAGCCAGTGCTGGCCGGAGCTGATGTGCCACTGCCCTGTTGGCCTTTGGCCTGTGCAGGTTGACTTGGAGGCATCTTCGTATGCAGTACTCGACTACACAGTCCTAGACGAACAGGACAACCTTATCTATAGGTCAGACCTCAACAGCAGCGAGCCATGCAAGCCCAGGTGCGTCAATCAAACAGCAGCGCTCTGCATCAGCTCCTTGCAGCCAGTTGCTGAAATTTTCCTCATCATCCATGCCAATAAATGCAGCAGTTTTGGTGTCAATTGAAGTCAGTCAACACACTTATCACGATATCACTGACAAGAAGATGGGGAGATTCCAGAACCCCCACAGCAGCCCAGAACCCCCACAGCAGCCCAGGCCCCGCTCGTGGCAGGTTTGAAGTATTAGGGTTCAACCTAAGGTGTGGCACCTGTGTTGAATGTGGGAGTGGACTAGCAGCTGTGTCCCCCCCCCCCCCCTCTACGGTTGCCCGAGCATGCCCAAGCATAGTCACGCTTGCTTGTCGTATTGACTGTCGCAGGTGCTGCGATGGTGGGAGCGGAGCAGCAGCCAGCGACTGCAAGCGAACTGTTAGCAGCTGCCAGCAGGGTTCATCAGCAGCCCCCCTCATGTCTGCCGGCATGGCGTGCAGCGGCGGCGGTGACAGCAGCGGTGGCAGCAGCGGTGACACTGGCAGCTGTGGTGCTGCCAAGGGCATTGCTGCTACTGCTGTTGCTGCCAAAGAAGCTGACTTCGGACGGCGCGCAGATGAGACCCGTAAGGAGTGAGTGCCTGCGCTGAGCTTGGTGTTCTAGGCCTTGCAGCTGCAGTAGACAGCACCACGGCGCGCAGCGAATGGCTTGAACAGGGGAAGGCCGCAGCTGCCTGTTCAGAGTGCTCCCACCTGCCACCGACTTGGTGCGCTGCAGCCCTGCTTGCTTGCCAGGCTCCAACAGGGTCGTGCTGCTGCTCTTCCCCAGCTGCCAGATTGTTGCACACCATATGATATCGTGTCCCATCAGCCCTGCTAGCTTTCTATGGGGTGTAAGCGCTTTCGATGCACATGTCACAGCAGTGACAGTAATGCACAGCGGAATGGGCAGCAGTGCGGCATGTAAAACTCCTGAAGGTCAGGGTGTAAACCACCGCAAATTCAAGTTTTGAGCCTTGGCATTGCAGGGTGGCCACTTGGTTGTGGCAAGCTTTATTTTGTAGGTTTGGATTGGTTCAGCTTGCTGCAGCTGTGGTTTGATCTGTCCGTATTGCAGCTGTGGTCAGGTCTGATCAGGCTGTGCTGTTTGCTGTCTCATCAGTCTGTGCTGTTTGCTGCTGCCGGTTGTTTGCGTGGCAGGTACTTGAAGCGAGAGTACTCTGCTTTGAAGCCCTTCGTGATCATCAGCCTCAGCTACCTGCTGTTCACAACAACGGATGGGGCAGTCAGGTAAGCAACGGCATCTGTATGGCTGAGATTGGGTGCAGCACCACTTACTATGCATGGCTGCTGGTGACGCCGCTGAGCTGGCAGCCACAAACAGTGTGGTTTGTTTCGCTGCACGTTTTGTATGTGGCATGATGTCGAGACTCAGTGTTTGTTCTGACACATGACCTGCACACATCAAATGCATATGTGTGCGTGTGTGAAGCTGCATGTATGCGTTGGCAGCTCTGCAGGATAGCCGTTATGCATAGCCTATGTCCTCAGGTGTGTATGCTGTGTGCTGTGGTGTGCTGTGCTGTGCTGTGCTGTGCCGTGCCATGTGTGTGTGCAGGATGATCGTACTGCTGCATGCGTACCGCCTGGGATTCACGGCCTGGCAGGTGTCTATCATGTTCACCCTGTATGAGCTGGCGGGGGTGGTGACTAACCTCCTGGCCGGGCTCATGGGGGCCAAGTGGGGCATAAAATGGACGCTGCTTTCAGGTGGGGTGCGCTGGCACAGGGTGCAATTTGGAACAAACCGGTGTTGCTGCGGTTTGGGTACTGTTGTTTGCAGTTCCCCAGGCATGTTTCGTTGTGAGACGTCCAGTTGACCCTGCATCACAGGGTTGACGGTTAAAGGAAATTTTAGGTTGAGCCTGCCTTACGCTACCATCGTGATGCTTCACCCGTTCATGCAGGCCTTTCCCTTCAGCTGGCAGGGCTGGGCATGCTATTTGGTTGGCAGGAGTCCTGGGCTGAGAACGGCCAGGTGGCAACGGCAATTGCGTTCGTAACAGCGGCACAGATGCTGTGTGGAGTGGCCAAGGACTTGACTAAGCTGGGCGGCAAGACAGTCACCAAGCTTGTCACACCAGATGAAAAGGAGGTGTGCTGGGAGGGAGGGGGGAGGGAAGAGCGTAATAGGCGTGTGCGCTGGGACTCAGAACAAGGCTCCAGGGTGCAGTTGTTTGGCAGAACTTGGCTACACAGGTGCAGTTGTGCTGGTGCTGGACCAACAGCGCAAGAACAGTTGCACCCGGTCAAACTTTCAAGCTGTCCTGCAGCTGCATCAGTGCCACCTCTATGCCCCTGTCGCTGCCTTTATGCCCTGCTCGCTAGCAACAATTACGTAATCCACTCACTGTTACTATTACTCATTGTCACCATCATCACTGTCCTTCAATGTTGCTGTGTCCCTCAAAGCCGCCTGTTCAAGGTCGTTCCCATCATTGGCTGTTGCTGTCACTCACTGTCACCGTCACTCATCAGAACTGTTGTTTATTGTTGCTGTGTCCCTCAGAGCCGCCTGTTCAAGGTCGTGTCCTTCATCACCGGCTTCAAGAACAGCATGAAGGGTGTGGGCTACTTCATAGGGGCAGCGTCCCTCATGGTGCACTACTACTTTGCACTCGGCATCCTGGTGCTGCTCATACTGGCAGCAATGCCCTGGGCCATCGTGGGCCTGAGCAATCAGCTGGGAAGGTGTGCTCCTGTTGCTGCTACACACATCTTGTGTTCTTATGATACATCCTGACTGTCCTGGACTTGATCGAGGTGGTTATAGCCCATGTGTTCATACAGCTACGGCTTGCTGCGCGCTGTGTCGTCATTTTGTTTGCCAAATTAAATGGGTGCGTACATGCACGCTCAGCCAAACAGATGGTTTGAGGCAGCTTCCTGGTCACATTGGCTTATCGTCCATATGGCAGCCATGTATGTCTCTGCGCACAGTGGCTGCAGGAACCAATTCGAGCATGGTGTCCAAGGTGTAGTATGCTGCGCCACCTGACGGTTGATCTGTTTTGTTTCCTGCAGGGCGCGCAAGGAGAACATACAGCTGTCCACACTGTTCAAGCAGCGTTACAACGTGAATGTGCTCAGTGCAGCAAGGTTCTTCCTGTTTGGCAGGTACGCGGCAATATCAGGATGCGTCAGGCTGCTGCAATGTGCCGTGCTGTTGATGCGGAGTGCTGTCAGCTGTCCTGCTGGGTGTGCCGTGACTGTGACCTAAATAACTGATGAATTGGGTAGGCGCAAAGGGTGTCCATATGCGTCATTGAGACCTTGACACACATGCACACTCAGCCTCATTTTTTGCGCCAGGTTCGGATAGCCTGGATACTTACTTGCTTACCGTGTGCTGTAACACTGCAGCCGTGACATGTGGTTTGAGGTGCCCTTGCCCTTCTTCCTGCGCGACTCCGTTTACGGCCTGGGCTGGGAGAGGGTTGCTGTTGGAGCCATGCTCGCGGTGAGGATTGCCGCATAACATCAGCACCATACACGTGCTGTCAACCTGCCACTTGGCTTGTGTACTTGCGCATCAAGTGCTTGTGTGCATGTATCGTTGTGATGCATGCATTGTTGGCTGTCCCTGGACAGCTTGGGTCTGAAATTACCCGTGTAGAACATCACCCACTGCTCTGCTGGGGGGGGGGGGGAGCACGCCTTCTGTCCTCAGGTAGTGCCGTCACAGCTTTCTGCAAGTGGTGTCGCGCCTTTCAACAATGCACATGCTGTATCCTGCTGGTGCTGCTGTGCAGGGCTTCATCATCCTGTATGGTCAGATACAGAGCTGGACACCCCAACTGGTGCTGCAACCTCTCAAACAGAGCCCAGCCAACAAGTGAGAATGCACTGGAGTGGTGGTTGGGGTAGCAACCATGGCTGCAGGGGCTGTCAGTGTACTGGGCAGCAGCTGTAGCAGTGCTGTTCTTAGCTAGCCTGTCGGCACTTGCTACAGGGCCTGTGAACCTGCTTGCACAGCACAGTGTGTGGAGCTGCAAGCATCCGTCAGCAACCTGAACCTCCATGCAACCGCAAGCAGGCTTCAAAACCGGTACTCTGACTGGCTGACTTCAGGATTTCAGAGACTTGCCAAGAGCTACTCTCACGATTGGGTACCTGACCAAGTTGCCTTCTGTTGTGACCGCTACCTTACCCTGTTGGGTGACAGCCTGCTGAGCTTGCCTATCTGACACTGCATGACTACCTGTTGTAGGTACGTTGAGCTGTTGTGGAATGGGCTGCTGGTGCTGGCGCCGACATACCTGGCTATCATGCTGCTGGGCACTCCCATCTTCATCACACACCAGCTGCCAGCCATGACGGGGGTCCTGATTTCAGGCCTGCTGCTGTACTGCGTGCTGTTTGCGGTCAACTCCAGCGTGCACAGCTTCCTAATTGTCAAGTGAGCGGCATGGGTGCTTTTCTGGGCTTTGCTTTTGCAGTGTTGAGCCTGCATCTCAGAATGCTGCTTGCGCAACAGTGTTGATTTTATCCCAGTAACCCGCAGTATGACACTGCAGTCATGCGAGCAAGCAGGCACGTCTGGAGTTCAGGTCCACTGATGCATACGTGCTACTTCAGTACCGGCTGCTACTTTTTGAAACTGTGCACACCTTCGCAACTGCGCTCCGCTACGTCACACAGGCTAAGCCTTGAACCCCCTCTCTTGTGTTCTCATGTGCCCTTTCCGCCCTCCATCTGCCAACAAACCAACCCTTCCGTGTCCCGTGTTGCTGCTGCTGCTGTTGCTGCGCGTCCTGCAGGTATTCTGAGGGTGATAAGGTGGCAATGAACGTTGGGTTCTACTACATGGCCAATGCCATGGGGCGGCTGACCGGCACTCTGGTATCCGGGGCCCTGTACACGTATGCAGGCGCCAATGCGGTGTACGGCCTAGGCTGGTGCTTTGTGGCGTCTATCGCGTCTGCAGTTGCATCCACTGCGCTCACCACGCTGATCAGGGATGATGCGGGGGGGCTCATGTGTGGTAGCAAGCTGACGCTGGTCAGATAGCCATGCGTGTGCGATATGGCTGGCTGGCTGGCTGGCTGGCTGGCTGGCTGGCTGGCTGGCTGGCTGGCTGGCTGGCTGGCTGGCTGGCTGGCTGGCTGGCTGGCCAGGTGGCACTGCATGTGTGTGAGAAGTCATCATAGTATGCTTGGTGACGACCGATACTACTACTACTACTACTACTACTACTACTAAACTGGGTCAGGGCCACGCCTGACCGCCCTTTCTGGAGCCAAACTAGGCTCATAGGGCATAATCCACACACACGTGCCACATGGCCACACTCAAACAAAGGAAACACATTCACACCGCAAAGCCACACCACCACCAAAACAAGGCATTGACTCACACTTCATCCAGATGCAACAGGTCCGCCGCATGGGCTAGCGCAGCCTCTACAATGGCTTCCTATACAATCCTATACAAGCGATACAATCCTCCTGACAGGCAGTTGATTACAATGGTTGTGTGTTCCTGTGTGGAGAAGCTGATGAGCTGATGAGCTGTAAGATACCTGGGTTGTAGGTGAAGGGTTGAGCTACGAACGGGGTGCTGTGGTGCAGTTTGTGATAAGCCATGGATGGTACGATGCACATCGCACGCTGACACGGTGACGTCTGTTGGGATGTGTAGTGCATGATGGGCCATGTAAATGACTTGACGGTCTTTGCTTTTCATGGTGGTCATTTGCTCCTTCTGCAGCATGCTCCTCAACCAGCAGCAGGCCACATAGTGCCGCCAAGTGACTCCCTGTGCACTGCTGCAAAGCCATAGCTTGGTCTTCAGGCAGAGGATACATGATCTTGACGCACATCCGTGTTTGCTGACAGGGATGATTGCAACAGAAGGGAAAGAAGGGAAAGCCCTGAGGCTGGCAAGCTTGTGCATGAGAGCCGGCAAGCACACTGCTGACGTCACCATGCATCTTTTCAAAGGTATCACCGCGTGTGCTGCTTGCGATATTTTCGCTTCACATCCTGAAGAAGCCCCCCCCCCCCCCCCCCCCCCCCCCAAGCTGGAACTTCCAGCCTGGAAGGGACTGGAAGTGGTGCTGAACCCACTGGGCCAGCCACCTCAGACCTCAGTGCTCCAGCATAGCACCAAACTTACTGCAAAGGATGTAGTCAATAGATAAGCGCAAGATTTTCTCATAGTATGCCGAAGGTCACACAAAATCGGGCCCAAAGGTAACACAAACAACGTCACTACAACTGCCATCCTCCTGGACGAAGCTCTCCTTGGTTGGTGGTTGCTCCCGCACGAAACCGCAATGACAATCTTCTCGTCGCTTTTGAGCGCTCCAACGACCGTGTAGCTGACATCGCATTTCAGACAAGTTCCGAAAGGTTCCTTCTGTTGCAGAGATTGCGCCACAGACATGCGGGCTGTACATGCTGTTCTGTGAGTCCCGCTGTCTTCTTTGTTGCAAAGCTCTCGTCCCTCCTCTGATGGATTAAGTTGTTGTCCAGATGTTCAACCATTTCGGAACTTGATGTCGGCGCCCGCGATGCCGTGTTGCTGCTCCTCACCTGCTTCAATGTCATCTTGTGTACCTCTGGTAACCCTTTCTCTGTACTGCGCTGCCTGTACAGGCTAACCTTGCTTGTGATGGCAGGTTGGCAGCAACGAGCTGCAGCACGCATCGTTGCTGAAGCACCACCTGATATGGCGACCGAACCAATTTTGGATGTGACTGCTGCACAAGCAGTGCAGGCTGTTGATCCGCAGCTGGCAGTGGCTGACCCAGCAGTGCCAGCTACTGTTGATCCACAGCTGATCACCACCGCGCCTGCCTACCAAGAGGTGCTGCCAGTCGCACCAGGGCTAGCAGTCATGCCTGCAGCGCAGCTGGACGGTGATACATCGGTGAATGTGCCGCTCCCACTTGAATTGCAGCTGCCACCTGGATCGACACCGCCACTAATGGCAGTTGTAGCAAACACAGGCCCTTCTTACTACTGTGGGGGCACGGCTGCTTGTGTGCCAATTACAACGCCCTCTGCGGTGGCTTGCGCTTTGGGTGCTGCTATGAAGTGTTCAGGTTGGAACAAGAACTGGGTGGCAGCAGATTTCTTGTAAGTGGTTGCGTGCTTGTCATGCGTCTAGACTTTGCTGCATTCCTATTGGTGGTGGTACCGCGTGGCAGCTGATTTTTGCTGGCAGCAACCATGACAACAATATACTTTGCTCACCACCTGAGAGGCGTTTGGGGTCCAGCAGTCACGGTTGATGCTCTCTGCGTGTGTATTGCATGGACTGCAGCAAGCTGTCACCCATAATCGTGCTTGCAAGACCACGGGTCGCCTTGCTCACCTGCAGGCTGGCTGCTGTCAAATCTTGTCTTTGTTGTCACCTGACATCTGCAGGAAGTCATGCTGGGGTGATGCCGGTTACACATGTGACCACATCAAAAACTCGGGTATGGTATGCCACCGTTGACAGCAGTGGCTTGTTGCATACTGTCCCTTCTCACTCAACTGCTGGACAGCAACAACGGCAGCAATACCGTGTACACACCATTACTGCTACAGCCACTTGCAGCCTGCCAGGTAGGTTCCCCGTAGCAGGGCACTGCAATTCCTCCTGCACCGCTCTGACGCTGCTTGCAAACACACATCTTCTGCACATCCATAGCACCACTTCAGTGCTGCTCGTCTCCCGCGCTGGGCAAGACACACTCCCTTCAACCAAGCTGCACTGCTCAATAACAGCAGGCAGGCAAGACAAATATCCTGCATCACTCCAGTGCTGCTCGTCTGGCGCGCTGGGCATGGAAAACTCCGTTCAACCAAGCTAAATGGCTCAGAAACAGCAGCCAGCAAACAGACATATTTTGCACCACTCCAGTCCTGCTCACTGCCCGGTCCGGCAGGGACTCAGGCAAGCTGTATTGCTGAAACAGCCAGCAAAAAGGAGTCTCAGCATGTGTGCAGTTCACCAGCTGCCTATGCGGCCCTCTGGCTCTTGCCGACATGTGCTGCCACGTCCACCAGCCTGCATGAGTAACCATACTCGCTGTCATACCTGCAAAACAGCCAAGGACGCAACAGCAAAGGGGGAGGGGACATGGGAACGGCAAAGGTAATGGTGAATCGACCCAGAGCCAGATGTCATCACAAGGAAGGGGGAGTTGAAGAGGAGTGGAGGGGAAGAGGATCAGCGGGGAGCGGGAGGGGAGGGGAGCAAGGAGAGCAAAGAGGAAGATGCGGGGGGGGGGGGGGGGGATTGGAGCCAAACCTGAGGCCGTTGCCCTGCAGATTCATGCCCGATGTGCAACCGGGATCGCTCACCATGCATACATCTTGACCAGTGTCTTGACGATGACTTGTGCACAGGCAGGCAGGTGTGTAGACACAGGGAGTGTGTGTGGGGGGTGGTGGGGAGGCGGAGGAGGCATGGCGAGTTGCATCGAGGTGAAAAGGGGCATGATGCAGAAGGAGCCTGGACTACGCCAGCCTTACCACGTGCCAATTGTGCCACCGGGACCGCTCACCATGCATATATCTTCACCAGTGTCTTGTCAATGACCTGAGTGCATGCCGCGTCGACGATGCCGCTGCGTGTGTCGTTCACGTAGTCAGTGCTGACCAGGGGGCGTGTCTCATAGCCCAAGATGCCCTTCAGGTAAGTGCCTGCAGCCTCCTGCAGCATCAGCAGAGGGCAGTTGCTGGGTCACATGCAGATGCTTGCACACTCCCCTTCCCTTGTTTTCCTCAGGCCCTGTCCCTCAGCGCGCCATGACCCACCATGCAACCATATGCTTGACCTGGCTTGATGGCTTATGCTGATGCCAAGGTGCGTGTTGCGGTCTTGACAGGGTATTTACAGATAGGGAGCATATCCCCTAGGGACACAACCCCTAGACGTCATAGTTGTGTCGGGATATGCTCCCTATCCCCCTAGGTATCTCCCAGTTGGTCTGGCACCCTTTGAGGACGGAAAAGCAAAGCTGGAGGATGTAAGGTTGCGGTTAATGCATGCTGTGCTCGTACCTTCATGAGTGCGTTCACTTCCTCTGCAGTGGTCTCCTTCTGCACCTGGGGAGGTGGCAATGGCGGTACAGCAGGCGCGTGTGGGTGCAAGCATAGAGAGTGCATGCATACCCACACTAGCACCATACAAAAGAAGAGCGGGATCAATGAGCCCTGGTGGTAGAAGATGAGGGTCTCTGGAAGCTTCCGAAAGCCGTCGAGAGGGAAATCACGACATTCAGCACCTTGGAAATCAGCAGCATGCACAAAACATCCACACCATGATGCCATCAGAAGCTGTAAATCCTTCATAGAGGCTCACCTCGAACACGCAGTCGGTGATGCTGCTGTTGGTGAGTGGCACCCTGACAGCGAGGCCGTTGAGCTTGCCCTTCAGCTCAGGGAAGATGAGGGCAATGGCTGTGGCACTGCCGGTGCTGGTGGGGGCAAGGTTGACCAGACCAGACCTGTACGGGCGGGGGGGGGGGGGGGGGGAGGGGTCAGGAAGGGGTGGAGGAGAGGGTGTGGAAGAGAGCAGGGGGCAATGGCTGTAGCACTGCCGGTGCTGGTGGGGGCAAGGTTGACCAGACCAGACCTGTGTCAGAGTGTAAGGAGGGGGGGGGTGTTCGTGTGAGTGCAGGGTGCAGGAAAGAGGTGTGAGAGGTGATGGATGTAGCACTGCCCGTGCTGGTGGGGGCGAGGTTGACCAGACCGGACCTGTCATGACAGTACAGTACAGTAAGAGGGCAATAGGGGGCAAAGATCAAGGGCGAGAGAGGAAGGGGTGAGGAGAGGGTGTGGAAGATGAGGGCAATGGCTGTAGCGCTGCCGGTGCTGGTGAGGGCAAGCTTCACAGACCAGACCTGTAAAGAGGAGCAGATGGAGAGTAGGAGAGTAAAATCAAATGGCAGGGAGAACGGGTGAGGAAGGAGCAGAGCACAGACCACGGACTTCTGAGCAGTTCCTGGGGTTTGAACCGCACTGTCGTGCGCAGACCTGAACGCTTTACCAGCACTTGCTCTTGAGGTTTGAGGGCACTGTCTGTCACCTGATGACTCAGCTATCAAACACTTACCTGGCGACTCCCTCTCCCCAATAACCCTCTACCCACTGAGCGAACAAGGCATCACTCCTCCACCCGCGCCCCATCTCCCGCACCCCCCCCCCCCCCCCGGGCCACCTCCCGGCCACCCTCTTTCCCTCCCCTACCCCCACCCCTTCTTCCCCTCCCTCCCTCGTACCCCTCCCCTCATCCCTTCCCCGGCAACACACACAACCAGCACACAGGCTCTCTGCCCTTGCAGCACTCCCACCATGTGCGCCGCAGGTCACTTTGCTTTGCGTCGTGTGCATCCTCACCGCCACCCCTCACTCCTTCTCCCCCCCCCCCCCCTGCCCTCCTCCCTTACCCTCCACCGGTGTATGTCAGTGGGATCGGGGCAAGGGGAAGGGTGCATCATCCACCCATCCCTCCCACCTTGATTCCTCCCCTGCACTCCTTCCCTGCATCCAAAACCGCACAGCACACAGCACCCACCTCGCGCGCCGCAGGTCACTCTTCTTTGTGTTTGGTGCGTCCACGATGGTCTGTGTGTTGGTGATGTTGTGGATGGTTGTGATGCAGCCGTGCTTGATGCCCAGCTTCTCATGCACCACCTTCACCACAGGCGCCAGGCAGTTGGTGGTGCAGCTGGCTGCAGTCACGATGTGGTCAACATCAGGCTTGTAGGCATCCTGCGGCACAGCACAGCACAGCACACCATACCACAGCGCACATGACGACGCATCACAAGATTGACGTGTGAACTTGAACACTCAACTCCGCTCCAACCCATACCGTCTACTCAGCACAACTCCAAGAGGCACCGACCCCTTCAATTATCCCATTTCATTCTTCCATGTTCCTTCAATGTCTGTGTGCTTGCAGCAGACGCTGCAACCACAGCAGCGGTGCAATCACTGGTCTACTTCACCAAGAAAGAGTGAATGAACTTGCCCCAAGGCATTGGCTGTATCTGCAGCTCTCACAACAAAGGCCAGTCAACTCATCAACTCACGTGGTTGACTCCATACACAATGTTGAGCACGTCCTCCTTGACTGGGGCGCTGACCACCACCTTGGGCACCCCCTTGTCAAAGTAGGGCTGCAGGGCCTTGCGTGTGAGGAACACACCCGTGCAGTCCCACACCTGGTCAACGTTGAGCCCACTGTAGTCAACCTGCGAGCAGTGGGGGCAGTGGGGGTACATTAGGTGGGGGGAGAGGGGGCAATAGGCTGGGGTGGAGGGAGGAGTGGTGGTACAGTTGGCTGGGTGGGGTGGGGGTGCCGCACTGGCAGTCCCACACCTGGTCAACGTTGAGCCCACTGCAGTCAACCTGAGGGAAGTGGGGGCAGTGGGGGCAGTGGTGGTACAGTAGGTGGGGAGGGGGGGGGGGCGCAGTAGGGTGGGCTGGATGGAGGAGTGGTGGTAAAGTTGGCTGGGGGCACAGTCCCACACCTGGTCAAATTGAGCCCACTGTAGTCAACCTGTAGGGAAGTGGGGGCAGTAGTTTGGGTTGGGTTGGGGGGACAGTAGGTGGGGGTGGGGTGGGGTGGGGGGTACAGTCTTGGCATTCATAAACGAAGGCCTGTGGGTCAGTCTGCCGAGCAGCACACCAGCAGGGGTGACTCAATACACTTATAAGTACCGCCCAGCGGTGGAAACATCCATTTCCATACCCCCCAAAAAAGTATTGCAGACTGGATGATGCAAATGCCAACATTGGCTGTCCTGCTTGTCAGCGCTTCAACCATTGTCGACTCAACCACACAACCCCCACCTCCACCTCCACCTCCACCTCCACCTCCACCACCACCACCACCACCACCACCACCACCACCACCACCACACCACCACCACCGCTAACATGCCACAGCCCCCATCACATAGGCTGCTCCACTGTGCTGCTGCTGGTGATGCATCTCTGCAGGTGTCCTGAAAATCTTGAAAACCTGCCCCCCCCCCCAAGCCACGCCCCACCCTTGCCCCGCCCCCACCCCACAGGCTGTTCTGCTGCTGCTGCTGCTGCTGCTGCTGCGGCTGCTGCTGGCTCACCTCTGCAGGTGACTTGGCTTGTGTGTAAGGGATCTTTGCTGTCCTGCTGCCTGCCTCCAACACCACTGCACCGCACTCACTCACAGACAGCTCATGCCCGGTCCATGTACCTGTAGCAAAAACAGCGCAACACACACACACATACTGATAAGTATAATACCTGCTCAGATAGCTACTGCCTGCACAAAGCAATCTGAGGTCACAGATACTTTGAGGGCAGCAATGCACCAGCACAAGACATGGGAGACAACACAGTGCAGGACTCTCCAAGTCATCTGGCGCTGCGAATCTGGCATTGCTGCTGCTGCTGCTACGCGACTTGGCTGTCCTGCTGTGGTGTGCTTGATGGGTGAACTCTGCGCGCTGCTGGTGCTCGTGCTGCTGCTGCTGCTGCTGCTGCTGCAAGGGTCGGCTGCCCAATCCGCAAGGACGGCAGGACCCAGTAGGGGACACCACACCACAGCAGGTGACCCTGACACTGGATAGCTTCTGTCATCTGAACAACAACGTATGTACAGCATCAAACTGTGCAACGTTGACGTGTGGCTTCAACTTTGTGGCACAGCTGCGGTGCTCACCGTGCACAGAGTCAAACTGGATGAGGTATGCTGTGCTTTCAGCAGCTGCTATGTCGTTGAGGTGCACGATCTCGAAATCTTCTGGGCGATCGAAGGCCAGACGGAAGGCCAACCGGCCGATCCTGCCACACCTGCGGGTGTGGGTGAGGCGTGCAGGGCACAGCAGGGACAGACAGCTGTGCTGTTGGTTTCATGTGAGGGCCCTTGGGAGCTCTCCAGGGGGTTGTGCTGGCTGGCTAAGCTTCTTTATTGTCACAGTGAGGGTTGCTGTAATGAAGCCATGCTCTAACATGCGGTCCGGTGCTCTTCAAGTCAGATCCAGTACTACTGCCACCCACCCGTTGATTGCAACTCGCACTGGCGCCATCTGATGATATATACGTGATGCTGTGGTACCTGGGTGGTAGCGTTGCACTATTGCGTTGCCATATGGAACCTCATTTGCGGCGAGGCATCTTTCGCGACTGGACGACTTCCGGTTCGCAAAAACTGTGCAGAACCAGAAATAACACCCAGAAACTACCTTGTTATCATGAGAAACCACCAAGTAATATCTGATGGGACCAACAGGAGCACTCCCAACATGTGCTGTTGCAAAGTTTGCGCCAGATCCATCTGCCTGTCTAGACCGACTGCCTGGTGAGGCTGCCACGAGGTGTGTTCTGTTGTGACTCAAGAGGTTTCTGGTTCCTTATGCACATGGCCTTGGGGTCTTGAGTGAATAATGCAATCCTGTACAGGCCCACACCTGCTGGTACCTGCTGCCGTCACATGGTGCACACGTGTGTACTTCTGTCGTGGCCCACCCCTGGGTGGGTCTCCATGCAGCACAAGTGTAGCTGCAGATGCGCCATGTCTACGTACGCACTCCTCAAAGACCAAGCCATGGTTACACAACTGGATGGCCATCCCTACACAACGCCGCCTCAACACTCTTGCACAAAACACACTCCTTCACACCGGAAGATGTTTCACCCTTCCTGCGTGCGTGCAGGGCTGTGGATGCTTGCCCGTCCCTCAAGACAATGCCGCTCCAGCTGCTGTTCTGTGTTGTCTTGCCTGTCCTGCGCCTTTCACCTCACAGCCGTCAACTAGCCTTGCTGCCCCCCTGTACCCCTCCTGTACCCCTCCTGTACCTCTCATGTACCTCTGTTGTACACTAACATGTGGTGTGCAAGAGTAGCATAAACAGGAAGAGGCTAGCTTGACTGTTCCTGTGTGCACACTGCAGAACAGGATGGCATGTGACCAAAATGAGTGCAGGGGCAGGAGTGAATGCTGGGGGCACACTACGCAGGGTCCATGCTGCATGGCGCGACCGGCCGCTTTCAACATGAAAGAGATGTTGAAGCAGACACTGAAGAAGGTGAACTGATAGGAGGGCTCCATCGCGTTTTGACTGCACCAGCATCAAGCACTCAAGCCACCAGCCGCCCAGTGGAGCAAACTACACGGTGAGCTGTCACATTGGGACAGACATGACTTTCGAAAACTCCTGAAAGTCTCCTTGATCGCCATGCCACTTTCAAACTTCCTTGATCGCTTTGACCTTGCAGTCGCAGAAGGAGCAACAGAAGGAGGAAGCAATAACATCGCCACCTTCAGGACCACTGAATGCATAGGGGCACAGTGTTTGTGCTCCACCGCATGTCGAGTCCCATTTCAACATGGAATATCCTCTCTCCGCGTTGACCGGTCCTCGGGGGACGGACGACAGATGACGAGTGGCTGAGATATGAAGTATTATTGGCTATATAAGTGACTTATTGGGGTTTGAGCTCGCCTGGCACTGTCCCAGTACAAGGAATCTTGGCCTCGTGAGTCAGTAGAGTGAAACACATAGGATCCAGGCCAACAGGTGATGGAGTCATGTAACTGATGAACTGAAGGTGACAGTAGCTCTCAACAACACCTGCAGAAGTGTGAGGTATGCCTAAAACCACCACCCTCCAACCACCACTGCAAGGCATATGGCTGTTTGTCAGCACCGAGGTGATACCAATTTTGAAAACCCTTTTTCCAGACGTTGCAGACCACCACGGTGCGCCCAACTGCCCTGAACAGCCTTGAGGATGATGGTAATGATGATGGCCAGCCTGGCTGTGGTCTTGGCAAGGTGGGTGCACCGCAGGACGGCCCATATGACCCCGCCCGTTTCTGAATTTCCCTCCATGATTCATCCAGGGGAGTGGGGGGCCAGGGACACAGCAGTAGGAGTAGGGCACAGAAAGAGCATATTCTGTTGTGTGGGGTGGTGGGGGTCAAGCCCCCCTGTGACGGTGAATGGCCTGCTCACGCCACCGTCCGACAAGCAGCCATCAACCTTGTTCACTTGCCGTTTTATGCAGGTGGTAAACCTTCCTTTCCCACCAGCATTGCCATTCAGAGCTCTTACAGCACTGTACAGGCTTCTACTGTGGCATCTATAGCCAGCACAGCTTTCACTGACAGCACCCCCTGACACATGCACACCTCCAGTGTCGCCTGGGCACCTCCAGCACAGCACAACAGCAATCACAACAGCAGACAACAAGCCACACACCACTACAGAGGGTCACAACAAGCAGCAGGATCAGGGGTCAGCCAATTCCTTGTTGGATGGAGCCTCCAGATGGCGATGGTGCCGCAAAACCCCCCTCCGTGCATCCCACGGATGCAGGAGCTAATCAAGCTGGCCACCACCAGCAAGCCAACAGAACCCAGCAGCAGCAGCAGCAGCAGCAGCCACGGCCCCAGCACCAGCAGCAGCAACAGCACCAGCAGCAGCCTGGACCCCACCACCACCACCAGCAGCAGCAGCAGCAGCAGCAGCTGACAGCTTCGGAGTGTCACCAGTACGAGGCCCGCTCCCAAGCTGTGGGCCAGGTCCTGGACCAGCTGCACCACAGGCCAGCCTGGCAGCAGCCCTATCTGGACCCGGCCCAGGCAGTGGGGCTGGCAGCCGGCCCCAAGCACAGCGCCCACATGCAGGCTGGCAGTGAGGGAAGCACGGAAGGGGCCCCTGCTGCTGCTGCTGCAGCTGGGAGGGAGGTGCCCGTGAGCACTCCAGCAGGCAATGGTGCAGCATGCAGCAAGCTCCTGCCTCCTCCTGCTGCTGCTGCTGCTGCTGCGGCTGGTGGTTGGGCCGCTGTCCCCATGGACGTAACACCTGACCCAGGCCACCACGAGGCTGATGCAGCAGCAGCAGCAGCAGCAGCAGCAGAAGCCGTGATGGCAGAAGGGGCCGGGGAATCGCACACAGCGGCAGCAGCAGCAGCAGGGGCAGTGAGGCATGGTTCTTCTGCTGAAGTGAGCTCCCCAGGGTCCACCAATTCCGGGCTGGGCCAGCACGGCAATCAGCTCCAGCAGCAGCAACAGCAGCAGCAACAGCAGCAGCAACAGCAGCAGCAGCAGCACCAGCAGAGCACACATATGTCAGCTACAGTGCTCCAGCTGCTGCAGCAGCTTCCACAGATGCACCCACAGCAGCGGCAAGCAGCAGCAGCAGCATTGGACGGTGGCGGCCAGCACCTCTTGGGCGCCAACCCACCACAGGCAGCTGCAGCAGCAGCAGCAGCAGCAGCGGCGGCAGCTAATGTGGCGGCCTCTCAAGGGTGGACAGCATGTGCACTAGCCCTTTGAGCCCTCAGCAGCAGCAGCAGCAGCAGCAGCAGCTGCTTGAGATGTTGCTGCTGCAGTCACCAGGGGGTGGTCTGAGGCTCAATCCACCTGCAGGAGTGTCATCATTAGAGGGGCCCTACACCATACTGCAGCTGACACCCCTGGTATTGGGTACCCCTGCACAGGGTACAGGACACCTGGGACAGCAGCAGCAGCAGCAGCAGCAGCAGCCGCCACCACAGCAGGTACAGCAGCAACAGCAGCAGCCGCCGGCACCGCCGGCACAGCAGCAACAGCAGCAGCAGATACAGCAGCAGCAGATGGAGCTAATGCTGTTGCGCCAGCAGGAGCAAATCATACTGCGACAACAGCAGCTGCAGCTGCTGGCCCTGCAGAATTCAGAGCAAGGGCAGTCAAGTCAGCAGCAGCAGCAGCAGCAGCAGCAAAGCCAGCAGCAGCAGTGGCAGTCTGCAAACTGGCAACAGCGGCGCTTTTCAGAATCAACAATAGGTCAGCAGCAGCAGCAGCAGCAGCAGCTACAGCAGCTGCAGCAGCAGCAGCTACAACAGCTGCAGCAGCAGCGTGCAGCCCTTCAGCTTCAACAACCTCCACCAACCGTGCTGCAGCAGCAGCAGCAGCTACATCGTGGGCAGCAAGCCTTGAGGGATATGTCTGAAGATCAGATGTTGCAGTATCAACGGCAACAGCAGCAGCAGCAGCAGCAGCAGCAACAGCAACAGCTGCCGTCAAATCCCATGTTGCTGCCATCAGTAGAGCGAACAGCAGCAGTGCCAGCAGCAGCGGCGGCGGCGGCGGCCGCCGAAGCAGCGGCATCAGGCCAGGCACCTGCCCCTTCTTACCTGACAGGTTTTGAGGCGGGCGTGCTTCAGGGTTTAGCGTTCATGCAGCGACAGCAGCAGCTGCTGGCAGGGCTGCAGGCGGGGGCCATGCATGGCCTTGGGGGCCAGCTCCCAGCAGGAGCAGCAGCAGCAGCAGGTGTAGCGACTGTGGGGCAAGGGGCAGGGAGTGCTGCAGGTGAGGTGTCGGGAGTGGTGTCTGGCTGCAATTAGGGTTACCAAGTATGGTCCTTTGGGTGTATGGCGTACTATGCATTGGTGTGCTGCATCCTCTCGCCTAAAATGTTCAAGGCACTATAAGGAACACTTACAGTGCGACCAGGCTGTAACTTGAGCATCTGTGGCGTTCTGTGGCGTTCCTTCCCAGAGTCCCTGACCAGCTCTCACCCCCCTATCACACGTAGAGAGCAGCTTTGTGGCCAGCAGGCCCACCCCAGGGTAGGCCCTGCCATAGGGATTCTACACACCCAAGGTCCATTGCTGAAGCTTGCTGCAGGCAAAGCTAGAGTCAGGAATGCGTATTTGGCCTGGTTGTAGATCTACAACCTTGGCCATTAAAGGGTTAATACTTGTGAATCAGGGTGTGAGCATGTGTGCACTCCAAGTGCAAGTGACTTATTGACCAGCAGACTGACCGTTACTGGTTTTCTACTTTGTTGCCAGCATACTACGCCAAGTGACTTTGCAGTTGTATGGGCACCATATCATTACCATACCATACCATACCATTTTGATACCATACAATTTTGATACTTGACTTTTACTGTACAGCAGACCACCTAAATATGTACTGGCCAGCCAGGGGCCTGGGCCAGCATACAGACTTTATGCTTGATGCTTGAAGCACCTGTGGGGGTCGTGAGCACCTCATGTTGGGCTTGGGCTGGGTAGGGAGCTGCATAGCTTTCTCTGTAGGGGTGCAGCCCTGCAGGCAATAGAAAAAGGATCATCCGATGATTGCACCTGCACACCACTGCCCGCAGCTCCTGTTGGTGCTCCTGCTAGTATCAGGGCAATAGTCAACCCTGCGTAGGTGGTGCAAACCACCGCAGGGGAGACAGCTTATGAGGTTCAACTGGCTCGATCCTGGTGGGCAATGCCATTGTTGTGTGGCGAAAATGTCCATGTACCATACTCCCCCAATAGTATTTGGGGGTTGGGTACACCCCCTAGCTTTCCCGGCATGACAACAGCCACAGCTTGCCTTCACCACGTTGCTGCATGTTTCCTCTTTCTCAATTTTCCACAACTGGACACGCCATGTGCCTTACATCACTGCATGCTGGCTGGACCCTGTGTGACCATCATAACGTCACTTGGCTGCAAGCCACAGGCACCTGGCAGGGGCACACAAGGTTTCACCAGTTATGCCCCAGTTGCTGACTCAAAACATTTGCAATCAGCATGCAGCAGTGACCGTGTGTCAGATGTCTGATGCACAGCACACCTCTTCACACGTGCATAAGGTTGTATGCAACTGCCTTGGGAGTCTGAGGACGTGCTGCTCATGACGCCTCACCTCACGACAATCAGTTTCACAAACATACAATCATGACTCAACCCCTCGTTTCGAATGCTGCATGCCGCAGTTGACCTGGCCCAGCAGTTGCAGCACAGCCAGTTGCAGCAGCAGCAGTTACTGCAGGCAAGGGGTAGTGCCCCTGAGCATGGGCAGCAGCAGCAGCTGCAATCACTGCAAGCAAGGTCACAGCAGGCTGCACTGCGGCGGCAGGTCCTGCTGCAACAACAGCAGCTGCAAAGCTCCCTGGCGGCTACACCAGCAGCAGCAGCAGCAGCAGCAGCAGCAGCTGCCAATGGGGCAGCAGGACCCAGCCGTGCCTTGAGCCCCAACAGCAGGAAGCGTCAGCACCACGCAGCCGCAGTCAGCACAGCAGCAGCAGCACCAGCGGCAGATGTTTATGCAGGCCTTGCTGCCTGGACCCCGGCGGCCACTGCTGCTGTCGCCGCTGCAGGTGTCGACACTCCATTCATGACCGCAGCACCCATTTCAGGTGTTGTCGGCCTGCACTCTGCACCAATGCAGCTCAGCCTAGACAGGGCAGAGGTGCTGCAGTCTGCAGCACGTGCGGCCACAGCGGCATCAGACTCCCACGCATACAGCAAACGCGCACGCAGCACTCCCATTCCTGGTGCGGCACGGGCTGGTGCAGCAGCAAACGCTGCCCGGGGTGTTTCCACTATGATGCGTGAAGGCATCCAGCATCCCTCAGCTGCAGGCAACGCAGCAACTGACGAACTCAACCCCAGGAAAACAGCCACAGCCCCAGGCCTTGGTTCAAACTTCGCGGCCCTCCACGCACGCAGTACTAGTCAGCAGCAGCCGGGTGTTGATCTGCCCCTGCCAGAGCGGCTGCGAGCCTTCTACAGCGTGCCTATGTCGCCGTTGGAAGCCGCAGCAGCAGCACGCGACGCCGCTGACGCAATAGCAGCCTGCTGTGCTCGCCGGGTGCAGTGCGGCACTGCAGCGACCGGCGTCAGCTCGCCTGTGGATGTGCTGCAAGCCATCTATGGCAGGACAGCAAGCTACAGTGGTGCACCAACCTGGCAGCCGCACCAGTGGCTTGTGCAGGGGCAGGCTGTTCATCTGCTGCAGGAATCAGCGTCTGCGCCACTGCCACTGCAACTCCCAGAGCAGCAACAGGAGCAGCAGGTTGAGGGAGCTTCACAGCAGCAGCAGCAGCAGCAGGGGCGGCGGCTGCAGCAGCAGCAGCAGCAGCAGGTGCAGGAAGATGGGCCGTTTGGATTGGCGGCAGCGGCAGTTTCGGGTGCGGCCGTCGTGAGCCCTGGTCAGGGGATCAGCGGTGTGTCAATGCCGATGCATTCATCGTGTGGGGATTTGTTCATGCAGTGGCAGGACGAGGGAGAGGAAGCACCGGAGTAGAACGTGCACATGCAAGCAGTGTTGCTTTTAACTCTACAAACATACAGTTCGCCGCTGGCACTGTTTGTTATGTGCCATGCTGTGGCAGCTATTCATGCCTATGCACGTGTTTTTTTGCGGGGCACACACCACAGCAGACTGTGCAGCTGCCAGTGTAGTGACTACGGTTCTGCAGGCATGGAAGGGAAGGGTGATTGACTGCCACGCGGTGCAGTCCTTGTGCCAGTGGCGGTGTTTTTGGCCAGATCTGCGAACATTGAATAGCAGCAGGGAGTGCATTTGTGCTGGAACATTTGTCATTGTTGCTTATGTGTGTAACACTCGGTGCTGTCGGTTGTCACACTTGTCGGTCACAATTGTATGGTCACACTTATATTTGAAAAGTGCTTGCATACATTGTGTCGCGTGTTGCACAGCTGCAGGTTCCTCTCATGTGCTTGAGGCAAGGTAGTGCCCCGTTGGCAGCACCACAGCACTGGGTGTCAAATGCAATGCTTTGATGTGTGCAGGGATTATGGGATGAAATGGCGTGCTTGATGTTTGGTTGTGTGGATGTTGGCCCCTCGCATGTGCAGGTTCTTCTTTTTTTTTTCCGGGGTGGCTTCAGCTCGTGCGGCCTGTTGTTTGAGGGGTCGGATGCTGTGAATGCAAACTGCATGACCCTTTGTCTCGCCCTGTTCCTACAGTCACATGTGCTTACCAAGCTGAGTGGCTTATGTTAGAGAATGCTCCTGGCTCCTGTTGTGCGGCCTAGTGAGCCACAGACTTGGTTGGGGCCGGCATGGCCTTGGATTCGGATGATTGTGCCACGCGCTGACTCAGCAGGTTTCAAACATGCATGCAACGAGTCATTGCCATGTGTATGATGTGTGCATGTGGGAAGCCAGCTGGCCACCCCGCCTTGCTGTTAATGCATTGCGGGTATGTTTCTCATGGTGCATGCCCTGCATGTCGTGCTGCATGGGGGGAATGCGGGTGGAGTTCCCTTCTTTCAGGCGCTTGCGGTGCGTCTTAGTAGTCCGCGTGGGCGCTTGTTTTAGTGTTTGCCGCACATCATGGGGTGGGCGTCAAGGAGGAAGGCACTGGTCAGAACGGGCGCACAGGTCCAGCCGTCCCCTGAAAAGTAACAGCAGCTACTGTTTGGGGTGCTTTGTGGGGGTGCTACGGCACCCCCAGGACGTGTCAGTTTGTTTGGGCATTGTTTGAGGCCTTGCTGGCCTGCCCATGATCCACCGCTTGCCCCTGCTCTGGGACAAGAATTTTGTGTTTGCTTTTTGTGTTTGCTTGAAGAAAGACATGTTTGGCGGTGCGTACGTAGTGTATACACTCAAGTATGTAGTCTTATGGTGTGGTTGGTGTGGTTGATGGTGATGCCACACACACAGTGTGTGTGGACCCATATGCTACAAGGCCATCACGAAGGCTTCCACTGGTAGTTGTGATATATAGTTTGCAGCTTTAGTTGTCACAACTGTGCCAGCTGTGCTATTGATATGCAGCACCGCATGGCGGCCACCATCAGCAAGGATATCTGAACCGTTTCAACTTTGCAAGCTGGTGTTGTGCCAGCAGATCTATAGAGGAGGGGTGGTGCCAGTGCTCGGATAAGCAGTTGCTGAACAGCTGCCTGCAGCTATGTTTGTGTGGGCTGCCTGCAGCTGTTGGTTGTGACCCAGCCTTCAGGGCCACCGGGTGGCATATCGTTGGCGGTGAAGAAGTGCTCCCCTGCTGTGCATTGTGCACACCCATGTTGCGACGTCCTGACTGTCTTGTTGGTGCATGGTCTGCTATATCTGGAGCTGCAGCGCTGTGCCATGATTTTGCCATGATTTTGCCATGATTTTTCCTTCCCATGTTGGCACTTGATCCAACGTTAGCAGATCTGACTTCTTTGATCTGAAATCATGTTCAGTCTTGTTCTCTGTGGGGCGCTCTGCAGCTTGAGCCACAGCTTGACCAGGACCTTCTTGGTCTTGGTCAATCTACGTCGATTGACTGCTCCATAGGCTCGTTTCGAGCTGGCCGGTCTGCTGGAGCCCCAGCAACACTGGCAATGGAGGGAACTGGGTGTTTAGGCAAGAGTCTCAGATCCCCAGCAGTCTGAAGCGCAGTCAACACCGCCCTCCCCGTGTTTCAAGGTTCTGCGGTTGGCCTATGCTGTCGGCAAGGGTGGTGGGTGTGATACACAAGCAGTGAGGCAGCTTCGCCGCTCGCGGCGAGTATTGCTCTGGTATTGCTGGCTGCTATTGTCTTGCGACTGTTGACTATCGTAGCATCTTAGTATGTTTTGCCTGGCACCGTTCGTGCGCTAGTTGCTCTGGTCTGCTCTGGTCTCTGAGACGCTGTTGACTTGTTGCGCTGAAAGGAGAAAGGCTGACTGGGCCAGCCAACAGCAAGAAACTTCTGTTCATGCACTGAGGTGGTGTTCATGCACATGCGATGTGCATGCCATGTACCGGCATGCTAGCAGGGCGGCTGGCCTTGGTTGCGCATGATCCAACTTGCAGAGTGCTTGTTGTCTCCTAGCTGTCTGTTTTGTTGGTGTTTGTTTGGTGTTGTTTTGCATACTGTATGCAGTGTTGCCAGCTTGTTGTTCCAGCAGACTTGATAGGAGCGATGCAGCTGGGTTCAGGAGGTGGCGCACTTTGCACATGTGTGACGGTGACGCAGCCGGGTATGGCCGGCAGGCCTTCACCAACTTTTGTGGACTGTTTGGTGCACTTTTTTAAGCTTGTTGCGCCACCGTGGCTGGAAACAGCTGGTTGCTGCGTGATGGCCAGGCTCTCTGTGTCAATAGGCAGCAGGTGACACCACCATATGTATTGAGGCTGATGCGCACACATCACTGCACTCAACAGGGCTCAAATCCTCATCCGATCTTGAGCGGGCTGTTGGTGTGGTTGCTGGCCCAGTTTGGCACTTGTGGGTCCCGTCTGCAGACGGGACTGAGCACCGGTATGGGGAGTGTCACCAGGCACATGCTGCCTGTATGGTGGCACCACAGGACACCTTGTGAGCGGGGGCCAGCACCAACATGGGCGCTGGCCGGCTGTGAGGGTGGATTTGCTGCTGCTGCACTGCATTATTGCTGCTGCTGCAGTGGCTGTCTGCTCAGCAGGGCTTATAGTTGTATCCAGTATAGGTGCCTGGCACCACATCTGCCAGGCACCGAGATGATTTGTCGACTGGAATCCCTGCCTGGCTGTCCACATGCGTGACAGCCCTAGGGCCCTGACAGGTTTTGGGGTTGCTCTGAGACCTGCTTACCTCAGCTCTGTCCCTTTGCTACTGCTGCAGTGGCTGTCTGCCTAGCAGGGAATAGAGTTGTGCTCAGTACAGGCCTGTGCCTAGGCGCATGGCACCACATCTGCCAGCCACCAAGACGATTTGTCGATCAGAAGTACGGCCCTGCTGTCCATTTGCTTGACAGCGTAAAGCCCCGACAGGCTTGGACAGCCTTGAGACCTGCTTACCTCAGCTCTGCCCCTTTGCTACTGCTGCAGTGGCTGTCTGCCCAGCAGGGAATAGAGTTGTTTTCAGTAGCGGCGCCTGGCACCACATTTGCCAGGCACCGAGATGATTTGTTGACTAGAATTACGGCCCTGCTGTCCATATGCTTGACAGCGTTAGGGCCTGACATGTTTGGAATGCCTTGAGACCTGCTCACCTCAGCTACTGTTGCTGTGGCTGTCTGCCCAGCAGGGAATAGTTGTTCTCAGTAGCGGCGCCTGGCACCACATCTGCCAGGCACCGAGACGATTTGTCGATCAGAAGTACGGCCCTGCTGTCCATTTGCTTGACAGCGTAGAGCCCCGACACGCTTGGACAGCCTTGAGACCTGCTTACCTCAGCTCCGCCCCTTTGCTACTGCTGCTGTGGCTGTCTGCCCAGCAGGGAATATAGTTGTTTTCAGTAGCGGCGCCTGGCTCTACATCTGCCAGGCATCGAGATGATTTGTCGATTGGAACTACCGCCCTGCTGTCCACATGCGTGACAGCGTAGGGGCCTGACAGGTTTGGAATGCCTTGAGACCTGCTTACCTCAGCTCTGTCCCCTTGCAAAAAAGGGGTTGCGAATGGCTCGGACTTACAGGCTATGATGCGGGCGCTGCCACATTGGGTGTGGCTGCTGGGCTTGGCAGTTGTGCGTGTAGACGGCTCAACCGGGACTGAGCACTGCCGCACATGGAGACATGTGTGCTTCAGATCACGCACACATGCTTCCGCGTGCGTGATCTGATTCGCTGCCAGCAGTGCTGATTTGTTTGCTGGTTTGTGGTGGAACAAAAGCTTCCAAAGGTCCGGCACCTTGTGAACCGATCAGCGCTAGCCAGTTTGCACACTGGCCGGCCACCTCACAGCGAAGTGGCCCATAAGTCATGCTGTGACCATTTGCCCAGCAACATTCATGTGCGCAGTGCGCAATTTGCTGTCACTGACAACTTCATACACAACACAACAGCAGTGAGCAAGGGCGGCCCATAGACATCAGGAGGGATATCACTCCCCCGGGAGCGTCCGGGCTGCCAGGCACCAGGGCAGATGGTTGACCAATCAGTCGATTATTGCTATTCCCTGGCTGCCATCCCTCGTTTGTGAAGGATCCTTGTTCTGGACGGCTTCCTGATGGGCTCTGAAGGTTCAAAATTGATGCGCTGCAGAGTCTGCGTGACCCTGAAGCCTTGTGAAGAGGGTATGGAGTGGCACGAGTGCCTGCCTTGTTCTGTAGTGCAATCAAGGCGTAGCCGCGGATGCATGGCAGACCTGCTGTGAGGCCTATGGGTGGTGACAGACCTTGAAAGTGAGTAGGGCTAGGCGCGAGTAATGTCAAGTTGCAAGCAGGGAGGATGATGGGCAGGCACAACAATTGCAATGAAGAACACTGCTGAACTCAGCAGCACAGTATGCTGGGAATAACGAGGCGATTTTGCTGCACACAATCTGCTGGCAGCTCAGGTGTGACCACACTGTACATGCTGCGCCATCTGGGTGCTGCTGAGTAAGCACTGTCTGTGCAAGCAGTGATGCCTTGATGGCTGACCAACAGCCTATAATATGTACACGGTGGAGGGCAGACATCATCAGCCAGTCTGACAGCGCTTCCTGGGAGAAGTAGGAGTAAAGTTAACCCTGCCGTGAACATGACCACAAACCTTCCGTGAAATTGACCAAAGACGGTTTTAGACCTGCAATGAAAACCCCGCAGGCTTCCTCGAACGTCAAAAAAAACTCGGTACATCTGCGTTTTTCAAAGGCTTTTCTCGCTTGGAGTGTATCGACCATAATCGCATCGGGGGGAAGATTGCCCCCGTTGACCGGTCGAGAAGGGAGAGCGGCAGCTTACGAGTATTCGAGCTGAGAACAATGAAGGCTTGAGTTGTGAGACTATAGCGTGCCTGGCGCTGCTTCAGCAGAAAAGGAATCTTTGCCCCGTCGTAGCACCTGGCAGGAAGGAAAGGCAGATTGGGTCGATCATCAACAAAGCAATCAGTGCAGTGGGGTGGGCTTGCCATGCGCATGTCATGTCGATGCGTGCTGTTGTGGCGGCTGGGGCCCCCACTGGCTGTCCGACAGCCCTGAGGGGTCGTGCCAACTTTTCCTGTTGTACTGTGGCTGTGTTGTTTTTTTGACGAGGTCTGCATGCGTACCATATGCAAGTTGCCAGCTTCTTTTGCAGCAGACCTGCGTTGTAGTGCCAGAGAGGTTCAAGAAGGCGGTTAAGTAATGATGTAATCCTGTTCCAAATCTTGCGCATGCACCAATCCAGTCAGACTGTTGGTCACAGCTTTTTGTCTAACTGCTGCTTGATCAGCTGGCTGCTGATCATTTGTCAGGCAGGTGTGTGTCGACTGGCAATGGGCAACACCATCCTTGAGGGTGGTGCGCACTCATCACTGCACTCAACTTGGCCTTAAAAGCTCTGCGCTATATGAGGGCCCTGCTAGTGTGGTTGCTTGGCTTAGCATGTGCAGTTGTGTCCTGACACTCTACAGGCTTGACTCCCAAGGACTGTCAACTGCCACAGCCTCAAGGTACAGGTGTGTCGACAATCACCTGATATTATAATGATAGGCAGTGATCCGACGCTGTGTGTTTGTGAAGTTTACGGCTGTGTGGTTGCGCCAGGGCTTGAGGACATAGTGGCCCAGCCTCGGAGGCTGCAGCGCCTGCGTAGTCGGTTGATAACGGCAACGTCTGTCCGACCCAGCTACGACCATGCCCAATTACGTTGGCGCACAGAGGCCTTAGTCAATCATTGAATGATTCACCGGCCAGGCCTGGCTGCAGCGGCCAAGGCATAGCTGCGGCATGGGCAGGGTTTCGCCAGGCACGGCTGAGGCTTGTTAAATAGCAGCTCCCCAGGGAGAGTGCTGCAGATGTCAGTGCATGTATGCCTCAATGTCATGAATCAGTATTGTGACAACAACACATGGGCAGCGTGATGCAGCGGCAGTTTCAAATCTCCTTGCAATCTCCTCTCAAACATCCCCGCCTTGACACACACGCTGCGGCAACACTGAAGTGAGACCTATGTGAGCGCCAAACCTCACAAACAGACTGCCTCTGCCAGCTTAGCACAATGCCAGTAGCATCAGCATCAAGTTGGCGGCATTATCATCAATCAATTATCATTTGGCAGCATCAATTGGCGGCTGCACACCAACACACTGTGAGGCCCACAGTTGCTAGGAAACAGGCCGCACCCCAAATGCGCCCAGCAACCCAATGATGGACATGGCTTCTTGACCGTGAAGTTCACCGTGCGCACTGTGTTGCGCAACACAACTGTGACTATGAACATTGCTACTCCTGGCGCAGGGCCCCTGCGGTCACACCTGTCAGTGTGACTGAGAACACTGAACCACTACCACAGTACTAGACCCAGATGCCTCCAGCACGTGGACAGAGGTCGATAACGGGATTAACTGACCGACCTTCCTCCAATATCAAGAGCATCACCGAGTGATAAGCCATGTGCCATGAGCACTACCTCGGCTCAGCAACAATGTGATCGGGAGGGTTGCAGGTGCAACGTAGGGGTTAACCCCTAGGCATCTGCACTGCGAACCGCTGCCAGTGGACCGCATCTTGGCAGCAGTCCATGCTGTTGCATCATCATCAGGCTGACCAAGCCCCCATCCAAACCAACTGCCGCCAACAGCCAGACAAACAGGACACACTATCTGCTTGCAGCACTGCTGACAGAGGCCCATGGCCAACACCAGCGAGGTATAATGCGAGAGAACACCAGAGCACTGTCACCAGCGAGAAACAATGCCATGAACACACACCACACAGCTCTAGAGATCTGTGGCACTGCGATGGTGAGGGCTGGAGGTGTAACCCCTCCGACGATGGATCGCACTGCAAACCAGCACGCTGCTGCATCATGACCCAGTGAATTGACCAAGTCCCCATCCAACCCAGCTGCTGCCAGCAGCCAGACACACAGAACATGCTCCCACTTTAGCACACACATGCGCGCACTCACACTCGCCAATCAAGTACGATGCAGCTGCACAACAGATCATACCCACTCAGCCCTACTAGGGCCAGTAAGATTGTCCGCACTCTGGACCACAGGGAGAAGAGAGTGCGGTAGAGTTGGCACTGGTGACAGAGACAGATATAGCACACCAGCCCGCCAGGTCATGGATTCTGGTGCTGCTGTTGCACACAGGCGCAGTCTTATTGCATGTGTGTGTGTCGTGTGTCTTTCAAGGGCACTGATGAGACCCCGTGGCTGGGGTCGAAACCGGTCTGCCTTGCCCGTGCTCCACAGCGCCTGTTGGCTGTGTGGCACGTATTCACCAGTCGTTTGCTGGTCAACAAGTTACGTTTGTAGCGTACTCTGCAGAGATCCGCCCAAGCTTGGCGACGCCTGCTATACGATATCGACCTACTTGTCGATCGATCAACAAGGGGATGTACTACATGTGTGTGTATGCTGCTGACCCAGTAGTTCATTTGTGGAGCTACTGCATGGTGTATATCTGCAGTGTTTACAGTTAGCTGCTGGGCTGCATGCAGAGATGCATGTGGTGTATCCGGCAGCTTCTGGCTGCATGCAGTTGACTAATGCCGATTTGTCAGGCTTAGTCATGGGCTGTGCTTTGCCCTATATATGGGCAGTAGTACCCCTTGCGATGCACTCATTGCATGTGTGTGTGTCGTGTGTCTTTCAAGGGCACTGATGAGACCCCGTGGCTGGGGTCGAAACCGGTCTGCCTTGCCCGTGCTCCACAGCGCCTGTTGGCTGTGTGGCACGTATTCACCAGTCGTTTGCTGGTCAACAAGTTACGTTTGTAACACAGGCGCAACAAAGGATGCATCCACGTGGATGGTGAGCACACTACATAATCAACCAGCTCCATTCCCCAACAAAAGGGGTAAGAGACAGCAATGCAATGAAAAAATGCTGCATTTGTTGTGCATCCCAGGGTGCAGGTCTTATCCGTCTTGTCAGCTCGCCACATAGAAACCAGCGTTGCAACCGGTGACGACCCCTGCGCACTACGGCCCAGAAAACAACGGTTTGGATTTGCCGCCGTGCTCACAAACCCTTGAGGTTTGCCTCGCATGCGACCACAATCTGATCACCATGCTGCATGGCCAACACAAGCTGTGATGCAAGCAACCACTACCACATGTATATCCAGATGGGTGGAGCCGCCATGCGCTGCACGGTGCACTATGCTGCTCGCAGGCCCCGTTAGGCACAGGGCTGCGAACATGCGGCGTGGTACTGCGATCCAAGCAGCAGCAGCCGCAACTGAGGGGTGTCTGGAAGCTGCTGAGCAGCATCAAGGCGACGGCGTCTCAGGCTGCGCTGCCGCTGTTGCTGCTGCTGCAGCTGCCAGTGCCTGAATGCCAGGCAGCAGGGACCCTCGAATCAGCTCCAGGCCTGCGCCCCCTCCTGTGCTGATGTAGCTGATCTGTGGGGCAGGCTGCAGCTGCTTCAGGGCTGACACACTGTCACCACCTGCTCGACACAGCACACAGCACAGCACATACAGCAGATGACAGATTTTGTCATGCCCACTCCAGTGAAGCAAGAGAGAACTGGAGTGAGATTGGAGTGGTTGGGACCAACACATCCAGGCGCTACTGATCTGTTGATGAGCTGGGGGGCAACTTCAAGTGCAGGCATAGAGGCCCCACTGGGGCGACAAGCACATTGTTGCTCAAAGCATGAGTGAGCCATGGAGCACAATCGTGGAGGCATCCATTTCATGTGCTGCACCTCTACTGACCACTGACAGATATTGTATCTGAACCGCAAACCTGCTGATACGGCTGATCGAACCCCTCGGACGCGCCCGCTTCTGTCGCTCAGCCCACTGCTGTTCTCCGCATCCCACCTAAACCCACCTCCAACAACAGTAGATGCGCCCGCTTGTGTCGCCCGCCCCATCGCCCTCGCAATGCCATACGTGCCGGCGGCAAAGCCAGGCACCTCAAACCTGCCCATCGGGCCGTTCCAGAAGAGTGTCTTGCAGCCCTGAATGGCGTCGCTGAACAGCTGCGCTGTCTTGGGACCGATGTCCAAGCCGAAGCAGCCTGCATCACCACCAAAACACACAGGGCATGTCAAGTTGTGATTGGCACTTCTGTACCACACTTCATCGCAACTGTGCTTTCCTCCATTCCAAGACATTTTACTTCACCTTCCATGACATCTTTACTTCCTTTCAGGCACCGTGCAGCAGACAACACTTGCTAGGGCCTACCTTCAGGCACACAGGGGCAGTCGTGGCTGCAGCAGTCCACCACCACAGGCACCGTGCAGCAGCCGACATCATCATCCAGGCTGCGAGCCACGACCAAGTCTACAGGCAGCACCAGCTGCACCCCACGGTCCTTGGCCAGCTGCCGCATCTTGTTGCAGGGCTGCAGGGGGGGGGGGCAGGGTGTCTCTACAATGGAGTAGTGTGCTGTATACTGGGTACATGTATTGTGCAATGTACTGTGTCTGGCAAAATGTGCTGTGTAGTGTACTGCGCAGTGTACTGTGTACTGTGTACTGCGCAGTGTACTGTATTGCGTAGGGTACTGCGTGGTGTACTGTGTACAGTGCCACTTACCTCAAGCCACTCCTCTTCAATCTGTGTCCTGCCCACCGCCACACCAGCAGCTGCCAGGAATGTGAATGCCATGCGGCCCCCAATGCACAGCACATCCGCCTTGTGCAGGAGTGAGTGCAGCACCTTGATCTTGTCCTTCACTTTGACACCACCAATCACCACACCAAACGGCCTGTGCAGCAGCAGCGAAGGGGGATGCAGCAGGGCATGTCACGCAATGCTGTCCGGCCTGCCTGACTGCCTTGCAATGGGAGGGCGCTGCTGCCACCAGGATCAAGACCAGCACCACCAACAACAGCACCACGACCACAATCACAATCATCACCGCAACACGCACCTGTTTGGTGAGTCGCATGTGTTGTGGAGGTAGCGCAGCTCAGCCCGCATCAGCAGGCCTGGGTAGCACGCTGGCATGACTGCAACACACCCTGTAGTGGACACAAGGCGGCAACATGAACAGGTAAAATGAGCAGTTGGCAGTGCATGGGGGGCTGTGGTGTACCAGCTGACAGCATGCAGGGCTGTGTGTCAATTTCCTAGAGGACTGCTGGTGTTGCATATACAAAGACACAAAGGGCCCAAGACACTGGTGACCGCTGGTAACGGATCCGCTGTCAACGGACAACGGTTGACCACGCCCCTCAACTGCAATGCCAACTGCGCTAGTAGCAACATAGTAATAGTCAAGGTGCTGTGGCTGGACCCCATGCACATCACCTCGAACAGCCATGCTGTTCAGAGTGGCCCCTACCCACCGTGACACTTGCTTGATGCCTGTGGCACACTGCAAAGGCGTCACTGACATATATGTCAGCCAGCGCTGCCAGCTGCTGTGCGAAGCGAGGTTCGTTGTCCACTTCCCCAGCGTGAAACCGCAGGTTCTCAAGCAGGCATGCCTGGGTGGCACATCGCGTGTGTGCAGCCCCCAAACACACGAAGGGATCATGGGAGGGAGAGGTCTTAAACACAGATGCAGCAGCTGCAAGGTGCCGTGATGTGCATACACTCAGCATGCAGTAATGGCTGATGTTTTCTTAAGGGTCGCAACTGCCGATCATGAAGCTGTCAAAGCATGTGAGTTTGACCCCAGCTGCCATCAAAACATGCTGGAATGTGCACAGCCATGTTGCCAGCTTCCTTGCACCTCGCAGGAATGTCGTGTGCAAAGTTCGCACCTGTCCTGGTTGCAAGGCATCCACTGCTTGAGCTGCAGCTGGCCCCACACAGTCTGTTGCCAGGCCTGTGAAGACATCTGCACCCAACTGCGCCTTCAAAAACCCTGCCACAGGCGCCAAACTGAACTCCTCTCGCATCTCATCTAGGCTCTGCGTGGCTAAATCTGGCCTGCCTAAGTGGCTGCACAACACTATGCGAGCACCCTTTGACAGCAGCAGCTGTAGCGTGGCCAGGATGCTGGTGATCTTGGTGGCATCTGCAACCTGGTGGTCTGCTGTAAGAGGGACATTCACGTCAACACGATAAAGCACACGCTTGTTGTGCAAGTCAGCATGGCTGAGGTCTGTGGAACTGGCCAACAGGCTGGACACACAACTGCTGATTGTGTCCCCTTGGCCCATGTTGATCGCGACTTGATTGAGGTTGAGCGTGTAGTTTTGTTCGAGAGGTCGTCCGACCTGAGCAAAAGCTCCAGTGGTTCTCCTTGTAGAATTTTATGCGGATTACGTAAGATTCCCGTCCCGAGAGTGCAGTCGGCGAATATTTCCCCACACGTGCAGTGCAGAGCACAGTTGCATGCGATTGGTTGTGTCCCACCATCAGATCCATACAACAAAACAACCCATGCCATGAGTTCCAGCGCCATCTTATGCTGCAGTGCACAGCAAACCCCCAGTGGACAGCTGCGGTGCCGCTTTCCTGGAGCAGGAGATGTCCCAGCAACCCTTAGTGGTGACGGCACCACCATCAGCTGCTGTCCGCCAGTTCAGGTGGTGATTCCAGCAACAACAGCAGCAGCAGCAGCAGCAGCTGTAGCCATTTCGTCGCCAGAGCTCATAATGTCAGACAGTGCAGAAAAGTGCACAAAGCTCCACAGTGTACATCGAATGAGCAGCGGCCACTTGCTCTACCAGACAGGGCAACAAGTGAAACGGCCAGTGCTGGCCGGTGGTGATGTGCCACTCACTGTCTGACTGCCCTGTTGGCCTTTGGCCTGTGCAGGTTGACTTGGAGGCATCTTCGTATGCAGTACTCGACTACACAGTCCTAGACGAACAGGACAACCTTATCTATAGGTCTGACCTGAACAGCAGCGAACCATGCAAGCCCAGGTGCGGCATCCAAGCAGCAACGGTTGCTGTGCAACAACGGTTTTTGCCGCAGCCAACTGTTGGTCTGAGCTTATCTTGAGCTATATCGGCTCTTGTCAGCCACGCCAGTATGCAGCAGCTGTGGTGTCAATCAGATTCTGCTATCAGTCTTGGCCATGTCATCACACTGAAGAAGTTGGGTAGATTCCACATTCCAGAACGCCCAGAGCAGCTCATACACCGCTCCCAGTACAGGTCTCTGTCAGAGTGAAAGATCCAGGGTTCAAGCCAGGGTTTACTGCAGCTGTTTTTGACGCAAGAGTGGAGTAGCAGCTGTGCCCCACTGCCCCGCCTCCCAGCTGCTTGCGTGCCCCAGCACACTCATGCTAGCTTGTCGTATCAACTGGCACAGGTGCTGCGATGGTGGGCCTGGATCAGCAGCCAGCGACTGCAAGCAGTCAGCCAGCAGCTGCCAGCAGGGGTCGTCAGCAGCCCCGCTCATGTCTGCCGGCATGGCCTGCAGCGGCGGCGGTGGCAGCAGCGGTGCCGACGGCGACTGCGGTGCTGACAAGGACGTTGCTGCTACTGCTGTTGCTGCCAAAGAAGCTGACTTTGGACGGCGCGCAGATGAGACCCGTAAAGAGTAGGTGCCTGCGCTGAGCTTGGATGTTTGTTTTGTGACTGGAGTGCAGTAGACTTAAAAGTGCAGTAGACACCACTATGGTGTGCAGCAGTGTTGTTTTGAACAGAGCCGCAGCTGCCTGACTTAGAGTGCTGCTTCCTGCCATTAGCTTGGTGCGCTGCAGTGCTGTTGCTTGCCAGGTTCCAACATGGTCTTGCTGCTGCTGTTCGCCAGCTGCCACGCCGTCGCGCACTCAATGACATTGGTGCCCCATGAGTTTTGCTGGCTTCCTATGGGGTGTATGTTCACACAGCTAGGGCTGATGGTTGCCAATGTGGTCATGGTGATGCACTTATCGCAGCAGTGACAGTAGGACACAGTGTGATGGAAGGAGTGTGGCTTGCACATTCCTGATAGCCTCCTGTTAGGGAGACACCTCAACACATCACAAGATGCCCAGCCTCGGCAGGATGGCCACCAGGGTGCGGTTCTATCTTGTATGTTGGGTCGCTGGTGTGGTCAGGTCTCCTTAGTCTGTGCTGGTTGCTGCTGCCGCCTGTATCCACGACAGGTACTTGAAGCGAGAGTACTCTGCTCTGAAGCCCTTCGTGATCATCAGCCTCAGCTACCTGCTGTTCACAACAACGGATGGGGCGGTGAGGTGAGCAACAGTAACTTTTTGGCTGGAATTGGGTTCGGCACCACTGCTTGTGCTTTGATGCTGGTGATGGCATGAATAGTGATTGTTGCGCTGGATGTGTTGTATGTGGCTTGAGCCCAAGTGTGCCACAGTGTGTTGTGGCACATGACTGGCACACATCATGTGTGTGCGTATGTCAAGCTGCAATGTCCAATGTGTAACAGCTCTGCAGGATAGCCTTTTTGCATATGTGATCAGGTTTGTGTGCTGTGTGGCGTGCTGTGCTGTGCTGTGTTATGTGTGTGTGCAGGATGATTGTGCTGCTGCATGCGTACCGCCTGGGTTTCACTGCTTGGCAGGTGTCTATCATGTTCACCCTGTATGAGCTGGCGGGGGTGGTGACTAACCTCCTGGCTGGCCTCATGGGGGCCAAGTGGGGCATAAAATGGACGCTGCTATCAGGTGGGGCGCCGGCACAGGGTGCATTCTGGAACAAACATCGGTGTTGCTACGGTTCGGGTACTGTTGTGGGCAGTGCCCTAGGCATGTTCCATTGTGGGGACGTCAAGTTGACCCTGCATTGCAAGGTTCAGGGTTTAAGGAGGTTGAGGGTTGATCCTCCATTACATGAACACCATGGTGTTTTCACCCGTTCACGCAGGTCTTTCGCTTCAGCTGGCAGGGCTGGGCATGCTATTCGGCTGGCAGGAGTCCTGGGCTGAGAACGGCCAGGTGGCAACAGCGATTGCTTTCGTAACAGCGGCACAGATGCTGTGTGGAGTGGCCAAGGACTTGGCTAAGCTGGGAGGCAAGACAGTCACCAAGCTTGTCACACCAGATGAAAAGGAGGTGTGTTGTGAGGGAGGGGGGGAGGGAAGAGGGTGGTAGGCGCGTGCACTGGGGATCAGAACAAGGCTCCAGGGTGCTGGACCAGCAGCGCAGGAACAGTTGCACTTGGCCAAGCGTTCAAGCTTTCCAGCTGTCTGCAGCTGCATCAGTGCCACATACGCCCCTGCCGCTGCCTTGATGCAGGCTGCTCAGTCGCAATGATTACGTAATCCACTCACTGTTACTATCACTCATTGTCACCGTCACTCATCCTTACTGTCCTTGACTGTTGCTGTGTGCCTCAGAGCCGCCTGTTCAAGGTCGTGTCCTTCATCACTGGGTTCAAAAACAGCATGAAGGGTGTGGGCTACTTCATAGGCGCAGCATCCCTCATGGTGCACTACTACTTTGCACTGGGCATCCTGGTGCTGCTGATCCTGGCAGCAATGCCCTGGGCTATTGAGGGCCTGAGCAACCAGCTGGGAAGGTGCGATGCTGTTGCTGCTACGCTTATCCTGTGGTTGATATGTAGATGCATCCTGACTGCCCTGCTGGGTTGAAATGGCTGGTTGTAGCTCGTGTGTCAACAGACCTGCGTGTTCGCACTTTGCCATGCGCACCGTGTCGTCCATCAGTTGGTGTGAACATGCCTGCTCAGTCCCACTGGTTTTGAGGCAGCATTTGCTGATGACATTGCCGCTGTGTTGGCATCCATGTGCGTCTGCGTACAGTGGCTGTGGGCGACATAAGCTGTGCAGTGTGTGCAAGGTGTGTTGAGCTGCACCATTTGACGGTGTGTGGTGGTCTGTTTGCTGCAGGGCGCGCAAGGAGAACATCCAGCTGTCCACACTGTTCAAGCAGCGCTACAACGTGAACGTGCTCAGTGCGGCAAGGTTCTTCCTGTTTGGCAGGTAAGAGGCAACGCCAGGATGCGTCAGGCTGCTGCAGTGTATATGCTGAGCGGTGTAAGCGGTTCCTTCCGGGGTGCTTATGCGATGATTTCTTGCCCCTTGCATGCACCTGCGAACACAACAGCGTGCGCAACATGTGTGTCACCCGGGGGAGGGGCACTCACGTGGGTAGTGTGCTTTCACAGCTGGGCGGTACTCTCCACACCTGATGTTTGGGGTAGACTGAACGGGTTGACCATGCTGCGAGGGGACCTGCAATAGCACCCTGGGAATGTCACCCAGCCCCCAATGCTGTGCCACCCAACCCCTCCATGCCCTTGGGCTGAGGAGGCAGGTGGGGTTTTTGGGGGAGTATGTTACATGGACATTTTCGCCAAACAACAATGGCATTGCCCACCAGGATCGAGCCAGGTGAACCTCATAAGTTGTCTCCCCTGCGGTGGTTTGCACCACCTACACCGGGTTGACCAAAGAAGGCAGAACCACCAGAATTGCAGCAAGTGCCAGCCATGCTAGGAACCTATTGTGTGCAGAGATGAGGGCAGGCAACTATACCAGTGTGGACACAAGAAACAGAACAAAGTCAGTCAAATACCCATAGTAAGGCCAAGCAAGCGTGCTCTGCGCACTTTCATTTTGTACAAAGTGTGTGCCAGGGCCGACTGTTCGGCATGTTGAAACACAGTAGCAACACAATCTTGGTCACCCAACTGGACTGAAGCCGGGTCAGCAAAGGCTGGGCAGGCGGTGCGCAGATCATCATACACGGGACATTCAAGAATGAAGTGCTTTAGATCTTCAACATTTTTGCAGTCTAGCGTGCTGGACACGCACACACCTTCCGCCAGTGCTTCACCAAAGGGTGTTACTGACCTACTTTCTTGCTGTGTGCTGCACCGCTGCAGTCGTGACATGTGGTTTGAGGTGCCCTTGCCGTTCTTCCTGCGCGATTCCGTCTACGGCCTGGGCTGGGAGAGGGTTGCTGTGGGCGCCATGCTGGCGGTGCGGACGGACCCCTACACCAGCGGCATGCACGTCCTGTTCACATACAACTTGGCTTTTGCACCTTGCACATCGAGCGCATGTGTGCATGTATCAAATTGATGCATGCATTGTTGGCTGTCCCTGGACAGCTTGGGTCTGAAATCACCCGTGTAGAATATCACCCACTGCTCTGCTGGGGGGCGGGGGCCAGCGCACCTCCTGTCCTGTAGTGCCAACACAGTTTCCTGCAAGTGGTGTCACACCTGTTGACCATGCACATGCTCTATTCTGCTGGTGCTGCTGTGTGGTCAAGGATAGTTACACTACACGTGTGCTTGGTACTGTTTGTGTTGTTGGGGCCAGGGGGGGATTGGGCATCTCACCTCCTGTCTGCAGCAGCACTGCTTCCTGCCAACGGTGCCGCACCACCGTCGTTGCACCACCAAACTATGCTCTGTTTCATGGTGCTGCTGTGCAGGGCTTCATCATCCTGTATGGTCAGATTCAGAGCTGGACACCCCAACTGGTGCTGCAACCTCTCAAACAGAGCCCAGCCAACAAGTGAGAATACACTGCTGCAGGGGTGGTAGTGGGGGGGGGGGGGGATCCTGATGGCGGGGTCTGTCAGTGGGCTGGGCGGCAGCTGTGGCCGCGCTGCTGCCAGCTAGGCTGTCGGCACTCGCTGTAGGGCCTGTGAACCTGCTTGCACAGCACAGTGTGTGGAGCTGCAAGCATCCGTCAGCAACCTGAACCTCCATGCAACCGCAAGCAGGCTTCAAATCCGGTATTCTCCTGACTGACTGGCCTCAGGATTCCAAATATTTGCCAAGAGCTACTCTCACGATTGGGTACCTGACCAAGATGCTTTGTGTTGTGACCCCTACCTTACCCTGTTGGGTGACAGCCTGCTGAGCTTGCTGTTCTGACACTGCCTGACCCCCCGCTGTAGGTACGTTGAGCTGTTGTGGAATGGTCTGCTGGTGCTGGCGCCGACATACCTGGCCATCATGCTGCTGGGCACTCCCATCTTCATCACACACCAGCTGCCAGCCATGACGGGGGTCCTGATCTCAGGCCTGCTGTTGTACTGCATGCTGTTTGCGGTCAACTCCAGCGTGCACAGCTTCCTGATTGTCAAGTGAGTGGCATGGGTGCTTTTGCGGGCTTTGCTTGTTTGCAGTGTTGAGCCTGCATCCCACAATGCTGTTGCGTAAGCAACAGTGTTACTTGCAATACCATTGGTGGGCAATGCCATTGTTGTTTGGCGAAAATGTCCATGTAACATACTCCCCCATATCATATCTTAATACAGTACATCGCAGCTTCACCCTGCAGTCATGCGAGCAAGCAGGCACGTCTGGAGTTCAGGTCCTCTGATGTATACGTGCTGTTTCAATACCAGCTGCTACTTTTTGAACTGTGCATACCTTTGCAACTGCGCTCCGCTACGTCACACAGGGTAAGCCTTGGACCCCTCTCTTGTGATCTCATGTGCCCTTTTCGCCCTCCATCTGCCAACAAAACCAACCCTTCCGTGTCTCCTGTTGCTGCTGCTGCTGTTGCTGCGCATCCTGCAGGTATTCTGAGGGTGACAAGGTTGCAATGAACGTTGGGTTCTACTATATGGCCAATGCCATGGGGCGGCTGACGGGCACGCTGGTGTCAGGGGCGCTGTACACGTATGCAGGCGCCAACGTGGTGTACGGGCTAGGGTGGTGCTTTGTCGCGTCTATTGCGTCTGCAGTTGCATCCACTGCGCTCACCACGCTGATCAGGGATGATGCAGGGGGCTTGATGTGTGGTAGCAAGCTGACGCTGGTGAGATAGCCATGCGTGCGCATGCATATGCATGGCTGGCTGGCTGGCCAGGTGGCACTGCATGTGTGTGGGAAGTTATCATAGTATGCTCGATGACGACCGATACAATCCTCCCGACAGGCAGTTGATCACAATGTTTGTGTGTTCCTGTGTGGCGGGGCTTGTTCCTGTGTGGCGGGGCTGGTCAGCTGATGAGCTGTGAGATGCATGTCTTGTAGGTGAAGGGTTGCAACCCTTCAATTGAGCTACGAATGGGGGTGCTGTGGTGCTATTTGTGATGAGCCATCAGCATGGATGGTACGATGTACATCGCACGCTGACAGGGTGACGTCTGTTGGGATGTGCAAGATGGGCCGTGTGAACGTATCGACGGGGTGTGCATTTACTTGGTTTATGTTGGGGGTGAAAGTTTCGACCTGAAAGTTGTGGGATCAACCAGCTGCAGGCCACATGGTGTTGTCAAGTGACTCCCTGTACACTGCTGATAAGCCATAGCTTGGTCTTCTGGCAGAGCGCACAGTTGTGTTGGCTAATAGGGATGATTGCAACAGAAGGGAACTTCACCCCGGCGGCAAAGCTTGTTCATGAAAGGCCTGGAAGCACACTGACGTCACCATGCATATTCTCAATGGTGTCAACGCGTGTGCTGCTTGCGATACCTTCGCGTCATATCGTCATACCGTGAAGAAGCCCCCCCCCCTCCCAGCTGGAACTTCCAGCCTGGAAGGGACCTGGGGGTCCACCACAAACCTCCAGCCAGGGGGGGAGACGCCGACCCTAAACTCGAAAGGGGGGTACGGGTCGATCGAACAAACAGCCTAAAACGTCAGGGGGGGTAGGGGTCCAGCGGCCGTCGATAGGGGGGAGCAGCAGTACCTTACGACAGCCTAAAACCGACAGGGGGGTAGGGGTCCGTGAGCCAGAAAGCCTAAAACGGATACAGGGGGAGGGGTATCAGCAAACCCGGCGTCTCCCCCCCCCCCCCCCTTGCTGTAGGTTTGTGGTGGACCCCCTGGAAGTGGTGAGAACCCAGTCACCTCAGACCTCAGTGCTCCAGCATATCACAAACCTTGCTGCAAAGAATAAAGTTAATAGATACGCGCAAGATCTTTCTATAGTACGCACAGGGTCACACAAAATCGGGCCCAAAGGTAACACAAAACATCGTCACTACAACTGCCATCGTCTGGACAAACCCTTCCTTGGTTGGAGGTTGCACCCGCACGTAACCGCAATGACAACTTTGTCGTCGCTTTTGAGCGCTCCAACGACCGCGTAGCTGACATCGCAGTTTCAGAGTTTCGAAAGGTTCCTTCTGCTGCAGAGATTGTGCTACAGACATGCGGGCTGTACATGCTGTTCTGTGAGTCCCGCTGTCTTCTTTGTTGCAAAGCTCTCGTCCCTCCTCTTTTGGATCAAGAAGTTGTCGTCCAGATGTTCAACCATGTCCGAACTTGATGTCAGCGCCCGCGATGCCGTGTCGCTGCTCCTTACCTGCTCGAATGTCATCTTGAGTACGTCTGGTAACCCCTTTTTCCTGTACTGCGCTGCCTGTACAGGCTGACTCTGCTTGTGGTCTCAGGATGGCAGCAACGAGTTGCAGCACGCATGAAGCAACACCCGATATCGCGACCGATCCAGCAGTGTTGGGTGTGACTGATGCACAAGCAATGCCGGCTGTTGATCCGCAGCTGGCAGTGGCCGACCCAGCAGTGGCAGCTACTGTTGATCCACAGCTGATCACCACAGGGCCTGCCTACCAAGAGGTGCTGCCAGTGGCACCAGGGCAGGCAGACATGCCTGAAACGCAGCGTGATGCCGATGCATCCGTCAGTGTCATGGCTCGTTGGCCATGGACGACAACGAAGCCCCCATTCCTTGGACTGGTTGGCAGCACCGGAGGATCTGGTGGCCAGTCCAATTACTGTGGAGATATGACACCCACAGGGGGTTGTGCCACCAAAACGCAGGGACAAACAACACTCGACTGCAAAGTGGGGGCGCAACATACTCTGGTAGTAACAGCTTTAACGCAGGAGATTTCCAGTGAGTGAGCCTGTCTCTGCCAGAGCGCATTGCAAGCACGGCTCCCCTCCTGCTTCTGGCTGCAGCTGGCAAGAGCTTGGCATCTGCGGCCAGCAGCCTCGTGGAACGGGAACGAAACCTGGAAGGGTCAAGTTCAACGCTTGAATGCTGTCTGCACAACCCGTGCAGCACCGTATGCCTGTGCTTTATGCTTGCACTGGGCTTGCTTACTTCCTTTTGTTCAGAGACTTAACTCACTCTTCTTGCCTGATAGCTCACGACACCTGCCTGTTGACTGTCAATCCGTACTCGCAGGAAGTCGTGCTTGGTCGATGCCGCAGTGCACTGTGCAGCGGATGCCAACACGGGTATGTGTAACGCTTGCCACTCAGTGTCCTATCCCCACCACCATACATGGCTCACACACATATGCTTCCATGGTTTGCTGTGATTACTTGGGACCCCTTGGTCAGTATGTTGACACCCCTGGTTGCTGCATCGTGGCCACTCATCCATCTGCCAGGGATGACCTAGCTCCTTGATTGCTGCTGACACCGCTACTGTGCTGTCCCTGCTGCTGCCTTCCATGTTAAGTGGATCCTTCGAACCTCAAGCTTGGAACCTCCCCAAGCTGCTGCTCCTGCTTCTTGTAAGTAAACTGCCTGTTGCCTAACGTACATTTGCGTGCTTCACGCATGTCTGTCAGGCACGCTGTTCAGCTCGCAAGCTGCAGAAGTGGCAAGGGGCACAGCCTGCAACAGCTGTCAACCCCATGCCATGTTACCTGGCAGCCCAGTCTATGGCCGTGTTGCGTCGCAGTTGCAGTAGCAGTTGCAGTCACAGCAGCATCACTGGTGTGGCAACGTCGTGCACCCCACAAGGGAGGGGCTCACCCCACAAGGGAGGGGTTCACGGGGAACTGACGCAAATGCATTGCTTGCAAATAGCATACGCCGGTTGCAGGTAGTGATTGCTGCTGACCTTGCTGGCTGGCTCACTCCTTCCCGCTTGACAGGTATAACCAGATCGCCTTCAAACAGTATACAACCGTCCAGTCAACGGCAGGCAAGAACTATGCCCTTAGCAAATCGCCCAACCCAGGATCTGTTTGGCATTTTATGGTGAGTCAATTTTCAACTTGTGACAAGTAGAGTTGGGTGGAGTTGGCGGCTTGTTTCGGCTGCCACATGCAATCCAATTGATTGATCTTGAGTCAAGATCAAGGGGGAAACCAGTGTTTCTTTCCTGCTGGGCAGAAACCCTCTTTTCGGAAAATCAGACACGCCAGGGCAGCTACGTGTCAGAGGCAGCTGGGGCCAAGTCAGGATTGGCTGTTTCTGAGAGTCCATTCAGCCGCCCAGCATCTGCCTGCATGTGGTCCTTGGCTGATGAAAGTGATGCCCTCGTGATTGCTGCTGGGGATGGATGGGTTGCCCACTGAGACGTCTGATCTGCCCCTGCTTGCACTTAGATGAGTTCTACGAGGTTTTCTCTGAGGCTTACTGTGACACTGGTACCTCATGAGCCTCGGGGGCATACGGGGTGTTCAGGGATGGCTTGCACCGTGTAACAGTATCAGTGACAGGTAGTGATTCATGTACTTTCAAACATGGTTCTGCAGGAGTTGCGTCAACCCAGCAACCCACGCAGGCCGCAAACACACACTCACACTGCTGTCTGCCGACCGCCCCTCTGCCGCTGCCCACAGGTGATGCCAGAAAAACCCTGCACTGGGGTGGAAAACTGGAACACTTATTCTACTCAGGGTCAATGGAGCGAATGTCCTGGAGAGGACATCTGGGACGCTGCCCAAGAAGTGATCGACAAAAGCGTCAAAGTTCCCTCTGTGGCTGGTAAACACCTGTGGGGCATGGCAATCAACCCCGTGTCCAGGCGCGGCCAACATCAGGTGCGGTGCAGCTGTGTGGCAGGGCCCATTCCATACATCCGTGGTACGGTGCGGGGGCCTGCTTTGCTGGGCATGTCTGTAAAAGGCTTTGGGAGGTAGGGTTAACTTTCTGGCCAATTCGGCAGGCTGCTGAGAGATTTAGCTGACTGCATCGGTCTCTCTGCAGCAGTACCAAGTACGTTGCTGTGCTCAAGACAGGGTGCTTTTGTTTGGAGAGTTGCCAGAAACTGACGGTCAATCCACAAGACTGAGACACTGATGTTTTGTCCGCCTGCTACTTGCCCATGCATTGCAGATGCATGTGCATGTGGCGCAAGTGTACCCTGAGCTGATGGCCAGTGTGGCCGGGTGGGCAGCCCTCGCGCTGGCCAATATCCCACTCCCACCCCTTCCTTTGAGTTGGACTGCGGGGTTGTGCAAAAGAAAAGTGGCAAACTAAGGCTGGAGAAGTGCATGATGGCAGCCGCAAAAAGTACATCAACCAAGCTCAACCTCAAGGTGGGTGCTAGGCTGCTGCAGCATATGTGTAGTTGGGGGTTTTGGGTTTTCTTTTCTTTCTATGGGAGGGGGGGGGGGGGGGAGGATTTGGAGCGCAGCCTGAAGGCACATCATGCCCTGAGCTGTTTGCCACTGGTACTGTGCGCGGGATTGGGGCCCTAGCGCTTTCAAGGTGTCGACCCTTAATCAGTTGTGTCAGTTGGACTGCGGCATGCTGTGCAGCAGCAACCCTGGCCGGCGCTAGTTCTGCAAATCTACTGGTGCGAGCATGGCTGCTGCTGCACATGTAGTGTTGTGGGGTTTTGCGCAGCCTTGGGGTGTTTGGGAACTATAGGAAGGTGTGCATCGGAGCCCATGTGGGACCAACGCTGCTAAATGTTTTTTTAATCAATTTGTGTTTTTTGAATCAATTTTTTTTGAATCAATTTGTGTTGTTGACGTGCGGCATGTGGGGATGTCCTGTCACGGCATTCTGTCCATGGTAAACGCCACTGGCATACTGGCAGTATACTAGATGCTTGCAGCATTCAGTGTACACACAGTCCATGTGCTGCTGATGCCCTATCTGCTTGTTTACAAGACATCTGCCTAGATACCTGTTCACCTCCAGCTTGTTCAAAGGCCTTGGCAGCAGCAAGGGTGGTAGCACCACCGCAGATGTTCATAATCACACCGCTACGGCCAGCTTGCATTATGATCACATCGCCATGGCCACATACAAGGCCACATGCACCCTGCAATGTGCGTGTTGTGAGGGCCGTGGTTGGCAGGCTGCATGAAGATTTCGCGCATCATGCTGCGGTGATTGCTACAGGTGACAATCGTCTCTAAGATCCAAACACCAGCTGATGCCGCACCCTTCGAGACGACATACACGAAGAAGCCCGACAACTCGCAAAATAATTTAAATGCCCTGTGGGGCTCCACTCTTGTGCTGCGGGTTCCCTGGACGATTGACAGCTGGGCGATTGTGGTCAACCGTGAGGGCCCTGCTGAGTGGTAAGCCAACCGGAGGAAAAGGATGCTGCTGTGCCCCAGTGGGGCTGTGGTTGCAGTGAACTCGATCAGCCCTTTTGGCACCATGTTACAAAAACACAGAAATCCGAAACATGCGTGCCGCATGTGCCCTTGCTTGGCCAACTGCTGATCCTGCGCCAGTGGGCGAACAACTCTGTAAGAGGCCACACATGTTGTGCACTCTTCAAAACTGGCCACATGTTTTGTCTCACTGCCTTGCTTGTGGATGCTTGCAGCTTCTTCAACCCCCAGCCTGACCCAAACGCAGATCCTGACTGTGACCTTGTCAAGGCATGCGAAGAGCTCCCACGAGACTGCCCACTGTGGAGGTTATGCCACAAGATACCACAAAAGCGAAACAAGGACGAGTGCGCCACATGGGACGATGCAGGATGTTACCACTTCAAAAAATACCCAAGCGACTGTGCCGATTGGAAGGAGTGTGCCGATCTCAGTAATGGCGCTGGCAATTATTGGACGCAGGCATACTGCTTAGCGTACAGGCAACTGAAGGTGGATACCTCTTGCTCAAACGTCAAACCTCCAACTGTTAATGGAAAACAACAACAGTGTTGAGGAGGCAGGTGATGCCCTGTTGTGTTGTGCTTTTGCTCACATGTGTCTCAAGCACCTGAGGGCAGCCTCAGCAAGCACAATCAAAGATGCTGCTGGGTGCATTGACTGGTCCACAGTCCCAACGCACTGCCAGTCAGTGTCTGTGGGTGCAGAGCATGCCGTGCAGTGCAACACGTTGTGACAGCAGGGAGACACCTAGTGGCATTGCCCGTATCCTGGCCGGCCCAGGAAACGGGCAGTACAGGGGTTTTGTCCTCGAGAAGAGGTTTGCGTGCTCCACGGTTGTGTTGGATGTGTTGCCGTGCTTGGCGCGGGAAGGGTGATGACGGTTCTTTCTTTTTGGCTGGTTTGTTGTTGCCGTAATCTACATGTGTGATTGCCTGGCGACAGCTGTTGTGAGGGGGCAGGAATTGGCCTTGTCTGTTTGTGGACTTGACCTTAGTGCTATTGGTGGATTGTGGCTGAATGCATGCACGGCATGCAGATTGACAACTAGGTGCGAGAGCACGGAGTGTTGGTGTTGACGAAGGGGTTCAGTGTAGCTGAGGTGCACTGCAGGTGCACTTGGTCTACAAGGACGCATGCCATGTTTGATGCTTAAATAGATTTGGAAGGGTGACACTCGTGAGGAGCGCACCTGCAGAGCATTGGCTGACACTGTTGGAAGTTGTTGGTGCTGTAGCATTGGTGTGGGTGCATTGCGTGAGGGAGTTTGCCTGGGCTTTGGTCATGGTGAACAGCATGCAACATGGGTTGCAGGTTCCCAATGGGTTAATTGGGGCTGTGGTTCTGGGTTTGTTCTTACATGCACGTCTGTTTGCTGACAGCACGAGCCAGGGTACTCAGCTTGCCAGCCAGTTGGCCGTGCTGTCCAGCACAGGCTTGTTGACACATGGCTTGTTTGAGAACAGATGCATTGACATGTGCCGGCTAGTACGCTTGTGCTAGCCAGCACAAATGTGCTGGCCAACCCGTGGGGTGGCATGCTTATGAAGCCTGTCGTTGATACAGGCGCTGCTGTTTCCTTGACCCGGAGGCCACTTGCACAGCAAGGTATGATGACATTTAATTAAGACTCCCGCACAGTTGCATGGTGCGGATGGGGGTTTTTGTGCCGGTGTGCTGCTACACTGGGTGGACCCTGCCGGCCTTTCAATTTGCGAGCTTCGTTTTTGTTTTGAGGTACATACAGTGCATGCTTGCAGGGCTGGCGGCACAACGGATGTGGCTGATGCATACGCAGGAATGGGTCCTGGTCTTCTGGTGAACTAGCCGGGCCAGGGCAGTACCCATGCTTCAGTGAGTCTTGAGGGACCTTCAAAGCCCTTCCATGTCTTCATGCTTGGCCTGGCATGGGTGATGAGGGTTTGGCTTGGCTGGTTTGTTGTTGCCGTCATCAGCATGTGTGATTGCCTGGTGACAGTTGTTGTGTGGGGCCACAGCAACTGGTCTTGTCTTGTTTTGGGAGCCGTGTTTGGTGCTGTCAGTGGATTGTGGCTGAATGCATGCACGGCATGAAGATTGCCAGCTAGGTGTGGGCACAGATTGTTGGTGTTGACGATGGGGTACAGTGTCGCTGAAGCGCACTGCAGGTGCACTTGGTCTACAAGGACGCATGCCATCTGATGTTTGAATAGGTTTGGAAGGGTGACACTCGTGAAGAGCGCACCTGCACAGCATTGGCTGACACTCTTAGATGTTTTTGGTGCTGTAGCCTTGATTTGGTGCATTCAGTCAAAAGGGTCTGGGTCCGGGCTGTGGCTGCGGCAATGTGTGGTGGATATTGATTTTGAGGGGTGACACTCGTGAGGAGCGCACCTGCAGAGGGTTGGCTGACACTGTAGATGTCGTTGGTGCTGTAGCGTCGGTGTGGTGCATTTTGTTGGGAGGGTCTGGGCTGTGGCTGTGGCAATGTGTGGGTGATTTTGGTGTGGGTTGCCAACCGGGAAGATGTCTGTCGTTGTGGGGTTTTCTGTTAGGGGTACGTCTGTATGCGGACAGCATGAGCCATGCTAGAAGTTCCGCCTGCACGTCAGTTGGCCACTGTGCTGTCCAGCACTGCTTGTTGACAAATGGACTTGCCATCAACAGATGAATCAACAGGGGTGCCTGCTTGCAGGGCAGTTGGCAGTTGAATACAGTTTGAAGTGTGTTAGTCTCCTGGTGTTCTAGCCCTTCTCCTCATGCCTCACTGGGTCACTTGGATCCTCCTAGCCCTGCTATGTCAGCACTGTGCTGACATCATGCCGCCCTCATCCTATGGCACACAGCCGTCATGGCTGCTGTTGCATTCCTGCTACTCCGGGGCATGGGGGGTTTCTGTCTTTGTTTTGTTGGCGCCATGCCAACAGCGTCTGTTTTTTGTGATGTGTTCCAAGACATGTGTTGACTAAAGTGATCTGGATATGGTTTTGACAGATTCAGCGTGTTTGTGGGGTGGCATGCGGCCATGCAGTGTACACACGTCAAATCGTGGTGACTTTTTGATGACAGGCAGAAGAGCTTCGCATCATGTGATTGTGGGGCCTTTGTGGTGACAGGCAGAAGAGCTTTGCATCAATTGATTGTAGGGCCTTTGTGATGATATGCAGCAGAGGTTTGCATCGTGATGAACGCTGTATGGAAAAAGTCTTGTTCAGTATGCCCCAGTGACTCTGGGACCTTTCTGTGTGTCCCTCGGCGTCAGGACATCCATGGTGCATGGCTATGCGCTTGCTGTGCTGGGTGATTGTCGTCGTGTGCGATGTGGTGTGCCATTTGCCTGAGCCAGAGTTGATTGGGTAGCTTGTTTGCTGTCAGACATGTTGGTTGAGTCATATGGTATGTTGTTTGAGGTGAGGGGTAGGTTGTTTGAGGTTGATGATATGTTGCTCAACTGATGCACTGCACTTGCCATGGGGCGCGCATTTTTGCCTTGGGCAGATGGTACTGTTAGGAAGGGTTGGGCATAGGAGCGGGATGTCAGGGCTCCTTTGCAAGGGGTGGAAGACTGGTTGGTTTGAGTGAGGGATAGCCCGGCTATGCCACTGCCTGCACTTCAACTCTGCACGCACATCCTTGTGTGTTACTTTCAAGACCCTGATCTCCAGGGTGGTCATGCATACGAGTTTTTGCCGGCCACTCCTGCGTCCTTTCCACGGTGCACTGTGGGATACGATTCATCTGTACACATCCCTGTGTGATACTAGGTAGTACCGGCATTGCTCTAAGCTGCCTGTGCTGTCAGGGCCCCCTGCCCTCGCGCAAAACCCATGCGTCGCTGTGTGATGCAAGACTGGTGCTGAGTGCTGTACAGTTGATATGTGGTGCCCAGCACCCCTGATCAGGGGGGCTCACGAGGCCCGAGCTGGGCCCTGCTGGTCACTGTACAGTAGGAAGGCTGGCTTTTGCCTGGCAATGCATGCAGGCACGTTGATTGGGTTTGGTTTATCACGTGATGATGGGTCACTGTAAGTATGGTTGGCTTTTTACCTGGCAATGCATGCAGTCACTGATTTTGCTTTGCTGTTTCACACGTGATGTTGGGTCACTGTAAGTATGGTTGGCAGTTTCCTGGGATGCATGCAGACACTTTGATTGGCTTTGGTTTTTCACACGTGATGCTGGGTCACTGTGAGATTGGCTGGCTTTTGCCTGGCAATGCATGCCATGCCTGAGGCACTTTGATTGGCTTTGGGTTTTCACGTGATGTTGGGTCACTGTAAGAATGGTTGCCTGTCAATGCATGCAGGCACTGCCATTGGCTTTGGTTTTTCACGTGAGTTTCTGTGTTGGCGACGCCTGCATTCCCACTACTGTGTCTGTGCCAGTAACAGTACACCCCAGATGCTGTGTGGCCCGTGAGGATTTTGATTTGTAGTAAATATCAAGGATTGTATGTCTTGAAGGATGTTTTGGGATGATGTCATGCTCAGCAAGGATTGTGTTCTGTGTGCAGCGGGCTCTATGTCACTTCCAGTCCCACAGGCACAGGGTGAGGTGTTCGGACCGCCTCCATCTTGTGCTGAATGTGTCTCTTCTACGGCTAGAGTCAGCTGCTGCGTACTGCACTGCACCATCCTTGCACCCCCGTGCGGTGTTGTTGGTGCTGTGAGTTGACTGTGCCGGGCACATATCAGTGAAGTGGTCCTGATGGAGCAGACTGGCGAGGGTGCTGGGCAACTGCCAGTGGTGTGCAGCCTAGGGTGGTGCTTTTGTTGCCTCGATTGCGTCTGCAGTGGATCCGCTGCGCCTTGGAGTGACTGATCACGATGACTGATCAGTTGGAGTGACTGATCACGACCACTGCGCCTATGCGCCTGCCCTTGTTTGGGAGACTGTTTGTCTGTGAGATTGTTGGTCTGGGTGACTTGGGCTGGTTTGCTGGAGGCTTGTACAGGGTACTGTGGTGCCAACCTGTTGCTCACTTGTCCCTTGGGAAGGGTGGGGTTCAGGTGGTAGCCCAGTAGCTCGTGGAGTGACAGGATGAGCTACAGCTTGGCTACAGGACTAGGCTGGCTCCGAGTGGGGTGCTGTGCCCCTAGAAAGGACAACATGTGGCATACATGTTGTTGGTGTGCAGTGCTGCAGTGTTGTGCGTTGTCTAGATCAAGTCAAGTACGATGTGCAGGTGATGCTGCTCATGTGGTGTACAGCCGGCTGTGCAGTGTGATGTCGACGGAGGGCCGCCCTTGTGGTTGAAAGTGCTACCCGGTCCCTGCAGCTTGGTCTGTCACTGTGACATGTGACGTGTTACTGTACAACATTGGGTTTGGACAACGCTAACATACTGTGCTGCTACACACATAGTCTCCTGCTGCTGCAGTGCACACAGAGATTCGCCCTGTCTGCAGCAAGTGACTCTCTAGGCACGGCTGCAGAGCCATAGCTTGGTCTTGTAGCAGAGGAAGCATCAGCATGAGTGTAGCAGTGTTGCTGACAGGCAGCATGTTACTATGTATACAAGGGACACCTCTGTCAGCACCAGAGAAAAGGCTGGGGCTGGCAAGCACACTGATGTCACCAGGCATATTGGATGCCCGCCATCAACATCAAACCGTTTGACTCGAGTCAGCCGGGTGCTCACTTTTGGGCTGGTCTGCTGGGCTTGCCCAAGCTCCTCGCTGGGGGATCAAAGAAGCACAACACGACAAATGCAAACTTGTGTGTTGCTCACAGTGCGCTCCGGCTGCCCAGCTACTGACAAGTCAAGCGACACGGTAAAGCTACAAATTCAAGCAACACAGAGCTGCTCTGTTGGAGAATTGCAGTTGCATTGATTGCGTCACGGTTTGTGTGCCATTTGCAGTGAGTGCTGGCACTGATGACTAAAGTGAGCACTAGACTAGAATGACGCAGCTTGCAAGCGCAGTCAGGGGCAGCAGACTGCTAGCCTGCAGGTGCAGTCAGCAGCGCAGCAGCAGTGGTCACTTGAGATCTACCTAAACCAATCAAGGGTACGTACCCCGTGTATACATGATTTACAGGGGCAAGGCTGGTTGGCACTGTGACAAGTCATCTTGCTGCTAGTATACTCAGCCCCTGATGCAAACGCCTTTGTTCCAAAGAGCACAACACGTGTGCTGCTTGCGATCCCTTTACGTACTGGTCTGCAGAAGAGGGTTCTAGAAGGGACCTGGAGCACCAGCCCTGGAGGAATGGAAGTCCGCAAGCACCAGGCTGGTGGTGGCAGAAGTGACTTGGCAGAGCAGACGCTGGCAGCATTGATCAAGGAGAGGTATGAGAAAGTACACATTGCTGCAGTTGCCAAGGGCTGGGCACTTGAGGACAGTGTTGGGCTGGAGCAGGCGCTGACAGCAAACTCTTCGCCACTTGTGCAGCAGCAGGACTCAACTGGCAACAGCAGCGGCGGTGGCGGCGGCGGCCTGCCTCCTGCAACAACAGATCCTATGCAAACTGCTATGCTGGGCTTCTTCAAAACACTCAGTGACAGGCTGGTCAAGAGCACGCAGGACAATAAATACTTCATGACTGTGGGGATGAGGAAGTGGAGCCCTCACAGCTGTGTCATGGAGCTTTTCTGGTGTATGATGGACGCAGCATACGGAGTGGCCAGCAGCAAGGAGCAGGCTGAGTTCTACCAGCTGCAGAGTGAGGGTTCCCAGGGCAGCAGGCAGGTGCAGGAGTTTGCGCAGCGCGTGGCAGTGCTGTATGAGAGTGTCAAGACACTGGGCATTGTGCCAGCAGGTGCAGACATTACCACCTTCTGCAAGGGTCTCAGCAATGCCAGCAGCAGGCAGTTTGCACGGCAGCGCAAGGAGGAGTACTATGCGTCCAACAGAACTCACATTGCGCTGGAATCACTAGCTGACCAAGTTCAGCAATTCGAGAAGAACCTCCACCAGGACGGCGTGCTGGCGCAGCAGGCATTGATTATGGTGGGCAACAGCAGTGTGGGAGCTGGAAGCAGCAAGAACGCCCGGCGCGCAGGTGAGGAGAGTACACTGGTGCAGACGCTGCTGCGTTCTCGCCGGGAGAATGAGGCTACACAGCAGTACCTCAGCAAGATGGGTGCGCGTGAGAAGCTGCTCATCACCAAGGGCTTTGACATGGCGGAGATCGACCCCAAGGACCCCTCTGCTGTCTGCCTGGACTGTCCTGCAACAAAGCGGCCACACCTGAACCAAGACTGCAAGGGCAGGCGCATGGCGGGGCTGGCTATGGCAGCAGCGCAGGAGGGCAGCACTGCCAACAAAAGCAGCAGCAGCATTGGCAGCAGCGCTGGAACCTTGGACGTCAACACGCTGGCAATCATGGTGCAGCAGGCAGTGGCTATGGCAGCAGCAGGAGCAGGCGCAGCACCGGCAGGACTGGGGCAAGGGCTGCCAAGGGCTTACAACAAGCCAGAAAACAGCAGGGGTAACAGGGGCTATGGTGGCAGCAACGGCAGGCAGCAGCAGTACGCAGGGCCACCTGGCTTGGGTGTTGGGTCAGCAGTTATGGCGTGTGTCATCTGTGGCTTTGCCAAGGGCCACTCAGATGGTGTCTGCTATATGGACAAGCCAGAGCTGGCTCCAGAGAAGTGGGAGGGCCCCACGGAGCGTGCACCTGAGCAGGGGATGGTGCACTACATCTCCCGCTGCATGCAGCAGAAGCTAAAGCCACGGCTGGGGCGTTGCAAGGAGCTGCTGCGGAGGATGATGCAGAGCAACAAGCTGCCGCCAGCTATGCAGCAGTTCATTGGACAGCACACACAGCAGCAGCGGTACATGAACATGGCTTATGGCGCAGCAGCAGAGCCGTATGGGGCTTATGCAGCTTACATGACAGGCATGGGGTCTGCTGGTTCCAGCTACTGGCCCATGGGCGGCTCGGCAATGCAGCAGCCAATGGCAGGGCTGCCACCCTCTCACACACCGCTGGCTATCACTAGTGCAGTTGGCGACAGCACCGGTGAACAAGCAGCAATGATGGTGCTGCCGGATGCAGGCGGGTATGTGAGTGAGGAGCAGCAGCAGGAAACAATGCACTTTGGGCCCTCTTTCTGCTATGTGGGCTTAGCAGACTGGCAGCAGGATCTGGCAGGTGGGCTCTTTGACTCAACGGGACATGAGTATGCCCTGGTTGGGACACGTGCACAGGCAGGAGCTGGTGCAGCGCAGCAGGGCAGGGTTGTCAGGCAGCCTGTGCCCAAGGGCTTCCTACCACCCTCAGCTCTTCCTACAGACCTGAATGCCATGCGTTCCATGCCACGCATTACCAATGCACTGGTTGCTGGCTTAGGAGAGCTGGACGGCACCAGCAGGGGGCTACTGCACACGCTGCTTGACATTCAGCGTTTTGTGGCGAGCAGGGTATCTGCTTTTGGAGAACTTCTGGGTGTGCAGGAGGCTGGTGGAGCACATGGCAGCAGCAGTGCACAGCAGGGAGGGCAGCAGGCTCTGCAGGAGGCAACAGCAGCAAAGGGTACTGCCAGCATGGTGTCCAGCAGCAGTTCTGGGCGCTGTGGCCCTGTTGCAGCAGCGGCGGCAAGCAGCCGCAGCCTCCTGGAGTCAGTCATGCTGCAGTATGGCTTCAAGCCAGTGGCAATCGATTACACCCTACGCCAGTCAATGCCTGTGACGCTGGACTTCCTGGTGGGCACGAACAAACAGGAAGGATTGACACTAACAACCCCGGATGGGCGTGATGTGCTAGTAGATATGGCGTTCCAGGACTCAGGTGCCACACTGCTGCTGTTCACTGAGGTGGCTTGTGGCGAGTGGGGTACTTACATCTTCAGAACAAATCAGGTGCCGTCTGTCAAGGGCATTGATGGGCTGCCGTCCAAGAAGATTATCGGCAGGACAGGACCGCTGGTTCTCACACTTGCCAAGGGACACCCACTGGCAGCAGTCCTGCCCGTTCCGTGTGCTTGGGTGCTGGAGGGAGACGCGGGTGGAATGTTCAAGGTGTGCTTGGACAAGAAGACACTGCTGCCGGTGTTTGGGTATGTGGATCCAGCCCTCAACATGCTATGCTTCCGTCCCAAGGCAGCACAGGGCAAGCTTGACATTATACACGGCATTCCCGTGCGTGGCTATGTCAAGAACGGCAACAGCAGCATCAGCAGTAGCAACATGGCGGCTGCCACCATCTGGGAGGAGGACAACAGGGATACAGAGGAGCTTGAGGGCTCAGCAGCAGCAGTGCCGGGCATCGACTACAGGCCGTTTACTGCAGAGGAGGTCACTCTAGCCAATGCAGAGCTCGAACGGCTGCTTCAAGCAGGAGTTATCACAGAACTGGATGCTGGGCCATTTGTGAACGATCGCTGGTACTTGGACCACCTGGGCCTGAATGGTGGTGTGTCACAGCAGGTGCAAGAGGACTTGGACAGCAGCAGCTCCACTGGGTCAACCGCTATGCCTGAGCTGTGCACAGGCAGTGACAGCGACAGTCTCCCAGAGCTGGTGGATGCTTACCACCCAGTGACTGCTGACATCGAGTATTTCAGCCCTCATGGCAGTGCAGCAGATGCTTGGCTGCAACAACAAACCGGGGGTGAGCACAAGAAGCGCAGGCGCCGGCGTGGGCGCGGCCGCAAGGGCAGGCGGCAGCAGCAGCAGCAACAGCAGGAGCAGGAGCAAGAGCAGGCAGAAGCACAGCAGCCACTGGAGGAGCCAGCAGGCAAGCCATGGGGCTTTGAGTGGTCCAAGGCTGCTGGTCAGCTGCTGCCGGGCATCAGCTGGATCACCACACACATGGTGCTGCTGCTGCTAGGCCTGTTCCACTTCTTTGTGGACCTGCCGCTGAGGAAGTACCCCTCAAAAATCATGCGTGGGTTGGTCAACATGGCGGGAACAGCAGTGCGCCCAGGCAACCCCATGCGCGCGAGGGAGTATAATGTGGCAAAGCCTATGCCCACTGACAACCTTGGCGACACACGGCGCGCACGCAAGCGTCGGCACAACAGAGGGCCCAGGCCAGGCCCTGGCTTGCAACCGGCAGCAGAGCAGGACGCACCGCAAACAAAGGTCTCTGTGGTCGCCACAGTGCGTCACTCTGGCAAGGTCATCACTGCGCGCACAGTGCTGATGTGCCTGCTCTGTTTCTTCTCAGTGCTGTGCTCCACAGCAGCAATGCAGGTTACCAACAGCATTGGGGCAGCAGCCACTGGATCAGCACTGCAAGCTGGCTACTTTCCCCTGCCACATGGCGTCCCACCACACCTCAACATGCACTTGCTGCAGCAGGAGCTTGCCAACCTGCATTGCAGTAGGTTTTGCTGCCACAGCAGAGCATGATTCTGGCCAAGTGAAGTGGTACCAGGCCGACCCAGCAGCTCTGGACCAACTTGGGCCTGATGGTGCAACAGAAGATGTGCATGACGCCAGGTGGACAGTGCACGATGAGGGCAAATGGATCTTGGGCAACCACCCAGATGCGTCGCCTGCACAAATGGACCAGCTGGTGCAGATGCTGTTGGAGGAGCGAGGGGCGTTTGCTTACAGTCTGCAGGACTTGCCTGGCTACACTGGGGACGTGGCTGACTTTAAACTGATCGATCCCTCCAAACGTATGTGGAGCGCACCCAGACGCTACACAGAAGAGGAGGTGAAGTTTGCCAAGGAGAAGGTGCAGGAGATGCTGGATGCGGGCATCGTCAAAGAAATTCCAACGACCTGTCCGCATGCTTCAGCTATCACGTTGCCTATGAAGCGAGCTCCCGACGGTAGCTGGACCGACAAGCGGTTCTGCATCGACCTGCGCAACGTCAACGGCAACACAGTGGTAGACAGTTACGGCCTGCCACTACCGGAAGAACTGTTTAGGCGAATTAGGGGGCACAAATTCTTGGTCAAAGCGGACTTTAGAGCGGGCTTTTGGCAGCTCAACCTGAGCGAAGAGGCGCAGCAGCATGTGGCCTTCCACGCACCCGACAGTGGCAAGCGACTGACCTACACGCGGCTGTGTTTTGGTCACGTGAACGCCACGGCAATTTTCCAGCGGGTTATGGAGAAGGAGCTGGCAGCAGCTGGTTTGTCTCACTGTGCGGCGCCGTTCGTCGATGACGTTATCATGTGGTGCGACACCTGGGAGGAGATGGTGACCAACTTCAGAACACTTCTACAGCATCTCAAGACAGTGGGCTTGCGCCTGCACCCTGCCAAGACAATCGTGGGTGCAGACTGCTTGCCTTACCTGGGTCACCTGGTGTCAGCCAAGGAGTGCAAGCCGGAGCCAGCCAAGATTGCAGGCATCAAGGCACTGCAGCCACCCACCAGCCTCAAGCGCCTGCAGGCCCACCTTGGCCTGTTTAATTATTACAGGTGCTATGTGCCCAACTTTGCCATCATTGCCAGGCCGCTTTACAAGCTTATGGAGAAGGGTGCGCAGTACATCTGGAGTGATGACTGTAACCAGGCGTATGAGGGGCTTCGAACGGCGCTGTGCAAGAAGGGTCTGGGGCTCAGGCAGCCTGTGGACGGTCGCAGTTTTCATCTGTACGTCGACTGGAGCAACACGGGCATTGCAGCTGTGCTGAATCAGGAGGCGGAGGATGGGACGGAGTACATGGTGGCCTGTGCCAGCAGGTCCCTCAATGCAGCTGAGCAGAACTATCCCGCCTGGAAAGGCGAGATGATGGCAGCAGTGTGGGGCGTCAAAATGTACAGGCCGTACTTGCACTCCAGGGAGTTTTATCTCCACAGCGACCACCGGGCGCTGTTATGGCTGCTGACACAGAAGACACCAGTGGGGCAGCAGATGCGTTGGATTCTGGCACTTCAGGAGTACCGCTTCTCACTGGTGCACAGGGCAGGCAAGTCAAACCCAGCTGATGTGCCTAGCAGGGAAGCCAGCAGCTGTGTGGCAGACACCACTGGAGCCAGGTTGGACACGGAGCTGCATGACTGGGTGCCCACTGTGCTTCTGCCAGACTGCAAAACAACGGATCCGCTGGTCTACACACATGACAGTCTGGCACTGAAGCTGGGCATTAGCAGCAAATCAACAGCAGCAGCTGGAGTGGCAGCAATGGCTTATGAGGACACACCTGGTGAAAGCCCAATCCTTCACAGCCCAGCAGCAGCGCTGGCGGCAGAACCAGCAGACAGCTACAGTCATGAACAGCTGGAGCACGAGGCGTTGTGTTGTCTACTGTGCAGCAACGAATCTGCAGTGGACACATTCGCCCCAACCGCCGACTCATTGCTGGGGGGGGAGACAGCAGGACAACTTTTTGGGGGAGTATGTTACATGGACATTTTCGCCAAACAACAATGGCATTGCCCACCAGGATCGAGCCAGGTGAACCTCATAAGTTGTCTCCCCTGCGGTGGTTTGCACCACCTACACCGGGTTGACCAAAGAAGGCAGAACCACCAGAATTGCAGCAAGTGCCAGCCATGCTAGGAACCTATTGTGTGCAGAGATGAGGGCAGGCAACTATACCAGTGTGGACACAAGAAACAGAACAAAGTCAGTCAAATACCCATAGTAAGGCCAAGCAAGCGTGCTCTGCGCACTTTCATTTTGTACAAAGTGTGTGCCAGGGCCGACTGTTCGGCATGTTGAAACACAGTAGCAACACAATCTTGGTCACCCAACTGGACTGAAGCCGGGTCAGCAAAGGCTGGGCAGGCGGTGCGCAGATCATCATACACGGGACATTCAAGAATGAAGTGCTTTAGATCTTCAACATTGTTGCTGGTGCCAGTACGGGCCAGCACAGCAGCTTTTTGCTGACGATGGCTGCTGCGTGGACACACAACACCCAGCAGTAGCTTGGCGGCAGCATGACCTACAGCAGGCAGCATCGGCGTGGGTCACATTGGCAGGGCTACAACAGCCCCAACCGGACAGCTTCCAGCCAGGAGTGTACACAGGTGCATTGGACCCCTGGGGCGTAAGGGAGACACAAGGGCTGTGCACGGCTACTGTGGCAGACACGTTCTTCCCGGCAGCGCTGCAGCAGGGCATCGTGCTGTATGAGCCGTTTGGTGGCATCTGCGCAGGGCTGGAGATGGTGCTCAGGAGTGGCATCACAGTCAAACAGTACCTGTACAGCGACATCAACCCCATGGCACAGCGGGCGGCGTTACACAGGATCAGGGTGCTGCAAAGCATGTATCCCAAGCAGCTACCGGAGGATGCTTTGGCTGGCAGTTTCAGCATTCTTCCCATGGATGTGAGGCACATCACCACACAGCAGCTCAGCAAGGCTGTCAGCGAGGCACCAGTCAAGCAATGGCTGGTAGTAGGAGGCTGGCCCTGTCAAGACTTCTCTGCAGCAGGCAAGTCACAGGGGCTTCGGGGTGATCGGGCTCAACTGCTGTTTGACCTGGTCAGGGTAGTGGGAGCGTTGCAGCAGCTACTCCCACACCAGCCCCCAGCCTACCTGGTGGAGAATGTGCTCTTGCAGCAGCACAGGCTGAGCAGCATCAGTCAGCATGACTTCAATAAAATCAAGGCGTGCCTAGGGTTACCTGTGGTGCTGGACGCAGCACAGTTTGGCAGCCTTGCACATCGGGCGCGCAACTTCTGGTCCAACCTGGTTGGGCCCAGTCAACTGCAAGCAGCTTTGGCATTTGTCAAGAGGCCACCCGCACGCAGCGTACAGCTTGCCTTGGGACCTGGCAGGACCGCGCAACCTGTCAACCGTCCAGACGCTGCTCCTCTCTACCCCTGCAACGCACCAGGGCAGCCTCGAGCAGCCTGGCCCACCTTGGTCAGCAGCGCACGCTCCTACGCCTTCAGGCCTGGCCAGCCTGGCAGTGTTTTGGACACAACGGTGCCTGCTGCAGTCAAGTGGGGCGAGCCGACAGCAGAGGAGAGAGAGGTAGCTCTGGGCTATCTTCCAGGCAGCACAGCAGCAGCAGGCCTCACACAAGCGCAGCGGTGTGCGTTGCTCGGTGAAAGCATGGATGCCAACACTTTGCAGGTGCTCATGGCCATCGCCAAGGCTTGGTTCCTGCGGGGCCTGCCTACCTCTACTGACTTGGCGACACGTGCATTCAGCGCACACGAGGGGGAACTGGCGCAGGAGTGGCCTGGCAGAGAGGCAACTGCAACCCCACATGGCTATCAGCAGCAGCTAGCCATGACAGCTGGCTACCAGGAGAACACTACGGCTACGAGCCAAGGTGACATCTGGGCCGACGATAAGACCCTGGAGTACATCAGAACAGGGCAACTCCCACAAGACCTGGCAGCCAGCCAGGCAGCACGTATCAAGCGACGTGCACGCTCATACTACTTCAAGGACCAGCAGCTGATCAGGAGGATGCCAGATGGCACCGACAGGCTGGTACCTCCACCACAGGCGCGTGCTGGTCTCATACGGCAGCAACACGAGATGTGTGGGCACTTTGGCAGGCGGCGCACCTCAGCCATGCTACTCAGTAAGCACTGGTGGTATGGGTTACTGGCGGACGTTGCAACAGTGCTGTCACGCTGCGAGCACTGCAGCAGGGTGCATGCCAGCTTCACCGCCAAGCCGGAGGAGCTGCGCCCCATTCCAATCAGCAGCATGGGTTTCAGGTGGCACGTGGACACAGCTGGGCCACTACCCAAGAGTGCAAAGGGCAACAAGTATTGCTGGTGTGTGTTGAGGCATTCAGCAAGTACCTGGTGGTGGTGCCGATGGAAAACGACAAGGCGGAGACCACTGCATACCACTTCTTGCACGGTGTATTGGCACACTTTGCAGCACCAGGGCAGGTGGTGACAGACTCAGGGACAGAGTTTGAGGGCGAGTTTGCCAAGCTCCTGGAGGATGCGCTCATCGATCATGCCATCATCAGTGCAGACCACCCTCAGGCCAATGGTCAGGCAGAGAAGGCTGTGCACATCGTCAAGCGGGCGCTTACCAAAATGGCAGTGGCAAGGCACAGTGTCAAGCAGTGGGATGAGGACTTGGCATGGCTGGCACTGGGCTACCGCTGCTCTCCACAGGCCAGCACAGGCCACAGCCCGTACGAACTCATGTATGCACGTCCACCGGTCATTCCACCTGCAGTGAAGGAGCTTGTCAGCACACCCCTGGACATCAGTGCTGAGGCGGCTGTCAAGGACCTACTGCAGCGTAAGGAGCGGCTAAAGCAGCAGGTGCCCATTGCGCTGGAGAACCTGGCGATTGCACAGCACAGGGATCAGCGCCGTTACCTGCAGCTGCGTGCGCCTGACTACAAGCCACGCGTTCACAGGTTTATGGTGGGTGACTACGTCTACACTCAGCAGCTTAACCGGGCAAGCAAGCTACAGCCCAGGGCCAAACCCCTCATTCTGCGAGTTCTGGAGGTGCGGGACTCTGGGGTACTGCACCTGCAGGGGCGCTGTGGCCGGACCATTGAGGTGCACATGTCTCACTGTGCACCCTGCCACTTGCCTGATATCGACGGCGGCATCGACCCACTGCTGGTGGACAACACAGATGATGTGGTCTGTGAGGTATGCAGCACCAGCGACAACGGGGCCGAGCTCATGCTGTGTGACGTGTGCAACAGCGGATACCATACCTACTGCTTGCAACCACCACTCAGCAGTGTGCCTGACGGTGTGTGGCTGTGCCCGGAGTGTGTGGACGCTGGCTACACAGAACAGGATGCTGCTGGCAGGGAGCAGCAGCGGCAGCAGCTACAGGAGCGGAGGCCAGGCCAAACATATTCCCCGGCGCGCAAATGAAGCGCAGGGACGAAGCAGCACATGCGCTGCATGGCCGACTGGTGCTGAAGGCGTTCACGGATCCAGCCACCGGGAAAGGCAGGAAGTACTGGGGCAGGATCTACTTCAAGGATGCTGAGTCACGCCCATACTACTTCCGAGTGGTGTACGAAGATGGGGACTCTCACCACGCCACTATGGCAGGCATCAAGCGCTACCTGCAGCCGGAGGATGCAGTGCTGCCACCTGGGGTCAGCATTCCTACACCAGAGTCACTGGCAGCAGCAGTGGCGTACGCACGACAGCTGGTCAGCAGGGTTGCTGGCGGTGCAGTAGCTGTTCCTTCCACAAGGGTCTCACCGTCAGATGTGCAGTTGCTGCAGCTTACAGTGCAGATGTCCCTGGTTCAAGCCCTGGTGGACCCACTAACACTCAACACCCAGTGGCAGCAGGTTTTTGCTGGGCGACCGTTCACTGTGGGCTGCGGGCCTGTACAGCACGGCGCTACAGCCATCATCATTACACCTACAGCACCCTTTGTGCTTCATGCAGTTTTCACAGCACTGCAGATGAGGCCATTGGTGGTGCTCTGTTACGTGCCTTCACTGGCGTTTCCAGCTGACATCCACCCTCTGTTCAGTGCACTCAAGCAGCATAGACATCGACAACTGGCTGCATTGAGCACTGGATGCTCAGTTCATTATCTCGGTCCGGTTTCGCTAAGACGGCGCAGTAGTAGCTTAGCACCAAGGGGTTTCAAGGAAGGGGGGGCATGATAGTGCATACTGCAGGCTGACTAAGCAGGTGATTAGCTGACACGCTCAACCTTCTGTCCTGCACTGCTAACCTCTCACTGTGCAGGGCGTGTTCTCATTTATGCCCGACACAGCACCTGGTGCCAGCAGTGTAATAGAGGAGCAGCTAGACTACGGGGAGGACTCCTGGGAGGATTTGCAGGAGCAGCCAGTCAGTGAGGAAGTGGCACTGCTGGGATCTGGAGAGGAGGAGTTGCCTCAGCAGCCAGACAGTGAGGGTGCAGAGCAGCCGGACTTTGGGGGCGAGGGCTTGCCTGAGGAGCCCATGCAGCAGGACATAGCAGCTCACATGGACCTGCCTGCAGCAGTAGCGGAGGACCCAGCCGGCCAACTGGTCACGAGGGTACGCACAATCTACCATGGGCTTCGGCGGGACAGGGATGAGCTGAGGGATATTGACAGGAGCTTGTGGCAGCTTACACTAGAGCAGCAGCGATGGGTGGAGCGCGAAGCAGCAATGGACGTGCTTGGCATCACCCGTGTTGCATGTCACCTTGGCGGCTATGCCAACGGGATGTCAGAGGACCTCACAGTTGCGGCAAGGCGGGCAAAGGAGGCAGACCAGCACATGCTGCAGAATGCAGATACAGACTTGGAGGCAGAAGCAGCACGGGCAGCTGCAGCAAGGGAGGCTGCAGCAAGGGAGGCTGCAGCAAGGGAGGCTGCAGCAGCTGAAGCACTTGCAAAGGAGGCAGCAGCGAAGGCAAGGGCTGCAGAGGGGAACCGCGCAGTAGAGCCGGCAGCAAACCGGAGGCACCTGCAGCAGTAGGCTTTGATTGGAGTCGCGTGAAACTACCCTTAGAGTTTGTGCCTCCGCAGCGCGGGAGCAGCAGCAGCGGCAAGGGTAATGATGGGGAGCATACGCAGGAGCGCAGCGGGAGCCGCGGCCGCAGCCCCAATGCCGACAACAGGGAGCGCAAGCCCAAACGCAGCAGGAGCCGCAGCAAGGGCCGCGGCAAGGACGACAACCAGGACCGTGGTGGTCGCAGCAGCAGCAAGTACGACATGGACGGGCCTCCCAAACCCGCAGACGTACCTGAGTACGAGCTCCCTCCTTTGGGCTTTACCCGCAACAACTGCAGGGTGGGCAAGGACGGAGTTATGGATTACCAGGGCGCGTGGTTCCCAGTGGCAGCACACGACCCAGCGCACAACCCGGAGAAGAACCCAAAACTTAACGACACATGCCCAATCTGCTTCCTGCGAACAGCATACAAGCAGGATCGCCTGGCATACCGTGCCAACACCCGGCGCAGGTAATGATATGGCAGAGACAGCAGGTGCTGCCGCAGCAATTAGCAGCAGCAGCAGCAATCGCTGGGCCGTCTGGAGTGGCCTTTGGTAGCGACAGCAGCCTTAGGCAGCAGTGGTTTAAGGCCGTCTGGAGTGGCCTCTGCTGGAGCGATGATTTGTGCCAGCTGGGGGTGCCCAGATTGGCAAGCAGCTTTGCAGGAGGTTGGGAGCAGCAGTTGATTTATTGGACATTGTGGATAGTAGCTTTGCCTTTCACATGCGAACGATGTGGGGGCATCTGTCCTGCTTGCATGTTGGTTGAGATTTAGCAGCAGTGAGCGCAAAGGGCCACTGTTTGTGCTTGTCAAGCTCAGTGAAATATGCTTCCTGAGTAGTTAAGTGAGTGCTGCATAACTCACTTGTGTGCAGCAGATCCAGCAGTGGCTGGGTTTGTTTGTCAATTATGTGTGTGTGTTTTATTGACTGTGCAATGCACAAACATCACATGCGTTGTAGTGTGTGTGCCCAGCGTATGGATGTGCCTAGATGCCGTGGTGAGAAAAGACAAAAAACAAAAATGTCTGTTGACTTGTGTTGTGTGGTCACAGCGGCATTCTCTGCAAGCAATGTGCAGTTTTCCCCGTGCGTTGCGCATCAGCTGTGTGCTATCAGCTGTTGCATGTTGCTTTTGGATTGGGTTGTTTGTAGCTGCTCAATGTGAGTACTGCTGCTGTGTAGTGTTACCCCAGCAGCAGTGGGGGGGAGTGTACACCCCTAGCAGCAATCTGAGCAGGACAGTGTTCTACTGCGCCATAATTAGGCCATAATTAGGGGGGGGGGGGGGTGTCACCCCGCCATCTTCAGAACTGAGCATGGAACAGCAGCAAAAACACTCGTGTGTGTTTCACTTACACGTTCCTGCCATAGTTGGCCTTGGCCCATTGGGCCTTGGGTACAGAAAACCTGGTCAGTCACTACAACTGCCGTCCTGGACAAGGACACTCCTTGCATCTGGCGTTTGCAGCCGCACACCAGAACGCTTTGGAGAAGATCTTGTCGCCTTCAAGCGCTCCAGGAACGTGTAGCCTGCGTCGTATCACGACAAGTTCTCGAGAGGTTCCTTGCTGTTGCAGAGAGTGCGTCGCAGACATGCGGGCTCTACATGCTATGATGTAAGTCCATGCACCCTCTGTCCCTATCGCTCGCGTCCCTCCACAGGCAGATCCAGATGTTGTTGAGGGTTGGCCAGGCGTTCAACATACCGGAAGTTGATGTCAGCGCCGGTTGCTGCTGCTTACATGATCCATTGCCAACTCTAGCATGTCGGGTCACCTGTCTGTCTCTGTACTGTACTGTACAGGCTGACCCTGCTGGTGATGGCAGGATGGCACCTTCAAGCTGCTGCACGGATCGTTGCTGAAGCACCAGCTGATGTGATGACCGATCCTCAGGCAGCATTACCTGATCCACAAGCAGTGCAGGCTGTTGATCCGCAGCTGGCAGTGGCTGACCTAGCAACGCCAGCTACTGTTGATCCACAGCTGATCACCACGGAGCCTGCCTACCAAGAGGTGCTGGCAGTTGCACCAGGCCAGGCAGACATGCCTGCACCGCAGCTGGATGCCGATGATGCATCGGTGAATGTCATGACTCGTTGGCCATGGACAAGAAAGCCCCCACCACCTGGATTGGGCGGCACCGCCGGTGGCAAGTCCACATACTGTGGAGCGATGGCACCCCAGGGGGGTTGTGACCCCACCGTCACGCTGGGACAAAACTCCATCACGTGCAGTGTGAAGCCAACGAAATACTCGTCTGCTGATAATCGCTTCCTCCCCAGCGATTTCCAGTGAGTGGGCCTGTCTCTGCGGTCCTGCCTCCCTTCTGCTTCCGGCAACGGCTGGCATGACTCAGCCGCGCTCACCAGCTCACCCCGCCCCTCAGCTGCAAGTGCAACCTGTGCTCCAGCCTTACCCTGCTTGCTTCAGCACCCCAGCACTAGTTCAGGGGTTCTTTGATCCTTGAACCCTCACCCTAGGTTCTCAACCCCGTCCCTCAGCTGAGGGACAGCTGAGGGACAGCTGCAGCTGCAAGTACAACCTGTGCTCCAACCAGACCATGCCGGCCTCAGCATACCAGCACATGCCGGGTATTGGCCGGCATGACACCCTCCACACTGCCAAAGTGGGCCAAAACAGCTTGACATCTGGGGTCAACAGCAGCGTGAAAGTTGTTTGGGTCAAGTTTGGTGCTCAAGTGCTGTCTGCAGTGGCCCTAGCAGACGACTCATGCAGTACCCCATGCATGTGCTTCCTGCTTGCATTGGCTTGCTTTCTTCCACTTTCAGGTGCTTCATTCACTGTTCCTGCCTGTTTACCTGTCAATTCGTACCTGCAGGCATTCTTGCTTGGGCGATGCGGCAGTGCACTGTGCAGATAAAGCCAACACGGGTACGGGTTACGCTTCCCACTCATGCATCAGTGCCACTAACAGGACGTTCCCTCCCCCATCGCTCAGTCTGCATATGTTGCTTACACATACATGCGTTAATGTGCTGCTGTGCATATTTTGGGGTCAACGAGACCCTTCAATAGCATGTTGGTATTCCTGGTTGCTGCATTGTGGCCACTCACATGTTGCTGGGGATGACTTAGCTCATAGATTGCTGCTGACACCGCTACTGTGCTGTCCTGCTGCTGCCCTCCATGTGCAGTGGATCCCAAAAATATCTCACCCGCCTCGAGCTGCTGCTCCTGCTACCTGTAAGTCAAGTGCCTGTTGCTTTACTTGAAGTTGCAGGGTTCAGAGACAGACATGGCTGCCCTGCAAGCAGTACCATCTGCAGAAGTGGCAAGGAGAAACAGCCTGTAACAGCTGTATATCACATGCTGTGCCATCTGGCAGCCCAGCCTGCGGCCGTTGCACACCTACCATTGCATTGCAGTTGCAGTTGTGATCACAGCAGCACCAGTGGCTTGACAACGGGGGCTGCTTGGGGAGTTGTCGCAAGGGCATGGCTTGCCAAACAGCATATACGCCGTCTGCATGTAGTGGTTGCTGCTGACCTTGCTGGCTGGCTCACTCCTTCTCGCTCACTCCTTTTCACTCATGTTCACTCCTTCTCGCTCACTCCTTTGCGGCTGACAGGTACAGCCAGATCGCCGGCGGTCAGTTCAAAACGTGGAAATCAAAGGCAGGCAACAGCTATGTCCTCAGCAAATCGCCAAACCCATCTCTGTGGCACCTGATGGTGAGTCAAATCTTGCGACAGTTAGAGACGGGTGGAGTTGGCGGCCTGTGTTGGCTGCCACATATAGTCAAGTTCGAGGTTTGGGGAAGGAACGAGTCAGTCTTGAAGAGTCAGGAACGGCAGGGCAGATCCGCATCAATGGACTCCATCAAGAGTCTTGACGCGGATGCATGCATCCATCTTGTTTATGTACATACAAAGGCCTGTGTCTGCAGGAGTTGCGATGACCCCCCCTACCCCCTCCCCCCCCCCCCCCCCCCGCCCCCCACTCACCAACCACCCACCCACCCACCCCTCACCCCCACCCACCCACCCACCCGTCCAAACACACCCTCACACTGCCGAACCGCCCCCTTGCCCCCCTGCCCCCTGCCCCCAGGTGATGCCACAAGCCGCCTGCACTGGGGTGGAAAACTGGAATCAAAAACAGCAACCATGGAGTGATTGTCCCGGAGAGGACATCTGGAACGCTGCCCAAGAGTTGATCGACGGCGGCGTTCAAGTTCCCTGTGCGTCTGATAGGTTCCTGTGGGGCATGGCAATCAACCCCGTGTCCAGGCGCGGCCAGCATCAGGTGCGGTGCAGCGGCGTGGCAGGGCCCTTTGCATGCATCTGCCGTACGGTTTGGGGGCGTGCTTGGCTGGTGTTCACACTGCCTGGCAGCAAGTGGATGCACAAGAACTGCCCCCGTGGCTGTTTTGTGTGGTGAGGATGGCAACCCTATATGGAACGATGGCAGGTAATTCACAACTCCTTGGACACTGATGTTGTGCCTGTCTGCTATTTGCCCATCTACTGCAGATGCACATGCATGTGGCGCAAGTTTATCCTGAGCTGTTGGCCAGTGTGGGCGCGTTTGCAGGCCTCGCACTGGCCAAAATCCCAGCCCCTACTTCCCAGTTGGACTGCGGGATTGTGGCAACGAAAGGTGGCACAACTCGGCTGCAAAAGTGTCAGATGGCGTCCACAAAAGGCCCAACCAACCTTGAGGTGGGTGCTATGCTGCTGCCGCATATGTGTAGTTGGGGTTTGGGGTCAGGTGGGGGGTGTAGTGGTTCAGCATGCTGGACATGCACACCCCTCTGAGCGTCAGTGGTCCACCATAGGCGTGATTACTTATTTACATGGCGTTTGGGGTTAGATGGGTTTGGGGCGCAGCCGGAGGGCAAGTAAATGCCATGAGCTGTTGGCAATTGTGCATGGAGTTGGGGCGCTTTCTTGGTTTGGCCATGCACATTTAGTTGGGGATTGCGTGCTGTTTGGCACGACCAGGCTGCAGCAGCAACCGCGGCCAGCTCTCTTTTGCCATGCACATTGTGCGCGCATGTTTGCAAATGCTCGACGGGCGCGCATGGCTTCTGTTGTGGGGTTGTGCGCGGCCTGACGGGGGTGGCAAGGAGTATAAGCAGACGTTTGCAGGAGTACGTTTACACACCACCCATCGCAGAATCTGCTTGTTTGCAACACTTCTGTCCAGATATCTGCAGGCCACTAGCACCTGCAGTGGTAGTTCCACTGCAGTATCTGCATGCATGGTGCATCACACTGCTATGGCAATCTCCCAGTATGAATGTGCCTGCCGGCTGTGGTTGGCAGGTTGCATACCATATCCCTTGTGAGTTGGTCATCTTTTGCTCAGCCAATAAATGCAACTTTAACTGTATACCTGTAAGCTCTTCATGCCGTGGTGGTTGCTGCAGGTGACAATCGTCTCTGGAATCAGCGCACCAGCTCGTGCCAAACCCTTTGAGAACACATACAAGACAAACCCCGACAACACCATGCCCGTCGTCCTGTGGGGGTCTACTCTTGTGCTGCGTGTCCCTTGGACAAGGGACAGCTGGGCGATTGTGCTCAACACTCAGGGCCCGGCTGAGTGGTAAGCAGTTGGGACTGCAGTGTTTGCTGTACTGCTGTGCTTTTTAATCTTGAGTGTTGGCATCATTTCACACATGCAGAGGCAGCATATGCATGCATTCTGCGCATCTGCTGAGTAAGTCCTCCCTTTAACAAAATGCCATGACAAATGCAGTGTGGTTTGCTCCTGATCCTGCATCAATGTTGCCCAGCACTTACTGCTGCCATAAGTTGTTTCTTCTTCAAGAACTCTCGTCGTTCTCTGTCTGCCTTTTTCTGAATGCTTGCAGCTTCTTTAACCCTCAGCCCAACCGCAACTCCCCTCCCGACTGTGACCTTGTCAAGGCGTGCCAAACGCTCCCAGATGACTGTGCATTGTACAGACAGTGCAACCCGCCGCCGAAGACAGTGCCAGAGTGCAATACTTGGAAGACTACTGGATGTTTTGAAAAGCCCACGTTTGATTGCGCACTCTGGCAGCCATGTTTCAATTCCCAGTCCAAGCCCGACTGCAACACTTACAAGACCAATTCATGCACATTCACAAAGCCGGCAGGCTCTGTGACATGCTGAACCCCCAGTCAATACCCTGTTGTGTTGCCGTGCTGCTGGAATGGGTCTTGCTCAGGACAAACATGCCACACACCCATGCGGCAGGCTCCCTGCTGGCTTGCCAAGCATGCTTTTGCAGACATGGGGAGATTCACACACATAATGACATAACCCTCATTGTGGCAGTGGCACCCGTTCCATCACAGGTTGCTAGTGTTTGCCTTTTGTTGCGAGACGTCCTGCCTCAGGATCGAGGATGTGTGTTTGTGCTGGGCACTGGGGTGTGTGATGAGGTTTCTTGGCTGGTTTCTGCGCTGATCAGCGTGGGTGTCTTTGGTGGGAGGGTTTTCGAATGTGGTATGCATGGGATGCATAGCCGGCTGAGCTGGGTGCGCACAGTGGTGGTGGGGTGCCAGCAAGTTGCACTTCAGGTGCAGATGGTATACAAGGACGCATGTCTTGGCAGGCTGCTGCGACAGTGTGTTTTCAAAGGAGCGACACACCAAAAGCATGGGCTGCTACTGTTGGATGTTATTGGTGCCGTAGCGTTCGGTTTGTGGTGCATTTTGTCAGAGGGTATGTGTCCGGACTGTGGCGGCGGCGAAGCGCATGCAATATGGGTTGCAGGTTCCTAAAAGGGCAGTTGGGGCTGTGATTGTGGGTGTCTTGGCATGCCATGCCCAGTGGGCACGTATGTATGCTGACAGCTTGAGCCGGGGTACAAGACTCCGCTTGCAAGTCGGTTGCCGTTGTGCCGTCCGGCACATGCTTACATGACACATGACTTGCCTCAAACATATATACCTTATGTTGGTCACGATGACCAGATTACGTGTGCTGGTCAGCACACCTTTGGAAGCAAGCAAACCTGTGCTAGGTACTAGCTACTGTACACCTGTGCCGGTTGGTATACCTGTGCTAGCCAATACATATATCACATGTTTCTAGCCAGCACACATCGATGCGCTTTTGTGCCCTGCCCCTGCGCCGTGAGGTGTGGCCAGTTGCACAGCATGTTGCTTCTAAGTGCCTTAGGCTCAGTCACACTGTGATTAATTTATGCAGAAGGTTCTTGACCGCTGTGGTTTTACCTGGGTCGGGTTCTGCCCACCCTGCAAAACACCAGAGTTATGGTATGTACTGGTGCCTGCTTGCAGGGTTGTTGTCGCAACGGATGTGGCTGGTAGACACATAATAAAGTGTCTTGGACTGCTTGTGATCTAGCCCTGATCGTGCTTCTCTGAGTCACTTGGATCGATCCAAAGGATCCGGATCCTTCCATCCCTGTCTGCACTGTGCTGACATCATGTCGCCCTCATTTCTGGCACGCAGCCTCCATTGCTGCTGCTTTGCTGTTGCTCCCTGCAACTCAAGGGTTTGGACCCTTCCCACGCACTCCCTCACCTGCCTTGGGTGTTGTTGGCGCTGTGCCAACAGCGTACGTCTTATGTGGTGTGACAAGACATGTGCTGACAAGTGTAGGCCAGATGTGATCTGACAGGTTTGGCCTGTGTGTAAACTGGCCAAATGTGACCATGCAGTACGTACACATGATACCGTACGGCTTTTGTATGATGGATAAAGCCAGACACGATGGCAGCCAGCAAATATTTACATAATGCTGAACGCTATGCAGCAATAGTTTATGTATCGTTCATTTATGCCTGGTTCTTGGAGCTATTCTGGGCATCATTCTGCTGTCCCTTGGAATTGTGACATCATGCCTATGCACTTGCTGTGCCGGGTCGTTGTCATCCTGTGTGATATGGTGTGCCATTTTGCTGAGCCAGCAGTTGAGTGGCTTGGTTGTTGTGTGGTGTGGTTGTTATGTTGTTTGGGGCGAGTGATATGCAGGTTCAAATAGTTTGCATGTTTTTTTGAGGAATGTGGTGTGTTTTTTCAGCCACCCAGGCCACCATGCATGGGGTGCCCAGTGCAAGCTGGCCAGGCCTCAACTGCACACGAGTGAGCTCTCTGCATGGCGCAACAGAATACTGCAGCACTGTGGGCGACCACAATGAGGGTTAGTGGCTGGGGCACGGGGTGCAGTCAGTATGCAAGCGGCTTCCTCTGAGTAATTTGCTCGAGCTGTTTGAACATCTAGTCGTCTGGCCAGGCCTCAACTGCACCCATGTGAGCGCTTTGCATTGCGCAAGAGACTACTGCAGCGCTGTTGGCGCCACAATGAGGGTTAGTGGCTGTGGTACGGGGTGCAGTCAGTTGCAAGCGGCTTCATCTAAGTAATTCATCCATGCTGCTTGAACATCTAGTGGTCTGACCAGGCCCCAACTGCACCCATGTGAGCGCTTTGCATAGCGCAAGAGACTACTGCAGCGCTGTGCGCGGCCATAATGAGGGTTAGTGGCTGGGGTACGGGGTGCCGTCAGGATGCAAGCGGCTGCGTCTAAGTAATTCATCCATGCTGTTTGAACATTTCGTGGTCTGGCCAGGCCTCAACTACACTCAAGTGAGCGTTCTGCATAGCGCAAAAGACTACTGCAGCGCTGTGGGCGATCATAATGAGGGTTAGTGGCTGGGGTACGGGGTGCCGTCAGTGTGCTAGCGACTTCATCCAAGTAATTCATCCATGCTGCTTGAACATCTAGTAGTCTGACCAGGCCTCAACTGCACACAAGTGAGCGCTCTGCATGGCGCAAGAGACTACTGCAGCGCTGTGGGCGACCACAATGAGGGCTAGTGGCTGGGGTACGGGTTGCCGTCAGAATGCATCCAAGTACTTGGATGAAGTTCTAGCCTAGAACTGACTTCATCCATGCTGCTTGAACATCCGATGTTCAAGAGTCTAGTAGTCTGGCCAGGCCTCAACTACACACAGTGAGCGCTCTGCATAGCGCAAGAGACTACTGAAGCGCTGTGGGCGACCATAATGAGGGTTAGTGGCTGGGGTATGGGATGCAGTCAGTATGCAAGCGACTTCATCCAAGTAATGCATCCATGCTGCTTGAAAATCTAGTGGTCTGACCAGGCCTCAACTGCACCCATGCAAGCGCTTTGCATGGAGCGAGAGACTACTGTAGCGTTGTGGGCGACCACAATGAGGGTTAGTGGCTGGGGTACAGGGTGCCGTCAGTGTGCAAGCGGCTTCATCTAAGTAATTCATTTATGCTGTTTGAACACCTAGTGGTCTGTCCAGGCCTCAACTGCACACAAGTGAGCGCTCTGCATGGCGTAAGAGACTACTGCAGTGCCGCACAACGGCTGTGGGCGACCACAATGAGGGTTAGTGGCTGGGGTACGGGGTGCAGTCAGTATGCAAGCGGCTTCATCTAAGCAATTCATCGATGCTGTTTGAACATCTAGTGGTCTGTTCAGGCCTCAACTGCACACAAGTGAGCGCTCTGCATGGCATAAGAGACTACTGCAGTGCCGCACAACGGCTGTGGGCGACCACAATGAGGGTTAGTGGCTGGGGTACGGGGTGCAGTCAGTATGCTAGCGGCTTCATCCAAGTAATGCATCGATGCTGTTTGAACATCTAGGGGTCTGCTCAGGCCTCAACCGCGCACAAATGAGCTCTCTGCGTGGCGCAAGAGACTACTGCAGCGCTGTGGGCGACCACAATGAGGGTTAGTGGCTGGGGTACAGGGTGCAGTCAGTATGCAAGCGGCTTCATCTAAGTAATTCATTTATGCTGTTTGAACATCTAGTGATCTGTTCAGGCCTCAACTGCACACAAGTGAGCGCTCTGCATGGCGTAAGAGACTACTGCAGTGCCGCACAGCGGCTGTGGGCGACCACAATGAGGGTTAGTGGCTGGGGTACGGGGTGCAGTCAGTATGCAAGCGGCTTCATCCAAGTAATTCATCCATGCTGTTCAAACATCAAGTGTCTGTTCAGGCTTCAACTGCACACAAGTGAGCTCTCTGCATGGCGTAAGAGACTACTGCAGCACTGTGGGCGACCACAATGAGGGTTAGTGGCTGGGGTACGGGGTGCAGTCAGTATGCAAGCGGCTTCATCCAAGTAATTCAACCATGCTGTTTGAGCATCTAGTGGTCTGTTCAGGCTTCAACTGCACACAAGTGAGCTCTCTGCATGGCGTAAGAGACTACTGCAGCACTGTGGGCGACCACAATGAGGGTCAGTGGCTGGGGTACAGGGTGCAGTCAGTATGCAAGCGGCTGCGTCCAAGTAATGCATCCATGCTGTTCGAACATCTAGTGGTCTGGCCAGGCCTCAACTGCACACAAGTGAGCGCTCTGCCAGAGCGCCATGATGGCGCAAGAGACTACTGCAGCGCTGTGGGCGACCACAATGAGGGTCAATTTGCATGCACGCGTGCACAACTTAAATGTGGTGCCCGGCACACCTGAGGCCCCAGCTGAACCCTGCTGTTACAGAAGCTACAGCTATCTTGTGCCTGCTAATGCAGGCAGGCACGTTCGTTGGCATTGGTTCTTTGCTTTGTGTCGGGTGTGTTGTTGGCATTGCTTGCAGCCTGCCACTCTGTCATGATGCCTGTGGGGTGCTACAGTCAACGTCTAGTGCAATGCATGCTTTGTTTGTTTGTTTGTTTGTTTGTTTGTGGCAACTGCGTCATGTTCACTCACAGGCATGTGCAGTGGTGTGGGTGCTATGAGTCGTTTCTGCTGTCGCAGGCAGTACAAGGGCCCAGTAGCAGCAGGCCTGTGCAGATGGTGTGTGGTTGAATGTGTAGGTATGTAACTGCTGCTGTGTTTTTTTGGGGGGGGGGGGGGAGGTTTTGTCACCTACAACAGCACATACTGTCCGGACAAAATCCCTTCAAACCACTCAGTGAACAGTTGGTAACATGCAGCGGTCACTGACCAAGAAAACTGCCATTGCACACAACACATGGATTCCCTGGTTCAACCAATGGTGAAATGGCTTCATGCAAACTGTATCTCAACGAAATTTGGCTTTGTCGATTTGTGTCAGTCTGCCTGCACCTCCATCTGAAAGCACACTGTTGTGGCGCACATCAATTACATCAACAAACATGTGGCACCTGCGTTCCAAGTCCAACAGGCTTGCAGCACACATCTGCTGTGCAACACATTGTGCATCCACCCCACCACCTGCACAGCCTTGTCTCCTTGACCTCCTGAGCCTGCTGCTGCACATCTGTTCCACCACACACCCTCTCAAGAGGACTGCACAGTCTGAACTGACACCAGCGCAAGAGCACCTCACCACACCACCCCAGCCCAACATCAAATGGGCTTATCCACCGGCCTCAACAGCCCCAACAGCCACAAGCTGGTACCTTCTCAACCACCAGTTGAGCTGCAGAGTTTGCTGTGCCGCCTTTGCACATGCTGCAGCTGGCAGCACTGCACCCAACTACAGCAGGTGCAGGTTGCCGCATCAAAAGCATGCCAAAACAATGCAACAGGGGTGAGCTTTTAGATCGATGCTGGTGACAACCATGGAACCCGCACTGACCAACAATACACAATTGAGCACTGAGGCTCCATTTGTGCAGCCGCTAACCACCTGCTGAGCCCAGCCTGCCCAAGTGCGCCAAAAAAATCCCACTCACCCCACAACAAACATCCCTAAAACCACAGCTTGCCACACAGAATGTGCAGCACCCCCCCCCCCCCCCCCCCCCCGCGGTCGCGTCAGCAGCAGCGACCCAACAAAATGCTCGGCACCAGCAGCTAGCTACAAGCTGAACCAGGTGCACAATGTCTGACCAGTGAGTTAGTAATGCCTGACCATTGCGATAGTAATGCAACCACTTTAATACGGCATTTAATGTTGAAACATACAGCTGTGGCCATGTGCTGGCTCCCACGACATGCCCCTCCCAAACTACCATACTCAGCAGGTTCCAGCGTGGCCTTGTGTACCCTTGTCAACACCGAGTGCAGCACACCACAGCACACCACAGCAGGGTGCAACCTTATGGACTCAGAGCATGCATGTTGTTCCTGCTGGCAAAGCTCGTCACCACTGCTGGCACCACTAATCAAAACCAGCAATCAGGGGGGTGGACAATGATTCTCTGGGGGTTTCGCCGGCTCAGCCCAAGCAGACGCACTCGTGTGCAGCGGTTCTTATGCAAAGCAATTGCGTTTAATGTGCGCATTCCTTCCACAAAGTTACGAGGCTTGCCAGGCTGTTCTCGCGTAGCTCGGTCCAAAGACTCCCTGAGAGGCTCAGCAGCGCCAGAAACACAGTCAACGGTTACGTCAGCCAACCACGGACAAAAGAGCAACCACACAGCAGCGACTGGCAGCACATTTCGACTCACAACAACACTATCAAGCGGAATCAGCTACGCAGAGGAGCCCGCGGTGAGGCCTTTATGTGGTACAGTATGCTGAAGGTCACATCAGTTACCCCAGGTCCCAGAATGCCAATTTCACCGCTCCAACACAGTACAGGGCGAGACATCACAATCTCACTGCAGCAATACTTCGCTCTTGCTGCATGTACACCGCACAGATACAAGGCACAAGCTAGCACGGCCTTGCAGAGATACAGGACAAACATCTGAGAGCCAGTGCTGGGGCCAGCTGGGCCGAAAAAACGAGAATTCCGCTTACCGCCAATCTGCGCAGCGGGGCATACGTTTATTCAAATTGCGGAAACACCAGAGCAAGGCTGCACTTTTTAAGCATATCACTTTGTTCCTTAGGACTTGCTCTACAGCTGACTGCAACACCCGCGAGATTCATTGTCCACCCCCCTGTGTCTGGGGCTGTGCACTGACTTGGCACCAACAGGGCTCCAAGGGCCCCGGCACAGTGCGCCATTGTGTCGCACTCGGCAGCGCTAGTGCACCCACCCTAGCCTTACCAGTGTTCATGGCCTGTGCTAGCAGCCGTCGCCAATGACAGTTTCTGGGCCGCCACCCCCCTACCCCCCCACCACCGGCAACATGACCCTCCCGGGGCACCGTCACCTACTGTGCCATCCTTGCCTTGGCCTTGGCATATGGCACTGTCACCATTGTCGCCTGGCTGCTTGGCATCTTTTGCATAGGGCAGCTAGGGCTGTTGTGTTGCTGATGTCCCCAGCCATCAACAACCGCAACACACTCAAACCCTACCCCAGGACCTCTTGAGCATACAACTGGTCCTTGAGCCTCATTTCAGCAAGGCTACTGTCACAACTGTTGGCATGTGTCAGTACTATAGTACTGTGCCCTTGGCCATTCACTTTGATTACCAAGCTGCATGCCGCGGCAACAATGACATTTTCGCGGTTTGACGCAGGGCACACGGTCAACCCCTCAAACACAACAGCATGTTCAGGCTTGTCAAGGCTATGTGCTTCTACAGCATATAGCTCAATCAACTGCTCAGCATCACACAATCCATACAGCACCCCCTGCCAGCTGCTGCCCTTCCTGCTGCATGCGTGGCCGTTGAGGGCTGTTTCGCTGGGGTTGGCAATTCCGCCCCGCAAGCATGCCACGTGCTGTGCGCCTGGCTGGCAGCTGCAGTTGTAGTAAAGCTGCTGCTTGCAGCAACCAGTGTGGCCTGCATATGGTGTGGGGTCGACTATCTTGTGGCATCTCATCACTGCTGTGCTGCTGTGCTGCCCGCATGTTCGCCCCGCCTTGTGCATGTCGCCTTTGTTTCGCCGCAATGCACCTGCACACAAAGGGGGGTCCAGGACATCCATCCAGCCAACCACATACATTACAACAGCACATAACAATGACATGTTCAGGGAGCTGTGCATGGGCTGCAGGACAAATATGTTGCTGCTGGCTGAGGCACACAGAGCACTTTTTCATCTGCAGCGACTGGGGTCCCCATGGTGCACAGCAAAGCAGCCAGCCTCCTGCCTCAGGGATGGCAGCTGCTGCTTCATCCACCCCACTCAACTAAATGCAAGAGGTCCATTGAGCACGTGCATAGTCACATGGATGAGGAGACGCACAGCTGGCTGCTGCAGTGTATGCAATTATACCCCAACACGAACGCTACCCCACAAAGGTCCAAGGGGCAGTATGCTACCTTTGAATGCCCTATGTCAGCCAGCAGGACTGCATCTGATATCACCACACTGCCAGACACTTGGGAAGCATTCACTGCTGTTGGTGGCAACTACACTGCCCTTGAGCTCAGCTGAGCGCTGTAACGCTTGTGCGTCGTAGCAGCGATTGTGGTTTGGCACCCTAGGGTGGGCCTTCAACTGCACGGTTGCTCTGCCTCACCAAGGCAGCTGCCTGTGGTGCTGGCATATGTCTCTGCTGCTGCTGCGTGACACACCAGTCTCACCCACCTATGGGTCTCATCTGCTCCTTGCATCTGGTGGTCATGGTGTGGGGCTCGACTCGTGTCGTCGTTGGTGCCTCCTTAGTGTTGAATGTTGGCTGTAAGTACCTGCAGGAAGGGCAGGGAGCAGTTGCTTCGGTTTCCAACTGCTGATCCAGCACCATGCATGCTGGCTGCTTCTGCTGTGTAGCTCTGCTGTGGGTCTCATGCAGCTTAGTGGCACTGTTCTTGCAATTACTGCTACTGCTGCTGCCAAGGCTGTTCTGTGCTGAGCCTGATCTGGATGTGCAGGGGGCCTCCAATGCATTCACCAAGTGAAATCATAATGTTGAGAATGCTCCATGGGGCCGATGCTCCTGCTGGTGTGCTGCAGTGTGGCCCACACACCTGTTGGTTGATCTGCAACATCACACCAGCCCTCAGCTGCTGCTGCTGCTGCTCCAGCCTCTCTGCTAAGCTGAAACTTTTACTTGACAACATACAAGTTCAACTGTTTGAATTGCAGAGCAAGATGAAGCCGCTAGAAGAAACCAAGAATCCAGCACAGCAGATGCTGACACTCCTGCTGACTGCTAAAATCAAGATGGCGAGTTGCACAGGGGCTGCAGAGCTGACAAGAACGTACGCATTACAAGCATTGATTTCACTGAAAACAATGCCGCAATCGTCCGTGTTTCCGCAGAGAACACGGACGTCAGTCAGGGTGCAGGTCAGGGGTTAGACACAGGGGGGTGGACAATGATTCTCTGGGGGTTTCGCCGGCTCAGCCCAAGCAGACGCACTCGTGTGCAGCGGTTCTTATGCAAAGCAATTGCGTTTAATGTGCGCATTCCTTCCACAAAGTTACGAGGCTTGCCAGGCTGTTCTCGCGTAGCTCGGTCCAAAGACTCCCTGAGAGGCTCAGCAGCGCCAGAAACACAGTCAACGGTTACGTCAGCCAACCACGGACAAAAGAGCAACCACACAGCAGCGACTGGCAGCACATTTCGACTCACAACAACACTATCAAGCGGAATCAGCTACGCAGAGGAGCCCGCGGTGAGGCCTTTATGTGGTACAGTATGCTGAAGGTCACATCAGTTACCCCAGGTCCCAGAATGCCAATTTCACCGCTCCAACACAGTACAGGGCGAGACATCACAATCTCACTGCAGCAATACTTCGCTCTTGCTGCATGTACACCGCACAGATACAAGGCACAAGCTAGCACGGCCTTGCAGAGATACAGGACAAACATCTGAGAGCCAGTGCTGGGGCCAGCTGGGCCGAAAAAACGAGAATTCCGCTTACCGCCAATCTGCGCAGCGGGGCATACGTTTATTCAAATTGCGGAAACACCAGAGCAAGGCTGCACTTTTTAAGCATATCACTTTGTTCCTTAGGACTTGCTCTACAGCTGACTGCAACACCCGCGAGATTCATTGTCCACCCCCCTGAATGATAGCAGGTGTGAGCAGAGCCACACGGGGGCTCGCCACGCCACCAGTAAAAGTGACGGTCCTTGCGCAACAAACACCTCCAGCCATGCCCGGTGCGTCCAATCAAGGCTACAAGCCTGTTTTGCCACAGGAAGCCACAGCCAGGACTTCACTGCAGGGGTGACCACCAACTGCAACTCCACTGCATGCAATCCAAGTTAGGGAAGGGGGAAGGTAGGATAGCAGTTGCGCTTGCCGTGAAAGCAACGGCAGTACCCAAAAGACACCCATACATGGTATGCGATACAAGTGGTAGTAGCAGTTTGGCATGCATCAATCCTGCCACAAGACCCTGAAAACTGGCCAGTCCCAAAATGTCATCAACAGCTGCAGCATCCGCGCCGGCTAGCCGCCAAACATGGTTACACAACAAGTACCATGGAAGTTGACGCAAAGACATGTACCATGGTTGCGTTCAACAGTACCATGGAGAGGGTGACGATTATAGCCTCTCAGTCCGGCAACCGAAGCGTGCTCAAGGCGCGCAAAACGGCTGGCTGACCTGAATTGGGTTGTGGCCTTGCCAGGAGCTGCCTGCACACTTTGCTGAGGGGTAACACAACTGTGCGAACTGACACACCACCAGCCCTCTGACCCCTGCATGCGCTTCGATCAGCAAATCATGCAGCCTTGCTAAAAACTCATCAGCCCCCCTCTCAAACCCTGCAGGGACGATGACAGTCCATCACCCTCCATCTGCAACCAACCCAACTAAGGGATAAGGTTTGAAAGCCTTGCACCCTGAACCCACAGGGCAATCAATCCCACCAAAGGTGACGCACCGCAACAGTACAAGTACATGCTGAGTGATCTGGCATGCGCCCACGCACAAGGCTGCTTGCAGAAGCCAAAGCTAGCAGTCTGTTGCTGCAACAGCAGCTGCCCAGCACCACGTGATCTGTCAGTGGCGCAGCCTTGCGTGGTGCAAAAGGCTACACACATGACACACCGCACAATGCAGGTTGGGCTGCTGTCATCAACAAACCCACAGCGAAGCAGACAACTCACAACAAAGTGACCAATAAAAGCAGTACCCCAAGCATTGAAGGCGAGTGTACGCGTGCACTAGCAGTAAGATGACAACGCTGTGCCGAAAAAACAAGTAGAATTCACCCCAAGAGCACATCACACCACGTCAAAGCATGCAGGCTCCTTCACACAAGCCGCGCCCCTGTCGATACCTGCTGATGCCCGTCAAACTTCGTGCTGTCACTGGACAGGGGGCGTGCTGTCACTGGACAGGGGGCGATAACAGGAGTGACAGCTGCAGTTGCCGCAACACGCCCACGCTGCCACACAGACACACGGCGCCAAGTCTTGCAACAAAGCGTCGTGGACACCTCGCAAGAAAGCATCGTGGCAAGCAGCACACGGCACCTCATCTTTCCATACATGATGCACGTCATGGCAAGCAGCAAAGCCCCCACACACCCTCCACCATTCCACACATTAAGGCAACACGCAGCAAGATTGACAGCCACAGCAGACTATAAAACGCATTCCATCCGTGCACGCATGTTCCTTTCCATACATACCATGCAACCCGGGCCGCTCGGGTATGATACCCGTGCACGTCATGGCAAGCAGCAAAGCCCCCACACACCCTCCACCATTCCATACAAAAGGCAACACGCAGCAAGATTGACAGCCACAGCAGACGCATTCCATCCGTGCATGCATGTTCCTTTCCATACATACCATGCAACCCGGACCGCTCGGGTATGATACCCATGCGGGCAAGGGTGCTCTCCTCCTACTAGGAGTACTGCACGATCAAAAGAGTCTTGTGATGAATGACGAGGTGCACCTGATCCTGCTGCAACAGTACAGCACCCGTCAATAGAGCCAACATCACACTGCTAAGGGACACCAACAGCCCCACCCACCCACAGAAGCAGCAGGACTGGCGGCCACAGCAGACTATAAAACGCATTCCATCTGTGCATGCATGTTCCGTTCCATACACACCATGCAGCAAAAGCCACACCCATATGCGGCAGGGGTGCTCTCACACGTCTGCACCATGAAGGACATGGTCTCGTGATACAACGAGGACTGCCTCGACGCTGGCAACAGTACAGCACCCGTCGATAGAGCCAACATCACACCGCCAGGGACACCAACAGCACCCCCACGCCCACACAAGCATGCATGCATGCCCGGCAGACACATCTCTGTCAATACACTCCAACCCATGGGTGCTTCAAAGAATGTACCCACAGGGTGATGGAGAACCCTGCTTGCGCGAGAGGAACGCTTGCAACTGCCCATATGCAGGCAACAAGCTGGACAATTCCTGCCCTTGCTGCAGCAGCTCTGATTGTAAACAATCACGCACTCCCAGTTTTCTGCAAAAGACCTCCCGATCAAACCATAGCACCAAGCCAACCGATCATGAGCTGCACATGTCACGCGCATCGGACGAGCGTGTGTGCAAGGCAATAAAGGCCCTGCCAGGATGCCACTGAAGGAGTGTGCAAGCACAGTCAACAGATGTCCAACACGGGAAGAATAGGCGGGAAACATAGCGGTTGGAATTGAGAGCCATCCACCATTGTGACCATATGCATGGCGCACATCCACACCATCCCAAGGAGAAGTGTGAGGTGAGAAACAGAGGCGGGGAAACATCTTCCACTCAACAGGGCGCGTAAAAAAACCGATGACGCGTCCAAAACTACCGATGGTGCGCTCCATGGTCAGGCATACCGTCCACACCACGACTGAATATCTGGGCCATGAATCCGGCAGCTTACATCACTACGCAGCCAGCATAGTGACAAAGAGACCTGCCACCGCAACACAGGATCCTGCACTCCCGCAACCCCCGCACATGACCCGTGCTTGTTTCCCCCTCTCCGCCGCACGTCAACCTGCAGGCGAAACCCATCGTGCCAAACCTGCAGGGGCCCCCTTTAAACAACACTTGCTGTTGTGTCCACAAGTGTTGCCAGCTCACGCAGTCGGTCTGCGAAGCCCCTGCAAATGCTTGCCGAGTCGGCGGCAAAGCAACAACCGCCCCTTCGGCAGGGCCAACCCTTGAACCCTTGGAACCCTCGGCCCAGCAATCTGCACCGCCGCTTCACTCAAGAGCGAAATAAACAGATCCAAAGGGCCCACGGTGGCCCAGCATGGCAATCCCCTGGCTGCCTGCTCTTCGGGCATGCGGCACTTGATGAGTACTTGACGTGGATTATGGCATGTACGACCCTGCAGCTTTGACACTGCATCAGCCGACTGAGCGGTAACCAAAGTACCACACAACAATACAGATGCCCAAGCTGGTTCAACCACACAGCCAGCCCGACAAGCTGCCACGCACCAAGCTCACCCCCCAAACACATCTAAACCCCAAAGCACGCAGGTTTGACCCAGAAACAGAGGACAAGGGGCATAACACTGCTGCAAACACTGCTGACAGCGCAATACTGCAGCCCAAAAGCAATCAGCTACCAAGCGCCCTCCTGGGGAGGAGCTTCCAAGAATCAAGCTAGGTAGGTAGGGAGTCGGGGACTCCCCCCTTGAAGACTCGACAGACGCGACAAAACATGCTGCAGTCTGCTCAGAAATACAAGGCTCTTGGGCCAGCCCACACCGGACACTCCGCCAAGCTACCCAGGACTACAAGAAAAGAACCCCCAACACGCTGCAGTCCAGCAAAACCTCAGCATAGCAAAAGAGCCAGACAGTCGTGCCACCGCGCAGGGGCCCAAGTACAATCCAGACAGGTGAAGAGCTGCAGCACCACGACGGTGATGTGCATCACAGCACAACCTGGTACGGCTGTACTGTCGAAGGATTTGCTGCCTGCAAGACTCCTCCTTGCATAGAAACAAAATACTGTCATGACCGGGCATACAGCATGGGTCGCCCATACAAACCTAGACTCGGCATACCCGAGCGACGCCCAAGCAAACAACCCCTTCCCTGCCCAACCCTGAGGTGGGCTCAGCATATCGTCCCACAAGCAAGCATGACAAAAGCACAGTGATAATGGAAGCCGTTCCCAAAAGAGTGACGCCCCGCAGCAGAATCTATAGCAACCACCTGCAATTGAAGGCCAGCTCAGCATGGCGGTTGCCAACCGCCCAGCCGTTGGGACAGTGTAGCAGTGCTACAGCAAACAACGGCAGTGTGGGTCAGCAAGACTAAGCAAAACAATGCAGCAGCAACTTGAGAGCACCCCATCGGGCGTCAGTGAACAATACACCAACCTGCGGCTAAAGCAACAGTGCAGCTGCACAAAGCGTGCTGCAATGATACTGTACGAGGCTCGTACAAGGCGCAGAGCAAGGGGGGAGCATGACAGAACCACGTCTGGATGCAAGAATACCAAACAAAGCTGCCTGCCCCGCACTACCCTCCCAAATCAAGCCAAGCTCACACCGATCAGCTCGAAATGTCGTCACCATGACGACTGCCAGTGCGCACACCCGCAAGCAACTGCAGTGAAAACAATACATTGCTGGACAGCAACGGCACCCGAAGACACGCGCACCCACTGAAAAGCTCAGCTCTGTGAAAGCATAACCGACCATACCCGTTGCTGAAACAGTCAGCACCTGCACGTGGCATGCACGCACTGTCACACAGTGCACTGCTTGTGCAGGAAAGCGTGCAAATGATTTCAACAAACAGCAATAGCCCCCCAACCTCAGCACATCGACGCAGAATGTGATCAGCACAACATCGCATGAAGTGATCGCATAATGCGCCCAAAAGCGCGATGGCCAGAGACACGGTAGCATGGTAGAAGCCCCAACAGCCCAAGGCAGAACCCCGCGCAAAGTCAAGCACAACAGCACATGATGTGATCGAACATACGCCCAAAAGCGCTCCAGCCAGACACAATAGCATGGTAGAGCCACGAGACCCCAAGCATCGCCCCCGCACAAAGTCAGCACAACCACTAGGCATATTGTCATCAAATGTACGCGCCCAAAAGCACGCCGGCCAGACACTATAGCATGGTAGGGGCCCCAGAAGCCGCATGTGCGCACCTCAAAGGCGGCCTAGGCTCTGGGGCCATGCAAACAACAGTGGCGAACATATCAAAAGCAACATCAGTACATTGACTTGTGTGCATAAGACAGGTCAGCACCAGCCAGATGGCAGCAAAAAAGGTGTGCAAGCCCTGACCGGCACAGTTCACGTGCCACTCACGTGGACTCCCTGTGCTGGCCAAGGCCCCGCAGTACACACGGGGTGCTGCAAAGACAGCAGAACACCATCACAACCTGCAGGAACGCAGGCGGAGAACCTCAAATACACACAGGACAGCACCCGGGACACATCAGTCATGCACAAGTCTGACCGCCGTTCATCGCCTGCCAGTGGGCAAGCTCTACAGCAGCAGCTGTGCAACAATTGCCATGGGAAGCAGCGGACCAGCACATAAGCAGGCGCAGGACACAGCATAGCCAAAGCTGGCTTGTGGCTGTCCCGGCGTCCACAACACAACGCATACTGACACAACAGTCCTGCAAACTGGTGCTGTGTGATTCTGCAGCCTAGTGCCAAGCACAAGAGAGGGTATGCAGCTTCCACAAAAAAAAAACACATGCTGCTGAGCAGGCTGACTCAGCTACGCAGAGAAGGACAAGGCCCCTGAGAGCTTGCCTTGCCTCAGATCAGCCAACCTCACACTGCCGCCAACAACTTTTCAACTGCGCAACTGCGCAAATGTGACAACCAGAGTATGCACGGCCACAGATGCCGCAGGAGTCTCACGCAATTCTTCGATAGTCCCCTGCGAGTCAGGTGGCTGTGCTGACTCGCCCCAAGCCCTGCCACAAGACATGCTGCCTGTCGGATCGACGTTGGGTAGCACGTACATGCCAGTAAAGCACTCCTGCATCAGCAGCGACAGCACCACTCCACACCTTGCAGCCCCGTGATCTCTGCAAACACAACAGCAGCTTACTGCAGCGACATGAGATTAACCCGCCACTGGTGCTGCCACCCGTGGTGTTTTCTGACACCACAGACGGACACACACCTTGCCCCTGTACCCCCTTTGCTCCTGGGATGCTCCAGTGCACCACACTATGGTCACATGCCTGGACCCAAGCACAAGCTGCCTGCCTGCAAGTGAACCTGCCACTGCAGTTAAGCCATAAGACGCCCAAACAATTCGGTTGGCATTCACCTGCCAACCCACTCACAACCACACGCATACGATCTGGGTAGGTGGTTGTGGATAAAGCATGACGGCAGCACCATCCCGCCTGTAGCAGTCGGGGCTCAAACATACTGAGTGCAGGGTGCAGCTGGGGTGCATGCGGGATATGTACAGCCGAGCACGTCGCGGTGTGATGTCAGCACATGTAGCACGCAAAAATGTCACCAGCTTGGCACGCCACACAGGACAAAGATCCCCAATGCTCCATGACTGAGAAAACCCTTGAAGCCACCACGAACAGCTTTGCCTGCACCCTAAGAACCTGTCTGCACCTAGCAACATGCCGGCGGTCAGCCAGGGCATAAAATGCTGCACTGCTGTCACCTCAAACAGCCAGACCACCCGCACTATTCACCAAGGTGGATTCTACACGCCACGGTGCCTTGCAAAGCAAAGCCACACACACCTTCCAACGCAGGAGCGGGTGCGAGCAAAGCAACGGCGTCAGATGAGCATGGCCCAGGGCGACGCCCGTCAGCACACTTGGAACCACAAAACCCTCGACATGCCAGCTCCATCCTGCACAGAGCAGCCCCCGACCACCCACTCAGCAGCACGCAGCCGCTGTGTTGACATTTATTGCACATTGCCCTCTGAAACCTGAACCCATACTATTTGAAACCACCAACAGCAGGGCGCCCTGGTGACTAAAGATATGGGTGTTGGAAACCACTGAGCTAAAACGAGACAGAACTGTACCCCAGGACTGTACCTTGACACAGCAATCGAAACAGTGTTGCCGCTGCTGCTGCGCACACATACCCAGGCACGGGACCAGGTACGGAACTTGGCATGGCATCAACCAGCAGCACAGCTACAGGCCATGCATCGCCCAATCCATGCCGTCATCAGCCAAGCCTCGCCCTGCCACTTCAGGAAAACATCCTGGAACGGTGCAATACTCCCCAAGCCATCTGCTGGCTGCACACCAGCCGCAGAAGCACCTCCAACACCACCCAGGGACAACCCCAACCCCATGCCCTGCTGCTGCGGCTGGGGCTGGCTCGCCACTGCCTGATCCCTGAGAAACTGCCCTCCCGCCAACAGGCTGCTGCTGGTCCATGGCACCCCCTGCGCACTAGTGCCTGCTGCTGCCATGGCGTGCTGTGCCTCGAACCTTGCAGTGGACCTCGCAGCTGCCACAATGCCGTCTGCAGCTGCTCTTGCCTCTGCTGCTGCTGCTTCTGAGTGGGCGGCAAGGGCTGGCTGTGGAAGGCCTGTAGCTCCGCAGGTAGTGGCACTCGCTGTTGCTCAGAACCTGTCGCACTCAACCCCCTGCCGCTGCTGCTGCTCCACCCCGGCTGTCCCTGAGGGTAGGGTGCGCGAGCCCCCCACAGCACCGTAGCTGCTGCTGGTGGGCTGCAGGAGGGCTGCATCATGCTTGAGAACTGCGCTACCAGCTCCTCTGAATCCAGCAGGATGCATGTGCCAGACAGCACCTGGTCGTACGTGCAGCAGCCGGCCTCCAGCTGTCCTGGTGTGCAGTAGCAGGGCACCGGCGCGCTGTGGTGGTGCGACAGCCCCGATGCATCCAACAGGCCGAAAGCTGCGGGGTTTGCCTGCATCTTGCTGCGCACGTCGCCTGCGAACCCGCTCTGCTGCTGCTCGTGCTGTTGCTGGCTGCGCACATCACCTGCAAACCTGCTCTGCTGCTGCTCCTGCGGCTGTTGGCGGGGGTGGGCGGGAACTGTGGTGCCGCCGGCACCACCAGAGGCTGCAGGTGTGGGTGTCAGCGCAGGCAGCTGGCAGCTGGTTGACTCAACCAGGCTGCAGCGACCAAGGACGATGTCGTCCACAGAGCAGCACCCAGCCACCATCTGCTCTGAGGTGCACAGCAGCTTGCAGCGACCATTGATGAGGTCATCAAGAGAGCAGCACCCCGCCGCCATCTGCTCTGAAGTGCACAGCAGTGGTGCGCTGTGAGAGCGCCCCACATCCTGCGCAAACCCCGAGCGTGTGCTGGTGCCGCTGCTCGCCCAGCCTGCAGACGCACCACCACACCCTGACGCTGTCGCCTGGGAGCCAGAGCAGCAGCCTAAGCTGCTGCTGGGGCCCTGTGCACCTGCGCATGCTGCCTGTCCTGCAGAAGCACAGCCTGTGCTGGGGCTCCCTGCAGTACCTGCTGAGACTGGAAGGCAGCAGCCTGCTGCCATCTGCTCAGGGCTGCACACTGGCACCATGGCTGCAGACGTGCCAGGCACCTGTGCTGAGCAGCGCTGCTGTCCTGCAGGATTGGCTCCTGCCCTGTGCTGGCCCTGCTCCTGCGGTGGTGCAGGACACACCCCTCCTGCAGCTTGTGCTGGCATGCAGCACCCCTGCTCGCTGCTCCTGCTGGTTGGGCTGCAACACTTGGGCTGCTGCGCGCTGCTGCTCGGCACACAGCCAGAATGCTGGGCTGTGCTGGGAGGGCCAGCACTGCCTGCTGCAGGCGGTGCAGGACAGCAGCTGCCGGGTGGGCAGGACTCCCCTGGGGCGCATCTGCTGCTGCTGCCTGGCGCGCAGCATCCGTCACTGCCAGCACTGCAGGCCTGCTGAGGGTTGCAGCCGCTGCCTACTGCTTTGGCGGCAAACTGAAACAGCTCAGCGCGGCTCATGCGAGACAACGCCAGCGCGGCCTCCTCCCGAGTGGACGCCCCCAGGAGGTCGGAGACACTGCAGCACATGGCTACTGTCGAAGCTGAGGGTATGGCAGGTGCTGCTGTAGCTTGTGCTGACGCTGCAGGGTCCGAGTGTGCTGGACCTGCAGGACCGGGGCCTGTGCTGAGAGCCACAGGGGCGCTGTGCGCGGCAGTGAGTTTTGACGGCGCGCGAGCGCCTGCACCAGCTGCACCCCCTGCTGCTTGCTGCTGCAGGCGCCGCTTGCGCTGCCGCTGCTGCGTTGTCAGCGTGCTGCTACTAGCAGCACGGGCAGGGGCGGTGCGCGCATCCCTGCCTCCTTTCTTCTGCACGCCGCCTAGCTGGGTTTGCAGCTGCTGGCGCAGCTTCTGCTGCAGGAGGAACTGCTGCTGCCGCTCTTGCAGCTCAGCAAGCTGCCCAAGCCCCGCGGCTGGCGCTGCTGGCCCTGCCCATGCCTCTGTTGCTGCTACACCCCCTGCTCCTGACACACCAGGCACTGTCAAAGCCACAGGTGCAGCCACCCCAGCCACAGCTGCAGAAGAAGTCTGCCCTGATAACTGTGCCATGACCTGCATGTTCCCAGCAGTGAAGCCTGCGCTGAAATCCGCAGTGTCTGCTGGCATGCTGACAGGTGCCGCTGCCGCTGCTGCTGCTGCTGCTGCTGCTGGAGGGTTTGGCACTGCTGCTGGAAGAGGCTCCTTGGGGAAGAAGGGGCCAGCACCAGCATGGTGGTCATCACCCCACGAGCATCCTCACGAGTCACGGGGACCAGCTGCCGCTTCTGTGGTGGCTGCTGCTGCTGAGGCTGCTGCTGCTGGTTGTGCAGCAGCATCTGCAGCATCTGCTGTTGCTGCTGTGCCATGGGAAGCTGCTGCTGTTGAAGCAGCTGCTGCTGCTGTAGCAGCAACTGCAGCTGCAGTTGCTGTGTGAGTGCCAGCTGCTGCTGTTGCTGAGCACTTTGCCCTAAGAGGGCCCCCTGCTGCTGACTGAAGTTTGAACCCAGATCAGTGATGCTGCTGCTGCGAAGCGCAAAGTCTGCTGCTGCCGCAGATGCTGGTGGCGCCTGCAGCCCAGCAACAAGCCCAAATGATGCTGATACAGCCGGCACAGCTGCCAGGCCCTGTAAGGCTGCGACACCACCTCCCGCCCAAACATTGCTGCCAGCTGGCCAGCCCCAGCCACCCCCGGCAACTGCTTGCTGCTGCTGCGGTGCTGTTGCGAAAGCCGAGCGCACCTCAGCACCCTGACCAGCTGCTGCCCCAGCTGCAGCCACTGATGCAGAAGCAGCACTGAGGTTGGCCCCGCTGTCGGCCGACGGGGATGGAGCGAGCTGGCTGTTGGCTGGTGTTCCTGGGGATGCTACTCGCCATGTTACCCCTGCAGAGTCACTCGAGGAGGAGTTTCTAGCCAGCGCGCACTGCTGCTGTAGCTGCTGCGCAGACAGCTGGCAACCTGTCATGTAGGTCAGCTGCTGCTGCTCACTGGGTGCACTGACTGCGGCTGCAAACGCGCCTGCTGCGCGCGCTGCAGCACCACATGTCTGCTGGTTGGCCAGCTCATAGGGGAGCTTCTGTGTGCTGGTAAGCATTGCCGCGGGCTGTCCCTATGTAAGGTGGAACCAATGTTCCTGTAGGGTCAGACAAGCGCGTTGTTGGTGTTGACTGATAAGGACCAGCTGACTGCAGCTGCCAGCTGTAACAGAGGCCGCAAACTATTCCTCACTGCTTTTGAAGACCTGGCAGCGACCAGTGGCATGAACTCAACTGCCCCAATGGCCAAGTAGCACTCCAGGAGAATGCAAAAGACCCTGGTAAGTCAGGTGCTGCTCCAGATGTGTCAATATGGTCCTCACATTACCAAACCAGCATAAGCTGTCCTGTTTGCTGCTAGACTGATCAAACGACCACAAAGACGTCAAAAAATGCAAGCAAAATAAAACACGCAAGTCCTGTACTGTGCCGAGAGCACAAACAGAGCATCAGGCAAGCCACTGTGATCACCTGTGAGGGTCGCCTCCAGCTGATCAACCCTAACGTGTTGAGTTTTGGAGGGCCCGCCTAAACTATGAGCGCTACTTCAGGCCCGCGCCGTCCGTTCAAGGCTGCCAAGTCGGCAAGACATATGTGCCCATCCAGCATCGATGTGTGCAGTCAAACAGACATTGCCCGGTCCCTAAGTGTGAGCGACTGAACGCTCGACTGGCCGCATTCTTTCCTTTCCTCTCACTCTTCTCAAAAGATGCTCTGGTTGGGAGGAATATTAGTAATCCGTCAGGCGTAACCCTCAGCGTAGGCCTCAGAACCCGGTGATTAAGACTGATATGTGAGCTTGGTCCTTCAATGGAGGTTAGTAAAGCCTTCCTGGGGAACCAGGCATTCACACCCTGGCCACCGCTTTGGCAGCAAGTAGTCAGACCGTCACTGGGACCACAGGCTTGAAATGCAGGGACAGATGGGAGGGGTCTGCACACAGCTGGCTAGGGCTAACAAGTACCTACCAGATCGTACAGGCAGCTGCAGTGCTTGCCTTGAGTGTCTGCACAGCAGCTGCATGTGAAAAATGGGGTCTGTCAGCTGAAAATGGCCAGGAGGGGACCAGCAGCTGCTGCCTCAACAACATGCTGTAACAGCAGCTGCATGGCTTGTGCACCCACCCACGCACCAGCAGGGAGCTGACTCTCAAGCAGCTTTTTGAACGCCAACAGCAGCAGCGAGGCCAGGCTGTCTCAGTCTCCAACAAACTGTCTCACAACAAGGCAACAGCAGCAGCTCACAACCCAGCGCTGATCAGGCAACACACAGGCACATATGCCCCTGGGATTCAAATCTTGATTGCTCTATCCAGCTGTAAGCTGCTCTGGAGCTTTGAACGCAAACCTCACTTTCTCATTCAACGGCCATAATGTCGTCCGAACTGCCATGGGGCAAAAGGGCCCAGTTGCGCCCTAGCAGGGCCCCATAGGGATTCTTTGTTACGGAAAAGCATTTCTCTGCACTTGTCGACCCAAGACAGCAGCGGTGACCTTCCACCTGGCTTACTTCTGCCGAACTGAAGGTCTCACATGTGTGACCACCCCCCTGATTAAACCCCATTTGAACCCTAGCCCCAGCCCATTGGGCACTGCTGCTTCAGTGCTTTCAAATGCACCCTGTTGCTGTTTTCAACCACGCGCAGGGCACCAGCTAAGGAGGAGCCTGTGCACAGCGGTCACAACCGCCACACCCCGGCCACCAGGAAGTCATGCGTCGTGGCTTGCGCCCAGGCTCTCGTCGACGGCAAGGTCGATTATGGCCTTGCCGGCAGACTATATAAGAAGGTGCGCAAGCAGCTTGGTGGTGACAAGCTGGCAGAGGATCCCAAGCCTGTATTGAAGGGCAGATGGGACCACTTTGTGGAGTACGGTGACGTCGAGGACAACCTCCGCACAGGCCGCCCTGTCCTTATCAGCAGAGAAGATGCCCTAACAGCTAGTACAGCCATCAAGGCAGGAAGGCTGCACACAAAGACCCGCAAAGGACACACCATCACCCTGATATCCTACTTCACCACAGTGCGGCAGGCGACGGTGGAGTCTGATGCTGTCAAGGGTGTCATGCAGAAATACAACTGCACCCCCCACCAGCTGTACAACGCCATGATGAGGGAGGATCCCAACCTCGGGCGGCGCAGTTTTGCGTTGAAGTACCGGCTGACAGAAAAGGAGAAAGCTGCCCGGAAAAGCTTCTGCAAGCAGCTGCTGGCAGAGTGGAACGTCGCACAGGCGTTGCTGAATGCAATCCTAGCTAGGATTGTGCAGTGCGACGAGGGCCGCTGGACATACAACACCTACACCCATGCGCATGTCAGGGCATATGTGGACCTGCAGCACCTCCCCCTGCACGACTACGTGTCGCTGCCAACGATCAAGGGGGACAAGCAGCAGACAGTTCACTTCTTCATATGCGTGTCAGCACACCCCAGCTTCAGCGACAAGAACGGCTTGGTGTACTATGAACTCACCACAGGCACCACCCACATCCTCCGCTGGTTCAACAAGCTTGGGCAAGAAGGCAAAGAGCCCTTTGTCTACCAGGTGAGCACAGTTACAAATTGACCAGCTGGTTTCCAAAGGCATCAGCAGCAGTTGCTGCTGCTGCTCCCACCCCAGCACACAGCTTCTCAATGTGAGGCTTGCCAGAAAGCTCGTAGCTGGCAGTAAAAACAACACCCTTATGCTGCGATGCATATTCAACAGCTGCCATAACAATATCTGGTGCCGCGAGGTCTGCATGATGCGCGCGTACGAGCGCCAGGCGGCGCTCGCAGCATACCTTGCTGCACTTGAAATCACGCTCAAATGCCTTATTCTTGCAACCATCCCTGAAGTGATAAGAATCGTCAACTTGTAGATACACGTCGCGCTTCCAGTTGTAGAAATCAATGCGACCATGGCAATCGGTCAAGTGCACCTGCCAACACCACTCCTGTGACTGCTGCTGCTGCGCAACTAGCTGCATGAACTTCCACTCTGCAGGGGGGATAACAGGACGGCCAGCAGCCTCCCATGCCCCACTTTCATAAGTGCAGAAGCAGCACATGAGTGCGACAGGCTTGCGCACAGCGTCAGGGGTGCACAACTTGAAGTGTTGCACCTTGTCCCGACACTCCGTAGTGCACCACATGAACTGCTGCTTCTTCTCTGACTTGAGCAACTTATACTCATTGCCAGCACGGTCCACCCACGTCACTGCTCTGTTGTGTGGCTTCTTCACCCTGATCCCCCCCAGTTGATGTGCTGCCAAGGCCTTCCTCATCAATGCCTCCCTCCCTTTGCTGTTGCCGTGCTGTTGCTCCGCCATGCCGTGACCTGCAGAGGAAGGATGGAGCAGACGCAGCAAGCACTGTTACTGATGAGGTAGCTGACAACCTGTACAAGATGGTGGAGAAGTTTAGGAATGTGACTGGTGAGGACCCCATCATCATGATGGACAACGTCCGCATACAGGCCAACATCCCGGATAAGATCATCGAGTCCCGCTACGGCACCATCACCCTGCCTGAAGGCTGCCGCCTTCGCTTCCCCCCCCACAGCTCAGACATTGATCAGCTGGTGGAGCACTCCATTGGTGCAGTCAAGGGAGCAGCAACAGACAAGGTGTTTGATGAATGCTGCCATGGGGTTGTGTTCTCGGGTGAGTCCCTGCGGCGCATCTTCAAGGGTGTGTTTAAGAGGTTTGAGAAGGGGGAGCTGTACCACCGGGGGGTGGAGCGCAACATGCGCAAGCTGCCCACTGTGTTGAGGATTATCGCATCCGGAGAGGATGAGTGGTTCACAGATCCAGATGGCAAGCAGCACCATGGCAGCAACGGCGACTGGCCGAATGCAGGCGACCGCTAAGGCGTCAGCGCATGCAGCAGATGCAGCAGCAGCATGGCAGCAGTTTGCTGTCCAAGCCTGCACATGGCTGCGCATGGGGTGTGTGTTCCCAGGGTATGCCACCTATAGGGTTTAGGGTTCAGCTGCAGCCACTGCTGTGGTGAGCATCAGTGTCTTCATGATCTGTGGCCAGTGCATCCGCTGAGCTAACAAGATGTAGTGCAGCCTGTGTTTATTCAAAGCACAGCCCTCAATGTAGTTGTTGCAAGTTTGATCAATGTAGTTATCAGGGTTGTGTGTGAGAGAGGGTGTTGGAAGTGCCACTGGCCCCCACCCAGGTGTACTGTTGGGCAGGCAGCACACATAGCAGCTGTCCAATCATTGATTCTGTCACATAAACTGGTATGTGTGGAGAGAGTTTGCAGCTTAGATGCCCCATCTTTACCTCATTGTGCTTGAGACAGGCACTACTGGGAGTTATGTCATGTCAACTGTGCCTGGTATTGCACTGTTAGCAGCTGTGCTTTCACAGCTGTGCAACCAGGCATGCTCGAGGCCGAATGCTATAATATTGAGTACGAAACGAGTTCATTTGCTGCGCAAGGAAAGCAACCTGGAAGCATCCAAGCCAACTTCACCCCTGTTCAAAGGCCAATGGTCCGCGCTTACATCAACATCACCCTCTGTAGCAACGTCAGTTTGTAGTAAATCAAGCATTCAACGAACAGCAGGCGTCTAGAGAGCAGCCGGTGCCCACAGCAGGAACAGCAAGCAATCTGCAGAGACTGCCAGCTTTCCAGGTGTGGCGGGCTTGTCGCGATAAGGCCAGTGCCAGTGTGACGTGCTTGACAGGTCCTCTTAAAGCATTCATAAGTCATTCATTTTGCTTTCGAGAGCTGCACGCAAGCCCTTTGGAAGTTTCGCGCCAGACATCACTAGCATCTGCTCAAGTCTGAAGTCAGCTGAGGCGTCTATGGCCCCGCTGCACCAGATAGACTCTCACAATGCACAAAAACACACATTTTGGTACACGCACCGCTGCGGATTATGCAGGTCCGCGACACCAGCCTGCCTGGAACGCTGCAGCAAGATGGGCAAAAACAAGCGCAGCAGAGCGAGTGACAAGTGAGTGCGATCAGATCTGCCCAGGTAGCACTGCAGCCTGGCACAGCTTGCGGGCGAGCAGCTGCACCAACGGCGAAAGTCAACCAACCTTCGAAGGTCTCACATGTGTGACCACCCCCCTGATTAAACCCCATTTGAACCCTAGCCCCAGCCCATTGGGCACTGCTGCTTCAGTGCTTTCAAATGCACCCTGTTGCTGTTTTCAACCACGCGCAGGGCACCAGCTAAGGAGGAGCCTGTGCACAGCGGTCACAACCGCCACACCCCGGCCACCAGGAAGTCATGCGTCGTGGCTTGCGCCCAGGCTCTCGTCGACGGCAAGGTCGATTATGGCCTTGCCGGCAGACTATATAAGAAGGTGCGCAAGCAGCTTGGTGGTGACAAGCTGGCAGAGGATCCCAAGCCTGTATTGAAGGGCAGATGGGACCACTTTGTGGAGTACGGTGACGTCGAGGACAACCTCCGCACAGGCCGCCCTGTCCTTATCAGCAGAGAAGATGCCCTAACAGCTAGTACAGCCATCAAGGCAGGAAGGCTGCACACAAAGACCCGCAAAGGACACACCATCACCCTGATATCCTACTTCACCACAGTGCGGCAGGCGACGGTGGAGTCTGATGCTGTCAAGGGTGTCATGCAGAAATACAACTGCACCCCCCACCAGCTGTACAACGCCATGATGAGGGAGGATCCCAACCTCGGGCGGCGCAGTTTTGCGTTGAAGTACCGGCTGACAGAAAAGGAGAAAGCTGCCCGGAAAAGCTTCTGCAAGCAGCTGCTGGCAGAGTGGAACGTCGCACAGGCGTTGCTGAATGCAATCCTAGCTAGGATTGTGCAGTGCGACGAGGGCCGCTGGACATACAACACCTACACCCATGCGCATGTCAGGGCATATGTGGACCTGCAGCACCTCCCCCTGCACGACTACGTGTCGCTGCCAACGATCAAGGGGGACAAGCAGCAGACAGTTCACTTCTTCATATGCGTGTCAGCACACCCCAGCTTCAGCGACAAGAACGGCTTGGTGTACTATGAACTCACCACAGGCACCACCCACATCCTCCGCTGGTTCAACAAGCTTGGGCAAGAAGGCAAAGAGCCCTTTGTCTACCAGGTGAGCACAGTTACAAATTGACCAGCTGGTTTCCAAAGGCATCAGCAGCAGTTGCTGCTGCTGCTCCCACCCCAGCACACAGCTTCTCAATGTGAGGCTTGCCAGAAAGCTCGTAGCTGGCAGTAAAAACAACACCCTTATGCTGCGATGCATATTCAACAGCTGCCATAACAATATCTGGTGCCGCGAGGTCTGCATGATGCGCGCGTACGAGCGCCAGGCGGCGCTCGCAGCATACCTTGCTGCACTTGAAATCACGCTCAAATGCCTTATTCTTGCAACCATCCCTGAAGTGATAAGAATCGTCAACTTGTAGATACACGTCGCGCTTCCAGTTGTAGAAATCAATGCGACCATGGCAATCGGTCAAGTGCACCTGCCAACACCACTCCTGTGACTGCTGCTGCTGCGCAACTAGCTGCATGAACTTCCACTCTGCAGGGGGGATAACAGGACGGCCAGCAGCCTCCCATGCCCCACTTTCATAAGTGCAGAAGCAGCACATGAGTGCGACAGGCTTGCGCACAGCGTCAGGGGTGCACAACTTGAAGTGTTGCACCTTGTCCCGACACTCCGTAGTGCACCACATGAACTGCTGCTTCTTCTCTGACTTGAGCAACTTATACTCATTGCCAGCACGGTCCACCCACGTCACTGCTCTGTTGTGTGGCTTCTTCACCCTGATCCCCCCCAGTTGATGTGCTGCCAAGGCCTTCCTCATCAATGCCTCCCTCCCTTTGCTGTTGCCGTGCTGTTGCTCCGCCATGCCGTGACCTGCAGAGGAAGGATGGAGCAGACGCAGCAAGCACTGTTACTGATGAGGTAGCTGACAACCTGTACAAGATGGTGGAGAAGTTTAGGAATGTGACTGGTGAGGACCCCATCATCATGATGGACAACGTCCGCATACAGGCCAACATCCCGGATAAGATCATCGAGTCCCGCTACGGCACCATCACCCTGCCTGAAGGCTGCCGCCTTCGCTTCCCCCCCCACAGCTCAGACATTGATCAGCTGGTGGAGCACTCCATTGGTGCAGTCAAGGGAGCAGCAACAGACAAGGTGTTTGATGAATGCTGCCATGGGGTTGTGTTCTCGGGTGAGTCCCTGCGGCGCATCTTCAAGGGTGTGTTTAAGAGGTTTGAGAAGGGGGAGCTGTACCACCGGGGGGTGGAGCGCAACATGCGCAAGCTGCCCACTGTGTTGAGGATTATCGCATCCGGAGAGGATGAGTGGTTCACAGATCCAGATGGCAAGCAGCACCATGGCAGCAACGGCGACTGGCCGAATGCAGGCGACCGCTAAGGCGTCAGCGCATGCAGCAGATGCAGCAGCAGCATGGCAGCAGTTTGCTGTCCAAGCCTGCACATGGCTGCGCATGGGGTGTGTGTTCCCAGGGTATGCCACCTATAGGGTTTAGGGTTCAGCTGCAGCCACTGCTGTGGTGAGCATCAGTGTCTTCATGATCTGTGGCCAGTGCATCCGCTGAGCTAACAAGATGTAGTGCAGCCTGTGTTTATTCAAAGCACAGCCCTCAATGTAGTTGTTGCAAGTTTGATCAATGTAGTTATCAGGGTTGTGTGTGAGAGAGGGTGTTGGAAGTGCCACTGGCCCCCACCCAGGTGTACTGTTGGGCAGGCAGCACACATAGCAGCTGTCCAATCATTGATTCTGTCACATAAACTGGTATGTGTGGAGAGAGTTTGCAGCTTAGATGCCCCATCTTTACCTCATTGTGCTTGAGACAGGCACTACTGGGAGTTATGTCATGTCAACTGTGCCTGGTATTGCACTGTTAGCAGCTGTGCTTTCACAGCTGTGCAACCAGGCATGCTCGAGGCCGAATGCTATAATATTGAGTACGAAACGAGTTCATTTGCTGCGCAAGGAAAGCAACCTGGAAGCATCCAAGCCAACTTCACCCCTGTTCAAAGGCCAATGGTCCGCGCTTACATCAACATCACCCTCTGTAGCAACGTCAGTTTGTAGTAAATCAAGCATTCAACGAACAGCAGGCGTCTAGAGAGCAGCCGGTGCCCACAGCAGGAACAGCAAGCAATCTGCAGAGACTGCCAGCTTTCCAGGTGTGGCGGGCTTGTCGCGATAAGGCCAGTGCCAGTGTGACGTGCTTGACAGGTCCTCTTAAAGCATTCATAAGTCATTCATTTTGCTTTCGAGAGCTGCACGCAAGCCCTTTGGAAGTTTCGCGCCAGACATCACTAGCATCTGCTCAAGTCTGAAGTCAGCTGAGGCGTCTATGGCCCCGCTGCACCAGATAGACTCTCACAATGCACAAAAACACACATTTTGGTACACGCACCGCTGCGGATTATGCAGGTCCGCGACACCAGCCTGCCTGGAACGCTGCAGCAAGATGGGCAAAAACAAGCGCAGCAGAGCGAGTGACAAGTGAGTGCGATCAGATCTGCCCAGGTAGCACTGCAGCCTGGCACAGCTTGCGGGCGAGCAGCTGCACCAACGGCGAAAGTCAACCAACCTTCGAAGGTCTCACATGTGTGACCACCCCCCTGATTAAACCCCATTTGAACCCTAGCCCCAGCCCATTGGGCACTGCTGCTTCAGTGCTTTCAAATGCACCCTGTTGCTGTTTTCAACCACGCGCAGGGCACCAGCTAAGGAGGAGCCTGTGCACAGCGGTCACAACCGCCACACCCCGGCCACCAGGAAGTCATGCGTCGTGGCTTGCGCCCAGGCTCTCGTCGACGGCAAGGTCGATTATGGCCTTGCCGGCAGACTATATAAGAAGGTGCGCAAGCAGCTTGGTGGTGACAAGCTGGCAGAGGATCCCAAGCCTGTATTGAAGGGCAGATGGGACCACTTTGTGGAGTACGGTGACGTCGAGGACAACCTCCGCACAGGCCGCCCTGTCCTTATCAGCAGAGAAGATGCCCTAACAGCTAGTACAGCCATCAAGGCAGGAAGGCTGCACACAAAGACCCGCAAAGGACACACCATCACCCTGATATCCTACTTCACCACAGTGCGGCAGGCGACGGTGGAGTCTGATGCTGTCAAGGGTGTCATGCAGAAATACAACTGCACCCCCCACCAGCTGTACAACGCCATGATGAGGGAGGATCCCAACCTCGGGCGGCGCAGTTTTGCGTTGAAGTACCGCTGACAGAAAAGGAGAAAGCTGCCCGGAAAAGCTTCTGCAAGCAGCTGCTGGCAGAGTGGAACGTCGCACAGGCGTTGCTGAATGCAATCCTAGCTAGGATTGTGCAGTGCGACGAGGGCCGCTGGACATACAACACCTACACCCATGCGCATGTCAGGGCATATGTGGACCTGCAGCACCTCCCCCTGCACGACTACGTGTCGCTGCCAACGATCAAGGGGGACAAGCAGCAGACAGTTCACTTCTTCATATGCGTGTCAGCACACCCCAGCTTCAGCGACAAGAACGGCTTGGTGTACTATGAACTCACCACAGGCACCACCCACATCCTCCGCTGGTTCAACAAGCTTGGGCAAGAAGGCAAAGAGCCCTTTGTCTACCAGGTGAGCACAGTTACAAATTGACCAGCTGGTTTCCAAAGGCATCAGCAGCAGTTGCTGCTGCTGCTCCCACCCCAGCACACAGCTTCTCAATGTGAGGCTTGCCAGAAAGCTCGTAGCTGGCAGTAAAAACAACACCCTTATGCTGCGATGCATATTCAACAGCTGCCATAACAATATCTGGTGCCGCGAGGTCTGCATGATGCGCGCGTACGAGCGCCAGGCGGCGCTCGCAGCATACCTTGCTGCACTTGAAATCACGCTCAAATGCCTTATTCTTGCAACCATCCCTGAAGTGATAAGAATCGTCAACTTGTAGATACACGTCGCGCTTCCAGTTGTAGAAATCAATGCGACCATGGCAATCGGTCAAGTGCACCTGCCAACACCACTCCTGTGACTGCTGCTGCTGCGCAACTAGCTGCATGAACTTCCACTCTGCAGGGGGGATAACAGGACGGCCAGCAGCCTCCCATGCCCCACTTTCATAAGTGCAGAAGCAGCACATGAGTGCGACAGGCTTGCGCACAGCGTCAGGGGTGCACAACTTGAAGTGTTGCACCTTGTCCCGACACTCCGTAGTGCACCACATGAACTGCTGCTTCTTCTCTGACTTGAGCAACTTATACTCATTGCCAGCACGGTCCACCCACGTCACTGCTCTGTTGTGTGGCTTCTTCACCCTGATCCCCCCCAGTTGATGTGCTGCCAAGGCCTTCCTCATCAATGCCTCCCTCCCTTTGCTGTTGCCGTGCTGTTGCTCCGCCATGCCGTGACCTGCAGAGGAAGGATGGAGCAGACGCAGCAAGCACTGTTACTGATGAGGTAGCTGACAACCTGTACAAGATGGTGGAGAAGTTTAGGAATGTGACTGGTGAGGACCCATCATCATGATGGACAACGTCCGCATACAGGCCAACATCCCGATAAGATCATCGAGTCCCGCTACGGCACCATCACCCTGCCTGAAGGCTGCCGCCTTCGCTTCCCCCCCACAGCTCAGACATTGATCAGCTGGTGGAGCACTCCATTGGTGCAGTCAAGGGAGCAGCAACAGACAAGGTGTTTGATGAATGCTGCCATGGGGTTGTGTTCTCGGGTGAGTCCCTGCGGCGCATCTTCAAGGGTGTGTTTAAGAGGTTTGAGAAGGGGGAGCTGTACCACCGGGGGGTGGAGCGCAACATGCGCAAGCTGCCCACTGTGTTGAGGATTATCGCATCCGGAGAGGATGAGTGGTTCACGATCCAGATGGCAAGCAGCACCATGGCAGCAACGGCGACTGGCGAATGCAGGCGACCGCTAAGGCGTCAGCGAATGCAGGCAGATGCAGCAGCAGCTGGCAGCAGTTTGCTGTCCAAGCCTGCACATGGCT